>OY735208.1:28983228-29195728 GCA_963457665.1 Thysanoteuthis rhombus
ATATTCCATTTTCCATTTTCTCTTGAATGCCCAATACTTACGACAAGCTCTTTGCAAAGTTTCTCGATATTGTTCCAAACGCTCCAGTAATGAAGGAAATAACTGTCACCTTCAGGTTTTCAGTCCTCTTTCAAGGTTTAGATATTTGTCTATCTCTTCACTTTCAATTTCAGTCTCTAGTCTACAGCAACGGCGAGATTCACAATCAGAAATTGTTCGTATACTTGATTACAGTAGCTAGATCTGGTTTCCTGGCCTGATTTATTTGATAATTTGGTAGTTGCTTTTGTCGTTGCTGTTGTTGGTGGTGGTAATGATGATGGTGGTAATGATGATGGTGATGGTGTTATAGTCTTACCTACTGTTTTGTATTGTTCTTTCATGTGGCCGTTATTATCATCTTCGGCGTTTTAATTAGAATTTTATTATTAATTCCATGAAAATGTGTTCTTGAATCAACGGATATATTTTGTAGCGGGACAATCGGTCAAATCATTAATTTCTGTCTTAGACATTTACGAAATCATTTCGATGAAAAGATCGTTTGTGTTTAATACGTAACATTACGAAGGAAGAAAGGAGCGAAAAAAATGGAATAAAAATACAAGAAAACAAAGAATCAAGGAAATGAAAAAAAAAGGCAAGGAAAACAGAACAAATGAAAGGAAGGAAGGAAGTGGCGAATTACACAAGTTTGGTCTTTGACGTTTCTTAAACATCAAAGCATCATCGTAAAATTACTACAAAATAGAAGAGATAAATGATTTTCAATTCCGAAAACATTCGCTCAAATCGTTAGGCATTTGAATAATTAGCAAATAAAACTGTTTCGATGTCCCATTTATCATAAACTCGCGATAAATGAAAGCAGAAAATATAATTTCTGAATCATCAACAACATAAACCAAGACAATAAATTACGCTGACATTTTGCCACATTCGGAACAGTTTATGGGTTGGAATTAAATAAAATTATTGTCGACAAGCAATAAAACTCAACAGTATTCATTAACACAGAATTTTTATAAATGTTGACACGCAGAAAAGTATATTTGTGCGTTTGATCACGCGAAAGGTCATAAAAAATGATTATATAACTATAAAATGCTGTCTTCTAATCAGTAATACCGTAGACTACCCGTCTGGAAGTTATCCAACCGTTTTGGAGATCTCGAGAACCGGTTGTCTGGCCTTGACGTAACTTGACAAGTAATCATAGGGGACCTTACTGTATATGTACGAGTAAATACTCTTCTATGGGGTGTTTCAGTCGGCAATGAGACAACATTGAATGAGGTTGTATATTGTGTGAACGTGTAGCATTCATAATGACAAAGTGAGTCTTCCTGCAGGGATCTCTTCGGCAAAACACCACTTCATCCAGATGTGTTAGCTCACAACCGTCTAGAATCGGCTCCCTGCGGGTGCTGGGTCTTTCCCAAGGAGATTTCAGGCCAATTTAAGTAGAACTAAGTCAAGGAGAACGCAACGAAAGGGCTTGTGACAATCCCGAAAGAGGACTTTACAAAACGTTTTGAAAAGTGCGTGAGGTCTGAAGGATAATACTTTGAAGGAGGCTTAAGTAAAACTGATGTAGTTAGATAACTTTTCTATTAATATAAAATCACAGGATATTAGCCAGAAAGACCTTGTATGTCTTCTAGTTATTAAATTTTATAGGAGTTTAATTATTATTTCGAAACAGTGACTTATGATTGCAATATGATGTTTTTTTAATTCATTTTGCAGACAGATTTACGTGATTAATAATTTCAATGTCAATTTTCGTATGTATATATGTGTACGTACAATCTTATGATTTGGCAAAAAACTTATCATTTTCATATATTTTGGTCCAATAACGCGTTTTGTCGACTAGCAAGATCATCAAATCGGTTTTAAATACTATTTAATAATATGACTTTTATCTATGATCAGTACGGGGTTTTTTTTTGTTCTGCATTTTGTTTATTATTTTAGCATTTTGGGGGATTAAAATTTGTGTCCTCCTTGTTGCGATGGACCACGAGCGCATTCTGTGTGTCATTTACCGCTAGAGTTCATACACTGCCTTGTTAGAAGATCTTTGGATTTCACCAATATTGTAGTTTTTACTTGTTATCTTATATATACCGATTTAGATTTTTTTTTTAAAGAATCAGAAGTAATCTCAAAGAACAGTACAATAAAACAACGTCACGAAATAATGCACGTGTCTTCAGTATTGGCAGGGCTTATATCAAAAGAAAAGAAAATATTAACGAGGATCAATAAGGAAAGAGACACAGGCTAAATACCTAATGGCCAAAAGATTTAAGATATCCATTCAAAAAACATCAATAACTGTTGAATGACATCATTATAGAATCATGACGTTGTATGATCCTCATGACAACGATGAACTTCACCCATCTAAAAAAAGATATATTGTTTAAAACCGATCTGATGGTGTTGCTATTCAACGAAACGCGTTATTGGAAATAAATATATAATAGATTTATTTCCATTTTGTCAAATCATAAAATTCATGTATTGTCAGAATATACATAATATAATGCAATACATAATCACGAGAACAAAACATACTGCCGATTTGTGTGCGTGTGTGTTAGGCACGAAATGTTGACATTCATTGGGGATATATCCTTGTAATTTTTATGTATATATTTATTGAGAAAGATTTCATACAACGTAAATATCGTGGGCTTTATAAGTACGGAAATATACTGTTTTCTAGACTGGGAAAAGTGTGTGACCTTATATTTATGACGTCGATATTCCATCTGTAAAAATCAATATTCGAAACTAAAGCTTCGCTATCGAGTAGACTTGAACATTGACTAATAGCACAGAGAGAAAAATCTATAAAGCCACTGAACAGATAGATAGATAGATGGATAGATAGATAGATAGATAGATAGATAGATGGATGGATAGATAGATAGATAGTCTAACACGGTCTCATCGGTAGAGAAGCTAGGTGACCATTTCCAATGGCTTGTGAGACCTGCTCACGAAACACAGAGCAGCAATCAGTGATATCAAGAAAGAAAAAAAAAGATTATAGATGTTGGTATATGAATTTTTTCTCTTTGTGGAGAGAAGCATTGTCTCATATATATTTGCGTAGTTGTGTGGGTGTATGTGTGTGTGTCATTAGTTGCTAAACCTATTTTTATTATAGAGCGGAAAATGTATAACGGGAAATAAAAGATCAACATCACAGAGAACATTTATCATTTATATCCGTAGAAAATAAAACACACTTTTTTCCCGGAGGTGACTAATTTGTGAAGACGAGATCAAAATCAGCGACTAAGAACCTAGCAACGGAGTTATCAAGATGGCGCATGCGCGGCCGAATCTATTTGTCACGTTTTTTTTTCTTCCTGGGCACTATTGGGAAAATTTCGGATCTGAAGAACAGCCGCCTAGTTTCTTCCCGAATATTTTAATTTTGTCCCTCATTCTTGTTCTGTGTTTTTATCTATTTCTCTCCTAATTTCCGTTTGTTATCGACATCGTAGGAGAGGGGGAAAGTAAATGTAAAGAGAAGAAAGATAATATTGATAAAATGAATAATTTTGGTGGAGATAATGTTCTTCTCCTTTTGGCTCTTACAGCAGGAGATTTCATTTGTCTCACCAGTTTTTCTTCCTCTGATGAATATTATAAAGCATTAAAAAAAAAAGATAGCCGAGGGGTGAAAGATCTGCAAATAGTTTTGATCAAACTTATGACATCTCAGTTATTTCATACCTAATGGCCTGAGGGGAAAGTACTAATGTAGAAAATTGTAACCCATACAAGAGAACATCAACAACAGACCAATAAGCAAGATGATGAGAGATTAGGTGATGTAGATGATACTAATGCTATTGACGGTGGCAGTGTTGATGATAGTAGCGAGGATAATGCCGATAGTGATGGCAATATGAACGGTATTCGTAGCTGTGAAGATATCGATGATTAGGGAAATGGCTGTGGCGGCGATTATGATGACAGTGATGGTGCTAAAGATGATGATACCGACTATGATGATAACGATAGTGGGCTTAATAGTTGTAATGGCGGCGGAGAAGACGATTTTTATAGTGATGATATTAGTGGTGTGGTGGTGCTGTTGGATTTTACGGATATAAGTCTCTATTGTGATGATGGAGACGATGATGAGAAACATGTATAATGGTTGTAATTCAATATGATGATGATGATGATGATGATGATGATGATGATGATGATGATGATGATGATGATGATGATTACGCTGATGATGGTGACGATGAGGATTGATGATGAATTATCTGCGACACCCGTGATAGAAAGGTCTGGCAAATCTTGGGGAAGGCCTATATCCAACGACGGACGCTAAAAAGCTGCTGCTATATATATGATATATTTTTTTTTTTTAAACATATTCAATAATCATAAGAATGATGATATCTAGAATGGCGATAGCAATGACTACAGAGGTTGAATGTGGATCATTTCGTTCGCCGTGAGGAACGTGGTTTGAAAGTCCTGTTTGGCATTCTTTGCGTGGGATTGTGTTGGGTTTGACTTCCCTAAAGAGTCAAGGCCGGGGCACAGAATCATAGAATCGGTTCAATCACAACTTGATGTATTTTGCAAATTATTGTGCGTCTTTATTGTCTAGAGTAGTCTCTACGTCGTTAGTGATCTTCTCAATATCTTCGGTACTCATTTATCAGGGTGACCCTAGTGAATTGCCGATTCCGTTTCGCTATCTTAACGGAAATTTGATATTTATTGCTTGTTTCCCCAGTTAATCCCAAAAGACAAAGATCACAAATCATTCTACAGAAACAAATTATTATGCCCATATCTGAAAGAAAGATATACGGACACATGAAAATATGGAGATACAGAAACACACCCATGCATATACATGTATGTGCATGCAGTCCTTATATACCAATATGGTCTTATTTATCTCTTTATAGCACGATATTTACTATATATTCTATAACGAAATCTGTGTATCTATTCATATTATTATAGATACTCCCTCTCTCTCTCTCTCTCTCACACACACACACACTCACATATATATATGCGCACATTTACATATGTATAAGAAAAAAGTGAAAAGGGAAAGCCAGACTTTTTAGCTATGGTTTTGAGGTATGATAATATTTGATAAGTATGTCGATATTATATGATTAATATATTGAGCATTTTGATTTGATAAAAATGATTGAACTTTTTTCATCAACATTCTTATCAAATTTACTTTAAAGGTAAGTATTTCTGATAGATTATATATATATATATATTTCCCGATTTACGACCGGGTTCCATTCTGACTGATAGGTCGTATCTCGAAATGATCGTGAATCGTACAATTTTTTTTCATTACTTTTAATATAATTTATTACAAATGGATCATTCTTAAGGTACGATTATTTCTATTTCGTGGCTACGTTCGGTGAATAGCGAATTATGTTTGTCTTGTAATTCAGCAGGGTGATTCCAGCATTTATATACAGATGTATAATCTTATATAATCTATAAAATATACACGTACAACCAACAAACTAAGTATCTAAAGTAAAGTATATGTAAAAGTATAATTTTTATATATTCTTGCACTTATACAAATCATATACGAACGTACACACAAGAGATTTTTTTAATTTAGAAACGTGAATTTTATATTTGCAAGTATCTTTTTATATCACTGTATTTCGATCGTATTTACGAGTGGTCGAAAGTCGAGTTGACTTTCAGTCGAGGAGCAGGTATATATATATATATATATATATATATATATATATATATATATATATATATATATATATATATATCCAAATAATTCGTAACAAGAATGCAGTTAAAGAAGGATGTAGTTGCATGGATAACTTCGAACAAATAATAGAAAATAGTAACAATAAGATAAGAGACCATAACGATAAGATAAGATAGATAGATAGATAGATAGATAGATAGATTTATATATTCTTATCTTACACATATTTATCCATACTAGCATATATATATATATATATATATATATATGTGTGTGTGTGTGTGTGTGTATTTGTGCGTGCGTGCGTGCGTGCGTGAGTGCGTGGGAATATTTTTGAATGCAGGATTGTAACTAGGAATATAGACCCTACTTTTGCACATGCATCAACTATGAATCTATGGATTTCATTTTTTCGTCCGATTTCATTTTTAAATAATTAAACCATGGAAAATATGGCGCAACAGTTTTCTCAGAAAGAAACAGGCATTAAAGTCAAAGTTCTCAAGAGCAATAAAAGCCAGACGATTTTTCCATTTAAAATAACACTAATGTCTTATTCACGTGTTTGCTGTTGTCTGCCACAGTCAAAACCCAGATTTCTCTCTCGATCCATAACATCAATACTTATAAATCAACTACCATTTTTTACCGTCACTAACATTTGTAAGATACCGGGTCTCTGTTGCCCAGACTCTTTATATCACTAGTGATCTTCTCAGTATCATTGACACTCATTTATCAGAGCGACCCCTGTGAATTGATAATTCCGTTTAGCCATCTTGACCCGAATCCACTATTCATTGCTTGCTTTATATTACCGTTATGGTTGTTCATTTGTACGTTCCCGTAATCTGACGTACCCAACTCTTTCTCTGATAATTCTAGTTCTTGCTTTTCCTCAAAGATTTAATGTATTTTCTGGCAATTTTTATATCTATTCATATGTACAAAGGTACTAAGGTAAAAAAAGGGGGAGGTCAACATGACCAGAGAGATTTTGGTTTGATCGATGGAAACGAGCCATCGGGAAGAGACAAGTAATCAGGATGTTTTCGAGGGCATTATTCGATTTTACAAGATAGTTTCAAATACAGGGAGCAATTGATCCATCTTATTACACCCATAATTTGCGTTAATCAAAGTGAAAAAAATTAATTTAATTTAAGCAAAAGTTTTAACCATTGAATACATCAATACATAGAGGAAAGGCTTATTCTTAAATCGGGGAATTTCCATGGTTGCATTTTGTATACTATACAAATTACAAGGAAGACATTCTTCTCAGAACAAACACCTGTATTCATGTCGTTAAAAGGAAGACAGCGAATATGTTCTTCACTTTTAAAAGTTACACCACTTCTTATCTATTCAGATATATTCAGGTTAGCTTCGACGATCACCAGAAAACTGAAACATCCAATAACCTAACATTTTTACAATGCATAAATGAATTATACTGCTGTTCGCAATCAAAATTGCATGTAAATTTACAAGTTTGCACTTTCTAATCAGGAAAGAAAAACGAAGCACATAGAAGGACCAATAGGCAAAAGAAATGTGTGAATGTAGAAAAAGGTTGAGAGATGGATAAATTGACAAAAATAAATTGATTGCTTGATAGAATCATGACTGAATATTTGAATGCAAAAAGAGAAAAAAAACGATTGAGTTGACAGATATTAGAATACAAAAAGATAGATAGATAGATAGATAGATAGATAGATAGATAGATAGATAGATAGATAGATATTAATAGACTGGTATATATTATGAGAGAAGAAGGATAAATAGTAAAGTAGGCGTAAACATTCTTGTTTGTCTTATAGTTCTCTTCTAGCGCTTTCGAGTTATTTTACTTATTCTTAATTCAATTCTTTCGGCGACATTTCTTCATAGTCTTGATAAATGTGTAAATGTTCAAACCTTTCCCCCCAATAAGATACCCACCACACTCTTCTATTCTCCCAACTACTACACTGTAGCTTTATCACAAAGACACTAGGGTTGGGTTTGGTTTGTGTGGGTTGTTAAATCATTTCTCGACAACAGCTGCCAAAACTACCTTCAGGGTAAGTGAATTCTTATCTACCAATGAAAATTGAGCTTGGAGCTGACATGTTGAAAACCCTAGCTTCAGCCGACGAGTGGGAAGGTTGGAATAAGATTAGTGACTGAAGAGGGGAGGGAAATTTAATTTTACCCGAATTACATTATAGTTCTCAATCTGATTGTAGTAATAGTAATATGAACAACATGTTTGTATCTTACGATTTGGTGGACATCCTACAAACTACATCAGCGACAAACAACAGTTTCAGAAAAGAAATCGAATTATTTTTTGCAGTCTGAGCATGGTAGCAGCAGTAATAATAGTTGTAGGATTCGTAAAAAAAATCCACTGGGTCTTTGTAATTTAGAAATAAATCACTGTGTAATTCATCTGTTTATTTCAAGATAAGGCGTCAGATGGAATGATAATGAAGAAGTCTCTTCCGCTGTGATCAATAGGAAACTGAATTGGGACTGACAGAACAAAGAAAGGGGGAATGCTATTTATTTGGGCTGACCAGCCAAGAAAGGAGAGATACAGAAAATCAGAGCCAGAAATAAACAGAGTATATTATTTATATGAACAAATCGGGACTAATTACTATTGAATTTTATACTCACGATAAGATAAAACCATTACTGTTTTTCAATTTCACCGAAGACAATATTTTTGTCAAAAATATCCCTCCTCTCCCGCTTTGCTCTTCTTCTGCTTGTACCTTCTGTAATACTCCTGCGTGCATTTGTGTGTGTGTGTGTGTGTGTGTGTGTGTGTGTGTGTGTGTGTGTGTGTGTGTGTGTGTGTGTGTGGCTGAATACAGCAGCAAATTTATCAAAAGTACTCCAACTTTCCTAAAAGTATGCCGCCAGGAATACACGCTTATAT
This sequence comes from Thysanoteuthis rhombus, assembly GCA_963457665.1. Taxonomy (NCBI): domain Eukaryota; kingdom Metazoa; phylum Mollusca; class Cephalopoda; order Oegopsida; family Thysanoteuthidae; genus Thysanoteuthis; species Thysanoteuthis major. The sequence continues at coordinate 28,991,934 of OY735208.1, forward strand.
CGAAGCCTTATAACCCGAAACTGATTTTGGATTCTTCAATAACGTCTGTTTTACAGTCACTTTCGGAACAAATCAACATCTTACAACAGATGTTTTACTCCCTGGCATTTAAAGATTTCACACGATACTTATCTTAATCTTATCTATTTCATTACGATCATATCGATTCATCTGTCTCAGTTCGTTTATACATATTCGTATGTGCATCACATCGCCTTATTTCCTATCTGCAAGAGAAACAATTCCATCGAAAAATACAGGCAATAAAGAATACGTTATTATCAACAATAGCGCATGGCGTATATCCTATACAGATACGTGATATCTAAAAATGTACACGTTGTATACATATAATAGCATTTCCATAATACCTGCAGTAGTTCCTGAATAGTGAGATCCCTTTTCTCATTTTGATGTACAACTTATAACGTTATGTCTTTAATCATCAATTTTTCCTTCTACCACTAGAAATATTCAGTTTGTTAGCGTAAAAAATGCACTAAAGCCGATCAGCGAAGGGATAAGATCAGGGGCAGCACGAAAAGAGCTGAAACCTTCCCTATGTATTTAAAGTTGAATACATCGGCCATAAAATACAATTGTTATTTTCCCTCTCGCCAGAATTTATCGCGTCACAATATATAAGCATTAAGGATTTACAATTTGAAGCATTTGTTCAATAAACCCAACAATCATATTACAGGTCGCATAAATAGATAATATATGCTCGTGCACCGTTTGTATGTGTGCGTGCATGTGTGTATGTGTGTGTGCACAAGTGTGTGTGTGTGCACATGTGTGTGTGCATATGTGTGGGTGTATATCCTGCTTTGATAGTTGTGTAGGTCGCTTCTGATCGCTTCTCATATCAGTGTGCATATCTACGAAATATTTAGCAAAAACTGGCGTATTTTTGTTCATTGATTCTAACATTGAAGGAGGAAGGAAAAAAAAAAGCAACATTCTTGGAATATCATGCTTTTTTTTTCCTTTTTTAGGAAAGGAAAATGCCACCCAAACGCCAAAAAAAACCTGTGCAGTTTATGAAGCAGGTGTTGGAAGTAGTTAGCGGAATTACTTACCAGTAGGGCGCAACTCCCCTTCAGGATAACGCAAGACTGTATGTTTCTTTGGTAACTAAGCAAAAAGTGTTATACCTTGGCTGGGAAATTCTATCTCACTCACTCTATTCATAAGATATTACACTTTCAGATAACGTTCGTTTTGGTCTTCAAAGAATTATTTCGATGAAATAATAATATTACTGTAGGACTGCTCAAAAATTCAAAGATTTCTCGGAGGATAGAATTACGAAGTGGCTTGAAATATGGCATTCAATAATGTTAACATCGGAGTAAACCAAACGAATATTTTTTTTCTAGATGATCGAACACAAAAATAATATTCTGTCTATAAGATGCCAGATGAATTAATTGAATCATCATCATCATCAGTCTTTCAACGTCTGTCGTTGGACATAGACCTTCCCCAGGATTTGCCACACTTCTTTATCATGGGCGTTGCGGAGCCAGTACTTTCTGAATTTGTCTTGCTCGTCCTTCCATCTAATATTCTGCCGGCCTCGGTTGCGCATGTGATCTCAGGGGATCCATGTCGTGAGTCGCGATGCCCATCGGTTGTCCGCCATTCTTGCAACATGGCCAGCCCATGGCCTTTGATTGGTAGAAGTATCATTACAGTGCATTGTTTGAGATATGGATATTTGTTTGTACGTTTCTGTTTGATTCTTAATTCCTTCAGCAATCGAGATGAAATGTTTGATATGTTTTGTATTCGTGCGTATTCTTCATTTTCCTCCAAGTATTTTACGTACCAACTGAAACGTAATTCATTCTTTCTACACAGGTCTACGTTGCGAACACAACATAAACGACTGCGCCTCGAATCCCTGTCTAAATGGTGCAATCTGCCATGATCGCATCAATGGTTATCATTGCACGTGTGGCGAACTTTTTGTTGGGACACGATGTCAATTCGCAGGTAAGTGACATACAAAGACAGCAACTCGAGACCCTGGCTTCTTGTTTTCTGTTGTACAAGATTCAGGATTGGTTGGAGGGGGGGGGGCTTTGAAGAGGCTATTTCTATTTACTCATTTCTCGGTGAAGCAGAAGTTAGTTACGTGACTTTGACTTGCGAATGCCTCTATAACATCTTACAGCTCCCTCTTTTGTCAAACTCATACGATTGACTTTTGATTTTATTCTCATTTGTCGCAACAGTAACAATGACGTCACCAAAAACCAATGACGTCATGATGACACGAATGAGAGTTGTGTACGTAAGAACTGATGACGAATTCACTTGTCAACTCAGGTCGACCTGTTTTATTACAGTAACCATTTTTGAGTTGTTTTTTTTTTATTGTTTTTTTTTTTTTTTGATGAAGCAAGCTAGTCTCACCCGAGTGCAGCCAAGATTGTGAAATCTATCATGGCGTGTTTTTCTTCATATTTCAATAGGTAATCGGGATTTAGTCTGACTTTGACAATCTTTCAGGAGGATGAACACAGGTTTCTTCTGCAATCCAGAAGTAGAGCGTTCCTATAAATAAAAATTGAAGAAACATTCGTAAGCTGAAATGGTGTAATGTGAAAAATCAATTACCATTTCTTTATATGGAGACATCTTAAGCGTTCCCAGACACCAAATTTGTCGATGATAAAATGTTAGTATGAGTTGTCTTAGAATGGGGTGGTTTGAGGTGCAAGAAACTGGGCTGCAGGAAAGAGAGGATGATGGTGCGCGCTGTCTCTATAACGACCTGCTGCAACAACAAAAACGCTGAACGCTGTTTTCGTTTAAGTGGGAAGTCATTTGCTGTGGCTTTTATCTGACTCAGAGAACACATACCTCTGTCAACGCCATTGTCAGTGGGTTAATTGAGCATGGATCCACCTTAAAATTTAATCACTTCTTCCGTAACCCATAGTCCACCCTTCCACTGATTATCATTGAGATTCATTGAGAATTTTCGGAGATATCATATGGATAGTCATGAGCGTATACATCTGATTATTATTCGCTAGAAGTCCGTCTGTCCATCTGTACTCAATTACCACAAAAAATATTTGATATAAATCCATGAAATCTTTTGTATGTACGGATTTGATCCCTGGGAATTGTTTTTACCAATCAGTTTTTGAAAACTGCAATGCAAAATATTGTTTAAAAGTTACCAAGCCGGGGTCTATTTATATGATTATTTATAAATGGAAAAAAAATACTTTTTGATGATGTGATAAGAATTTTTTCACTTTTAGGGGTCGAAATTGAGTGATAAATTTTCCAATTTTCAGGGTTTAAAAGGCAAGGAGTTTATTTCACTTTTATGCGTCAATATCGAGTGGATTTTTTTCTCACTTTCAGGGATCAAAGTGGAGGGAGATATTTTTTCTTCCCTTTCAGGAGTTGAGTTTCGAAGGATTTTTCATTTCATTTGTAGGGGTCCAGATTGAGAGATGATTATTTTCAACAATGGATCGCGAAGGATTTTTTTCAACTTTCTTAGGGGTTAAAATAGAGGAGAAGATTTTTTTCTTCACTTTCAAGGATCAAAATAGAGAGGATGATTATAGAATGTTGGGGGTTGAAATCAAAGGGTTTTGTTTTTTTTTACTTTTAGGGGTAAAAACTGAGGTGAAGTTCTTTTTAGAATCAAAATGGAAGGGTTTTTTTTTACTTTACGGGGTTTAAATCAAGGGTAATATTTTTCATTTTGGGGGGTCGAATTCGAGAGGTTTTTCCCCAATTTTAGGGTCAAAAGGCGAGGGGATTTTGTTCACTCTTAAGGGTCAATAACGAGGAGAATTTATTTTTCACTTCCTGGGGTCAAACTTGAATGAAGGTCTTCACTCTAAGGGGTTAAAATCGAGAGGAAGATTTTATTCCCACTTTTAGAGGTCGAAATCAAAAGGATTTTTTCTTAAAATTTTGTAGTCAAAACTGAGGGAGTACTTTACGTGATCAAAAGGGTTGGGGGGGAATTAAACGTTCCATCTTGATTGTGATATCTAAAGGGAATATATATTTTCATCTTTAGAAGTCAAAATCAAGAGGAAATTTTCAAAATAATGGGGTAATATTCTTTCTCATTTCGAGGGTCAAAATTGAGAGGATAAGTTAATTTTCATTTTATGGGGTCTTCCTGTTTTTAATTATGAAGCCCTCTGCTTTCAACATCAACTCCCAACGCCCATTTTTTACTACCTGGCCAATTTTTTTAACATTAGACCCCACTTTTGAGAATAGCCAACTTCCTCTTTACATTACCTCTGTTTTCCTAAACGTTGCACCCCCATTTCAACATTATACCTCTCCTTTTTCTACCTTAACGTCTCCTTAACATCAGGCGCCTCTTTTCTTCACATCAGCCCGGCCACTCTTTGGAAATCAGCCCTACTTTTTTCTTGAATTAACCCCCGTTTTTAACTCTGTCCCCCAAGACCTCTTTTTAATATTAGCCCCTTTTTCACATCAGTCCAACCATTTTATTACAATAGCCAAATATCCCTCCTTTTTCGCATTTGCATCCAGCTTTTTCATTAGCCTCCCTTTTTTTCTAATATGTAAAGAGTGGTATTGAATTAATTTTGAAAACAAATTAAATTAAATGCTTTCTAATTTCCACTTATCTATCTTTCTATTTCTTTTTTGTACTGCTGTTCAAACCAACCGTTAGGATGGGTGTTTGTTTTAGTAAATCTAATTTTGAAAAAACGGAAAAAATATCTGTCAATCAGGAGAATCTGCCTCAAAGTTCATTGTTCTCCAATAGTCTATTTTCCACCTTTCCAGTAAATATTGAAATTCATTGACAACTTCAGGACATGTCGTGTGGATCAACATGAAATCATGGCGATATTATGTTGTTTGGACATGTAATTGGGACGTAGAGGAAACTATTATGTATGGATCCGCTCCTAAACAATATCCGAGAAATTGATTGATAATTTTTCAGAGTATACATGAATGTACTCGAAAAAAAATAGTGAAATATCTTTCAATCGGAAAAAAAATCCTGAATCTACCACCAAATTTTACCACTTTTCAAATTCATTCGATACTGTGTCGATATTGGGTCGACAGACGAACCAATAGACGAAGAGACAAACAATTTCGTTGACAGAGTTTAACAATGCAAAAAGTCTATGAACTTTCCCATTCACTTGCCAGTTGTTGAATTGATCAGTTTCATTGAAGTCACCAGAGCAGCTTCCGGAAAAAACAAAGATATGAGCAATATGCGAAAAGTACCGGACAACAAATTTGAGGAGTTTTAGTTCAGACAAAAAACGTTGAATCGTGTTTTTCTTCACCCAAGTATTTAAAGAATAACCAGGAGAATGGGTTTGATGAGAGAGAGAGACGATTGCGCTGCTTCTATAGCGACCTGACTAGTAAAATAAACGCTACATCCTATTCTCACTTTTTTATGCTTATAAAATCGAAAATGCAAAATACAGTGAACTCTCTCTCTCTATAACGAACTGATTTGGGATGTTGTCATTAAAACCACAAGAACGTTATATCCAATGGTTGTCCTTCTTTTAGTGAATAAGCTGTAAGTCTGATATTTTGCTGCATTTAACAAACATTGTTCGGTAAATCCCTAGGCAGTTCGGTTGTTCATCGTTCTATTTCTATCCTTACGACACATCGTTTGGTAAATCACAAAACGAAACTTTGTTTCCCTATCGTAGTTTCGCGTTCCAGCCTTTCGTGGCATTTAGTTCAAAGTGTAGTATCTGTTTTTCCTACGTCAATGAAACGTAGCATTAACTTTCCGTTTTCGATTTCGAACGTTATTATAGTTGTATTTTGATTGTTTTCTTCGTGAATTCTAATTTAATTTGATTATATTTTTTCGGACGACGAAAACAACAAAAGTTATCGTCTTGTTGTCTTTTGGATTGTTTTATCTTGAATTTTGTAATACAATATTCTGCATACGAAACACGCAATAATGCAATTGCAAAAATACAAAACAAATCATTATAACAATAAATTGATTTAGCGAAATTACTTGACTTTTTCACACAAGGAAATGCAGAGGGGGTACCTTTAAATTCAAGATGGGAATGCTAATTCACATGGTTTTCGGTGGTGACAATAAATTAAGATCCCAAAAAACCTTTGTTTTTTCAATTGAAAAGCATTACAATCAAAAAAAAATCATGAAGAAAAACAAAACAGCCGTAACAACGTTTAAAACTGACAAAGGGAAGTTAATACTATGTTTCATTGACGTGAGAAGAAGAAATACTACACTGTCCTAACTACCCTTTCCCTCACAAGAGAAAGATGTGACACAAAGTCGTTTTTAATCTTAGGTTCCAGTTACATCATCATCATCATCAGTCTTTTAACGTCTGTCGTTGGACATAGACCTTCCCCAGGATTCCCCACAATTCTATATCATGGGCATCACGGAGCCAGTATTTCCTGAATCTGTCCAGCTCATCTCTCCATCTTGTGTTCTGTCGGCCTCAGTTTCTTATGTGATCTCTGGGGATCCATGTTGTGAGTCGTGATGTCCATTGTTGTCTGCAATTCTTGCAACATGGCCTACCCATTGCCATTTGAGTTTTTTAATAGTTTCTATGATGTCACGAACACCTGTTTTCTTCCTTATATACTGTGCTGTCTTGTGATCTGTCCATGTAAGATTGAGCATGATTTTTTCATGTGCACGTTCCATTCTTCTCAGCTTGCAGGCGTGTCTCTTGGTTAGGTTCCATGTTTCAGCTCCATAGGTGACTATCGGGAGAATGCATTGGTTGTATACTCTTCTTTACAGGAGAGCTGCAAATATTGCCCCAGTCTCTGCAATAAGTGTTGCGAAGGTATCAGGGCAAGCCTGGCCCATCCCTTTTAGTTCGGTGGGACAGTGCTGCCCCACCCCCGAGATCAGGCAGTGAGTCATTTTTTGAAGCCCCTTGCGCTTAGCAATACCGAGTCTCAGCAATCCATTATTGGTCACGGTATCGCACTGTGCAAAGCCAAAATGAGTTCTGTAAACAGATACTACACTTCGATCTTGATCTAAAAGCTGCAAAAACTGAACGACCGAACTAAGAATATTATTGGTTATAGTCAACGTGTTCGCCGTATTTATCAGAGTTCATTCGGTAAATAAGGAGAACATTTGTTATTTCGCACGTGTTGAAACAGAATTCCTTCATACCGAGGTTTGTTATGGTTTACTCAAGAGATAAAGTAAAGTTTTAGCATACTATTGTGAGCGCGCAGAATCAATGAACCTAGTACGGAACAACAGAGAGTAGCCTGTAAGGAAAATATTAATTATAGACAAGAACTTGAGTACGTAAACATGAAATATGTAGAGTTATGGAACTCCAGCGGTGTCTGCTTCCTTTTAAAATAAGCATTCGAAATTTGGTTTTGTTTGCACTGGAATAAATCCTACAGAAAAGTTTCCCAAGCATATCTTGAAAATTTCGAAGAATATATAAAAGGATTCTTTCTATCGGGGGGAAAATGATTATGTGACGATAAGTAAAAAGAATTTTTTTTTCAAAAATACGAACAAGTAATATATTTTTAACAAGCAAATGTCGATGTTCTGCTAATATTCCGACGCTGATAAGGAATAAATATTCAAATACAGCTGAAACCGGTAATTATGATAACTTTGGAACAATATGCATTCAATGTTTTACTTCTAAGTTCGTTGTTATAAATTCATCATTATGTTATCGTATTAACTGATGTGTATTTTCAAGTAACTCTTGGCCTTTACATCTCGGAATTGTCTTTAGAGTAAGGTAATCGGTAAATATTTTTGTTGATTTGAAACGAGTTTTCAATGTGCTTATATTTCCCCAGAAGTAATCTCTCTTCGAATCTTTTATGTTATTTTCCAGTTGACCTGTTTGCACCCCAACCGATCGAGGATCATCCTTTCCCGTTCCGGGACACCACCCATGTGCACCACATCCATAGTATTTATATCCTGGGCGGAACACTGGGCGGTGCCTTGGTCATTGTTCTCATCATCCTTGGTACGTGCTACTGCCGCCTTCACAGATCGTATTCCAAGATATGGCACCGTAGACCACGTTACAGACGGCACAGAGAGTAAGTATAGAGCAAGAGTATCAAGTGCATGCGCTTGAGGGCACCCATTGCTCTTTCACTTTCAAATTTCGGTGATATGGTTATCAGTTTAGTCGTTGCTTATGATGTTGAACGAACTTGATACCAATTAGGAAATAATGCTTGCAAGCAGATTTGAATTATTTTTAAGGAATAAAAAGGATAATCCCTCTCTCTTTCTCTCTCTCTCTCTCTCTCTCTCTCTCTCTATATATATATATATATATATATATATATATATATATATATATATTTCTCCCTTTCAGTCTATGTACATAGGAATATATTTAGGTATCGTATTTGCTGATCAATAAAACCGACCACGGCAGCTCATCTGAGCTCCATAGCAATCCATTTAGAGCTTCTGTAGTTGACCAACTAACCTCTACAATATCAACACATTAGATACGATGTATTATTTACATAGGTTTCTTTTTTATTTAGATAAGCGTCTTATATGCCGGCATTCTGCGGTATTTATCTATCGTCTGTTTGTTCTAAGTCTTAAGCAACAACTAGAATGATAAGAATTTCACCAAAATTTGATAGTGAAAGAGCAATGGATGTCTGTACATGACCAACGATTAAAAAGATGCAAAAGGTTTCTGATCTTCTCCGAAATCGTCAACATGTTTGTCGTAGGCAACTAAAAATGGAAACCGCTTCTGTCTGATTTCCAGTTATCTATCCTCGATTTTATGTTCCCTCTTCAAATTTTCAAATATGTATCGTCCATGGGTTTTCCGAATTTCTTAAATTAAGCATCGTCGATTATTATCAAATTTTTCACTAGTTTTCTCTCGTCCTTTTTAGTTGCTTTTTTACACCAAGTGCGTAAGTCTCCAAGTGTTCCGATTCTTTAAATGATGCATAGTGGAATATTATAAATTATTGACTAATTTTTCTTTCATCCTATTTCAGTTACTCGTTTACACTTGATACACAAAAATCTTCACTTGTCCGAATTTCTTAGATAAAGCCTTGCCCTTATTAATTCAAAGGCATTTCTTTTCATATCACTTTTGCTGCTTTTAATCTAAATGCTCAGATCGATTTACGTTTTACAACCCTCAAGTAAGCAGCAGGGATAAAGGATAAGCTTCCAACAAGATTTAAACGAGCTCTCCCAATCATTATATTTTTTGTTAGATACAGTCAACCAAAACAGTCACTAGAACTGTCTGCAAATATAAATATAAATACATTATATTGAAATCTTTTGCCTCAATCTTGAACATCCCTCATAGAATAACATATAATACGATAGCTTTGTGAAATCTTTTACCTCAACGATAGACACTCTTCATGAAACAACATATAATACGATAGCATTGAGAAATCTTTTGCCTTAACAATGAAAACTCTTCATAGAACAACATGTAATACAATATCGTAATAAAATCTTTTGCCTTTACTATGAACACTCTTCATAGAACATCATGTAATACAATATCGTTATAAAATCTTTTGCCTTAACTATGAACACTCTTCATAGAACATCATGTAATACAATATCGTTATAAAATTTTTTGCCTTAACTATGAACACTCTTCATAGAACAACATGTAATACAATATCGTTATAAAATGTTTTGCCTTAACTATGAACACTCTTCATAGAACAACATATAATACGATAGTATCGTGAGATCTTTTTCCTCAGCTATGAACACTCTTTATAGTACAACATATAATACAACATTGTGAAATCTTTTGCCTCAACTATGGACACTTTTCATTGTACAACGTAATACAACAGTTCAATCAATTTTATCGATTTGCGTTATTCTTTAGACGCCATTCCATGTTAGAATGACCTCACTGTACAAACATAAACGCGAAATGCAATTAGAGAAATAACAAGTGTATTTTGTTTGGTTGGGGTCTTCTTTGTTTCTTTTTTTTTTGTTCTTTCTTTCGTTCTTTCTTTTTTGCTAGAAACGCTTCACTGCTAAGCACAGTGTCCATGTTTGATATTGAATGGGTTATAACAATGTACTCATGCACTCAATGTCAGTTATATTGAATCCGATCGCACATTACCCTAATTTGATTAGATAAAGAAATTAGAGAAATTAGCTAACGTCCCAGGCGCCTTTACTGGCCGACTGGACAAAAAAATGGAAGAAGAATAGACAATAAATTCTGTCTCCTAATTAATCAAAACCGCATTTTGCGTACGCAGCTTATCGTGCTGCGAGAATTATATTCATAAAATTCGTGTGTTTTCATTGAATTTCAAAAGCTATTTCGGGAAGATATGGCATATAATGCAATATTGTGTAAAGGTAGTTTTTTATCAAATAAAATTGAATCGTTCGATTTTAAAATGGCCGCCGATCGGTAGATGAACCATGCAACTCAAACGTTGGCCTGTACAGTGAATGCATTTCATTATTATAAATATTCACAACGGCAGGCAATCGGATATGCTTTTGTTTTCTAATAGTTTATTCGTGTTTTCTAAACTCACGACCTTTCGTAAGATGGACAAATTAGATTATCCAATTTATTGTTGAAATGAGAAGATGATTCGGCGTTTTCACTCGGGAAGTATCACAGATTCATAAGCTCTAGCAATGTCTGCTACCGGAAGAGGATCTGAAGATAAGTTTCAAATAAAGGTTTCCGTTCACGAGTATTCAATTGAACACTAAATGAAATAGCTGGCCTAACTGTAATCGGTCCTCAAATCTCCGGTGCAGTCTGGATTTCATGCATCATAAATCCCTTGAAACCATGTTTATACGTACACGGATTCTTTTTTTAAAGAAAGTAATTCAACTTTACTAGCAGAGCCTATAAATAGCTTGCTAGTAAGCGATTTACTAAGCATTTCTTAGTAAAAAGAAAAAAGGAAGGAAAAGTGAGAACAAGAAGGATTACGTTGTGTCAATCTTCCTATAAAAAAATGACTACTCAGCTTGAAAAATGCATTTGAAGTTTGAGATCACATGTGTCGGAGGGAAGTACGCATTGACCTTATATATATATATATATATATATATATATATATATATATATATATATATATATATATATATATATATATATATACACTCAAACATATGTATATCAGCCATCATAAGTCCTATGCTGGACAAAGGCTTTCCATGACGAGTGTGATTGCGCTAATCTTTGCCATATCTGACCAACAAACTTTTCTATCTTGTCCCCCATCTTGTTTCTGGCGATTTTCTGATGCGTTTATGAACCCAGATCAGTTTTTTGCTCCATCTGTTGTCCCTACTTCTTGTTATGTGCTCTGTCCATCTCCATTTTTATTGCTTAATTGCTTGTACGATAATTGCTTAGGCCTTCTTCGGATCCATGTTGATCTTTTTCTATCGCTAAAAGTTATTTCAAATATTGCTCTTTCCATTGTACTCTATTTCCGAGTGGTTGAGCAAGATTTCAGGTTTCGTACCCAAACGTCTTAGCTGGTATTGTGCATTGATTGTAAACTTTTATGTTTTGAGCAGATTGGTAGTTTGCTTTCCAGCATGTCTCTATTCATACCAAATGCTTTCCAGCCAATGGTTATTCACCGTCTTATTTCATGTTTGTGATTGTTCTCCCTAGCTTTATTACCCGACCTGAATGAATGTATCCCTTAACTTCTCCCGAGGCACCATTAGCTATTCCTAAAACAAGAAGATATGATATCACCAAAAACCTTTACAGCGAGCCATGAAAGAGCTTTTCGGAAAACAAACAGAAAAAAACGTGGGATTTACCTCGATTTTGTATGCAACACCTTTGATGGCACTTGGAAATCCTCACTGTCCTAGGACGACCTGGTCGTTTTACGCTTCGTTAGTCTAAGGTTTAGTGAATTTCTTTATGGTACGATACTGATTCCAATTGTTTCAGCAGTTTGGTGGAAGTTCCTGACCAAACTTGTGAACCAGTCATTCTGTTTTTTATCGTCCCATTTCATAGTTAAACACTATATTTACTGAATCATGAAGCAGAAAATAATGCAAAAGAATTTTTTAAAATCTATACTGTAAAAAGTTTGTGTGTATCAATATTCATGACGGTACTATATATATACATATATATACATAAGTGGAAAGATTATTCCAACAATGTGTGATTTATTACTGAGACGATTTAGGAAACCACTAAATTATAGATTTTTCTAATATTTTTTATTTGCAAAATGCATTATTTGGAATATGAAAATATATTAAAAAGAATTTATACATATATATATATATATATATATATATATATATATATATATATATATAATTAAGTAATTAAATATAAGAAAAAATCCTGTTACACTAGCGTTTCATTCTTATGCAATTATTCAAACTGGAAAATATTTTCCTATTTGAATAATTGCGGAGGCATAGAGCGTTAGTGTGAGTGGATTTCTCCTCATATTTAATCAAGTAATTTTATTATCTTTTTTACTTGAGCACTGAGATTAAATATTGCCAACAGCATGTAAAAGTTTCAGTTTTTTTTCTTCGTATTTCACAAATTAATAATATATATATATGTATGTATATAAATATATAAATATACATATATATATATACATATACATATATATATATACATATACATATATATATATATATATACATATATATATATATATATACATATATATATATATATATATATATATATATATATATAAAAGAATTCGTGTATAAATACTTATGGAAACTTCAACAAAATTATTTCAGAAATTTGAAGTGACGATTCCATAAGTATATATATATGTGTGTGTGTATGTGAGTGCATGTGTGTGTGGGAGAGAGAGAGTGTGGTATTCAGCGTGATACCAGCAGCCAAGGGACTACTTTGAAATAACTCATAGAATCTACTGTTTAGGGAATTTAATTTCTCCCGTGGTTAACTCCCCCGAATCCTTGGGCAGTGCCTCTACATTTATCAGATAATTGCAAAAAACGAATTGGAGATTTCAAATAGAAGAGATTTCTGATTACCCATGCCTCACGATTTATCTGAAAAATTCGATATAAATGTTGCACATCAATATTTTGATATATGTTCACGGTGTCTTACCCTCCATAGTCATCGCTTATATTCTTTTTTTTCTTTTTTTTCAAATCTTTTCCAGTGAATGCACCAAACTTACATTGGACATTAGCAGCATGAACAATTCACGACCATCTATTGATGCAGTATGGGAAGCGACTCTCTCCAGCTACCACGAGAATGACACGTGGCCTCCTTCAAACTCAAACACGCTTCCTGTGTCGACAAACGTGCCGAACGGTTGCCTGAACGATGGAGACGGAGGCAACAGAACGGGGGGTAGCGCAACGGCAATAACGGCCGTGCCGACATCCAATATGTCGCATCTCAAGCTGTAAACACAGCACATATGAAGCGAAAAAAAAAGGGATTTTTTTAAGAACTGCAGCTTTTGATTTAGAGTTAAAGTTCACCATTCCTGGAAAGTTAGACAAAACATCAAAATCTCCTTCGTATAGGAGCGTATATGTAAGCACACTCAAAATCACATACACGTATGAATATACATATATATATATTCATATATATTTTCTTATCGATACACAAGGATATGTACTTACGTTTATATATATATATATATATATATATATATATATATATATATATATATATATATATATATATTCGAAGAATACGTAATATGGTAGACATATATCTATACGTCTTTATGATATATATATATATATATATTGAAACTCACACGAATAATAATGAAGATATTTACATACATGTATGTCTCTGTGAGCGTAATCACCACATATGTGTATGTGTGTGTGTGTTCTATGAAGTACCAGCTTGTGTGGGAGGTTTTCAGGTACATAAGTATATTATTCATCAATCTATTTATATATCTATCTATCTATCTCTATATATAGAGAGAGAGAGATAAAGAGATAGATAGATAGGTTTATATTTATATGACTATACACATGTGAAAATACATTCATTCATTTGTGTGAGAGTGTATATAGATAGGGATATAAGTTAGAGGAATATTATCAAATGCAGTTCGATATAATTATATATTTATAAAATAAATCACATACATATCAACTCGTGTACGACGCTCAGCACAAACGAAGATACACATAATTATGTAATATAAATGTATGTGTGTGTCAATGCACGTGTATTGATATGTGCATACGCTAAGAAATAAGTTTATATATATAGTATGATATATATATGTATTAACAAAAATCATAATGATAATTCACGTTGAAAAATATATGTTCATTTATTTATGCACACACAAACACATATGGAACTAGAACTATGGTTTACATGTGTGTGTGTGTGTGTGGTATTTGTAAACGACAACGTGGAGAATGAAAGGACGTGAGTTACATCTCAAATGGAAAAGATAAAACGGCATACACTTCCCCTTATAACAGGCATCATCAGAGGTCGGAGTACAGAAAATTGTTGAATCAGCAACCAGTTTCCGTCTGTTATAAGTAGAGAGCCAACATACAAAAAGATAAATAGAAGTTGAAGACCCTCATGTAGAAGATTGCAACGGTTCGCTGGTTTTTAAACTACTGATGATGACTGTGATAAGGTGAAATGCATAAACTTTTATCTTGATAATAAACTCTCGGATGTAACTCAAGTCTTCTCAATTTTTGATTTTCCTGACTGACATTTACTAATTTCGTTTTGTTTGTTTATCATACATGTACACAATAAACGAACACAAACACACACGCATGTATACATATATACATATAGACATATATATGAAATATATACCTCTAAACATTCAACAACCTTTTAATTGTTCATCATATACTTTGGCTTTTCAAAAACTAAGACAACATGCAGATAACGTTAAACAGCATTTACATGAATTAAATTACAACTGATTCTGTTTCTCTGTTTAGAGCTTCTTGAAACTTGAACGAGACTAACATACAGCGAGTTTCGTGCCAGTCATGAGATATTAAAGCTGTATTTTTAGTCTCCGTTAATTAAACATAATCTCTAACCGGAACAGTTCATTTATTCCATGTCTGTTTCCCTGCCATATTTTTGCGTCAAAAATTATTTTTTAAAAAGGGCCTTAATACAATATGGATCATCTTAACTTCATATGTAACTGAATCTATGCGCTCGTGTGTTCATATATATATATATATATATATATATATATATATATATATATATATATATATATATATATATATATATATATATATATATATATATCAAATTGTAGTATTGAAGAGTATACTTATGTATGCATACATATCATCATTCGTGTTTATTTACATATATACACGTATGTATCTGTGTATGTGTGATTCTCAGTTTATGAGCAATTATGAATATCTATATATGTATGTGTATATATATACATAACTGTACGTATGTAAACGCATGTATACATGTATACATACACACATACACACACACATATATATATATACATAGAAATATACAGCAATGTTGATAAAATCACGAAATCAAGGTGCACTTGTATGCATTATTACATAGAAAAATGTGTACAAAGTTGTCTGTGTATGTCCATATGTATTGTAAGATATATTTCTGCTTAAAGCACAGGTGTGCGTAGATATCAATATGAACGTCTGTCTATGTTTATCAGTACAATGTATAGTACTTCAAAATAACAATATATCCTACACACAAAATTGAATATTCAAGCATACACCCAGAAATGTAGTATATTAATGACTCCAAATTCATGCTGCTCGTTAGTCA
Source organism: Thysanoteuthis rhombus (assembly GCA_963457665.1). NCBI lineage: Eukaryota > Metazoa > Mollusca > Cephalopoda > Oegopsida > Thysanoteuthidae > Thysanoteuthis > Thysanoteuthis major. The sequence continues at coordinate 29,007,818 of OY735208.1, forward strand.
GTGCGCCAACATATACCAACATATGTGATCTGTATGTGCAGGTAGATGTAAGCGTGCCTTTGCAAAAAAATACGACTGATCTATGATGCGTCCATGCATAAATATATATATATATATATATATATATATATATATATATATATATATATGTTTATATTTATATATTTATACATATATGTATATGTATATAGACATATATAATATTCCTTTACATATGTATCTGTATATAACTACACATTAAGTATATGCAAGAGCATATATTTTTGTGCACACATAATTGTGTTGTGTACATTGTACACTGTAACAATATCTACCTTAGTAACACCATGAGTTAGTAAGGGAGCAATAATATATTTCAATTCATGTTTATATTCCAACTTCGTCTTTTCCTGAACGAATATGAAGTATATAGATACATACACGCTGTCTCATACTTACATCTATACATGCATACACATATAGATACATATGATTTATGTATTCCCAAAAACTTATGAATATATTACGAAGTAAAGGTGCGTGCCTTTATACATAACATGAATATATAAAAAAGCATGTGTATCTATAGATGTGTGTGCTTGTATGTGCACGCCCATATGAATAAATATGCATATATATATATATATATATATATATATATATATATATATATATATATATATATATATATATATATATATATATATATATATATATATATATCCAATAAACGAATATGTAGAGGTCTGTGGCTACGCATACATCCATACATATCATAAAATCAAGAAATTCAAAGCTGATTAAGATCTTAAAATTTGAGCAATTGGATACATTCTGCCAGTGTATAATTTTGCTTGAGTGTCATCTCGTGCGTTACCTCATCGTCACACACAAACGCTACAATGCAGAAATAATAATCTAAAAAAAAGACAACAAACATGCTTAGTTTTTACCTTGAATTTCAAGATCTCTGATCTCGATAATGACCAAAATTATGGCCGAAAGCTCTAGATATCAAAAGTTTGGTAAATATTTGAAATCATTGAATCCAGACATGCGTTCTCTTGTACGTAAACAAGGAATATTGATAAAAACATTTAAAAAAAACTTTCTTTGATGTAATCTATTAAGAAAACATGCATTAAGAAAAGAATGCTAAATAAACATTTAAAACATCAACACACATATATATACATATATTATATATTAATATAAATATATATGTATATGCATACACATATTTATACAAATGGCGCTTGAATGTGTATGAAATATGTGTGTATATATGTACGTATATTGAATCGCCAACATATACACGGTATCATGTACCACTTGGTGGAATAGGAAAACGATGTACCAAGTTTAAAATCTGTTCCTGCTGCAGAATTTGAAATGTTTCATTTCAAAAGATTAATGCTTATATAATTATTGCTAAAATGATTAATATTCCACTAATTCTTATCATCATCCATCTCATTATTTTAACTTTTCTCGCTATTATGATTAATTTCTAGTTTTCCAATTGTTATTTTCCCATTAACTACACGTTTAGCTTGGCTAACTTTCGTTGTCCTTATAACTTGTTTGAAGGCAGTAAGTGGATATGGTCCAACCTGGAGCCTTCAATTGGTCGAATAAATTGCGCCGAAAAAAATTTATATCCTCATCCGGAACTGAGAGACCTCTTATTATCATTTAGAATCATTTATTACCTTTAAATATATATATATTCTAATATATAATATATGTTTTCTATTCTTTGTTTTTTTCTCTGCTTATGATCAGTGTCTTTCTATCCCTTATTGTTCTTCTCATTATATTTGCAACCATTGCTCTCCCTCTCTCTCTCTCTCTCTATCTCTTCCTCTCTCTCTGTCTATTCAGAAGAAAAAGAAGAGTAATAAAAAAAAGAAACACTGGTTCAATCTGTAAAAGCAACGTCTTTTATTTTGAAATAAACTTAGAAAAATATATTTGCTTTCAGCTACTTGGATTTTTTTTCTCTTTTCTCTAGCCCTGCCTTTTTTAAATCTCTCGATTTTTTTAAAGTTTGCTTTACGCCATTTTTTTTTTTTTGCCTTTACAAAAAAAGGCTAAAATGGCGTTCAGCGTTTGTTTTACAGCGAGCGGTTATAAAGGCAACATACATCAATCTCTACACCATGGTCTCATGTACTGCTTATTCCCATAGCCTCCGACGACTAAGCCTAACCATTTTGGGAATCTGGATACGCTCAAAAATGTTTCTCTTATAAATTAATGGTAACTGCTTTACGCTTTTTGCCATTTCCACCTATGGAAGTTTCTTTCTTATACGAAGCTTTATTTTCAGATATTATGGGAAAACCACCCTTAATTTATGATTTTTACATCGTTTCAAAGATTTCATTTTATCGTTATCATACTGAGAAACTCCATAACTCTCCTGGGGATTCTTTATCATATTATTCAATTCATTTATTATTCTTTTTTACACGCACAATTTTTTCAAAATCTCTACTTGAATAAAGAATCTAATTCAAGTTGTCAAATTTCCTGGATTCCACGAAGCCAAAAACTTTTCAACAATGCAAAGGATTAAATGGTTCTACAGGTTGCACCCAAAAAACCGCCACGAAGTTTAAAATTTAAATTCTAAACATACCAAAAAGGGGGTAAGGGTCATATAGGTTACATTATTTTCAAATACATTTTGATACATACTTTGGGGAGACTGGGAACGATTGTGACACTTTTTGCATTTCTCTCGGTTATTCATAGACTATTTGGACTTGGCCAACTATATTTCTATGTATTAATCTTACATCTGTCAGTGAATTACCAATACCATTTAAAGATTATTACATGTGACATATCACGTACAATATTTATTTGCAACTGTCCTCAAAACTGATCGCGGACCGTTTCAATATGTTGAAAATACATCGTTTCAAGAATTCAATTTTATTTTTTGTCTCAATGAGCAGAGTTTTTTGAAAATGCATATTGTTTTATATCGTAGTATTAATTATTTATACACAATATTACAGTATAATTTATTTACTCATTAATCAAATCAGAGTTATTGAATTTGTTTTTTTAGGCATAGAACATAGGCCTACCTTGACTCAATGTGTAGGTGTTACAGATGTTATTCACTCTCTTCATATTCCAGTATAGACCTGAAGTGTGGAACAATTTTTAATCTAACAAACTTTCATTAAACATGCTTTTATTATACAAAACTGCACTTGTTTTGAAAACTGATTTTTGTCATACTTAATGAATGTGAACCTTATGTAGCCTACAGTTTCCTCAAAGGATTTCGAGAAAGAATTTTAAAAGATTTTTGAAAACAACGACATTACATAGTGACATTGCTAATTTTTGAAACTCTTTTTAAAACTGATTTGAAGAACTTGTTGCAACGGTTTCCAACTGTATCACCCATGGCAGAACATCATGCGCTCGCTAAACACACCGACTTTTACACATGCTAACCATGTCACTTAGAAATCAATAAAATAATAAATCAAACTAAGTAGGTATTGATCAATTCGTGCAAACGGCCAGGAGACTGTGACAAAAATACAGCTCATGAAAGAAATTACCTTCTTACCTCAAAAACACGTTTTTCTGTAATAAGCGCAGCAGCAGATGTTTAATTTGTCCTCTGCCCTCCTGGTGGGGAGATGGTAACTGTACGTATGCCTTGTGGGTGTCATCATTCAAGCTTTGTTCTGAATGGAGGGAGAGGACTTGATGCGACCGTCCATTGTTGCAACCGTCCCCAGTCTTCCCTACTTGCCAGCCTTTAAGACACAGGGTCCACAAAAGCATTTGGGGGATTATCGATCACTGCATCCTAGTCCGATAGACGTCCTTTTGAGTTTGAGTAGATGGCCCCCTAATCTGGGGGCCCAGAATGGCCTATCGTGTACCCCCGTAGGAATCCTATGAGTAGGGTACAAAATGTTATTTCTATTATTATTCGGACTATCCTTATCTTGGTTGTTTTTCATACAACGTTTCGGCCGTTGTACTCTACGGCCTTCATCAGGTATCATCTAGTAGGTGTGGGGGAAGTAACGAACCGTTACCCTTTTTGTTTTCCCTTTTTTTTTTTTTTTTTTTCTTTTCTGGTTTCTTTAAGGAAATAAATAGTCAGCAAACAAAAATTTAAGTAAATCTTCGGAGCTGCTCGTGATTTTTTGACAATCAGAAAATACACGCTGATACGACTACTCTCACGGTACGATACGATCTTTTCGAATGAAAACCTAACGCTTCTAATACTATCCAACGACAAAAACATGACAAACCTTTGGTTAACCTGATAAACCCCTCGTGGACGCTTTCCCATGGAGCAATGATTAACAATCTAGTCTAGCAGTCCATTACTCCTGTATGAATATTGATCATCAATGACTCCCCTACAGTTTCGTGCTGTATCCGGTTAAATTTAACAGACATAGCTTGGGTGCCTCGACGTGAAGGTTGGGTAATCCTATTGACTTTTACTACTGTAGCGAGTTCCGTCTCCATCAGTTGTCTCACACGTTTGACCTTGTGCCAAACTAATTTAACTTGAATAAGTCCCCATACCACAATTTATTCGTTCGTTAAATGAAACCGCATATTATAATCTCCTGTAGCTGAGTAAATCTGAAGACATGCCCCGGGATATGTAGATAATAAATTAGTACCCCCACCTTTACCTACGTATTCGTACGCCTCTAAGTTCCACAACCCTCCTGTCTCTCTCCATGCAACCGAAAAGCTGGCAAACAATTACAATGCGTATCAGACCGACGAACTCCCAGCCTATGTTTTTGAATATGCCAGAAGAAAACTGTTTCTCGGGCGCTGAATTATGAGGCGACACTACCGTGTAAATATGGAAATATGGAACAGTGAGAAAGAATTTATTGTATCCTGGGCAAGCAACAACATTATTCAGGTCTCTTCCGGGGCATATTATGAAAACTCTGAATCAAGGTTTAAAAAACCGTCAACAGAAACTGTCTCCAAAATTGTCAAAATAGTTTTTTTCAGTTTCTAAGCTGGTCTGGCTGGTATGGTTAGCTATGTATATATGAGACCTGGGGAGCTGAAAATTTAAACATTCACTCATTCTTATATGTAGAATTAAAAAAACGTTTGTTTTGTTTTGTTTTGTTTTTTAAATTCCACCCTAAATAGGTTTTTTGTCGAGGGTTCAGTTTGCAATGTAAGTCTATGCTATATTGGTCTCTTAGATTGTTTCCTGCAGTATTCACACTCATGTGCTTTTGTTTGTTTTGTTTGTTTTTTATTTGGACCTTTTAAGTGATCACTGTCCGACAAAAATAACTTATTTATTGATCCGCCCTTTTTCCAATCTTTTAATTGATCACCCTTGACACGACATGCTACCAATATACATTGGTCGCATTGACGGTTTATATTGACTGACTAACCAGACTTGTATTCTTCTTTTCATGGTTTAACATTCTTTTGCGAATTCATTTTTATCCTTTTCTCTTATCAATTTTTTTCTTCCAGAATAAATGAATCATGTCAACAACAACGTATTCATAAATGTATGACTCAATGTGCGTTCGTGTATGTAAATGTTGTATGCGCCTAAAATGACTTAAGCTTATGATTAATTCTCATATGGTCCTGTTTGTTTAATACGTGTACATGTATGCGTGTGTATGCTAAAATTATGCTTAATATTCGTATCTTTTTTCTTCATTATCGTCTTGAATTTACTCTTTTTTACTCTTTACTTTACGCTATCATTTGAGTAGGTTCAGATTAATGGAGCAATTTCTATATAATTTTAATTTTAAAACCGATGGACGCACGACTCGCAACATGGATCGCCAAAAATCAAATGCAAAACTGAAACCAGCAGAATATGAGATGGTGAGACGAACTGGACATGTTCAGGGAATATTAGCTCTGCAACGCCCACGTGGCAATCCTGGGGAAGGTCTACGTCCTACGACGGATGATAAAAGACTGATGAATACGATATATAAATAGAGAGTAAAAAAAGGAAGCTGAGAAATTTTATGATCTTACCTTAGTCTGATACAAGGCCAAATAGGAGTGTTACGATTTTAGCAGTTGATTTTTCTGCCTTGAAACTTGGCATTCGATATGCTGGCTTTTATCTGAGCTCAAACACGTAGCCCTTGAAAACCACCGACTCATTTCCAAAGAAATTCGAGACTGCACCGTGTTCTTGCAGGACAACACCCCAATACACGCCTCGAGAAAAATCAAAGGATGGCTGAAGGGAACAGAGCGACAAAGTCCTGAGGTAACCCGGTAACAGCCTGGGTATTTATTAGTGGGGAGAGTTCAAGCCTTGACAAACATCTAGGTAACCGAAATGACCCCCGAACTGGGCGCGGACCTAACAGACTCTCTGTCTCAACCAAACGAAGGAGTAATCAAGAGCAATGATTACAGTACTAAATACTGAATAAATACAAAGAATTTGCTATTTAAAGTATTTTGCTTTATGTTTGATAAATATTCCAGTACATTGTTTTAATCTTCCCTTTCATTTTAGGGTGATCACAGTGATTTTAGATAATGTTAAAAAAAATTTCATATACATATATACGTGGGTGAATCAATAAGTCCGAAGTCTGGTATGTAGTAATTAGAACATTGTGCTGGAATTTACTGTATAATGTTCGTACTGTGTGACCACTGAGTGCTTTGGCAAGAAGATTATATTAAAAAATATTTTTTGTGAAAAATGAATTATTTTCTGATCATTAGGCTCCAGACTTATTGCTTTACCTATTTATAGATGTGTGTGCGTGTGTGAGTGTGATAGTTATATACAGTAAGAACGTGTACCCCTATCCTCTGACGACATTTATCCTCGTGTATAAACACATACATTTATAAGAAGAGAAAGAGTTGGTAAATGAGAATTTACGCACACAATAACAAACTATAATAATTTTCCAGTCAGCCACTGATGGCAAATCGTTGAACTGTGAGATACAAAGTCCAATATTTGTTGCAAGTGATAGATTAATACAAATCACTGGTTTGAATTGGACTATACTCACAAAAAAGTAAAATGAATTGACTTTCATTGAGGAGAGAAACTACTATTAATAAATTCCAACAACAGTTATGTATATATATTTAGAGAGACAAGGATCAATAAGTGTGAGGCTTGATACGAAGTTATTAGATGAATATTGTTCTGTAATCTTCACTGTATAATGTTCAGTTTATATTACTTGTGATCTTCACTAAATTAAGTGCATTGACAAGAAGGAGATTATGTTCAAAAATACATATTTGCTGTAAAAAATGAATACTTTTATCATTAGGTTACAGACTTACTGATTTGCCTATTTGTATATAAGTGAGTATGAATTCATGTATGTTTACGTGAATGTATGTGCGTGTGGGCGTACGCGAACACATAGATATATTCAGTAAGTGCGAGAACCTTTGCCATCTATAACATTCATTCCCACAGATGAACACACAAGTACATAAGAAGAGAAAGGGACAGTAAAATGAGAATATACACACACAATATCAAACTATATAAATTCTCCAGTCAGCCACCGATGACAGATCATTGAACTTCAAGCTACAAGGTCCAATATTTGTTGCGCGAGAGAGATTAATATAAATCACTGGTTTGAATTGGACTAGACTCACAAAGAGTAAAAAAAAATAAATTGACACATTCATTGAGGAGTGAAAGCTCAATCACTGAAATCCAATATATATATATATATATATATATATATATATATATATTGAGAGAAGAAGAGAAAGAGAACGAGAAGTGGGCATCTATAAACACGTGCACAAACACAGATAGATAGATAGATAAATAGAGTGACTGATTTTGGGGTAGTCATAGAAAATTCTCTGATGGGTGCATTGGGAACTGGATTGCTTCAAGCATAAACATTTGTTACTTGAGTTTAGATCAAATTTCGAATACAAAAATATTTGTCAAACACGCTCATCCTGGAAGATTGGCGCTATAAATTATTCCCCAAAAGCATGAAAGTGAGAAATTCAATGAGGTTAACAAGAGAAGTTGCCTCCATACTTCTATCCATGCAATAAAGAGTTCGAAAGATGCCTTCCTTTTTATCCGATCATTTCCTTTCAACAAATTACCTTCTATTTTCATGCACACTTCATTGTCAGTTTGACGTGACATACGTTATTTGTAAATTCAATTTTTTTCGTCTTCACTTTCTTATAATTGTATTTGTACGGTTTCAAAATTATCGTTGGGTTCGTTTTGTTTTAACGCCTCTATTCTATGCAGCAACTGAAAAGGGAATGCAAATAGAATTAATGATAAAAAGGAAGCGAGCTTTTTGCCTGTCTTTTATATATGATTTTTTATGAACGTTACATTTTGTTTAGTATGCTTCCGAGTCTATGGTTTGGATATAGTTTCACGGTTTATGCTTCAAGGGAAAAGAATACATTTTCCTATTTTCCTTTTCTCTTGCTATTTCGGTTTCTTTTCTGTTTTCTATTTATTCATCTGGGGAAAAGCTGCATTTCTATTGAATCAGCAATAACATTATTTCGTAGAATACATTCGTTGGAAGAGCATGCAAAATGAGACACAGGTTGTTTTTGTTTTTTTCCATTTCGTAGATGACGTAAAACAGCTATTACAATATTTTGTCATGATAAGAAATAAATAATCACCTCACCATCGCAGTTAATAATTGAGCAGCCGTAGCGTCAAATTTGGAGTCATGTAAAAAAAAATCCTATCAAAGAATAAATATGGTCACAGTAGATTTATTTATTCTAAATGAAAACATCTTTTTTAAAAAAAAGAGTGAAAGAAAAAGATATAGAGATTTTAGATTCTCCGGAATATTATTGATAAATGACACAGACAGAATAAGGCCCCAAGAGCTTCTTTTTTTAAATAAAAATTTACATTTTCAGGAGGGATCTAGTGGTGTACTGATGCCAATTTTCAAGTCTGTAGATAAAACAGTATGGCTATAAACAGAAACATACAAATAAACACATTAATACAAGTGCATACAATAGAGAAGAGGATTCGATGGATTCGGTAGTACAATGCTACTGTTACTACCAGTGAAACAGGGGGATGTCAAGTGTAGACTGTGCGGGGATAGGAATGGCACATAGTAGATCACATTGTAAGCAAATGCGTCAAATTAGCCGACAGTTTTTATATCAAGAGTAATGCATGGCTTTCATTGGAGACCGAGTGACAGCAACTCTCAAAAATACTCCAGCACTCTCTCCAATATTCTTACTTATTTTAGAAATGCGGTCGCCTGGACCTTTCCAATTCTTACAATCCTTTTGTAAATCAAATTGTTCGAGACTGTTCAAAGCGCTCGGATAATGGTGGATGCATTCGTTCCCTTGTTTGGTCGGTAAGGGGTTTGGCTGGATCTCGATCTGAATTTTTTCAATTATATTTCACTTTTTAGGGCAGCCACTAGGTCGAGCTCGTGCGATTTGTAGAACTCAGGTCGTTTTCGCAATATGCAGCATTTCTCTCCCACTATTGGGATTGTGTTGAAGGCTGTCAACTAAAGCTGTCACCAAAACTATCAACGTAGGTTTCTTAAGTTTTAAGTTGGTCCCGCTGGTTATATATATATATATATATATATATATATATATATATATATATATATATACATATATATATATATGTGTGTGTGTGTGTGTGTGTGTGGATTATAAATTGCGTCATATTATCAAGAAACTTATTTGAAATGATTTCCCGTCGTTACACAGTTAATATATCATTCATTTTAGACTAAATGTATGTATAATGCGTACAGGCCACGCCAAAGGAGCTACAAGGTGAAAACTTCAACATTTACACCTTAATATTCTTTTTCAAAATTCTACCCAAAATAATTTTCTAGTAGACACTTCGATTTGCTATGTAAGTTTATGCTAAATGTGCCCCTCAGTTTGTGTCCGTCAACACTCACTTTTCGAAGGGGACGTTATGCAAATTTAAAGCCTAAGGAGGGCAACATGCAACTTTTAACTTCGAAGGATGGCAACATGCAATTTGAATCTTTTAAGGGGGCAACATGCAACTTTAAACTTTACAAGGGGCAACAAACAACTTTGAACTTTAAAGGGGACGACGTAAAACTTTAAACTTTAAAGGGGGCGACATTGAACTTTGAACTTTAAAGGTTGGGAGCAACAGGCAACTTTACACTTTAAAAGGGGCAGCATGCAACTTCAAACTTTAAAGGGGGCGACATAGAACTTTGAAATTTAAAGGAGGAGAGCAACATGCTACTTTAAACTCTAAAAGGGGATGACATGCAACTTTAAACTTTGAGGGGGCGTCATGCATCTTGCAGACATGGCCCAGTGTCTGAAAACGGTTCAAGAGTATTTTTCATTCCTTTGCATTATGAGTATTCAATCAAGAAAATTATTCGATTCGAATTTTGGTAAGTCGTTGGATAATGTGGAGTTGAATAAGTTAGCGGTGTGTTGTTCATCCATATCTTTTGTATTCTCTCTTATAGCGATAGAATGCGTCATTATCTGTGCTGTGTAACACGTGTGTTTCCTCCAGCTATGTACAATATATCATCAACAGGTCATCAATAGTTCATTAGCACTTTCGGTTGAATCACTTGTATTCATTCTATATTCCTGAACTTATCGTCATTCAAACTACAGACTGGATGAATTGTGTGTAATCTAGTTTAGATAGCTAAATAATAATAATAATATATGTTCTTCTTTCATTTTTAAGCTATAATATCAACAGGATATTTGCTCAATGCACGATAAAAATGAAAGTATTTTATTTTGGTTTCTGTGTTCTGAACGTTCATTTTTACTTTTTTATCTATTTTTTTTTTTAACCAGAAATCATACCACACAGTGTTTCACTCTCTTTACAGATGTAACCAGAAAGCAATCATAGAGAGCAACACTGTTCACTAACATAAGACTGAATGAAATCAGTACATATGACCACGATGTTGGGGAGGTACCAGTGTAATTTTTTTTTTCATTTTCAGACTAATGTCTTAATAAGCAAAAATATCTCTCATTCAAATAAAATTCAATGATCCGACTCAAGATTTAATCAATACTTAGGCTATAGATCACCCTTCTACGTAATGTTCATTTTAAACGTCTGTCGTTGGACATAGACCTTCCTAAGGATTCTCCAAACCTCTCTTTCACGGGCATGGTCGAGTCAATACTTTTTTAACTTGTCTAGTTAGTTCTGCGATCACACGTTTTACAAGCTACATTCTTGCATGATCTCTGGGGATCCAATTTGTGAGTCAGGGTGCCCAGCGGTTGTCTGACATTGTTGTAACATGGCCAGAAAGAAGAATAAAGGAGAACCAATCAGTCAGCCAGGGAGAGACGATACGTATCCGATAGAAAGAATGATTACGCTCACAAAACATCATCCATGATTTTCCAGGAACAGGGTACACTTTATTTTTTTTCATTTGAAATCTTTAAAAAAAACGAATAGAGGATATTCATGAATAAGTTTTCAGCCTGATAAATGAAAGTAACGGATAGTGATAAATAAGAATATAATTATCAACACATAGATCAATTCAATCATTCAATCAAATAAAAGTCATTAAGTCAAACAAATAGAAACTGATCAATGAATAATCACATAGCAATTGCTTGACATTGAATATAACATTTTTGGTGACCATTCGGTTACTAGAGCTATCAATGCTCGACGCTCATGAACTGATAATTAACCGATATCTTGCGGTAGTAGATTGCTTATATTTCGGCCACGGTTCTTTACATCTTTTTGCACGTAATCATATTCTCTGTAGAAAATATCACTTTTCCTTATTTATCAACATTGGTATCTTTAGGCTTTACTTTTTCAATTTCTTTTGTAAGTGTGATCTCTCTATCCTGATACTTTTCCCTCAGATATTCCTCGTCTTTTTTTGTCTTGTGAAGCTGAAATCTAATTATTCTTGCTTCGTTCTCCAATTCGAAACATCACCGTTTCGACTGTTACGACCTCAGCTAATTCCTTGACAATGCTTTGTGATATCATTATCTCTTCTTTTTTTCATATATATTTCTGCACATGCATAACTTCATTTACTTCTGTACTTTCTCACCTTTTTGGCTGCACTGAAATGAAAACGTTCAAGTAAACTTGGTTGTAATTCTATCATTGTCAGAGCTTCGCTTATGGCTGAAACACAGAAAGCAGTTATGAAAAACGATCGATTTCATCTTCTTCAAGAACACAAAATGTAGCACAGTTTTGATGCACCAAATACTCCAACAACGGCAACAACAAAACTGGCCTTGTGTAGGTTCGAAACTGATGAGATGACAAGATGACAAAACCTTTTTCGAGAAACACCTGCTGCTATCCAGTGGTTGGCGTGCAAATCTCTTAAGTCATTGACAATGAGTATGTTGCTGACTGGGTACTCTATAGAAATAACCTTGCCTAGAAGCTGTCATAGTTCTGAGAAATTCATCATTAAAACCGTGCTCTTTCGTTGTTGCAGTGTCTGATCCACAGAATATCGTCAAACTCTAGGCCAAACCCTGGAAATATTTGGGGTGTAAGTATTCTCTGCAGTGATTTCAAATCATGATCAATAGATTTGTAGTCAAGTCTCTTACCAACTGAGCTAATTGACAAATCTTACATACCCTAGAAATACGCTAAAGCTTATATCTTTCAAATAAATAATTATATTAATAGAATTGTTGCCATCACACTAACAAATTATACCTATTAACGCACTTTTGTCTTTTCCTCACTGTACCCATGATAATCAATTTTTGAACACTCAAAATCTTATAAATGTTGTTGAGTTCGCTGTGGACTTCCCATTGGGGCCAATGCTCGGTGTTCTAGCCCGGCATAAAGCGAGAATTTTGAATGCTAATTTGCAAAGCATATCCGGCCTATATATATATATATATATATATATATATATATATATATATATATATATATATATATATATATATATATGATTGTAAATTACGTTAAATTACACTGCTGGGTTGAATGCATTTATTTGGCCTCTGCATTACCGGTGGCTGTTTAGCTCAATGGTAAGAGCACTGCTACGTTGAAGCGTCTACCCAATCAGTGGTAGATTTGATTCCTGTTGCAGCCCCATTTTCTTTAATTGTTTATTCTATCTACGTTCTATATTGAGTAATATATTAACTGAGAAACGACGGTAGATCAATTCAAATAAGTTTCTGCATAATATAACGCAATTTATAATTCATATATATATATATATATATATATATATGTGTGTATGTGTGTGTGTTATCTTAGATTTGTAAGATGCAGATTATATATATATAAATTTCTCTCTCTCTCTTCCTATATATATCTCTATCTCTCTTTATATATATATATATATATATATATATATATATATTGTAAAAAAATTGATTGTATAGAAAAGGTAAAAAGACTTGAGACTATTAAGCAAATCTCATTTTTTATTAAAGGGAGTGATAGCTTACGTAGGTATCACCCGTCGTCCGGGTTTTGTCAGAGCTTTGAAAGCAAAAGTCAGTTTTAGAGAAATGGTGAAAATTACAGATATGTTCGGTTGGTAGTTGCTGTAGAGAAATTGTTGGGTATAAGTCGAGATAAGTGGGTATTTTCATTATTGTGTATTTGAGGGAAAGTGGGTTTTTTCTGATATATATATATAAGTTGAGTCACTAGACAAAAATAAGTAAAACATAGAAAGGCGAATCATATTACTCACCATTTCAATAACTATACAGCTCAGCAAAAATCTCAAAGATCTAAGTACGTATCAAAAAAATCCACTAATATCAAAAAATATGAATAGAAAAAACAAACACTAACATCCCCTGTTAAGCAAGTATCCACGGGATAACTCGTCATGATTGAAACAATCTACATAGGTGAGACAGTCGGGTGTCTTAAAAAGCAGATTCACGAACATCGGAGGGCTTTGATCCTGGAAAATCACCATAACACTTTGGTGCAACATCGTGACCTTTCACCTCATGATCTCGACCGAAAAAGCATATATCATAAAACACGAACACCTCTCCAGAAGACGCAAGTAAGTCAGACTCGATTTCGGTCAGCAACTCAATTACTCAACGTCCAGGTAATTTCCAAAAATCCTCCACTGGCAGATCTAATCGTAAAAACCAGATGAAATAACGCCTCATGAATATGACAATAACAAATTTGATGCTAGTTAAAAGTATGATCTCTGAACCCTTTTTTCTCTCTTATAGACACATTTCTATATAGCCCAAGAAAATCCATAATTTTCTCCAACACCTACGATATCATCAGGGTGCTCACATCTCCCTCCAAAAAAAACAACCTTATCTATGAAAAAGACATCTATTTCTAGAGACCCAGATTACATAAAAAAGTTAAAAATAGTCTCAAGTCTTTCAATTATTTTTCCATATTGTCAATATTTTCACAACATTCCATCAGATCTAAATCCTTTCTTCTCGCACATATATACACACATGCACACAAGTTGGGAAACCCGGTGTTGTCCAGGGAAAATAACTCCAAATTTGACATCTCAGTGCAAAGTAGGTTCTCTGTCACATTTTTCGTACACAGCACAACAAATGATTTGTTGACATCAAGAGCTTATTCTTTACTCCTGATCTCCGGTGTTCACTGACTGTAGTAAAAACAATACAATATTTTTTTCAGGTGAAATTTTGGGTGCTTTCGATCTATAAGACAACAGTTTCGTTTTGAAGAACCAATTTTAGAAGAAGACAACTTTTCAGTTTGTTGGGAAGTTCTATTCACATTGTTACATTGATGCTGAACTTCGCCTCATTTATTCTAGTGTGAAAGAAAGAAGAGTATACATTCTTTTATGTAAAAGCACATCAAACAATGATATTTTCTCAATATGAGTCATCAAGTATTAGTGTGTAATAAATGTTATAATTTTTTATTAACTCATTTGGTTTCGTTGATTGCACTGTATGTTCCATAGTCCTGCCACTTTATTGCTACAAAAAAAATTCTAATATTCAGTCCCCTCTATTCCCTTTGGGTGAAAATGCATTCGGATCGACTAATTATATACCACGTATAATCATGAAATTTCTATTAAATCTCCCTGATCTCACCTTTTTTTCTAACAATGTCAACCTTAACTCCTTTAACCTATTGTCATGGCTCATACATTTTGGCTTTGGAAAAAAAAATCAAATTTAGTCGTTCGTCTTTGAACTTTTGCCAAAAGATTTTTATCCTTTTCCAAGTACAGTGTACGACTTTGAAGTATTTAGATAACTTCCGACGTGAAATAAATTATTTCAGTGATTTTCTTCATTTTTCAATTATGTTCAGATAAATCTTTTTTTTTAGTATTTTTTTTTTCAAAGGATTTTGGACGGTAGACGGAAAGAAAGTTTCCATTTAAGCATAATAGTTATATTGTAAATAGCATCCGAACCAATTTTCTTCTCCTAACAACTGACACTTTTCAAAAGGTAACAGGGGAGTTATTGATTGGAAGCACGAAAAATTCTTATGAAAACAAATTTTTGATATGTTTTTTGCTTTAACCTGAAATAGAAATCGTAATCTCAAAAAAAACTAAAAAATTAAAATGAAAGTAAATAGTTATCAAAAATCAAAATAAAGGATTACAACAGCTTCTAAAACTTGTTTTATTTGCAACCGATTAGACTAATACAGTTATTTTGAGAGATTTTTTTTTCATTCTGATGGATTTTTCAAAAATCATATTTGCTTTCGTAACCGAAAAAAAAAAAACACAAAAGAAATGATCAAAGGATTAAATGAAGTATTAGAGACAGGATTACGCCATTTGTTATATACGTTTATTTTACAAAAAATATTAAATCGTGTTTATTTTCAAAAGATTTAAATCTACGATAATGCCAATCTCTGACAACGGGTACGCCTTTTATGTATCCTAAGAATGTAAAAACAGTGCAGTAAAAAAAATGCTTCTACTACTGATAAGAACCTTCGAATTCCCCCCACCCCGCTCGCTCATTCGTATGGATGGTTGCTTAGCGAAATGGTTATGGCGCCCAGTGCTTATCAGCAGGTAGATCTTTCTTACGAATCTGGTCATGAAGTATTTTGAATTTTCCATTTGGAAAATTTGCACATAAATACGATTACAGACGACCAAATTTGTATGTATATATAATTGTATCTTAAATTACAATAATTTTAATACTTAGATCTATAAATTTATGCGCATATGGAAAATTTGCACACAAATATGATTACAGACGAACAAACTTGTATATATATATATATATATATATATATATATATATATATATATATATATATATATGTGTGTGTGTGTGTGTGTGTGTTTGTGTGTACACACAGTATATGTGGTACAAATCAGGCAAGCAGTATAACATGATATAATAATATATCAATAATATAAAGCCACTTCTGGAATGTATTGGATTTATTTCATAGAGTGCTCGATATATACAACATTTCACTCATGGAGTTGAGTTGTTTTAGAGTAGAGCTGGAAATAAATAGTAGGTTGTGGGTTCGCTACACAAACTTGCTCATGTTTCAGCCTGAAGCCCAGAGATATTTAATATATATATATATAGTAGGTTGTGGATTCGCTACACAAACTTGCTCATGTTTCATGAGCAAGTTTGTGTAGCGAATCCACAACCTACTATATATATATATATATATATATATATATATATATATATATATATATATATATATATATATATATATATATATATATATATAAATATAATTGTATCTTAAATCATTATGATTTTAACACTCAGATCTATAGATTTATACGCGTATGGACGGACACGAAATCTGAACAATAAAATTAGCAGGATATGTGGATATACTAAAGGTGTTGACAAGATTATTCATTATCTCATGTCTTTATTCTTCTCTCGACTCTAGTCTATATCTTCTCATTATCTCCATTATCCTTGCCGATCTTCATTGCCTGTCCATATTTTTATCTGATTCTTATGAAAACATGGATGAATTTCATATGCAAGAAGGAATAAGAAATGTACAAATATTTCTTACTGTATCCTCTCTTTTATCTTTCCTTTGCTCTATCCGTCCGTAAAGAATTTTATCTTATAGCAATTTTTACACCTTTCCATATTTCGTTCACTATCTCTGGATACCCAGTAAACCTGTTTCTATGCATTTCCATAGCTTTATGATGATTGGATACCAAAATGAACTATATTCCACTGTGCATGATCCGTATTTCTTCCAATAGTTTAGAGAAAAAAATCTAGATGCGTATTATCTACGGAAACATAATTATTACTTATAGTTGTATACGCAAGATTATGCATTCTTCATTCGAAATCGAAGTTCTATCGGGGATGCGGGTTATCTATGGTAATGGATTATATATGATGAAATACAGTATATAACTCTTCATAGCTGCACCAACAGTTTCCTAATCGACAGCAATGCATACTGAATGCAACATAGGATTTGATTGAAGGCTGTCACTGCGTAAAAAAAAAATATTTCCCGCAAAACTGAAGGCCATCATTCTAAATCAATGGATTTCTCTCACCCAACAGAATTGAGTAGCATCCTAGGTTCCATTAATCTGGAATCGGATGATAGGAAAAAAACTTTGAGGAGGCGATGTACAAATATGTATCGCCTATTTTTCGGAAGTTTGCTCTACGCCATTCGTTCACTTTTACGAAAAACGGAAAGCAGAAATAACGTTCAGCGTTAGTTTTGCAGCGAGCCGTTATAGATGCAGCGCACCCTCTCTCTTAGACCCCAGGCTCCAATACCGACTACCACTTTAACCTCCGATGACACAACCCAACATAACATCATCATCAATTTAGTGGTCTGGGGCGCTCAAATTTTCTCCCCTTATAATTTGATGGTAATTGCTTCTTCGCTTTACACTATTTTGACATACAAAAAGTTTTTATACAAATCCTCTTCCGTCGAAATCTATAAAGATCCCTAAAGTTCCTGGAACAAGATGCAGTACTCAAGAGAGTTGACTATTTTTACTTGAGCTTGAACGTTCTAGGCAGAAAAAAAATACAGAAGGAAACGCAAGAATTCCAGAAAATTGGATCCGCGTTTTCATCTGCGTTCTCCCGTCCAAGATTGTAAGTCAATTTTGTTCGATTAGATAACACTGACAGCTTCCAGACTGCATTACGTATACATCGAATTGATATTTGATTCTAAATTACTTCGATAATGCTCGCTCAGGCCAAAACTGTTTGACTAGTTTCCTTCTAGGGACATTAGGGAAGAAGCCAACCAATCCAATCAGAAAAAAAGGCTTTTTTTCTTTCGCAAGGCGACTATCTTTCGACCATCTACTGCCGTCTGCACCCTAACAATAATGCAATTAGAGATTTTCTACTTTAAACCCAATTCCTAAAGAGATAGGAGAACCGAAATAATTCTTGGTCACATCCTACATTACTTCGAGCTTTGTCATTGTAGAAAGCCAGACACTTGCAGTTAAATAGCCAAGTGCTTAGGCTTGTTGTTGATTGAAAGATAGAGAACGACAGGTCTGGTTAGTCACCCAGTAGAAACTATCAACTTACCGACATATTTTGGAAGCATGCTGTGTTGGGGATGATCAATTGAAATTTGGAAACGGTGTTGATCAATGAATGAGTTACTTCCTTCGACTTTTGTTGGGAAACAGATCACTAAGAAGTCTGATTTTTTTTTCAAATTGTGAATGCTGTCGCACACAGATTTAGGGATCAGTTTAGCATAAACGTAGATTGGAAATTGAACCCCCCCCCAACTAAAAACATATCAGGGTGAGAAATTTGAAAAAGTAGTTCTTTTCTATACATGATAAGGAGCAAATGTTGGATTTTCCAACACTCTAGCTCCATAGGTGCGGCCTGAAAGTCGAGATGTATACATATATACATATATACATAAATACATACATATATAGTAAGCCAGTCAGTATTGATGACAGTTTTTAGTGACGGTTTCTAATTGATGTACGCACTGCAGTTCATTCGACTACTTTCATATACTGTGCCGTCGGACAGGTGTCTCAACGAATATATTTGGTAGATGCAAAGAGGCATTGGACTAAAAGGAATGACAGCAATTCGTCAAACCAGTAGCAGTACCTAATCTAAAATTCATAACTTCGTTCTAAATCTAAATAAACAATGGAATAGTTAAGATATGTATTCCAAAGCATCTCTTCAGAAAACCTTTGTTGAAAACCTTTGAATACAAAGAAATAGTTAGATATAGATTTCATCACGATATTTCAAACATATAACATATCAGTTTAACCTCACACTTAGTATGATGAGACCTTTGATCAAACCTGGATAAAAGCACTATACATATCGTTGATGACTTACCTTTATGTTATTTACATTATACGCATTCAAACCCAGTAAGCGAAACTGAGGCTGACAAAAAAACAAGATGGAGAGTTGAACTAGACAAATTCAGAAAATACTGGCTCTGCGACGCCTAGGATAGTGTGGCAGATCCTGGGGAAGGTCCATGTCTAACAACGGACGTTAAAAGACTGATGATGGTGATGATGAATATTATGGTAATTAAATACCGATAGTTACATATTGAGCAAACCATCAAGTTTGTAGGGTTTATCAAAAATGAATAAAAACATTTTTCCACTTTATTCTTCAATCTCTCAAGCAACTTCAAAATTCCATCTTTCCAAAACTTTTCCTGCTTCAAGACAAAGAACTGCCCTAGGTGTCTTTTTCTGTCTTCCAATGAATTGGTTATTTTTCATTAACAGAATTCTGTGAAAAAAAACGGAATAAACTGTAATCTAAAGATGCAAACTCTGGTCGAAACAGTGGATGAGTGAAAACTTCCTAGTCAAGCTGTAACAATTTCTGACCAATCACCAAAGGAATATGCAGTCTATCTTTATCCTGGGGGAATATCATCCCTCTCACTTCACTGATTCCACGCGCTTTTCGTTGATTGCTGTCTTCAATTCGTTTAATTGGGAGTGGCACTTCATTTAATCAATTGTTTGGTTCTCCACAATGGGTTAGGGTAAGGATTCTCTCCCAATTCCACCATAGACGCAGCATTAAATACTGTAGATGGAGACCAGTCTTTGGTACGGTTCATCATAATCATCATCAGTCTTTTACCGTTCGTCGTTAGACGTACACCTTCCCCAGGATCTGCCACATTTCTCTATCATGGGCGTCACTGAGCCAGTATTTTCTGAATTTGTCTAGATCACCTCTCCATCTTGTACTCAGCCGGCCTTGGTTTTGCATGTGATCTCTGGGGATCCATGTTGTGAGTCGTGATGTCTATCGGTTGTCTGCCATTGTTATTTAAGTTTTTTAATAGATTCTATGATGTTTCGGACCCCTGTTTTCTTTCTGATATACTATGCTGTCTTGTGATCTCTCCACGTGAGGTTGACCATGATTCTTTCATGCGTGGAAAAAAATAGAACCTCCATGAAAAAGATCCACATCAGAATATGAACCAAGCTGGTCTAGATTATTTTAAATACATCATTTCAACAGTATGTTGGCTATCTTCTGCGTCTTATAACGTTGATAATTCTCAATCAATGTCTTGATCGATATCAACCTCAGCCAGTCCACCTACTTTACTACGGAGCATCATTCAGTGGGAAATTTCCACTCTTGACACGTTTGATAGTTTACAATACCTTATCCATAAACTGCACAAATTTGAGTTACTTTTCTGAAAATAAAAAAGGATAAAAACTGTTTCTCATTTTTCTTTCATCTTCAATAAACAAAATAAGCAATTTTACATTTTTTTAAATCCCTATTAATATAACACCTGTTATGAGACAATCAAAAGCCATCATTTTCAATGGTGGTAAAAACTAAACGCTTCAAATGCCATCTAACGACAAACACAAAATAAACTTCTTTACCAAGCCAAGAACTAATCAGCTTAAGCACAGATTAAGTATAAGTAGTCCTTTCTCAAAACTGGATCAAGATACTATAAACATTAATGTATCTTTATGTCACTTATATTACTTGCTGTCAAACCAAACAAGAAACTTTAATGTATTTTAATTTAATACTAATTAAATATTGAGCTTTACTTAAACTTAAGCAAACTTAACCGAATAAAAAGATTTTAGAGCAACCCATATAGATTAAATTTATGGCTAGTACAACCAACAGGCTCTCTTCCGACCTGCGAGTAGACATTCCTAATTGGATTGCGTTGGATTATTTAAATATGGCACAATATTAAAGGCAAACAAACACTCTTGGGCATGTGGCTATTTAGTCGCTATATTTTTGCAACATTTATTTTCTGCCACGATTTCACGAAAATCGTTGAATCACTATTTTTACCAGTTTGGTTTTCATTAACTCTGCCAATATTTTCTCGAAAATATGTCTTTGTTGGGGTTTCCTCTTTGCTTTTTCTGCCTCCAACATCTGGAGTAACACTCCCCAGACTTTTCGAACAGAAATAGCTCCGTCTGTGTGTGGGTGTTTTATCACATACACACACATTGCTGGTATGGATCCATCAATGATTCGCGTCTACCAATGATGTACATTTTTATCCTTTTTACAGAAAATCTTTCTTCATAGTATCATCAAACCAGTCATAAAATACTTTTTTTTCTATTATAAGTTACACATGAACCTGCAATCCCTTAACTTGGATAGGTGATACTTTTACTTTGACACAGTCATTAGCTGAATTTTGATCTAGAATTATCTCTGCACATTCTTTGATCAAGGTGATTAATTGGATAAAGTATTGGATGAAGTGCTTAGAATATTTTAGCAAAGATCGCTGTAAATATTTTCATTATCATACACAGAATATCATATATATATATATATATATATATATATATATATATATATATATATATTTAAGCAAAATACCCGATGTTGCCTGATATCTTAGAAACACAAATTGAATGCAATCATGAGAGTTAGCAATGAGAGGCTTCGATTGCTTTGAGAAAATTCTGACAGTCTACGCTTGCTTCATTTTACCTGTAAAAGATCGTAAAATAGAAATAGAAATAGACAAATTTAGGGCATAAAATTAAATTTTATTTTTAAAAATTTACGAGATATCTATGACGAAATAATCTATTTCTATAATTAAGCAATATTTTACTTAAATACTTCAACTGAACACCTTTTAATCAAGAACTACATTCTAGGAGAAATTCACATCCACAGTTGTGTACGTCAGACGGAAATTAAGGTTCTTGTTTAGCATTATAGAAACCCTCTTCTAAAAATGTTCTTATATTTTTTTTAATTCATGGGTTATAATTTTAGGAAGATTCTCCGGAAATAACAAAGCTAAACATGGAATTAAAGTGTCAAATATTATTAGGTACCTGGTATTTTTCAGCATGTACTTTTTTAATGATATAAGTCAAGGGAGGTGTTTGAAATTTTGATGTGTTGTCTCCTTTATATTTGCCTATATCTTTTCTCTTTGAAATTTATGCAAAAAAGTAAAATTTGAAAAAGCAACATTTTTATCCACTTTCATACAGTCTGGAAAAGTCACATAACCTATGTCCTCCACTTTGAACAGATGTACTGCTACGCCAAATTTCAGCTTCCCAAATGCAAGATTGTGACCTACAAAGTGGAACAGACGGACCAACTGAAAAGCATTGGGTTTTATAAGTTGAATTTTCTCAATTTTCCTACTGAACAGACAAAAGCTAATCTCGTAAATATAATGATTAATAAATTAGATACTTTTCCTATTCATTCCAGAGTAAACAACATGAATCTAAGTTCGTATAATTCTATCTTTTGTGCGCTTAGCAACGGAAGGAAGTGATGTATTTTTGCTCTCTTTAGAAATATTTCTAAATCTGGCATCAGCCATAGTTTAATCAAAACAAATACATCCATCACAAAGGCACCTTCAGATTTTCTTAATTGATTTTCTCCTTTAAACAATAGAGTCAAAAGGTCCCTGCTCAATTATTTATCTCACCAAGGCCGGCAACTCTGTCTGACCTCTTACACTCTTACAAGTTCAGAATCAAAAGTCCCGGAATATATTCAAACAATACATCTCTACGTTCAATTGATACTGCAAATATCTAACTTTACATAACTTATGTTTCATGCTACAGTTTGAAAACTGCAAAAGTTTACAATGCTGTTTACTTTATTTTGTTTCGTGAACACAAAAATTATACGAAGGCTAGATTATGGTCTTTTTTCTTTTCTTATAAAAATGTCACAAATTAGAAACCGTCAAGATTGTCACCAGAACTGTCAATAGAAGTTTCTTCTGATCCTAAGTTGGTTTGGCTGACTGTGCATCTATGTATCACGCGTACAGGGTGCACCGATGGAGTTAGAGGCTGAGAATTTTTTTAATTTTTTTGAAACTCCCACCTCGACCCAAAATAGATATTATGGGGGTTAGTTCGATTTGCAATGTAAGTTCATGCTAAATTGGTTCCTCACTCTTTGTTCAGCAGCATTCGTACTTGCTTTTTGAAAACTTGGACATTTTTTACTGATAAGTGCCCAACAACTGTTAGAAAAGAAACTTTTTTTATTAATAACCCCTTTTCCCAATTTTTCAATTGATCAGCCCCAACATGAGATGCTGCCAAAAGGCATTGGCCACATGACGGTTTCACTAACCTGGACTGTATATTATAAGTAGCTTGGAAATATCTACGGCACTTGAATGCATTAGTTGCCAACTTTTATACGAAAAACATGTTTATCCCTGGATAATTACGTTTGATAAAACCCGTCAGTATCAAAAAACTTGCCACAGATTTCGTTTATATTCCCAAGAACTTTAACTTATGAGATCACACCAAATCCATGCAAACAAAAAAATACATAATTCTCCATATATTCAGCGCTTTCTCTCGTGGGTCTACGAGGAAAAAAAGGGCACAACTTTTTAAGTTTATAAGCTCTAAACCAATAAAGCTAAGTAGATAAGATAAGATATCTGTCACTTATTGAGCATTCGGAAGTAGTGCTCGAATTTTGCTGCAAAATAGATAAATAAAAATGACAGATTTTTTCTAAAAGAAACAGAAATAGTGTTTCTCCACAATAATATTGGAAGCAAACAACAGATATTATTATTGAGGTTGAAAATCTGTCTCGGCAACGTCCAAGATATTTGTTCTGCATTTTATAACTGCTGTAGTTGAATAGTAATAACCAAAGTTATCTCCCTTGACACTCAATAGTTAATACTTGAATTTTGAACTGATTTCTCTCTCTTTCTCTCTCTCTGGCTATATGTCCGTCTCTCCTCTCTTTATGTTTCTACATGGTTATGTGGTTATGAGTGAACATGTCACTTGTTTTCTAGGCGTATAGTGGCGAAGTTAGGATTGTGTTCAAGCTTGTATAAGTACAGTTGGCAAAGGTACGAATTCAATCCCCCGATGCAATGTCCTGTTAACCAACATTTCTTCATATTCTTCCCACTTATATACTTTCTCTTCGTTCTATATAGGAAAGAATTGGTGCATATAATTAGATCATAATTATTAATCCAAGCAAGAGGTTGCTGAGGCCAAAATTGGGGCGTTAAGTAAGAATCGAACTTACTAACCAGCTCACTAGAGTAGGTGTCCAATAAGTGTGGGGTGCGATGTTTGAATCTTTCGACATTTTTCGGAACTTTGCTGGATTTGCCACTGAACCACTGTAGTAGGGGACCCAATGAGAATCGACCTTGCCACCCTACCAAACTGGTCAACAGGTTCAAATGCCCACTATTACTCTACAGCAGGTACACACTGTTTTTTTATATACACAAAAACCCACATATGCTTATATATATATATATATATATATATATATATATATATATATATATATATATATATATATATATATATATATATATATATTCATGAATTTGTTTATTTATACAGACACATGCATTTATACATGTATGCGTTTATGTATGTACATCAATAAGTCCGTAGCTCAATGATGAAAAAAAAATTATCTTACACAGCAAATACCTATATTTCAACATAATCTCCTTTTTGGTAACTGTGCTTAACCGAACGCTTTTCCATTGGTGACATTGATCGAATATTATGCAGTGGAAATTCCATATCAAGAATATGTTTATAACTGTCTCAGGCCATGTATGAATGCAAACGAACCTATATATTAACATAATTTTACATATTCTCACACATCAATTCAGCCCTCACAATATGCTTATCTCTATTTTTCGCGCGAGACAATCTTGCGTCTCTTAATTCATCTTTTTCCCCGCTTTCAATTTTATTCTTTATTTTCTCCTATAATTCTATTCTTTTTTTGTCTGTTTGTCTCTCTTTTTTTCTTCCACCATCTTTCAATTTCTCTTTCTGTCTTTATTCATTTCTGCGTTCATAAGAAACTCTCAAAAGATATGTATCGCATATATCGGTATCATTCTTGCGTATCTCTTTATTTATGCTTCTTTTTCATGCTAGTATTTACATTTGAATCTGTTGCATTGATTTTTATGCCTACAAATTTCTTATCTTTCCAACTGACGTATTTTCTTTGTTTGCCTCTAAGTCATCTCAGAGGGGACACAAGTACACATAAGCAGGTAATCACATTTATATATTCGGGCTAATAACAGCTAACTCATGCGACTACTAATACTCACCAATATGAAGTCAGTCACACTCACTTTCTTATGTCCCTTAATAGATACGTAGATATACAAAGAGAGTGCGCAGAGACCAGCTTGGTGGCAGGAACAGTAACAAGTTATTTGCCAGTGCAAATATCCGGTAAAATGTCAGAGTATTGGATGTTGACATTGAAGGAAAACAACCAGAGGAGAGAGTTGTACAATCTTCCTATTCCTATTTCATCTGTATTCGTATTGCGAATATGTATTTTATTGACTCTGCAATACTTACATGCTAAAAAGATCAATTTTGTCTGCCTTCCGATTCCTCGCCTGTATGGAACGTTGCAGAAGAAATATATATATATATATATATATATATATATATATATATATATATATATATATATATATATATATATATATGTATGTATATATATATATATATATATTCCTTCTGCTACATTCATTCAAGTAATATATATGCATGCGTGTGTGTATTTATGCACACCATCTGTCAGTCTTCCTTTAGTGCAAGTCTATACGCACATTTCCTCTGCATACATGCATATAAACGGATTATAATTTTTCAACATTTTGTAATAACACAAACTTAGCAACAATCAAACAATATACATATAATGCTCTTTTTCTCTCTTTCTCGCTCTTTATAGATATATATATAGAGAGAGATAATTGTACATTTCATTTTATATATTATTAGCTGTATTTGCTTTGATAAATATTGTGATTAAATGTCAACAAAAACGAAAAATCTGTTTCTGTTTTGTATTCGTACGAATTACTAAGAACATTCAAAACTAGATAGATAGATAAAGAGATACTTAAGACGTTTGAACCTGCATCCAATCGTCAGATATCTTGGGAAAATCCATAAGCACCTAACCTACCAACATACAGTAACAGTAAAATGCTGTCACTCATATTCAGTGTTTTCACACAAAACAGCCATCTATATATATATGTACTACTGAGGGAAAAACTCTGAAACTGATAAAACTGGGATTTAAATTGTGTCCTTGTCTTATGGTCGCGTTTGTGTTTGGATTAGAGTTGGAGGTAGGGTTGGTGTTTTTTGCCCCAAGAAGAACTTGTTTTATTGTCAGTTTAGGGTAAGATTCTTTGAGAACTTCAGCCAAACTGGTGTAACCACTGAGAGAAATAGAAATTCATGTCCATGACGAATGGGAAGTAGGGGTGCAATTAGCATTTAGATATACCTAAAGTTGGGACCTAGTTTAGCATTATAACTAGATTGTAAATAGAATCCACTCTAAAGCCTGAGAAATATCTTATCAGAACCGACAAACTTCTGTGACGTTTGAGGGTCGAATATTTTAAAGGCATATAAAATTGAAAGGATTAAAAAAAACTGTCAAAGTTTGAAATTGATCCGCCGATTCGATTCCCCGAGGCTCTTGCCACTCGGCTATTGATTGACCCGCCATGGCCTGGGAACAAACAATAATTATACAAAAAGATTTTTTTTTCTTGAACCTCTGCCCTTCACATGTGAGTTAGTTCAAATAAGTGGTGAAAAAACCTTCCACGGATGACACTGATTCAAAAAATATACATTTACTTTGATTTTACGTATCTAACCCCAATAGATTTATTTTCTGAGAGCGCGAACGCAGACCCCACAAATATCGATGAATTTTCATTTTGCAAAGTTCGTCTTAGAAATGTGAGCTGCATATAAATCAAGAGTTATTTATTTTGGATATGCTTTTGTTCCGGTACTGTGATGCGTAGTTCTCGACATCTTTGAGTACAGACGCATGCATTTAAGCCTTTAATACATTATTATATATATATATATATATATATATATATATATATATATATATATATATATATATATATATATATATATATATATATATATATATATATATATCCTCTATACCTGTTAACACATACAAATACAGCGAAACATTATTCGGCTATACGTGAGCATTATTATACGCTTTCTTCCATATGCACAGAATGGAAATATGCGATTTTTTAAAAATCTGTTTATATGAAATCACTGAATTCATTCTAAATTCACTGCCGTGCACCCAAAGATTTTCTTCCCTTCCCCTTCCGCTTCAGATCTACTTGAATCTGCATTCGCCATTCAAATGATATTCTGTATTGCAATCCTGAAGGATTTAACTGATTTTCTTTTCCTCTTTTTCTTTCCTACTTTTTCACCGGCTTTTACCTCTGCAAGGAAATTTTTTTTCTCAGTGCTGCGTAATTCGAAAGCATCAAGCAACATGAAAATATCTCCTCCATTTTCTCCACCGGAAACGCTCTTCAGTCACTCTTAGATTCCCGCTTCACTTACTTCCGGAATGATTTATTGTGTTTTATTCAACATTCAACTCCACTGATTTCGCTGGCATCCTTCTCCTAATCTTCCGGATGATTGCATCCCTTTCTTCAAATCTACTTAAACCTAAAAATGCTTTTCTCACTAATTTTGTTTGTGTCATTTTATCATGTTTGGTAATACTATGTATTCCTGTCACATTTTACTTATCATTGCTATATTCTATTTTAACTTTTATCTGAGTAAATCGAATCATGTTATTCCATATCTTATCCCTTATATTGTATCAAGTAATGTTATTATGTATACTAGTAGATCCAACCTGGTTCTCGGGATATTGTGTATTGTTTTATCAATACAAACAAAGCCGATTTGATTTACTGAAAATGTAAGTTTATTATGCTGTAAAACAGACTTCAATTTTACAGTTTGCTATACATTCAGCATCAACAATATACACCTACGCTTTATACTGATTTTAACGTACACGCCCCGAGTCTCCGTTCTTTATTTACTTTCTCCAAATGGGAAAGTGCGTTACTAATAAAATTTGAGTTAATATTTCTTGAGGTTTTCCACAGACAAATATGACTAAGCTAAAAATCAATCAATCTCTCTCTCTCTCTCTCTCTCTCTCTCTCTCTCTCTCTCTCTCTCTCTCTCTCTCTCTCTCTGATATAAATTAATGTCTGATAACAAAAATTTCGAAACGCTGTTATTTGCATTATCATTGAACCTAAATATTTACAAATAAAATTGATTATATCAAACTGTCAGTATTTCAACGATGCAGTTCTGTCTGAAGAATTCTTTCAACTGTAAAGATAATGTTCTGAAGCATAATCTTTCACATCTCCCACCACTGCTTGCTCTCAGACCTGGGAGGCGTCAACACTAATTGCTGCTTATTTTACCAGCAAATGCTGGGGTCGGCTTCAGTGTATTATATCTTTACATCTCTTCGACAATTCGTTTTTTATTTTCTTCAAGACTCTAACATACAAGGATTGGGCATACAGCATCGCTCGTAAATGAATAACCTTTTAATACATTTTTATAGAGATTTAATTTTGATCCTAACCAAGCATAGCAGGATTTTAAAACCAAAGATGGGATTTTATTATTTCAAGTGGAACATTATACAACCAAAACGGATTTTATCAGGCGTTATTTATGATCAAACTCTACAGCATTGAAACTTTGTTGCAAAAATATGAACATGTTACCGTCCAAAAATATCTTGATTTGATTGGGTATTGTCCTGCTTGAAATAATAAAATCCTGTTATGTTTTGTTCAGAAGAAAATCAACTTTCTATGAAATAAAAGTGGTATGGGTGTACTCAATTATGAACAATACGGTTATTACTGTAAGGGAACCTCAAGACTAATTATCGACGCCCTGTAATGTTGGTTTCGGTTATGATCGAGCAGTTACTACATCAGGTCAAAATTCAATTAATAACCACGTGTCAGGCAACGGATCCATTCATGCACACTCGTACTATTTCTCGCTTTTTTGTTTTTACATGAACTGAAAATGGTCAGTTTGATTTATTTTTGCTCTTCAAGGGACTGGGACATGAATGTGTTAGTTAAAATTTGAAATTATTTCGTCTGATCTAATTTATACTTCTTTAAAACCACACACAGAATAGAGCATATTTTTGCTCTTTCAATCTCAATTTATGTTTTAACATTACGTTAGTTAGTCGAAATCTCTATATATGTTTTAACATTACGTTAGTTAGTCGAAATCTCTATATATGTTTTAACATTACGTTAGTCGAAATCTCTATATATGTTTTAACATTACGTTAGTTAGTCGAAATCTCTATATGTTTTAACATTACGTTAGTTAGTCGAAACTATCTTATCTTAGCATTGCGAAGATTATTCCTATTTGGTGGGCTCATTGTAAGTTTTGTTCCTTTGCCAGGAGTTCTCGATGGGGTTTTAGATCCAACGAGTACTTCACTTGGATAGACTGTTACTGTGTAGGCTAACATTGACAATTAGCTCACTTGAATGATGCATTGGAACTTTTTTCTGTGCAAGGAAGTCGACTGGTGATTTGGCTGAATGCAACACCTGTCTTCATGAACCAAATGTGACGCAGTAAACGACTAAGCAGTTAAGACAAGAAGTTCTCTGCAACAAGTTGTGTATTCAAAAGACCTAGCTCTTTCAGACTTACTTCGATCGTTGTCTGATCAGCACTTCCAAGAATTTCAAAATATCGAGAACTTCCTCAAAGAGTCAATCCAAACCAGAATCGTTTATTTATGGTTGAGAACGCAGTTATTCTGAAAAGCAGCACAAAGTCAAATAAAGAGATGCAACATGGAGAAATACTTTGTCGGCTGAATTATGATGCTATGAATGTATGTGAATATAAGATTTTGTAAATAAAAATGCTGGAAACATTTTAATCAACTTAATCAGATCTGTTGCACGTCTACTGTCTCAGATGATATTCGAGGCACTTTTTAGTTAATTAATTGTACCCAAATGACTGATATTGAAGTATAACTACGTGAAAAACACATTTGCACGTGACACAAAAATTCAAGAAAAAAAACTTTTGTGAAAATATTTTTAGGAACGGTCTCTTGAAGTCACGAGAACAGCTTCTTATAGACAAATACGAAAACAACGTTCAAAAAAGAGACAGGCGAAGATCTGAGAAGGGAAAATGAGGAATTCATGTCCAGACTTAAGTAAGAGAAAATGTCGAACGATTTTTTTTCTTCAACGAAATATTTAAACCCGTAAGACATTGACTCCCTTATCTATTTCCTATTCCTTACCCCCACACTTGATGTCCCCCGCTTGAAGAGCCGAACAATGAGGTGAGAGTGAGAAACCTCCTAGCTGATTTGCCAGGCTAGTCAAAAATCTTAGTAAGGAAGTCTGTGGTTGACCGATCGATCCCACAACTAATTCCCGCTGAAACTAATGGTTTCTTTCTCCTATGTTCGGTATGCAAACACGTGTTTAGCTTGGTCATAAAGAGAATATAAAATGTCGGACATTTTGTATGCCGGAATTACTAACACTCACATTAGAATTGCTTTTCTCATATACCCTTTGCGAATACTGGCACATTAATTAACGTACATTCATAAGTGTCCGAGTATAACTAACTTCCAGATTATTCTTTTAAGAATCAAAACGTCTGCTCTTCCTCTTCAGAATTTTTGTGTTAGTTGTTAATCAGATTTTTATACTATCCTTCATGAACTCTCGTCAAAACAAGAAGTAAAAATGATAAAACCTAATACTGGTGGGGTTACAGACACAAAATTGGCCACAGGTCTGAATGTGACATCTCTGCTTAATTTCTTCTTGAATATGTGATACTATCACAAGCAGGCAGTGATCGGCGACCTCTCAGGGTAACTCCTCAGACAAATTCAGTAATTTATAGAATCTAAACCTAATACTCGCCTTATTTCTTAGTTTGGCTCTTTTTAGCGTGTTGTTTTCGTTTCTGTTTTTTGGAAGCTGTTCTTGTGACCTCAGCAAACTGTTTAATGAAAGGGTGGTATAAACTACTTTCGAAAAAAAACATTTTATGAAATAAAAAGATCGATGTATACAAATCAGATGGAGTTTAATTAAATTCGTTCGTTAAATTATTTCAATACCACTTCTTCTTTACACTGTTAGACAAGGGGGGGGCTAAGTTGAAAAAAGAGGTAAATGAGGGTAAGGTTAATGTATTAAGGGGGTTAATATTATGAAGGAATAATAAGAATTTAAAGGGGGCATTAATGTTAATATAAATGTTGCAAATATCCAAAAGAGAGAAGCTTATGTATAAAAAGAAAAAGATTGATTTATGTTAAAAGAGATGAAAGGTTTAAAAGGAGAATTCTAATGTTGAAAACGGGGGTTGATGTTTAGAAAAGAGTGGCTAATGTCGAGAAAAATGTGGCCAGTAGTAAAAAAAATAAGAAAAATTTTTAAAAAAGAAAGAAAGAAAGCCAATGTTAGAAAGAAGAGGGGCTAATGTCCAAAAGGGGGAGTGGGTAATGTTAAGGAGAGGAAATATTTCCCCTTGCATTTGAGACCTAAAAGTAAGAGGAAAAAAGTTTCCTCTCGATTTTGAATGATTAAGAAAGAAAAAGGTCCTCAAACAATTTTGACATGTATAAGGTGGGAAGAAAAGGTACCCCATACTTGACCTCTAAAAGAGAAAAAAAAACTGAATTTCACAATCTGCTACTGATTTTTGACTGCTGAAAGCGAAAACATCTCCTACCTCGATTTTCAACCCTTGGAATTAAAAAAAAATCCCCCATAGATTTTTACTTCCAAAAGAGAAAATAAAATCTTCCCTTAGATATTGACTCCTAAAAGCGAAAAAAGTCTTCCTGTCTATTTTGACACCTACAATTGAAATAGCTCTCCTTCTTGATTTCGATCTCTTGGAAAAGAAATCCCCAGCTCGATTCGACGTCTCAAACTGAAAATAATTCCCCTAGATTTGACACTTGAAAGTGAAAAAAATTCATTTAGATCTTCACCACGAAAAGTGAAAAGTGAAAAATGTTCCCTATACTTTGACAAGTAAAAGTGGAAAAATAAGTTCCAATTCGATTTTCTCCCTCAAAAATGAAAAACAAACAGTCCCTCCATATAATCTACATAACCTCACAAATCCTCAATTTTTGTGTTTTTGGAAAAATGATTTATCTAGGAAGTATAGTCACATTGTAAATTGTACAGCGTACTACATCAAAACGCACAATAATCAAAACGGCACCATTCAAGGTATTCCTTTGCAACGAAAAAACATCTGGATGTGACGTATGTTAAAAAATGACTTTGCCTTTTTATAACAAGCGTTTTTTATGACGGACACTCATTTGCCTACAATTATAACATAACATACTGAGGTAGTGTGTTGTCAATTCGCAAATGCCCTAGTACTGTTTTTCTGTAATCCACCACGATTCTCTATCAGGGGCGTCACGGAGCCAGTATTCTCTGAATTTGTCTAGATCATCTCTCCATCTTGTATTCTGTCGGCCTCACTTGTCCATCACTTGTCTGCCATTCTTGCAACATTGCCTGCCCATTGCCATTTAAGTTTTTTTAATAGATTCTATGAAAACCCCCGTTTTCTCCCTGAAATACTGTGCTGTCGTCTGATCTCTCCATGTGAGGCCCAGTATAATTCTTTCATGTGCATGTTGCATGGTTCTCAGTTTGCGGTTCTGTCTCTTGATTAGGTTCCATGTTTCAGCTCCATGTGACTATTGGTTGAATGCATCGGTTGTATACTTTTCTTTTTAAGGTTATTGGGATCGTCTGTTTTTTTTTCTGTAGTTGTTTTTCAATCATATATTTCTTGTACTGCCAACTTTAAACCTCTGCTATTGCTTAACACTCTACCCAAATTTAATCCGCAAATTAAAATTTTTTAATCAAAAGATTATAACCTCTATGTACAGTTGTTTTCTTAGTGCAAGTCTAATTTCGTTAAGGAAGGACCGTTTGCACTGATTTGTGATTAGCCAACCTTTTCTTGTGGTAGAGTGGAATAATTACGAGCTAGTCCTTAGAGGTAGACCTTAGAT
This sequence comes from Thysanoteuthis rhombus, assembly GCA_963457665.1. Classification (NCBI taxonomy): domain Eukaryota; kingdom Metazoa; phylum Mollusca; class Cephalopoda; order Oegopsida; family Thysanoteuthidae; genus Thysanoteuthis; species Thysanoteuthis major. The sequence goes on from OY735208.1 coordinate 29,041,418, forward strand.
ATTATAGCAGCAATCCTGTGTTTTGCCAACGATTACTTTCCTTCCTGAGGGATAGATTTGGATAAAAACTCTTCACTGCTCTGTCTTTTTTTTATTAAAAAATAGATTAAAAATACTTGGGCCACTCGTAATTTTGTTTCGCACCCTGCCACTTGAACCATGCCTGGAAATGCTTCTCCTAGTGGTAGATGTAGACATAGCATTAGCAAAGAATTTACAACCAGAAAAGACATTGCTGATGAAAGAGATTTAGGAACCAAGAAATAATTAGAAAAAAAAAAGGGGGAAAAAAGACGGGAAATTTATTTTTCAGAGTCCGGATTGAAAAAGAAAAGATAAGAAATCAAAGAGGAAAGACTTAAATAAACAGGAAGCCATAAAACCCCAATGTCTTTATTAGTAGTATTAGTATTTGAGCATTCAATTACTGATGAAAGATGCGACGAGTTGATAAGATTTCGGTGCAAGCGCCGATTAAGTATGACGTCAAAACCGAATAATGCACTGTACTTGCACGGAGCAGCATCTCTATTGGGCATCAATATGTGCAATGTATAGAAAGGAAAGAAGGTTCAGTGGTGGTATGAGATATTTGTTCGTCTCTCTACAAATATATGGCTTTTTTACTATGTAAGTAACAGAATATATATATATATATATATATATATATTCGGCTCTTTGCCTGGCCCCGGCAAGATAAAATTCGGAAAATATTTCATGATTTATAACATTATTGGTAATCTATATGCTTAGGAGTTATTTATAAGTTATAGTTATCAAAATATTTTGAGGGGTTAATAACATAGACAGAGAGATTGAGAGAATGTGATTATATATATATATATATATATATATATATATATATATATATATATATATATATATATATATATATATAGGCAAAATTCAAGATTAACGTCTTAAAGGGAGGTGATTGAAATTGAAATATTTCCACATTAGATTACGCGGCTATACGTATGTCCGGGGCCCCCAGAACGGCATTTCTCTTTATACATATTCTCTTATCACAGTTTTAGAGTAAGTGTTTAGTGTTAGGGTTAACGTTATATAAATCAATTTCGAACAGAGAAAATTTCAAAATTTGTGAGGGAAAATTATGAGGTCCCCGGTCGAATTTTATCATAAATATTGAACACTGTGATTAAATATCAACAACAACTATTTCTTTCTTTTTGTATGCTTGCATTATGAAATATATATATATATATATATATATATATATATATATATATATATATATATATATATTGGGTTTTGCCATATATATATATATATATATATATATATATATATATATATATATGTGTGTGTGTGTGTATATGTATATATATATATATATATATATATATTTGTAAATGTATATGAGTGTGTGTGTGTGTGTGCATATGTGTACTAGCAGTGTACCCGCTGTTGACCAGATGTCCAACATATACAGGCATTTATTTTGTGCTAAAAAACATTGAAAATAGGATTAAGAAATGAAACCCAAATAGCAATGTCCGATTTTATAAATCAAATGGGATTAAATGTATAAGCACAATATTCATCTGACTTCAGGTATCACCTTATAACTTGATATACCCTTTTACCTTTAATGTTAACTACTGATTAGAAACTAAACTATGTGAAAAATACTACGGCTATCTTCATCAGATTACACCGGTACCATATGTAGTAACAGCCTTTTTTTTTTATTGCACGTGGCTTTTTTATATGTATAATATTTTTAATAACTTCGAGAAATTTGATTTAAAAAATATATAATTGTTTTTTTTAACATGTAATTGGGTATCAAACACTAAGAAATGCATGGAAAATATGATTAAAAATGAAACCTAATTACAATATCAAATGTTATAAACAGAATGGGATTCAATTAGTTATGGTAAAATATTCCAGATATTACCTTACGATTCAATACATCTGTTTACATTCAATGTTAACTAATTACGTAGTTTTTATTAAAAAGGAAACGATGGATTAGTAATAACATGGCGATCTTTATCAGGTTAGCAATTAGTTGTAGTAGTAGTGGCACGTATGTTTACATATGAGCAAGGTATGGCTCTGCTGGAGACTGCAGTTTAGTAAGAAAGAGAGTGAGTGTCTTCATGAGAGCGAGGGATATTCCGTGTTTCTCCATTACTCTGAAGTCGTTGCCATAAAAGGTCGTAACGAAAACATGAAAACAGAAAATGCACTTTGCATATACATTAGAAAAGATGTAGTCATCACTGTGCATGTGAAAATAACATCAGAAACACTGATTTGAATAACAAAGAATGTATTTATTGAGATAAACATAAGATAGAATTACTGATAGGATTATAGCTCTTATTCAGAAGAGAATATGCGAATACATCTTTTCTGTGAAAAAAAAAGCAACTTCCTTTTAAAGAAAAGATGTATTCGCAGGTTCTCTTGACGCGTTATTTAGAAAAGAAAATTATGTTTAAATAAATTCCATGACTGCTTCTATAAATATTTCTCCTGCTCACATGAGACAAAACCGGAAGGTCTTTTGTCCGACTATATTAAAAAAATGTAAGCCAATATTAAAATGAATCGAGAATAAAAATTCCAAAAAATATCATCCGCTACTAAAAAATACTTTTAGAAAATTATTACTTTTGTAAAAAAAATAACTGAATAAAATATATCATTTGCTTGCGCGTGGATAGAAATTTTGAGCATGACTGTATGCTTAGATATCTCCTGGCCATGTAATGGCGGATTCGTTTAAATTTTAGCCGAAAGTAAATCAGTTTAAGAGAAGCCCTCGAAGTCAAAACTTTCGGAATGGAAAAGTCGGTGTCCAGTTTAAATCTATGGTTACATTGAAAATTGAATTATCATGTAAAACCTTCCAAAATTCCTACGTCCTATATACTCCACCGTGAAAAGATGTGACTCTATGCAAAATTTCAGAATATGGCCTATAATGTGGAACTGACAGATAGATTTTGATTTAGAGAAAAGGAGAGAGGGAGGGAGACATATATATGTATATATGCGCGTGTTTATGTGTGTACAAAACAAAATGACATATATCAGGAGGACAGTGATATTAGCTTCTAAGTGAAATTGGAGTTTACTGGAGGCATTTATTGCTTTTACAACCAGTCTACTGGAATGTGTGCTTTACAAGCCTCAGGAAACGTCTAAGAAGCTAAAGTAATGGTTTCTGCATGAACTTATATTAGGAGGAAAAAACATTGACACATGTTCTAACTCTTGTCTTTTCCATCTTGCTCCACTCAGAAGAACCTCATCTTTGGACAAGATAGTTAATTGCGATAAAATGGATATATTACGAGAATCCAAAATGAAGAAAATCATTTTTAGATCTAAACGGAACCCATTAGGAAAAGGTGTCTGTTTTCGATGTGATTCAAGATGGATTCTGTATCTGATTTGCTAAAACCCAGACATTCTCTCAAAGTGTGACGCCTCAATGACACTATGTAACAGAAAAGTTGTTTTTCCCCGAGCAAAGGAGTCAAATGGTGATTTAGCTGCATGACAACGGCCGTCATTGTAGCAAATGTGACAAAGTACATGAGCATGCTGTAAGGATAGAAGTTCATTTTCACATTTGGTACATTTTCCAGACCTATCACCTTCAGACTATCACTTACTTGGATCCATGGAAAACTTCCTGTCAGGAAAGCGGCTCAAAAAAGTTCAAGATATCGAAAAATAATTTCTCGGAAAATACACCGCACCAGAACCGATGAAATATGTAATTTAGATGGAAGTAGGTGTAAGGTCATAGAAAGTTGGGAAAACAGTTTTATGGCTGAATAGTGATATGAATTTATATGAATGAAATACTATGTCTTTAAAAATGCTGTAATGTAATGTAATCAGCCAAATAATAATGAAGTACATTCTAACTTAATAGCTGAACATGAAATTATGATGGAGAAAAATCATTGTTAAGAATTTGTTTGGTTCATCCACAAGCACACACACTCACATACATCATTTGCATCTTCCATCAGAATAGAGCACTCGTGGATGAGGAATGTCTGTGTAAATAGATATATGGCTTGAATTCGGCCTAACTGTCTGTCCAGTTCCATAGTCCAGAGGTAGGATATCGGCCTTCGGGTGTGAAGTGAAGGTTTCAATTCTGCCTCGCGTTACTGTATGGGATAATGGAAAGTCTATAGTAACACTGAGTAGATGGAATACGTCGAAACAGCTGTCTGTGGATGACACGATTATATATATATATATATATATATATATATATATGTATATACATATATATATCATTAACCATGCATTTTATTAGTTGAAAAGGTTCTAGTCTGACAATCAGATAATGTGCCTAGCTAGTAGTACTGAATTTACGACCACTACATTATAAATTAATTAGAAAATTAAAATTAATTATAACGCTGTTGTCTTCTTAAATAGATATGATATCATTTTGGATCCAGCAGTATGAATATACATGAAATGAGTAAAAATTATTTCAATGGCTCATTACAGATTGTTTCACGTACAGATTTTCAAATAAACCATTCTACTGATGATGTTAAGCCTTTTTTAAAACCTACTTAATACATTAATTCGTGCACATGCGCTTGTTGCATATTCATAATTGTTCTTATATATATATATATATATATATATATATATATATATATATATATATATATATATATATATATGTATGTATGTATGTATGTATATATATATATATATATATATATATATATATATATATATATATATATATATATATATATATATATATATATATATATTGGCAGGTTTATATCTAAATCAGAATATTTCTGGTATTCTCCCCGAAAGTCTGCCTTATGCTACTTATTTGCTTTTACGTAAAAAAAGGCAAAATGTGAAAATAGTTCAGCTTTGTTTTGCAGTGAGCTGTTGTAGACTTATTGTACACGATTTTCTCCCCCTTCTTCCCTCTCTTTCTCTCTAAACTCTAGTCTACTGCACATTTCACTACCTCAGCCTTCGACCGCTCAGTCTAACATATCATCATCATCATTCCTTCACGTTTATGAACACACAAAGCATTTTCCAATGTAGACTAATGATATTTGCTTCTTCGCTTTACGCCAATACTTCACTTGAAATCTCTTTTTGTTGGAATGCTGAACTTTCAGACAGCGAGGGGAAACTTGCGCATGTATTTATCTAATATGCAACCTAAGCAACATAAATCATCTTGACCGTTTGACGCGCTAGTCACATTCCCACGACTACTAAAAAGGCACATGCCTTATAGACTATTTAGCGGATTGATATAGCCTGTTATTGCAAGTGAGTTCGATACTCATTGGGTGTTTCTCACTTGCCAGACGAAGCCAGGTCCGATAAATGTTACAACCACTGATCTGTCTGTTTGGAAAATCGTTTTGATTGGATTTAATTCATGAAATATAACCGTTTTCATTTATCAAATATTGCATTGAGAAAATCAACCTTTCATCAATCTAACCTAACCGTAATTAAAGAACGTTTTCATATTTCGCTCTGTACTGATACAAGTTCAGGCTACAGTACTTATTGATGATAATTTATTGAAAAAATCTTACCGAGAGGGATTTTGGGATTTCCCTTCACACAAAGTATGCATCGGAAATCGAATACGTTGAAAAATGATTTATTTGCACATTTGACAGCAGCCTGATGGGGAATCGATCTATACAGGTTTTCCTCGCTATCATCGATAAAAGACGTAGCCTATTTTGGTTCAATTTTTTTTTTTTTCATTAAAGAAACTCTCGATAATAAACAAATAAATAACTAAAATCAATAACAAGAAATCATTGTGTAGAATAATGCCACAAATAAAAATCAGAAAATAAGAAAGATTAATTAGAACAACTTTTGGAAGCGCTGATCACATGGAATACAAGGTATATCATTTCTATATTCTGCTGATGATGATTTATGTAACGATAATAACTAGCTGACTTTGCACATGCAACAAGTCCAGCCCATTGCCATTAGAGTTTCCTTACAGTTTATATGATGCTTTGGACTCCTGTCTTTTCTCTGATATACTGTGCTGTCTTATGATCTGTACATGTGACGTTGCATCGTTCCCAGTTTGAGGGTCAATCTTTTGGTCAAGTTCCATGTTTCAACTCCATAGGTGACTATCGGTAGAATACATGAATGAGCAAACCGAAATTCCTTTTAATCATATTGATTAAGGAGACTTGACATCAGACCTCTTTCATTTCCATTCCTATTACCATTGATGACTGAAAGCACTTTTGTATTTCACAACTATATTAGTTCTTTTGTTTTTTATTATGTAGATTCGCTGACAGAGAAAAGATTTATTCTCTGTTTTAAAATTTAGAGTCTGTTGCTTCGGGTTATTCAAAGACAAAGTAAGCCAAGATTTACGTGGTAGCAAAACGTAACAAATTCTGACATTTCTCAAGGAAATTAGTGAAATGGAAATATTTCAAATCACAGATTGACATTGAGATGGCATTTGGAAGTAAGATAAGACGTAGTAGTTTGGTTTCGTTTCGTTGTGGATCTAAAACTGATTGCTTTTCTTTTTAACAATAAGATTTTTGATATTCGTTCAGGATATTGAAGTGTTCTTACAAAAATAAGATTTTAGAAAACACATGATAAAAAACAGTGAAATAGAAAAAAAAGCTAGATAATAATGGACGTATACATATTTTTCCACGTATAGAATAAACATAGATGCAAGAACGTCTTTATTAATGAGTGAAATTTGCATTAAACTTTAAACTCAGGGTCTGGGAAACAGTTTGATCTTTTTTTTTTCCAAAATAAATAATAAATAAACTACCAACTCACTTGGAAATATTTCCTCTAAAGATTGGTGTACTAAAAAACGACGGTATTAGATTTGTTTGTAAGTGGGTACGTGCACACTAAGACGTGTACACTTGAGTTGCTGCTATAATATTTAGTATTTGAAACTATTGTATATGCAAGAAATATCTATTTTTCCAGGCATTGTTATCATTATCTTCAACATCTTATCATCATTATTACTATTTTAGTCCTCAACATCAAAATCTACTTATATAAGTTGCTAATACTATAGGTGCAGCCTGTATGCACAATACATATGAAGCCAGCCAGACCAACTTTAAAATTGAAGAAACCTTTGTTGACGGTTTCTTAGATGGTGACACACAATTGTCGATTGACTCGCCACCCCAATATATTTTAGTGACTGATTTTCAAAAAGTAATTTGCTGAAAAGCTTTCTCACTATCACATTTGCAGACACAGAAAATTTCATAATGTTATGCAGGGTGGTTACAGTGAAATAAAGTACTTACTCGTTCTGGAAATGAGCTTTTGTTCAGCTACCATGAAGCGGTAGCTAAAAGAAGCCAGGCACGAATAATGCATCCAATTTAGCATGAATTTAAATTGATGTCTCGAAAGTACTCAGGATTGGGAGTTATCTTTGAAAAATAAGTTGCTAAAAATCTGCCCCAGGGTCCTAGTGATGCACAGAAAATTTAATGGGTTTTATCTAGTGTGTTTTTTGTTTTTTTTTTGATGAGACGAGTACATTCAGCTGGACAGCGGACTTGTGGTGAATCATTAAATAACAGATACTTGGTTTTATTGTTTGATCAGTTGCAATCAATTCTGCACATTTTTATGTATCCAAAGTCAATTTTGACGGTGGTCATTCCTGGGGTGTAAAGCCTTGTGCATTGTCATAAGCTTCCTCATTCGACGGTCCATTGATTGGGACTCTTCCTTTGTCTATCCAAGAAATGGACCTGTGTCTCTTACTACCAATACATTCCATATGTGTATTCCTTTCATCAGATTTCTTCTATTTAGTTTCGTTTGTAATATTTTACCCATCTTCCTAAGGTATTCTGTGGTGTGGTCAATGGTCTTGTTTTTTGTTGTCCGGTAATTCGATTCCTTCCGCTGCTGTGAGCCTTCTGTTATGCATTACCATCAGCGCACATTTTCTAATCTCTTTGTTGAACAACGTTTCGTTTGTTCCTTGCAAGTAGTTTTATGTTGTCTAGGTATATGCGTTGGTCCACTTTTCCCTTAGTTTTTGGAGAACTGGTATCCTTTTCAAGATTCTGTTGAGTGATATCATGGTTAGTACACTCAGTAGTGGGAACATAGAGTCGCCCTGAAAAATATCCCTCCTTATGCTTACCTCCGCTAAATTTTCTTCTGTGGCTGTCAAGTGCACATTCTGGTTTTCCATAGAGCTGGCTATGAATCTCACCACTGGTTCGTTGATCTTGAATATCCAGTCATTCGATTATCCAGCTCAGTTGGATCATGTTATATACATTTTTATGGTCGATCCATTGCAACGTTCTTCCTCTTTTTTTATTATTGGTATAGCAAACGAAGGTTTACAAGATTTTCTGTTGCGAGCGCTCAGGTAACTAGCCAGGCCTAAGTAGGAGACGCAGGGCTCTCTGTAGCGGTTGCAGTGGCAAATCTGACCACTGGAAGAGCATTCAACTTGCAGTGATGCCTTCTTTCTCCTGCTTTTGCGCTGCATTTCGGCGCTGGGGTTGCTTGGTAGAGTTTAGATTACCATGCATTCTTTTTTACTGTCTCTTCTGTGTATTGACTAGGGCTGATACTGCAGGGGATGGGATCTTTCTCAGGGGGTTTCTGAACCACTTCTATGGGCACCGCTAGTCCGCTGACCATGAGATAGTTTTCCAAAAAGGAGAATTTTCAGCGGCCAATGGTTCTTCATCCTCACCCCGTCACCTGCTCCCCGCATGTGGGTCTTTTGCAACATGGCCCCGATGCTAGTGATCCTAGCTTTCCTGAGGATCTCTTTGTTTGTGAATTTGCACCTGCGTACTCTACGGGTGGCAAAGAGGCAGCAATGGTGGAATTGCTCAAGATGGCGTAAGTGTCGCTGACCCTGGATTCGGCTCAGTATAAAACGGTTTGGCAATACTATGACTCTGTAGACTAATTTTTGTGTCTTCCTTATTACTCCTCCAGAAAGCTTGTGTGGTCTATCAAAGGCTTGGTTTGCCTTAGCCAGTTTCTTTACTATTTCTGTCCAGTTTGGCATCGGGAAAGGTTCGTAGGAATTGCTACTGCATCTGACTTGATGTAGCTGTGTCCTGTGAAGCTGAATGATAATGGCGGGGAATTTCAGGCGAGGGTAGCTTGTTTTTCTGAGATTATTCTGGTACCCGATCTACTTATCGTGTCTAATGCGTCAGTCTGACAAAGGTTTTGTAAATCCCTTTGTTTTGTTCACAGCATTTTTCCTGGGTGAAAGCGAGACGTTCCCCTGTTTGCTCTGAACCCGCATTGGCTCTGTTGGAAGTGGCCGTCGTCGATTTGTTCCGCCGGGCTGTTTTGTTATATCCTCCCAAGAATTTTGCCTGGAATCGAGAGAAAGAAAATGCCCTGATAGTTTGAGCACTCCGATTTATCTCCCTTATTTTTGCAGAGGGTTATAAAGACTGCGTCTTTGAAGACCTTGGGTAGTTTGCCGTTTCAAGTAACTAACTAGGAGTTTATGGAGCTTTAAATGCAGAGCAAAGCCATCGTTCCTGGACTCAGAGGCAACGCCGTCATTTGCCATACTTCAGTCGCTTGATTGCTTCTAGAGTTTTCTGAAGGCATCACGTCTAGTTCTTGCTTAGTCGGTTGTTGCTGGATGCAGGTAAGTGCAGGATTGCTCAACTTGTGCTGAACAGCGTGTAAAAGTGCTGTTATTGTCAAGCACTGAGCCAACGGGTTCTTAGCTTTATAGGTTAAGCAATACACTACTTTAAAGGTTTAGCATAAAGGTTCTTGGATCTATCGGCCGTTCTCTTCAAACCAGTTCGTTCTTTCTTGAGAAGAATCTGAGGACGCGTTCTGAGGTTTCTAGAGTGGCGGATTTCATTTGCCCTCAGAGGACTTCGGGTGAAGTGTCAGCAGAACAGTTGATTTCTTTTTCAGGCGAGATTCCGATTTCTCTTGGATTTCCGCCATAGTATCCTTATTTTGAAGGCGTTTTTTTCTGGGCATTCCTCTCCTCTTTGGCTTTGGTTTGAAGTGAAAGAGTCTGAAAAGGCGATAACCAGATTTTCTGTGAGTGTGTGCATCTATTCAGCCTATCTCTCTGTTGAAAGTGAGTGTTGTGTATAATTTATTATTCAACGGCGTGGCTTGACCTCGAATGTTCTTGGTATGGTGTTCAAAGAAACATAGTAATTTTAATTATGGCCAAATCAAAGCTAACTGCGTAATCAGGGTATATTATATATGTATATATATGATAATGTGGCTTTAATCATGAAGGCATATTTTGAAATGACCGGTTGACCACAGTGATGAACAGTAAAATGTATTGTCAGAGAAAAGACTATTCAACTCGGATGTTGTCACCCTTTCATGGCAAGACCACCGAAGAAGAAATCTCATCCTTAATTCAACCTGTCGTTCTCTCTCCAGCCAACCACACAGAACTCAAGGAGGAGTTGTCAGTTGTCATTCGGATAACCTGCACCATGTTCCCCAAGAATGTCTTTCTGCGTGTCAAAATTTCGGCCCACCCTTGCTTTTAAGTCGCCGAAAATGATGACTTTTTTCTTGCTGGGACTTTCATTAGGAGGCGACATAGGTCAAAATAGTACTTCGATTTCTCAGTCTATGTATGACCCATTTAATGCGAGCACTATTCCTACACGCTCATCCAATAGTTAACCGCCTCTCAACGAGGACGGAATGTAATAGAAGATCGTGGGGATCCACACCGATGTGTACTGGTACGGACAAAATGTTCCCAGCGGTCATGAAGGCGTCAGAATACCTTCCAACTGCCCCCCTTACAGTGTAATTAGATGATGCTGCCTCACGATCGTAATTCCCGGGACTAAGGACGCTTTGTTCATGCTGCGCCCAGGATGAGAACACGACAAACAGATACTACCCTAGCATCCTAGCCCGAAGGCTGGGTAACTACACTGATTCGAGGAAGAGGGCCGAGGTGCAACACAGACACTTTGATCCTAGACAAAGCGCCGACGTACAAGTAAATTATCCCGTCAGGAACTAGAATATAATCATATGCAATTTGAATTAAATTTTAAACAAGCAGAAGTGAATCTCAGAAACTACAGCAATTTTTTTCAGGAAATGGACTTTTGTCAAAACTATAATAAGAATACTTAACACAAAAGATTTCCACAGTCAATATCATGGAATATTTCTGATATTGGTGTCAACAGGGATGGTGCTAATGTTAGTGGAGACGCTTTATAATGTCAAAGTTTTGATTACAGATTGTTCTAAATATTAAAATTTCTAAAAGAATAATATCTCTGAAAATTAAGAGACTAGCCAACTTCACATTTTTTTAAATTCGAAAATAACTAAGTAACAGCGACCAAACGGTTTAATGGTTTTAAAATGTCTTTTTGTTCTTGATTGGTAAATAACAAGGAACCTAAAAGTATAAATAATTCTTTTTTTATTGTTTGTGTTCAGTGACGTTTCTTTGTAGATTTTTGTATTATACATTTTTATTGAAATTGGCAGCAACACTTTAATTTCACTTTTTTTCCAAATCTCGCAACTTCTCAAACACATAATTTTTCTCACGAAGTGAGAAAAAAATACTGAAAATCTGAAAAAACTGAGAGCGGCCATTTTAATTTGCATTCGAGTTTTTTTTCATTGATTTTATTTGAAATCAGCATGAGAATTACTGTAGAGGTTCTATATATAGACATGAACATATACTTATACATTAACTCGTGCAGGTATGTGTACACGTGTACATACAAGTTGGCCTCCTGGATTCCTACAGTAGATCAAAGGATTTCGCCTTCGTGGTTTTTCTCTAACTTTCTTATTTGACATAGCTGAACGACACACCACAATCGGCTGGAAAGCATTTGGTTTGAATAGAGATATTTTGAAGAGCACTTTGCTGATGCGCTTAATGCATGAATACAATGTATGCATTATATCATCTACGACTTGCGGATGGGAAATATGGGAATTAACAAAGCGAACTGAGAAACAATCAGAATCACCCTGAGAGTCATGGAAAGAGCAATTCTAGGAATGTTTCTAAGATTTAGAATACATGTAAACATGTATACAATAGAATAAACAATCAAAAAAATGGGTTGTTGCAGAACGTATTTCTAATTATTCTGTCGGATTACATATATATATAATATATATATATATATATATATATATATATATATATATATATATATATATATATACAGTATATGTGGTACAAATCAGGCTAGCAGTATAACATAATATGATAATATATCAATAATTTAAAGCCACTTCTGAAATGCAATGGAGTTATTTCATAGAGTGCTCGATACATACAAAATTTTACCCGTAGAGTTAAATTGCTTTAGAGTAGAGCTGGAAATAAATAGTGGATTGTGGATTCGCTATGAGGCCCAAAGAGGGCAGAAACATGAGCTAGTTTGTGTAGCGAATCCACAATCTACTATTTGTTTATATATATATATATATATATATATATATATATATATATATATATATTGTTCATTTATAGTAAAATCAGCCGTTGATGTTCTGGCTAAACGTAGTATCGAACTCCGACTTCGGACGCCGGAGAAAGACAAACAACTATCTCAATCGTCAAACATGTCAGAATAAAATAGATAGGAGCAATTACGTCTATAAACGTATATGATCAGTCAGTCACGCGTGCGCACACAGCAACATCTTCATTTGGGGCAAAGAGCAATAAAAATCGAATGATAGGCAAGAAGAAGTTTTCGATCAGAAAAATATCAAACAAGATAAAAATGTCGCATTACTATCGAAACTGAGACAATGAAATAAAGATGGCCGCGTCAAAGTTGTTGCTCTCAAAAGGTATTTTATACGCTAACGGACATTTTCTTTCTTTTTCTTTATCCTCTATCTCAATTACTTCGTCTGAATCCGGTGAGACCTCTGTTATTATCAACATGTCTGAAGGGCTTACAATCGTTCATAGATTTTACTTGCAAGTAAGTAAACGACACTTTTGTACAGGCAAGGTTGATTCTTTATTTATATGTGACTATAAGTTAGGACTTCGTGGATATAAATAGGTGAATAACCATAAAGATATTGCAGATTGTATATCTCTATTAACCCATTCGCAGCGGCGAGAGCAGGTACTGTGTTTTTAATGTAGTGGTAACTTCGATAATACAGGGTGGCGCAAAATGAGTTAATTTTTTTCTCTGTAAACCATGGACCCTTCGGCTTGAACTTATGTATCAACAAACATAGAAGCAAGCCGAAAAGTCTTATATAACTTTTAGTGGTAGGGATTGATGGAATCTTCCGTGATTCACAGCTGAACCATAGAAATGCAATGACTGAAATATCAGTCATCTGTAGTGAATGGGTTAAGGTACTATATATTCAGATTTTAGATAAATGTTGTACAACTAATGTAGCAGGTATAGGGATTGCTTGCTCTACCCCTAATATCAGTATTTGAAATCTTGTTTTACATTTAAATTTGAACGTCTATTGGATATCAGATATTTTACATGTACACCAATTTACTAAGTTCGTAATTTCTCCATCATCAATCTGCCAACTGAATTTGGCATGCCCGAAGAATCAGCATTCAAAATCCTGTCTTTCAACTGGACTCGAACACCAAGTCCATGGATTCAACAAGAGAACTAAAGCTATATATATATATATATATATATATATATATATATATATATATATAGATAGATAGATAGATAGATAGATAGATAGATAGATAGATAGATAGATAGATAAAGAGAGACAGACAGACAAATAAATAGACGCACAGGTAGATAAATAGATAGATTTGTGGTAATGAGTGGAACATTATCTAGGAGAAGTTAATTAGTGTACATTTCCCAACTTGTGTGATAGTTTTCAGTTAAAAGAAGTAATATGAGGACAATTCTTAGAGTTTTTGCTTAATATAAACCCAGATATCTAATTGCACGTATATCATTGATACCTATACATTTTTTTCTATTTGGCGAATGCACGTATGTATACAATAGTTGTCATTTGTATTTTTTACTGCATATGAAAGCGTATGTCTAAATACAGGAGTGATACATGTTGATGTGTGTGTGTTTGTGTGTGTGTATGTGTGTGTGTGTGTGTGTGTGTGTGTGTGTGTGCGTAGTTAGGTGTCTTTTCGGCTATTCAGAATGTCTTTGCACTTGTGTCTATAGATAAAAGCGTCTGATAGATCATTTTCCCTGTCGCCTCTGTACGTTTTTGTCCGTGGTTCAACTGTTTCATGTTCACCTTTTTTTTTTTCCTTTACTTACCTCTGAAAAAAATGTTTAGATAACAAGATATTAGTTGTTTCAAAAGGGGAAAATGCCATTTAAAGATGAAACTGCTTATACGCAGCGTTCTCGAACTGTGATGAATAAGAAAGAGACAGAAAAAAACTGTCAATGGGAGATAGGTAATAGACAGGGTGCAGGAAAAGGAGAAGAAAAAGAAGAAGAAGGTAGGTAAGACTAAGAAGGAGAAGGTGGAGGAGTTGGGACATGAAGAAGGGGAGTTGCCAGCAGGTTGAAAAAAGAACTAAAGAGATTAAATTGAAGATGATGATGATGGTGGCGTCGATGATTAAGATGATGATGAGAAGGGGGATAATAGAGCAATAAAAGGAAGAGAAAAAAAACAGAACGTATGAAAGAAGTGAAGGGAAAATAAACAGGAGAACCAAGCAGGATTTGTTGCGGGAATGGTAACACAGAAGAACGCTGTGTAATCGCTGCCATTTATTGTCTCCAAAATCACGTCTGAAGGCAGAGAAAAAGAAAGAAATTATGGAAAAATCTTGAAATTGTTCGAGCGTTAGCTAGATAAGGAATCACGGAGAGATCAGACATTGATTTTACCATATTAAAGCCGCTATTTGTGGCGTGGAAGAGTCGTTTACGGGCATTTCAAAGAAAATCAAACAAAAAAAAAGCGTAACTGACAGAAAAAAATGTCGGCTGATTAATGCTTATCAGTTTTATCAATTGCCCATCACACAGGTTATTGATGGACGGATACAAACGCTGCTGAACATTAGAATTTTTTCAAATTTTTTTCCCATTTTGGATGGTATGTTTTATTGAGAGTGTAGATTGATAGATAGATATCAAAAGAATGAAACGACATTTTTTTAATTGCTAATGTGGCAAGGAAATGTGGCTTGCACTCATGCGTAAGCGAAACGAGATTAACAATTTCTATATCAAGCAAAAACCACCAAAAGAAAATTCTTTCTTTCATCATCATCATCATCATCATCATCAATCTTTCATCATCCATCGTTGGACATAGACCTTCGCAAGGATTCACCACACCTATCTATTGTGGATGACACGGAGCCAATATTTTCTGAACCTGTCCAGTTCGTCTTGCTATCTCATATTCTACCGTTCTCACTTTCACATTTGATCTCTGGAGATCCTCGTTATGAGTCGTGATGTCCATCGACTATCTGCCATTCTTGCAACATGACCAGCCCATTGCCATCTGAGATTCTTCATGGTTTCAATGTCTCGGACTCCTGTTTTTTCCAATATGCTGTGCTGTCTTGTGGTCTCTAAATGTGATGTCGAGTATGGTTCTCTCTAGTGAACGTTGCATGGGTCTCAGTTTGCAGGTCAGTTTCTTGGCTAGGTTGCATGTTTCAGCTCTATAGGTGACTACCGGATGGATGCATTGATTGTAGAGTAAACTATAAATCATTATTAATTAACTACAATATCACTCTCAACTAAGAATAAACCATTAGGTAAAACTCCTAGTCAATCCTTTATCAGCTAAAAATAAAGTTTGGAATTAACGTAAAATAAAAATGAATAAATACCAGTAAATTGTTCACCATCAAACTAGCTAAAATACTTAGAAACTTCTCTTTTGATGATTTTGTGGTCGAAATAAGCTGTCACACTGGTCGATATTGTATGGTATTTTCCAGTGCTTTCATGTGACTAATAGAACTTTTGAAAACGTTTTCAAGTGCCTCTTAGTCCAGTAAATAGCAAAAATGTCATTTTATTGGCTGACAATATTGAACAGCGATCAGAATAAACAAAACACTTAAACTGTAGCAAAAAAAAAAAAACAAACTTAGATTAGATATTGTGTACTTGGATAGACGCCGCAGAAATGGTGATTTTTCTTTCGACTGAGTGAATGACATTTCTTTTTTATATCAGCTACTCATATTTTAAATTGTTCTTCGGTGAAATCGGCTGCTTTTGAATCATAGCATATTATGTTTTTGAAAAACATTTACTTCAAAGAATCATAGTGAACACATACATATCTTCTCTTTCTCTGTCTGTCTGTTTGTCTTTGTCTGTCTGTCTCTCTCTCTCTCTCTCTCTCACTTTCTCTCTCTATCTTTCTATCTATCTCTATCTACCTCTCTCATCACCGAAACGAAATAAACCAGGATCACTCAACATTACGACAAGCGATACATCATGCCTAACCTGGTTATTCACAGGTCAGCAGTGGCAGGCTAAGTTCAACCGGCCTAGACATGTCCTACTGCTAAAGATGGTACCACCCACTGATATCACTCAGAAGTATGTTGTGTTTTGGTCATATTCAGGTCCAATGATAAAATAACTGGTCTTTAGACATGGATTTCAATATTGGAAAGTATTGAATCCAAACATTGTCATTGAGACAAATTATTCACGAACATGGATGAACGCCTCAGAAACACGAAAATGATTATTTTTACTAATGATACGGTCAGTTTTCCTCGAATGCTCTGATTACATAAGCCACGCAACCATGTTTAGGGAGATTGTTATTGGTAGTGAACGCAAAAAGTATTTGATGTATTTCAAAAAGTTCAATTTAACATCCTTATACGAGAACCTATAATTGAAATGATAGAACGAAACTATACGGAAACCTACATCTGGAAAGTGTAAAAACGTATTTTGTAAAAAAAAAGTATTACACAATGGAGGAAAATGGTTCTCATTTTTAAACTGAGCACTCAAAATAGATTTTTAAAATTATCTAAAATGATCGGAAGAATTTTCTCAGTGTATTCATTGATATACTGCAGTATTATGCGAATATCTTACAGCTAAAAGTGCGTATCCTGAAAATTCATTTTTAATTTTAGTGACCAATAATACATTAAAATCATCTGAAATGAAACATTTTTCATTGTATACCTGCATAATCAGAAAATAATAATACTGCCCCAGTGTAACTCTCGTACGAGTGAGTCTGAAAAAGTCAAAGGTACATACAGTCTGATGGCTGACATTTTGGAGATTGTCCAAAAATACGTGCAGAGCATTCTCCAATCATTAAAAGGTATTCACTATTTGGTGACGGCGAAATGGTACATAGAGAATATCCGTATGTTGTCGATAGCAAAAAAAAACGAATGAACAAATATGTCTTCAAAACAGTCCGTTTATGAATGATGTCAAATAGCTACAGTGAACAATATTTGCAAAAGTTCTTCGTTCTTCTAGACGTCAGTATCACTTTTTCTAAATCATTCATACATTAAAATCATTTATAGAAAATCTGTAGAAAATGTCTACAGTTGAACTTCTTTTAATAAAATATTTATTGAAGAACCAAACAACTTTCTAGAGGTCAGATATTTGGATTTATATATATTGAACTAAACGTTATTAATATGCTACGAATTGATCTTCGCAGGGTCATATAAATCAACTACACGAAATTCCCAATAAAAATGATTTAGAGTATGTTAACTATTTTTCATCAAATCAAGGTAAGAGATGATACACAATGTTATACCCTCACCCACACCGCTAAGAACAGTCATAGGCTAGTTTGAAAATAGTTATCTCGTCTCAATGTAACAAATAACTAGCCACTAACTATACCGCCAGCCTTCCTTGTATGCACTCATCACGTAAGCCACGCAACCTTGTTTCATAATCATCATCAGTCTGTTAACGTCCGTCGTTGGACATAGACCTTCCCCAAAATTCGCCAATCCCCTCTATCGTGGGCATCGCGAAGCCAGTATTATCTAAATTTATCGAGCTAGTCACAGCATCTCACTTTCTGTCGGCCACAGCCTCGCACCTGATCTCTGGGGATCCACGTTGTGAGTTGAGGTGATTGTCTGACATTCTAGCAACATGTCCAGCCTATTGCCATTTGAATTTTTTTACAGTTTCTATGGTCTCAGACACCTATCTTTTCTCTGATATACTGTACTTACTGTCTTATGACCTCTTCATGTGATGTTGAGCATGATTCTCTCATATGCATGTTTTGGTTAGGTCCCATTTTTTGGTTAGGTCCCATGTTTCAGTTCCATATGTGATAATCTTAAGGATACATTGGTTATATACCCTTCTTTTTAAGGCTCATTGGATTCTCTTGTTCTTAAAATTCGAGCTTGCTCTACCAAAAGTTCGCCAATCTAGTGTGATTCTTCGCTTGATTTCTCTTTGTTTCGATGACTTCATGGAGACTTGCTGTCCGAGGTATACGTAGTGGTCTACTCTCTCCAGCTCAGCATTTTTGATTTCGATCGTTGTGTCTTTGTCCTCAACGCGTTTGTTGTATATGACATTTGTTTTACTGGAGTTCATGTGGAGGCCACATTCCTTGCTAACTTCATTTACTTCGTCTAACATTATTTGGAGATCGTGAAGTTTTTTTAGCAAAGAAGACGATGTCGTCCGGAAATCTGAGGTCTCTTAAGTATCATCTGTCTATCCTTATTCCTTCATGTTTTCAATCTATCATCAGTTTTTTAGTAATCAACCACAATGTACGGTGAGTGCAAAAAGTATCCGATGCATAATTCAATTTAACATCCTCAGACAGCTTCAAGATTGACAAATACAAAAACAAACATCTTGGATGTATCGAATACTTTTTGCATTCACTGTAGGTGAAGAACTGGACAGCATTAAACAGAGAGGGAAATAAAACCCATTGTCATCAGAAACATGACACGGGCTAATTTTTCGTTTGGGTTCACACGAAGCCTCCATCAGTTTTCCTACTAACACAGAAGCTTATTAAATCCCTTCCCTCTCTCTTCCATCTCTCACTTTCTCTCCTTCTCACTTCCTCTTTCTCCATGCAGATGTAATAACTGATGCTGCATTGTTTCAATGAAGCATCAAACATATCTCATCAGTTATTTGGAATGTTGGCAATTTTTTTCCGTATCTAACGAAATTAAAAAGCCTGGAAGATCTTCGTACTTCAAGCTTTCTCGGTCTTCTCTAGGGAGAGCGTAAAGAAAAATTGCAGCACACAACACTCTCATGTGACAAAACATCCCGAGAGAGGAAAGATTTTGGCATATCCTCCATTTCACACACATGCATATATATATATATATATATATATATGCACACAGTCACACACATGCATACATACACACACGCGTGCATATATATAGTAGAAAGTAGATTTGCTACACAGACGCGTTTGTGTTTTGATTTTAACCTTGATTTTTATATTAAATTTACTGCTTATGTTAGTGTCTTTTATGACTATGACCAATACAATCCATCATGGTCATAAAAGACACTTACATAAGCAATTAACTTAATATAAAAAGGTTAAAATCTAAACATCCCTCGGAACTCAATTCAGTAACCACTAATAGATAACTCTTACACCTAGTCCACACCCCGACATGTAACTTATAACCACCAGCAAAACACGCACACTACAAAAATAACAACGACAAAAAGTAAAAACTCTCCCCACCATAGCAACACCCACAGGACTCTCCCGAAATTCCCCAGACAGAAATCTAAAACATACATGATTGTTCACCGGGAGAGGCCAAAGCAGGACAGAAACATTGACGTGTTTGAGTAGCGAATCCACTTTCAGCCATATTTCCAGCTCTACTCTAAGCCAACTTTACACTTGAATTTTAAAGTTGAATGTGATGAGTACTATACGAAATAAATCCGTCACATATAAGACATTGCTTTATATTACATTATGTTACATTGCAAATCTGATTTGTAATATATATATATATATATATATATTATAATCGGGCTGCAATCCTTCATTTATGCAAGTTCGGTTGAATACGACCGACGACGAACGTCGATTTAATTTTTCTAGGAATTTTTTTTTTTCACAAAAGGAGAAAAACAAAAGATAAAGAATAAAATTTTACCAATAGAGTTTCTTTACTTTTCTCCCCGATTATAAGAACTTAATAACATTAAGCAAATTCTCAATGGTTTCTTCTACCATGTAGTCGATATCCAAGTCAAAATAACCCTTTAAAATCTCCATAATGATAACAGTATTGATAATGATGATAGAAAAATATTATAAATTTATACCATTGCAATCGGATACATAGAAACTGCAAGTAATGAAACATATGATACGCCAACACACCTCTCCTATTGAACCTACCGATCAAATAAAACTAATAATTTACTCCTGAAAATTTTTAAATGTCTAACTTTGATATCAATAACAACCCTTGCTGACAAAAAAAACAAACACGAACCGATCTAATGACGTGTTAGAATTGACGTGCCCTTCAGGAGAATGCTTCACTCATTCCCAATCTTGCAGTACATATATTGGAAATGCCACTACAAATCATTTAAAAGTCTCACCTGCCATTTCTCAATCGATCGAAGTGCAATAAGAGCCCATTTGAACAAACATACACCATTTGAAAGACCCATACGACAAATTTTGGTCAAAAATACACAAATACTCTACAGATCCAATTGCAAAAAAAGGCTTGTCATACTTGAAGCCGCTTTAATAAAACCAAATTTGGTCAATTCTTACATCGGTTTAACCTTGAAATTCGTTCTCCTGTGAGAAAAAGAGAAAACAAGAGACATTACTGAAAAAGATTAAATCGACATTCTTTGTGCGTATATATGTATATATATATATATATATATGCACACACACAGATGTGTGTTGGTGCATGTGTGTGTATGTGTGTGTGCATGTGTGTGTGCCAGCGTTTGTACTCACATGCAGATGCATACTAACTTTGAATATGCACTGACTACCTAGAATTTCAGGAAAATACAGCGCTTACGAACAAAATGTTGAACGAGCTTTTTCCATTATCCTTTGTGAGTAGTACTCATTGGATCTCCGTATACATGCCCGAAGGGAACTACTTCGGAGGATATTGCGGAAACAGGCAGTTGGGATAAGTGATTTTCTATCTGTATTTTCAATGGATTTTCTATAAAATCATGAATTGAAAGAAAAAGGCGAATAAATACTGTCAGTCTAGATTTGTCTGTTTTCTTACTTCAATTAGCCAAGAATCAAATTCCGAGCCATCTTACTCTTTACTGGGTCTTTTGACTCTTTTCTACTTATCATTTCTCGCCGGACATTTGACAATGTACCTTTTGAACAGTAACTCTTTCCTAAACTCGTTGCTTAAGATGAAGATATTTACTACTAAATGTTCAGTGGCAAGGTTCCAAAAGCAGGAAAGGAAAACACTAAAAGATTCTATCGGTTTTCCAGTTCTACATACCATTCAATAATTACAAAATCAATAATCAACAACTGGGAGGACGAAAACAAAATCACAATCAAGATTTTTTATGTTACTCAATCACTATTTATTTGCTCGAACAATAAACTCAACTCTACTGTCATTCACCTTTCAGTGCCATAGCCAACTCGTAAAACCAATTTATGCTATACAGCGGCAAGTTGGCTTCGCGTGGAGATTTTTCTTTCTTAAATAGAGACTTTGTCTTTAGTTAGGGCCAAGGACAGTTCAAAGAGATGCTGTTCTGAATAAAATCCGCCTCGCTGTAGTTGTATCGGCTATCGTTCAATAGAACGTAGAATAGATCGTATTTCATAATCGGCAATAACTGATCGGGAATTAGCGATAGAGAGACAACGTGCAATTGTTTTCTAATCACACGATCGTGAGAATGTCAAAATAGGTTTCTCCAGTTTTGAAGTTGGTCTGGCTGGCCGGCTATGCATGTATGTATAAAAATGCATAAAGTCTGCACCAATGGAGTTAAAGAGCTGAAAAATTAAACATTTGATATCTAGAAAAAATGTTATTCGTTTTCTCAGCCTCAACCCCACTCCGCTAAATAGTTTTTTGGGGGGTGTCAATTTGCAATGTAAGATTATGCTAGATTTATCAGTACTTTGTATCGAGCAGCATTACAGCTTCTTCTTTTAAAATCAGACTTTCTATTTATCACTGCCTAACAAAATGCTAGAGAAGTAACTTTTCATTAGTCACCCTTTTTCACTATTTTTTCTATTGATCTTTCTAAACATCACATGCTGCCAAGATAAAGAGTGGATATACTCAGTAAACATCAATTTGTGACATAGGCTATGGGAGGTCATCAAGATGTCACTTCTGGTCATTTCGTTTTTCAAGATTTTTGCCACAATTTTGGACCAAAGATGCTTAAAATTGGCCCATGGGTATATCTCCGCACAGAAAGGATATAAGTAATGCAGGGTTGATCTTGGGGGTCATTTGAGGTCACCAGACGTAATTTCTGCTCATTTCTAACCAATTGTCAAAGTCGACCACAATTTTGTACCTATGGAAATGGACTTTGGCATAGCGATTTATCTTCCTATGATGGAAGTATTAAGCAATGCGAAGTTGATCCCAGGGGTCATTCGAGGTTACCAAAGGTAATTTCTAGTCATTTTTAGCCAAATAGTAAGAGTTACTTTTTCTAGATAAATAGTGTGGATATCAAAGATATTTTCACAGTGTTGTTATACTTGAAGTTATTTTCTGCTACTAATATATGAATATAGACATACATTTGGTGCAAAACTTTTTTTAAAACGTTCATTTAACATACCTATACATCTCAAGAATTGAAAGAATTCTCATCAAAGATTCTGGTGTTGGTACGTGATTTTTCAGTGTTTAATCTTGTTTCAATATTGTTTTGAATCTTGTATGTTTTAGTTTAAGGTCCAAATTCAGTAAATTTTGCTGGTTTATAAGGATGTTAAAAGGAACTGTTTGAAATGTATTGGGTACTTTCGCACTCACTATATATATATGTATGTATGTATGTATATATATATATATATATATATATATATATATATATATATATATATATATATATATGTGTGTGTATATATGTATATATATATATATATACACATGTATATATATATTTATATATATATATATATATATATACATGTATATATATATATATATATATATATATATATATATATATATATATATATATATATATACGTACATATATCAAATTTATTAGGTTTGGATTTCAAGTTTACTATCAAGCTTAACTTCATTTTTGCTCGATGCAAAGTGTTTTGACTCCATGAGAGGATCAAATTTACTGCACAGTAGTAATGGTCTGCGATATAGCTCACTACCCAACAATATGTACCTAACTATATATATATATATATATATATATATATATATATATATATATATATGTGTGTGTGTGTGTGTGTGTGTGTGGTGTATTACAGCCGCAGAAGTAGTAGTAGTAGTAGTAGTAGTAGTGTAGATACGAATACACAGAGTGAAGCCTTGCTTTATCATCTTCCTCTCTCTCTCTCTCTCTCTCTCTCTCTCTCTCTCTCTCTCTTTTGCTGGTCACTTTAGGGTACACGAACACACAGACACATTGGAGGTTGCTTTATCTTCTCCTGAAGAATTTATATGGATGTGTACGTAATGTTTATATCTATAAGTAATGACACTCTGCTGCAAGATATTTACATTTAACAGAGTCAAAGAGGAACTTCGTTGTAATTCTCTTTTCTATATAAATCATCAATGAAAAACATCAAATGTCTTTCCAACTGTAACAAGAGCACAAAACATCTCTATCCTGCCGGAACCTCTTTATGGCTTCCTTCTAAAACGACAAAATAAGTCTTTTCTCTGTAGAGTATGCCTAAGGTTTCAGTGTACCTTTTCTCAGAACAGCAATACAACCAAGTGGATATATATATATATATATATATATATATATATATATATATATATATATATATATATATATATATATATATATTCTGTTTAGGTTGTTTATGCCAAATTATCTATATACCGTATAATAACTCGAGATCATTCCAAAAAGAGTTTCAATGTAATATAACATATATATATATATATATATATATATATATATATATATACATATATATATATATATATCTTCCATATGAATAGAGCACTCTGGTGGATGGGGAATTTAACTTAAAATAAATATATCGCTTAAATTCAGCCTTACTGACCGTCCAGTTCCGTGTGTCAGCAGTAGGATACTGGCCTCCAGGTCTGAAGTGACGGTCTCAATCCTGCCTCGTTGTAAGGGTTGGGATAATGGATCGTCTATAGCCACACTGAAGAGTTCTAATACAGCGAAACCGCTGTCTGTGGATGACACAAAAATAATATATATATATCATTGTCATCCACAGACAGCTGTTTCGTTGTATTACATTTCTTCAGTGTAGCTACGGTCAGTAAGATTGAATTCAAGCAATACATTCATCATAGGTTAAATTACCAGTCCACCAGAGTGCTCTATTCGTATGGAATAGTATTGTATATATATATATATATATATATATATATATATATATATATATATATATTCATGCTTTAAATCATTTGAATTTTAACCATTGCATTTATGCATACATTCGTACTTTCCATAACATATCGCTTCAACACACGCACATATACATATTTATGTGTTTACCAAGTCTTGAGGCTTATCTGATTAAGGTATTTTTTCTTGTCATTTTAATATAAGTAAAAAAATTTTCGGAAAAAAATATCACCAAACAGTGTCAATACTTCGAGAAAGTCTTTCACACTTTATGTTTCAATTTTCTGGTTGGTGTATTCGCTCAAGTAAATGTACGATCGTTATTATCAGTATGGTCTGTCGTTTATCATTTTTTAACTTTTAGACAAGATACTAAGAATTTTTCTTTTCATCTATATTCTCTTTTCCTTTTATTGCTTTTTTTTCCTACTTTTAAATTCACTATTATTATCATCATTTGCATTTTCGCACCAGTTACTTGGTGGTCTTCGCTGGAGACTGAGTGACAGCAAGTTTCTTCAAGTCTCAAACCCTCCTCTTTTGTCGCCTCCAACATGCCTTTTTGTAGATTATCAGGCCATTGCTAACAGCTCCTCTTCAAACTCTCACAGTCCACAGCAGTGCTGGGGTTCACAGTTTCACACCAGTTGCCCGAGGTTTATTGCTGAAAACTGAGTGACGGCACGTCTCCTCAGGTCTCCAGCCCTCCTCTCTCATCTTCCTCACCTCTCACAGCAGTTTGGGTGTGAATCTCACCACTGGTTCGCTGATCTTGAATATTCTGAGCCATTCGAGCATTGTTGTGTGAGATCATGTCATATGTTTTTATAGTTTATCCTTCCCATTGCAACGGTCTTTTCCCTTTTTCTCACTTCTTTTACGATCATCTGGTCGGTTTAGAGCAAATCATTCGCCCCTTTGGTCCCTTTCCTGCATCCTCTCTGTTCTTCTAGTAATAATCCTCTTCTTTTGATGGATTTATTTCTCTGCTATCTGTCCGTTCAGAATTTCCCACATTTGTGGTAGGCACGTGATTGGTCTGTAATTGCTTGCCTGGTCCCCTTTCTCGGCGTCTTTTTGGATGAAGGTCATTCTGCTTCTGGTCATTCATTCTGTGACTTCACCTTCATTTAGGCGACTTTCTAGTTAGTAGATGAGCCTTTTGTGTAATGTGGTGAATTTCCTAAACCAATATCCGTGGATCCTATCAGGTCCTGGTGCTTTCCAGTTGGTTATTTTTCTCAGGGTGTTTTTCTATGTGGTTTCATTTAATACTATTTGTTCTCCGACGTCTTTGTATTGGGGTTTGCTTTTCCTGCTATCTAACCTCTCTGGAGCTTTGTTGTGTCTTGTTAGGTGTCCCCATATGCCGTTCTAGAAGTTCTTTGTCCCTGTGGCATCTGGCTTTATGTTTTGTTTTCTTTCTTCGTTCGGGTCCTGATAAAACTTTTCTTTTCTTTTGGGGTGGGGGATATTGGTTCTTTTTATTTTTTTTATTTTTTTTATTTTTTTGCTTGTCTTCTTTGGTGTTTCCTTTCCACTGCTGCGGAAACACCTTTTTGTCTGATATTTGTCCCATAGTCTTTCACGTGGTTTGTTCATGTATAGTGCATTCTTCAGTAGCGTTTCATCTCAGTAGCTAGATCTATTTTTCTAATCTTATTTCCTGGTAGTTCTTTTTTTTTTTTTTTTTTTGGTATTTGAAGTTTCTCCTTGTGTTGTGAAGAGGTCGATTACCATTTTTGCTCCAATGTAGATTAGATTGTTGAGCTCTGTTACGCCATTTGCATCAATGTGCTGTAGAAGATAGTTGACATGTTCGGTTGACGCTTATTTCTTTCCCGTCCTTGTCCTTAGTCTTGTCGTCTTTTCTTTTTGTGTATCATTTCTTCTCGAAATTATACAATGTCATATTCGTTTGGTTTCTTGTGCTTTGAGGTAACACCGAACCTTGGTGGTTTGGTGAAAATGCCATTCAGAGTAACCTCAGAGCTCCACCAGCTTTTAGTACCCATAGTACTATCTTACTATAAGATAGCATATGGGTGTGTGCAGCATTTAACAGGGTGGTACGCTGATACT
Organism: Thysanoteuthis rhombus; assembly: GCA_963457665.1. Classification (NCBI taxonomy): domain Eukaryota; kingdom Metazoa; phylum Mollusca; class Cephalopoda; order Oegopsida; family Thysanoteuthidae; genus Thysanoteuthis; species Thysanoteuthis major. Next base: position 29,068,150 of record OY735208.1, read on the forward strand.
GTTTTCTCCGTCTTAAACTTGTTAGTACGAGGAAAGTTTAAAAGTGTAAGATTTATAGTGAAGGGGAAACAAATTCAATTGAATATTCATGTGTAAAAATGGTTCCTGTTAGTCGTTAATTTTACATAAAAGAATTCAATTTTGCATAAGAGAACTTTTCACTTACTTCTGACTTGTTCTCTAGCTATTCTCTGTGATGATCGGGTAAAAACTGTTGGTCTGACTGTGATCATTTCAATAAAGTAGAAAGATAGAGTAAATAAAGAAGTTCTTCGTCGTATTGTATGTGCTACCACCATTCCTAAACCAGCGCTCTATTAAATGGCGTTTCCTATCAGGCTGTCTGCGTTCAACTAGAAGCTAGCCTTTCAATAGCCTAGCTATGATCAGTTCTGCCTTGCCCCTCTTAAACTCGTTAGGACGTTGAAATTTGGTAGGTTTTAGATTTATAGTAAAGAAGACACAAATTCAATTGAATATTCACATTTAAAAAATTGTCTCTGTTAGTCGTTAATTTGACATAAGATGATTTAATTCTTCGTAAGAGAATTTTTCACTGATGATGAGGATGATGATGATGATGATGATGATGATGATGATGATGATGATGATGCATCTTCCCACCAGTAGCCTGGTGGTAATTGCTTGGGACTGAGAGACAGCACATCTTCTCAAGTCTTCTCAAGTCTCCAGTTCTCCTCTTTGCACTCTCATAGTCCACAGCAGTGCTACGTATAGCAGTTTTATACATATTGCTTTTTTCTTGGTTGTTGGGCCATCGCTAACAGCAGGGGATCGAAGATATTTCCAGTACTCTCCTCAGTATTTGTGCAGTCCCCAATAGTGATGCAGTCTGTATAGCCTCTATCCTGCCCCTGATCCCCGATTCCTTCAATCTTGCTTTCAGTGTCTTTTGTATAGTTCCAAATGCACCTAATTTTAATGTCATTAACCTGACTTTCATGTTCCATACTTTATTCAGTTTCCTTTCCTCGTCTTAATATTTCTCTTGCTTTCCTCTCACATTCGTATTTACTCTGCGATCTGGTCGCACAACCACGTCTATCATTTGGCTGATTCTCCTTTTCTTGACCACGATTACAAGGTCCGTTCTTCCGTTGTGGATGGGATGGTCAATTTGGATGTCAAAGTCCCACAATAACTGGATGATTATTATCATTATTATTATTATTGAACGATCGAAAAGATGAATGGGGGTCCTATTCTTTTTTATATGTGCGTTTGTTTATGTGCTTGTGTGTTCTAGCACTCTTGGCCATACTGCTTTGTCTATAAACTTGAAAATTAGTAGCAGTAATCCACTAGACCCATTTAAAGGGAAATTATTTTTTTTGGAAAAAAAGGCTTTTTTTTTACCTTGGCCTTATTCTGATAGATTCATAACATCTAGATTCTGGAAATTCTAGATGTTTCCAGATGTTTTTTTCTTACTCTATTGTAGATGTTTTCTAGTCAAAAACGCCAGTGATCTCATGAATAGAATTTATTCTGATTATATTCATTCTTCGATGGAATTTATGTATATGACTTCAAGTATTTACTCTACAGTTGTTCAATTATTGACAATGATATTATTTTTTTATCATTATTATCAGAATTATTGGTGATGGTGACGTAAAAGAATCTGTTAGAATACCTACAAAATAGATTTGAATTGTTTGATTAAACTGTAATTTTTTTTTATATAATCTCATTCATGGACAACTACTGGTGCACCAGTATTGTGATCACGTATCAGGCTAAGCTAAACTCCGTGAACATCTACACAACTGAGGTTGATAGTATTCTTATTGCTCTTATTATAGCTCTTTAGAATCAAAATCAAATAATATAAAAGAAATTATATCAGCTTCATGATCCTCTTTTGTATTCTTGTTGTGTTCAGTTATTTTAGTATGCAACCTTTTCCTTATCTTTCCAACCTGGTCTGGTCTTCTTTTCCCACGAGATCACAGCATACATAATCATTAAATCACAATCGACGAATCCCTGAAATGTGTTTGCGTCAATATATGCAGGCGATACGTACCCATGTACTTGCTGACACCGTCACACACACATACACACACACACTCACACACACACACACATATATATATATATACACACACACCCTTACGCACACGCTCGGAGGTGCGCACACACGCATACACATGCATATATATATATATATATATATATATATGACGTGTAACAATGGAGATTTTAAATCATCCGACCATATTAGAGTTAAAAGACAATTTAGAGAACCATTTTGTGTACAAATAAGATTTCTTTAGTTTATTTTGACGATTTCGCCAGTTAATACAGGCTTTTTCGGAAAAAGGTGATGGGGGTACAAAACGTTTTCTGTTATATAGAATCCATGTTTGGTTGTGGGCAGGGTTAGGGGTTAGTAATCAAACCAATGGATTTTAAATGTTCTCAAAACTGAGGCAGTGATTTTATTTTAATCATCGCCTGGGCTTTGTTTATTGGTCTTGCTGTGTTTACGTATTTAGGGAGTGGATATCGAGTCTTCTGTAAGGCTGGAGCAGTAATGTATTTTTCGTCATTTTTTCAAGTGAGCGTCTCCAAGAAGTGCGTCAGTTATCATCTTGGTGTGCATGTGGAATTGAAACAGTGGTCTTGGATAAAAAAAGTGATAGTTCAAGTTAAACTGAAAACAATTCAGATCAAGCAATCTCGTATTGTGGATGGAGAAAACCTAACTGAAGTCATCTATAGGGTTGGGAGAATAAAGTCGATGTTACACATGAGTGTAAAGAATCGGTCATTTTCAGTCGATAAGCGTGAATAAGCATTATACATGAGATAATTCCGGGGAAAAGAAGTATGCATGAAATGTTGTACTTGTGTATATGTTTGAGTTTGTGTGTGACTGAAAGTTAACTAAAAATGAGTGATAGCAAGCGTGTGTGTATGTGTTAACTGGAATAAAGTATTGATTATCCAGCGCTTGGGGGGTTTAGTTTGGTTTTTGATTGGCATCAAAGCTGATCCTATTTATTGGCAGTCTGTATTGTTCGATTACTGGAACAACCTGGGCTTCAATCGATAGCTTAAACAAAGAGATGACTTCCGATTCGATGTGTTATTCTTTGCTGATGCGGGTATGTTGTAAATCAACGCTGGCCAAATTTATTTCAATGTTTTATGAGTGCGTTTGAATGGTCATCTATTGTGAGTGCTCTGTGGTGTTCCTAAACTGTTTTGCGTGGCCTTGAGGATTCTCCAATGAACACTTTAGGACAATCCTGACGAGTCGTATATAGACATGCCTGGAGATCGCATTCAAAACCTGTCGAATTTTTATAGAATTTAGAAAGCTTTGACAGATATTACACCATGAAAACCTCTTCAGCGATCAAGAAAAACACACAATGAGACAGGAAATGACTCAAATGAACCAAAAGCGAATCTGACTACATCAATACAAAATTGCATCTTCTGTTTGTCTGGTAAATGGAAAAATATTTGTCAAATTCCGAACTTACCGCCACGTAAACAAAATCCTTTAGATTCAGCTTAAAAATTGCAAACAGGGTCAACAATTACAACATCGTTGTCATACTTACCAAAAATTATAGATATACCGATACGAACTTCCTTAAACGTTGCAAGGAGCATTCAAGATATCATCACTGGTACATTAAACAACAACAACATCAACTAAAAAACACACCAAGATGACGCATGAATGTGTTAAACCAACTATAATACCGTCAGATAAAGTGGAGGAACAACTCAATTCAATTGAACCTACCAAAGACTACGCACATGAAACAGAAATCAATAATACCCTACCATACCTTGACATTATACCTGAAATGACTGTTTCCAAACGACTAATAAGCGTATATCGTAAGTCCACCAATAAGAATGACCTAATCAATATCTACTCATACCATAGAATAAAGTCGGGTATCATCATCAGCTTCTACCTAAGAACCCTCCGGATATGCATTCCCCAATATCTTAGTTGCAGTCTTAGTTAACTTACACGCAACTTCTCTTTCCCGGGATTATCTCATTGATACAATACTTTCATCAATATTCTTATTATAATATCACATTCACGCCTATCGACTGAAATCTTCACACATATACTCACATGTACATATTAACTGCGACTATTATCTCTATCTGATAAATACACAAACGCCTATTAACCTGATCCCTGCAACAGTTAACATACGACACCGCTTCAATTAAGTTTTCTCCATCCACAGTATGAGGTGGCCTGACCTCAATCATTTCCAGTTTGTCTTAAACTATTTTCATTTAGATTCAAACGCCACTTCTCACTTCCAAGTACACACCAATAGAATAATAGAATAATAGATATACACCCTGGAGACACACAACTCAAATAATGACCAAAAACATATTACTGCTCCAGCATTTCAGAACACTTGGAATTCACTCCGTGAATTAATACACGCACCGAGATGTTATTTGATATTCTTCCTGCAGACCAATAAACACAACGCAGCCGATGAAAATCAATCTCCAGTGCACTTAAATTCTACTTGGTTTGATTACTGATTACTTAAACCGCCCACAACCAGATATGGACACTATATAACAGATCTCTCTCTGTATCTTCACCCCTTCCGTGAAGGAGCTGGTATGATCTTGTGAAACGTCAAAGTAAACGAAAGAAATCTTATTCGTGCACATGATCTTCTAAATTGTCTTTGCATTACCGGTGGCTCTTTAGATAAATTGTAAGAGCATCGCTACGTTGAAGCGGCTACCCTTTTAGTCGTAGGTTTTTTTTTTCCTGCAGCAGTTCCATTTTCTTCATTTGTTTATTCCATTTACGCTGTCTACGCTAAGTGATACAATAACCGTGTAGTGACGGTAGATCATTTCAAATACGAGTTTTTATGTAATATAGCGCAATTCATAATCATATATATATATATATATATATATGTATATATATATATATATATATATATATATATATATATATATATATAAGATTGTGACTGACGTTCATTAATTTCACAACTTTGAGTTTCATGCAATAGCGACTAGAATATTGGTATGCATTCATCAGGAGAATTTCTTATCTTTGTCCAAAATATGTGACATTCATCTTTTCTCTTTTCTTTTTTCACGTTTTCAGGCGATAAATTGGGTCAACATGTCTGGCTCTAAAATCATTGTGTGTTCGTTGTCTGCAGTTTTGTATAAGTCTGGTAGTTACAGCAAGGGTTTCTGGTGCTTGGTGTGTGTGTGTGTGTGTGTTGCTTCTTGTATTCTTCAGATAAAATTACTGCGTATTCGTTGTCTAGGTTTTGTATATGTTTGTTAAAGTGTATGAGTTACTTCTCTTTTTCCTCAATATGTTTCAGATATATTGTAGATTAAATTTGAGAATAACTACGTTTTTATGTAGTTAAAAATATGACTTATTTTTCCCGAGGTCGTTCGTCTATTCCTTCAATATTATATACGCATTTTCCTTTGTTTTCTCTTTTCCTTTATTTTTTCTTTCTTTTACTTTATTTCCCTTTCTTTTAATCTCTTTTTTCATGTGTGTGCTTCTTGCTTTAAAATATTAAATTTTGAATCGATTTCTTGTGCTCACATATATATATAATTGAAAAATGGATATATGATTCGACAGAAATGATATCCCGTTATTACAATGTATCATTTGGCTAGGACAGTGTAAATAGAATAAAGAGTTGAAGAAAATGTGGTTGCTGCAGGAACCGATAAGGTAGCCGCTTTAACGTGGCGTTGCTCCTTCTGTTGGGCTAAATAGCCACCGGTGATACAAAAACTCATATAACTGCTCTAAACCCGAATACATTTTGTTCATTTATTGTCCGTGTCTGCTCTAATTGTTTTTTCAACGCAGACAAATACATTATTAAGAAATGGATATATAGTCTGACAAAAGTAAATATAGACACATCATACTACTTTGAAGCACTTTCTGAAATAACATCATGTTATTACACAGTAAAGGTATCATTTTGCCCTGACAGCGTAAATATAATATATATATACATATATATATATATATATATATATATATATATATATATATATATATGTCTGGGTGGACAATAGGGAATGAATCAGACACAGGGGTGAAAGTATATTGAGACTTTATTTGTTAATTGATATTTCAATAGGGATTCTCATCTTCATTAACATGTGTGTACCTTTTAGGGGTTAAAAGGCTTCCTTAGAAAACAAATTTAGCATCAGATATAGATACATATATATAAGTGGGTGTGTGATATTTTGAAGTGTCGGTTTATTCGTATGTTTTGTATTTTTTTCTTTTTTTGTTGTATTTCTTGTATTCTTTGGGTACATTACTATAGTTTTGTTGTTGAGCTACTAATAGTTATCATACTTTTTTTCTTTTCAGCCCCGAAAAGAATCTCTGCTGGTGAGTCTTCGAGATATATATTACCAATGTATTACCCTTTTGATATAACATTTGAATTCTGTCCAACAAGAGCTGTATTTTTTTCAAGTTATCCCTTACCAGAAAAAAACTTCGTAGCGTCGTCATAGATAGGAAGGGTCATTTTCACAGTAAAGGACCCAAAAGACAATTATAGGAGAGGAAAGTTGGGGTTTCTAAGACAATATACAGTGTTGATAATTTCCAGTGAAAAGACCAGCTTACATCTTCTTTTCAGTTCTGAAAAGAATCACCACTGATGAATCTTTGAAATATATCTTAGTAATGTATTTCTCTTTTAATCTAAATTTTGAATTCTATACAACATGAGACTACTAGATTTTAGTCATGAAACAACTGTGGAATAGTTCTAAGTCAAAACTTATGAGGTATAAGAAAAGGTATGAACAGAATACTGCCAATCGAGCTACTTTATAATCCACAAACATAGCACTGCGTACACATATTGAACGCTCAATCATCCTGTTATTTCTCATAACGCTGCCCACATCCATGTTTCCCCTCAACAAGAGGGAATACAATGGAGGCTAAAAGTCAGTGGAGCTCTGAGGCTACTTTGAGCGAAATCAGTTGTAACCAATCCAGCACCACCCTGCTACACGTCATGGGTCAGCGCGGCACGGCATGGCCTAACACTTGCCATGGTTTCCTCGATCAAAAATATGCTGACCATTCAAAACATAGAAAACATCGGTACTAAAGGCCCAACTGCATCACTTGCTTTCGGTTGGTGGTGATGTGCTCCAAAAGTGACTACCCCAAAACACTAACTGTTCCTGTCGGATCCACGGTTTCAAAAAGCACAGCAGCATCACTTGCTTTGGGTGGGGGTGATCTACTCCAATAACGACTACCCAAACAGAAAGAGAACCCAGTGAACGTCTCTAAGAAAACAATATTATACGTAGGCACCAACAACGTCAAACCACTCTCATCAGAAATGCATCTCATATATTTTGAAAATGGAATTGAAAACATCAAATGGGACATTACTGGTATTAACGAAATGAAAGGACCCAGAGAGGAGCTAATCAAACTAAAGAATGAACATTCACAGGTACGGAAAAGGAAAACAAAGCAGAGTTGGCTTTCTTATCCATAAAGAACTAAAAGACAACGTTGTAGTATTCAAAGCTGACTCCGATTGCGTAGCCAATGTCACTGTAAAACTCGGTGGCATAAGTCAAATAGGTATGAATTGTACATAATTCAAGTCAACGCTCCCATTTCACAGTCAACAAAAGAAGAAACAGACAACTCTATGCTAACTAGAACTCCATACTCCAAGATACCAAAACAAACTTCAACGTCATTATGAGAGACTTAATTGTTTAGGTAGGACAAGGACATGAAAGCTGCGTTGGCAAGTTCGGGTACAAAGACGAAATGAGTTGACAATTGTCAATTTTGAAACTGCAACCAACTTCTAAATCACGAATTCCTTCTCCAAGAAGAAACCTAATAGAAAATGGACTTGGAGGAGCCCAATCACGAAACCAAGAACGAAATAGACTACATCTTAGCAGACAAAAGTAACACACTGAAAGACATTCAGGTCCCGAATCAATGTACAAAGCGACCACGGATATAAAATTCAAATTGATAATAAAAGAAAAAGCACAGGAAAATCTTCTGCACAAAACTACCGGGAAAAAAGAGCTCACTCTACCTTTTAGGTTAGAACTGAAGAACAGATATGAATTCCTCATCGAACCAAAAAAGAACATGAATGAGTTCAACAACAAAATATCTCTGATAGAAGCTGCCAATATGTTTAAGCCAAAGAGCAAACAAATCATCAGTGAACTCTCTCAGAAGAAACCAAGAATTTCATGGAAAAACGCAGAAACCTCAAGCAACTACCAACAACAACAAAAAAGATTGAAGCAACCGAATTGAACAAAACCATCCAAAAGAAACGAAGAGAAAAAATAAAAGATACACAACAATAGTCGAAAGCATTCTGGAGGATATACAAGCCACAATTAACCAGTTCGAAAGATTCCCAGAAGTTACTCCGTGGGAATGAATCAAGCCATCAAACAAAGGAAAAAAAGAGCAGCTCTTGGACTAGATAACATCACCATTGACCTTCTCAAAAAAGCTGATAAAGTCATCACCAAGGAACTAGCCATCCTATTCAACTTATGCCTAAAACAGAATGAAGTCTCAGAAGTTTGGAACACTGCAATCATAATACTATTACATAAAAAGGGAACACGTAAGATCTAAACTACAGGGCTATAAACTTACTCGTGCATTTAAAGACTTCTTACCGAAGTGATCACCAACCGAATCACCAAAATGGTGAAGGAAAACCAACCACGAGAATGGGCTCTCAAATGACAAGGTTTCGGTAAAGAAAGCTCAACCCTTAAGAATAAAGAAAGTCCCATTCCTCCTAAAATGTATCCTCTTGATAGTCACCTATGGAGTCGAAACATGAAACCTGACCAAAGATTGATCCTCAAACTGAGAACCAGGTAACGTGCAATGAGGGAATCATACTCAACATAACATGTAAATATCTCAAAACAGCGCATTCAATTCTAAAAGAAAAAAAAAACAGGAGTCAGGGATATCATAGAATCCATTATGCAATTCAAATGGCAAATGGCTGGTCATGTTGCAAGACTCATAACCAGGATCCCCAGAGATCATACGCAATTCTGTGGCCGGCAAAATATAGAGTAGTGTGTCGAAATGGACAAGCAGTAGTTCCTGTTGCTCTGCAGACACGATGAAAAAGTCGTAGTTACATTGATGTTGTTGCTTATTTTTGTTTTTGTTTGTTAAGTTATTGTCGTGTTTTTAATCATTTTCTGTGTTGCTAATGTACCTTATTTTTATGTTTGTTTCTTGGAGACGTTGTGTCGTTTGTACGTTTGGGGGGAGCGTTTGTCTATGAGACCAAGGAATGATTTCCCTATTTTCATTTTTGTATTTTTATTGAATGATAGATTCAACCAATCATGTTTCTTTTTCTTCTATTTGTTTTGTTATTTTTTTAAGCAAATGTTAGATTTGTTTTAAATCCACTGTTTTTAAATACCATATCGCATTGTTCTTTTCATTGTGGAATATTTCTCCATTCTCCGAATTATCTGTAAGTCTTCCGCTAATTCCTTTGGGTATTTGTTTTTTATGGTAATGTGAGTGATGGGATAAAGTGTACAGGTATATTGATGGATCATCATCTTTTCAATATGGTTTATATGTGTCTTTTTGTAAATCAGGTGTCAGTCCAGGAAGTTTGCTGGTTTGAGTACTGTTTTGAAGCCTGTGTCTTTGAAAATTCGTATCATTTCGTATCTAATTTTGTCTGTTTGTTGATTGATTTTTTGTTTTGTCCGTGGAGAATCTTATTTCTTTTATGTTTATTGTGTCTTTCAGAACATCTAGTGTGTATTTTCCTATTAGTTCTGATGTTTCTGCACCACCGTAGGATCCCATTGCGACGTCGAACTTGTTAGTGTTTTCATTTTTTTTCCATCCATAGTTTCCTGTTGTGAAACATTATCGATTTGTTTACAGTGTTTTATTATTTGTTCGTCTCATTTGCTTATTTGTAAGTGTTATTCTGCTAGTTTAATTGCATTGTCTGTTTTTGCTTCTATATGGGTGAAATTCTTTGATGTGTAGTTATGTAAATTTGCATTGTTTTTCTCTTCTGTGAACTCGTCGAACTCATTTGTTGGTTCTTGAGGTCTTTTCCATTGGTCTGTTTTTAATGTTTTTCTTAATTTCAGGTTTAAGTCTTCATTTTTTGCCTACTCTACCGATCTGACGAGATGTCCTAATTTAACGCTCAAACGCGGGAGATAAAAAAATGGATGTCTCATATTTTGGATAAAAGTCACAAAGAAATGAAAATACATAATAGATACAGGCCAATATTTTGGTCGCTAGTGTATGAAACTTGAAGCCGTGAAATAAATCAATGTATTTTCAATGTATTATTATTATTATTATTATTATTATTATTATTATTATTTACAATCTCACACCAATTGCCTGGTGGTATCTGCTGGAGTTTGAGTGACAGCAAGTCTCCTCAAGTCTCCAGCTCTTCTCTCCTAGTGCTCATAGGTCACAGTAATTCTGTGGTTCACAGTTTCACCGGTTGCCCGGTGGTTATTACTGAAGGCTGAGTGACAATAAGTCTCCTCAGGTCTTCAGCCGACATTGTTGCTGTTGTTGTTGTTGTTGTTGTTGTTGTTGTTGTTGTTGTTGTTATTCAATCTCACCCCAGTTGCCTGATGGTTACAGCTACAGGTTTAGTGACAGCAAGTCTCCTCAAGTCTCCAGCCCTTCTCTTCTCATTCTCATAGACCACAGTAATACTGTGGTTTACAGTTTCACACCTGTTTCCTAGTGGTTACCGCTGAAGGTTTAGTGACAATAAGTCTCCTCAGGTCTTCAGTCAACATCTCTCCTCTCGCTCGCCTATCATGCCAGTGTTGTGGTTCACGTTTCCGCTTTAATTTTCCTTCCTCTGTTAGGCCACTTCAAACATTTACTGTTGCAGTCCTTATATTTCTAGCACTTTCCTCAGTATCCGTGCAGTTCCTATATTATTATTATTATTATTATTATTATTATTATTATTATTATTGCTGTTGTTGTTCTTGTTCTTGTTCTTGTTCTTGTTGTTTGCATTTTCACACCAGTTGCCTGGTGGATATTGCTGAGAGCTGAATGACAATAACTTGAATTTTCAGCCTTACTATGATACCATCCCCACATATCACAGCAGCGCTGTTTTGTACCACCATTTTTCTTGTCGGTTGTTGGGCCATTGCTAACAACTGAAGGTCAGTATTCGTCCAAAAACCATTATTGCAACTACCCTGACTTTCATGTCCAACGCTTTCTTCGGTTCCCTTGCAAGCTCCTGGCATTTCCCTGGCTTTTCATTCTTTCGTATTTACTCTGTTTTGCAGGCACTGCCACATCGATTATTTGAAAGCTTTTCTTTTCCTTGTCCCGTCTACTAGATCTGGCCTTCTCACTTGGATGAAGTGATCAGTTTGGATATCAAAGTCACAGGGAAATTAGTGGCTTTTACTTTCCAGGTCTGTCTTCGGCTCGTGCTGATACAATTTGTCCGCGTGGTCGAATCCCAGCCGTTTGCTTAGTTCTCAGTGCATAAATGTTGCTACTCTGTCATGTCTTTTTTTTTTGTACACTTCCTCGGCTAGTTTACTACATTTACTGATTATATGGTCTACATTTTCGTCCCTTCCCCCACAATGGCGGTATTTGCAATTAGTTTTGGGTTCTGTTGATATTCACCTTGACACAATTTGTCCTGATCCATTTGTTTAGGGTGATTCCATTTCTCCTTTCAGGTTTCCTTTGCGTAGCCATGTCCATGATTCCTCGTATGCAATATTTTTATCCGTCTTTTTAATTCCATGTGTAGTTTTTTGTGTTCACATTTTCCTTCCTTATTTTTTTTTTCTGTGCTGCTCCCTAGTTTTCTACTTTTTGTGTTGTTTGTTGTACTTCTTCTGAAACTCCCCATAATGTCTTCACTACTTACTTGCAAATACTTTTTCAATCCAGTTTTGACCTTTCGGACCATGCCTTCTATACTGATGAATCTTCTGTCTCATTTTCTCCTATTCACCTAGAGTATATCTATCATCTTCACAGCCTTGTGTATTGTCATAAGCTTCCTTGATTGCCAGTCCATTGATTTGAGCTCTTCCATTGTCCATCCAAGAAATGGACCTGTGAATCTTACTAACTGTACAACCCATGTGTTCATTCCTTTTACTGGATTCCTGCTTCTTAGTTTGGTCTCTAACATTTTCCTCTTAAGATATTCTTTTATTCTATTTTCATTTTTCCCTTTCTAGTGTCACATTCGATAACTCTTGTGTATTTATATCGGCCCTGTGTGGTCAATGCACTGATTCTTTTGTTGTCCAGTAATTTGATTCCTTCTGCTGCAGTGAGCGGAAGGCTCACAACAGCAGAAGGAATCGAATTACCGGACAGCAAAGGAATCAGAGCATTGACCACACTGACTGAAACCATTGATGCGCATTTTCTATTCCGAACAGCAGACCAATGTCCTCGCTGTATTCTTCCACATTGTTGAACAACATTTCGAGCTGTTCCCTGTTCCTTGCAAATATTTTTACGGTGTCCATGTACTTGAGATGGATGACTTTTCTGTTGGGTTGGAGAAACGGTATCCTTTTTACGGATAGTAGTGGGGACGAGAGTCCCTCTGGAAAACTCCCTTTTGATACTCAACCCTGCTAAGTTTTCTCCTGTAGATGACTAGCGGCCTTTCAAGATTCTCATAGAGTTGGCTATGAATCCTACAACTGGTTTGCTGATTTTGAATATCCTTAGGCATGCGATCATCTTGTCCTAATCTTTTCGCAAAACATCAAGTTTGATGCTATCGTTTGTTCTGTGTCGTAAGGTGTCTAAGAAAGGTGATGTGTTGTATTCAATACATGTATATCTTGTGTGAATTTGATACAAGGTTCGATTGTGCTTGATTTAGTTACTAGATTGTCTAGGTCTGTGTCCTGGGGTATAAAATTGGGGTATTTTTGATCAAGTGAAAATACAGGAGGAGCTGTTTTGGGTATTGTATATTGCAAAAAGGCCTGATTCCAATTATTTTAGGCTAAAGACAAGCTAATACTCTGCCTATCATAGATTTTTCGTCGAAACTGAAAAAACATTGGTTTATGATGAGTGTGCATATTTTGATGATTTTCTAGTCGGTAAAGCTAGCTTAATTTTGGATTTTTTAAGGAGCTCATTGAGTTGATGTAGGCATCTTTAACTTATATATATATATATATATATATATATATATATATATAAAGAGAGAGAGAGAGAGAGGGTCGACAGACAGAGACAAAGAGACAGGTACTAACATAATACCACTAAAAATGACGGGATTATTTACGTATGGATAAGTATTTAGTATGATATACATATATGTATATACCGTTTAAGGTCCAAAATTATATATATATATATATATATATATATATGTGTGTGTGTGTGTGTGTGTGTGTGTGTGTGTGTGTGTGTGTGTATGTATATGTCTGAAATATCATATATATATATATATATATATATATATATATATATATATATATATATATATAATTTCAGACATTAAACGATATATAAAAGCTGTATTTTTGGATATTTCCAATAATATTGAATACTAATCTCTTTTCTGTTGTAAGTAATCTTGTTTTCTGTGGAAAATTGAATTATTGCAACACCATTATTATTCATTATATTTTGTACGCGTTAAGTTTTCATACCATTAGTATCTAGTTGGCTCATACGTGTTTTGTCTGGAGAGTATTTAGCCTTTTAATATTAGCTCAAAAATAGCCTACCTGGGGAAAAACACCTTATTCCTTGATGGGGTTACGAACATAACTGGGTGATGCGCAGTTTTACCATAAAACTTTGCACGGGACGTGAAGAGTGACTCTCTTGGTCGTTGTGAATGTGACGGTCACGTGATATACAAGCTCACTCAGTTGCGTCTCTTCTTTTTATTTTTGGTTTCTTATTTTGGAACTCTCTGCTTCAGCATTGGTCGCTTTGTCAGCCCGGAAAATTTTTCATAAGATCTTTGACTGCTGGCCATTTCAAAATGCTCTGGTATTTTATCTCCTCTCCTCTCTTCATCTCCATTGTTTAGGTATATCCTTTCTTTTATGTGCTCTGAATTCTATATCTCTTTCTCTCTCTCCCTCTCTCTCTCTCTCTCTCTCTCTCTCTCTCATTAAACATTCGACTACTTTCCTTTATTCATTAAACCTCTCTGTACGCCACCCAGTTCCTTCTTTCAAGATGTTCGTTATCGTGTTGCATTGCCAAGAAATGCGTTGGTTTGAACAGTCTCTATTCTTCCTCGAATTTCCAATCGAGTTTTTTTCGGCTTTGTTCCTAGTGCGCCAACTTATATGATGCCGATCCTCACCTTCATGTTACACAGTTTTTTTTTAATTCCCTATTTTGTTTGATATTTACTAAGCTTGGCTTAGTTCGTGTTACAAAAATCTCTGAAGTGGGAAAAGCCTGTTCACCTTAGAAATCAGTCTTCAAAATTCTGGCTTATATCTGAACTCGAACGCTTTCCATTGGTGACAGCGCAAAATATACAACTATCCAACCCATCGAAAAGGTTATTTATTATTCTGTGATTAGAATGAACGTCATAAACCATCATCATTGACATTATGATTAATACTCATCATCCTGCCATCATCATTATTGTTATTCCTTGATTAATGTTATGATGATATTCCTAATCCTCGTCATGTTTCGAATGTGCGGTTCATTAATCTTTACGTTGCTAATGATTATATTTGGATTTAAAGTGAAATTAGAGACTTTGGAATGGACTATTCTCGAAACTAATAACCACCCATGCGTTATTTATTGATTTTATTTGATTCCCGCTGTGAATGAGTTTTGGAAATGTGAACGGCAGTCCTTTATGGTTGAGGCAATGGGCGAGGACACTGAAGCGTCAGAATTGTGGCGCCAACCAAAACAGGGGAAAATTGAAATAAAAAAAACGATCTGTGTGTATTCTCCCCGGAAGGGGATCAATGGCGGCTAGGAGACTGAAATAAGAGTAAGTATGTAAGTATAATTATATATTGGTCTGCGCGTATAAGTTTGTGAGTGTATGTATCTTCATTTGTGTGTGGATGATGATGAGCTTATATAAGCTTGTGTGTACGTTTTCACGTTTACATATAAATGTGCTCTACGTTGATATTTACAGAAAAACAACTTAGCTTAGCACAAGGCCTCAATACTGGGGCACCCAATGAGGATAAAACGTACAACTGGACTGAGAAATCTACATGAAAGGTTTGTCTGTACAGTTGATACTTTTTTTTATTAAGCTGAGCTCAGTCTAGCGGCAGCCATGGAGAATCGAACCCGCTACGCTAGATAACGATCTGCACGACTAACTATCTCTTTGAAATACCCACAGGAAACAATCCACATCTTTATGAGTCGAACGAAGAACAGATACCCCTATTACAATGATCGTTCTGATCATTATAATAGGAGTATCTAATCTTTTTTATTACATAAAAGCCTCTGAAGATTAGTACTTATAGTCTCGTACACACAAATAAATACTTATCATAACGAGTACACAGTAATGCAGCACGAGGGGGTAACAAGAGTTTGGACTCATAAAAAATGGATACTCGTGAAAAAAAATCCATAACCCTTTAACAGAGGGCGTCTTGCCTATTTGAAAGCATGCTAGCATTGAACAAACATTACTGGGCTCTAACCAATTTATTGCTGCATGTACTTGAAATGCTTTTTAATGTAAAATGGCATTGTTTGAAAACGGTCCTTTGGATATCTCGTTTTAAAAAATACTCAAAACAAAATTAACTTCTATTCACTTTTTTAGGTAGGATACAGCTAGTTTAATGACGTGTAATGTGAGCAATTAGCGTCTGAGTATATGGGTCTACAATTTAATAATTTAGTCCAACGGAATTAGAATTTGCGTCATATGGTGATCAATTATGAACGTCATATATTAAGGATATATATGACGCTTGAAATGTGATGTGTATATATTTGTGTTTTTTTTTCTTTTCGGTGAACACACTACTTCATTTGATTTTTTACTGGTGATATTCAACAATAAATGAAATATATGATATATTTTAAATTGAAAAAATTAAATAAAGTCGTACGTTCACCGAAATGGAATACAAATATATATACTTGTTATTACTGTCCTCCTAATGATGCCATTAAAACAGAGAATGTAATATATATGTGCAATTATTATCTAGTGCTCCCATTTCTCTCTCTCTCTCTCTCTCTAATATATATATATATATACCTGTGTGTGTGTGTGTCACTGTATGTCATCATCATCAGTTTTTTAACGTCCGTTGATGGACATAGAACTTCCCCAGGATTCGCCAAATTTCTCTATCATGGGCGTCGCGGAGCCAGTACTTTCTGAATTTGTCTAGATCGTCTCTCCATCTAATATTCTGCCGGTCTCGGTAGCGCATGTGATCTCGGAGGATCCATGTCATGAGTCATGATGTCCATCGGTTGTCTGCCATTCTTGCAACATGGCCAGCCCACAGCCATTTGAGATTTTTGATGGATTCTATGATGTCCCTGACTCTTGTGTTTTCGCGGGTGTACTGTACTGTCTTGTGGTCTCTCCATGTGAGGCCCAGCATAATTCTTCCATGTGCACGTCTGTACTATCAATCTATTTTATATGTATTTATATGTATGTATACATACAGGTATTAATACACCTATCATAAATACGAATACATATCTATATATATAGCCACCCCGAAGATATGTAATACATTGAAACAGCTGTCTGTGGGGGACACAATAATTAATGCTCCTCTATTCAGGGTTGAGTACTTTTTAAGTGAGGTAAGTCATCCACTGTAAGCTTATGCAATGCTTTTCCATAGCAATAGAGCACTTTGGTGGATGGGGGATTTCTGTGTAAATAAATATATCGCTTAAATTCAGCCTTACTGACTGTCCAGTTCTGTAGTCCAGAGGTAGGATATCGGCCGGCGGGTCTGAAGGGAAGGTTTTAATTTTGCCTCGTAGTGATGGATACGATAATGGAATGTCAATAGCCACACTGAAGAGATGTAATACATCGAAACAGCTGTCTGTGGATGACACAATAATTATATATATATATATATATATATATATATATATATATATATATATATATATATAAAGAGGTCCGATTTCATATCAGAAAGTGTGTTAATTTCTATTTGATTTTTTTTACTGCTGTCCTCTTTTTGTTACATCTTTCCATCAAAACGTTTCCACCGTCAAAAACCCTACAGCCTTCTTCAACATTCCGAACCCTTCCCATTTAGGATGGTCACCTGAAGGAGATTCTAGGACACCACGGCCAAAACGTTGTGTTCAAGAAATGAAACAAAGATGAAACCAAGATGAGGAGAGTATTCCGAAAGTGTATTGATTGATCGACTATTATATGGGTCTGTATGATTAGGCATTCAAATGCAAGTAATCGTGCGAAAATGTGGACGCATAAGGGGAAGATGTATATCAATATTTTGAGTGCTAGATGTTTGGAATTCGCCAAGTAGTCAAGAGCACGGAGACATGGAATCGTCAGACCGAATTCGAATTCCAACTGAGATAGTTTGTATTGATTAATGCCTTGGGGAGATGGGAATCCACTCGTCCCAGGAGTATATTTCAGGGATTAGCCCCCTGCTAATGGTGCCACGAAACCTCCGCAAATTCCTACAAGTTACTTGGTGAAAATATGGACACTGCAAAGTAATCCTCAGGAAGGACTCAGCATGTTCGCCCGACGATCTACTGGTTGAGGTAAGATAATTTGATTTACTTTTGATTTTGTTTGTGTACGTCAAGAAGAACAAAAAAAATCCTCTGCTGCTTTTTAGCGTATACAGCTAACGCATTTTTCCGATGGTCACCTACGAAGCTGAAATATGGAACCTAACTAAAAGACTGGCCCTTAAACTGAGAACCATGCAATGTGCTCACGAAGTAATCATGCTCAACATAACGAGGAGAGATGACAAGACAGCATAGTATGCAAGAGGAAAAACGTGTGTCCGAGATATCATAGAATCCATAAGAAAACTTGAATGGCGATGGGCTGGTCATGTTACGAGAATGACAGACAACCGATGGACATCACGACTCACAACGTGGGTCACCAGAGATCACACGTGAAACCGGGCCGACAAAATATACAATGGCGTGACAAACTGGATAAGTTAAAAAAAATACTGGCTCCATGACGCCCACGATAGAGAGCACTGGCGAATTGTCTGACGCTAAAAATGATGATGTACTTGCGTGTGTAGGTTTTCACTTATTCCAAATTCAGTGTTAGGAAAGCTTCTATCATTCACCTACATTTAATTTTGGATGATAGAGACAGAACCACAATCCTTCAAAAGTCTCTTAGTATCACATCAAAGTCAACTCGTCCCTCAGTACAATACTTCGAAGCCAAATGAGTCGAAAATGATTTCACGCCTATAAAAATTGTTCAAGAATTATAGGAGAAGCAGTATATATTCTATTATGTATTTCTTTGACATTTTGATGGGCTGCATCTAATACTCGGAAGAATCTTAGAAGAATACTTCAGTCGATATTTTTCTCAGAAACAACTGTGAATTTTTTTTTGGATTGATCGATATTTACTCCGTTTTTTTCCACAGAAAGAGCTGGCTTTGGAGAAGAACGTAGGCGTATCTGAAGGGCTGTATTAGAAAACACACCCGGGTCCCCAGTGGAGAGGAGGCCCCCAGAATCTTCATTATTAGTAGTTCACCGACTGTATATCTAACAAATCTCACGAAATATTGGAAGAAGCCCCTCAAGGAGCATGGGCCCCTGGGCTTCAAAATCAGTAGCTATGCCTCTGGGGAAGAGGTCAGTCTTCAGTTGACGATGCGTCTTTCAAATAGATATTTTCGTGACCCAGACTTACAGCATTGTTCCTACACCAAAAGAGTTCATTTCTTGCTCATATTATTTCCAAGACACTATATAATCACATTTGCTTTATGGGACCTAAACTGTTTCCCACTAACAAAATGTGCAAATCGATTGTTATGAGTAAAAATGAATGAGATGACATATTATCGTTGGAGGATCGTTGCGAAAAAGTTAGTGCTTCAAATGGATCATATTTCGATGAAATTTTTACCGTTTTCTTTTGTTTACATCATCTTTCATCTACAGCCTTATATATATATATATATATATATATATATATATATATATATATATATATATATATATCAGCACCAGCCTCAGCTCCAACCTGAGCAAACTGGAAATACGCATTGCCATTAACACCTAAACCACTATCAAAACATTTAGTAAACAAATAACCATACGAACACCAACCACTCAAAACCGGCGTTTGCGCAATTCCATGCAAGGACGGTGACAAAATCTACATCGTAGAGACATCAAAACCTCTGAATAAAAGAATATACGAACACAAGAGAGCCCTAAAACTGTATGAAAAGACAAACGCCGAGGTTGAACATGAAAACGCACTCAGCCAAAACTTCAACTTTCACCAATATTATCTCATCGAAACTATTCATGACTTCTCGACACGCAGAATTTTCTAAGCTGTCCTCATATCCCAATGCAATACAATGGTCACTTACAAAACTAACATTCAAAGTATTGTCCTACAGCCAACAATCTATTTAAGAAATAGTATAAGCACACACATTCCACCCATTTAGGAAAAGAAAAAGAAGTCTCACCCACCATCAACCCGACAGATTAAAAATAAAAACCACACACCCTACTTTCACCCTGTCCCACATATACCAACACCTATCCATCAAATGCTAGACACCACCTTTTCATTCTAAGAAAAAAAACCGCTTTCCTGGGAACTGACCATTTTCATCAAGCTTCCTCCTCTCACTGCCTGTCCTCATCGGAGACAATTCTAGCACCCACAGAGATGGGAAGCAAACACCCTCCGACCCCTCCTTTCACAGACATTTCTTATCTCAGACCAAACTTAACTCTCACCTACACATATACAAACATCTCCCCCCCCCTATCCGCTCCTACTAAACAACCAAACAACACAGAATTATCCCCATATGTAGAGACAGAGTGAGAGAGAGAAATAGAAATGTACTAGTATTCCACAAGAGGGTCCAATAAGTGTCAGAGATAAGTATGAAGCAAGGGGTAGCTACACTGGCTGGAAATAAATTTGTATTTAATGATTTATTATTATATTTAGTAAAAAGGTTAGTGGCCATAGTTGCATTTAATTTTGGATGATAAAAACAGAACTTCTCTTGACCGGTTTCAATTCAGTGTTTCGCCTTGTTTTACGTATACTTTGTTATTATGATACAATTTGTAAATTTCTTCTTGATTTGATCATCTGTTGTTTACCATGTAAGCGTTTCGAGGATTTTAAAAACAAAATAGTTAAATTTACATGGCACCCCAGTAGTATTGATCAAACGACACCTCCCTTTCAGATATGATTTTTAACATATAGCTTCCGTCATACATTTAGTTCGCTATTTCAAATCGGGTATTGTCATAATGCATTGTACATTTTTCTATACTACACATCATTCAATTTTTTTTCAAACAGGGCTTACTTACGTACCTCAAAAACGTTTTTAACGATGAGGGATCAGTAAGTATAATAGCTGGCGTGACTCGCTGTTCAAGTCAGTTCTGTTGAGTGTTTACCCATGGTGTAGTGTTTGGGTAGTCGCGCTTGGAGCACATCACCCCCGCCCAAAGCAAGTGATGTAGCTGGGCCTTTTGGTACCCAGGTCCCAGCAGGAACGGCAATTTTTCCATTAACCTTCAAGTTAATTTTCCACGTCGTATAGAATCAAACTTCCATCAATTTATTATGTTTTTCCTTAAATTATCAAATAAAATATCCTTGTACAGATGGTTGAAACAAAACCACTTCCTAGCAACACCTCAATGAGCTATTGTATCATTGATATTTTCCGAATTTTTCTCCATCATCAAGAGAACATAAGTCATTAATAAAACTGGTAAAACCTAAAAATGAACAAGCTTGCTCAATATTACTTCTAACTAAATACGACATGTATATATATTCCTGTCTATAAATCTGCCCAGTAGGGCGCTGGATCAATTCCCACAGAGACACCAATGGTCTGATGAAATATTTTATAACCTTTTTTTAAGTAACATTCTCCAATGAGATTACTAACAATTGACTTAAGGTTAGAGCACATAAAGTAAGTCTTGCCAGGGTTTTTTTGCAACGGAAAGCTATAGAGTTCGTAAACCCAATACATTTATGACTTCCTCCTGCAAATTCCAAGTCTATCATTTTATTTGATTCTTTAATAAGATCTTCATGAGGAATTTTTGTCTAAAGAGTACTAAAATTGTAGGTTGAGATAGATTAAGCCTCTTTACGGGTATTTATAATATCCATTTTTTCTTTAACAGGCATAGAATTATAGATTTAAATTTCTATAGAATTTACTTTTATCATAGAATTTCGGTATTTGATTGTATATCAAATTAAAAACTTAAGAAACAGCTTTTCTAAGGTTTATTTCTTCAAACTTTAGAGACTTCAAAAGAGTATCTCTTGCATAAAGCTATTAGTATATATATATACATATACATATCAAATTCTTACATATCCGTATCAGTTTTATTTTTGGGTCCATTCCCCTGATTTTCAATGCCAATTCTTCTTCGCTCCACTAAATCCGAGTTTAGGGGTTTCGCTGCCTGGTCCATGGATTGAACTCATAACCACCAAGTAAACAATGGCTTACTTGTGTACAAGCGTTGTTCAAGTGTTGCTGTTTACCTAAAGGTATTGAATCAAATACCTGAGTCGGGCTGTGAAATCCATCTACTCTGGTTCATAAGGACAAACTAACGAATAAGAATTTATACGAGATATCCCCTAGAGTGGGAAGCTGTTTTTTATCAATCTATCCTTGTGAATTGAAAAAAAAACAGTTCGCAATTCTGAGAATACGACTGCGTCTCTACAAAGATGCTAAAACGTTGCGACTGTAACAACCCAATGAGGCTAACAGTTCAAATCAGGCAGTGTGTAATAATAGTAAATATTAATCTCGAGAATTCAGACAGGGAGTACATACACGTATTCATGTTTGCACAAGTATTGATGCACAGGCATAAAACAGAACAATAGAGATTGAAAGTTGGATAGATATATCGATTTACTAGTTTCAATATAAATTTTCAAGCCCTCAAGCATCTTATACAGTCGTTCATGTGTAAGACATTTAGAGATTTTACTTATATATATATATACATATATATATACGTATATATATATATATATATATATATATATATATATATAAGTGATAGGAAGTGGATTCGCTACACAAACAACTTTATGTCTCTGTACTATGTGATACTACGTTCTATATGATATATATATATATATATATATATATATATATATATATATATATATATATATCTTCATTTTTACATATATATATATATATATATATATATATATACATATATATATACATATATATATATATATATATATATATATACATATATATATATATATATATATATATATATATATATATATATATATATATATATATATATTATATATATATCCATCCTTTGGATCCTCACACATGGACAACTGCCTGAGCAGTTAGAAGGCTCAAAATTTTGGAATTTTTCGCCCGACGAAACCCAAATAGAAACATAAACGTGTTCCTGTTGTGAATCTTTACTTTATCATATTTCAGGCTCTACTTTAATTCAACCTATTGTTTAATGTTGAATGCATGGAGCACTTTATGAAATAAACCCATCACACATCGAATATTGAATTATATATATCATATTATATTATACTGCATTCTTGATTTCTAATCGTCTATCTATCTATCTATCTATCTCTTGCTCTCTCCCCGTCTCTATCTCTCCCTCTCTCTCTCTCTCTCTCTCTCTCTCTCTATATATATATATATATATATATATATATATATATATATATATATATATATACATATGTATATATATAAATGTGCGTGTGAGTGTGTTTTTCCATTCATTCATATGATATGTGTGTATATACATATTCATATATGTAGGTATGTACATGCACAGAGAAAGAGGGAAGAAGAGGGAGAGCAATTAAGTCGCCGATGTTTTAATTCGGCTGAAAAAGAAAGTTTCAAGGGAAATAATCCATAATGATACAAAAGATCTATTGAGTTGCTCACCTTGCTATACGTTCGGAGTTATGTCCCCTATTCTCACGAGTCTTTACTTGGTTCATTTTATCCGTCTTTTGGTTCTTTATATATTCATTTTGGGAATGGATCTGTGACATTTTCATCGTGTGATAGTCATTTCACGCCACTATCGACTTTTGATAACATTTTTTTTTTATTAAAGTAGAAAATGATATAAAACAGGCAAAATTCATTGAGAATAGAAACGAAGGCACGTTATGTTTAAAAGATTTTAATTTACTTCATATTTAGCACATTAGAATTAATCAATCGAATAGATGAACGTTTTTCTTCCCTTTCCAATCCCCCTCATGTCTTTGATCTTGTTGGTAATACACGTATCCCCCGCTTTTCGAAAGTCAGCATCACACCATTTTTTTGCAATTACGAAAAAAGAAAATGGTGTTCAAAGTTTGTTTTGTAGTGAGTCGGTTTAGAAGCAGCATGCACCCTATTCCTCTCTCTCCTCCACTCCATACTACTGTACCACTTACCAACCCAATCTCTCATGACTCAGCCTAAAAGATCATGATCAAAATTTCTTGCCATATTAATTGATGGCCATTGCATTTTCGCTTTACACTATTTCGGCTCTACTTTTGAATATCGGGGGAAACTGTATTTAAAAAGTGATATTTCAAATGAATGAAGTAATTCCTTATTCAATTTTCTTTAATGTCTTCCTTCTTTTTTGCTTCCCTTAAGTCTTTGGCTTCGTTGGTAAGCTTAATTGGATTAGTATATTTGCCTGCTAGAAGAACCATTTTTGTTCTAGTGTCGACTATGAAATAAACAAATGGCACAACTGCTTCGATCGACAGAGCGTCAGGATCAAACTTTCCGCTTCCAACTTCACCGAAATTGCCATACTCCGTGAATCCGACCTGCAAATATTGATCCGCGAACAGTTTTTCATGATTGTTGACCATCCCCGATAGATCTCTGAGGTTTTTGTCGAAGAGGCTATGGATTATCATTGATTTTAATGGCAAAACTCCTCGCGGAGACGCCTTTGGTATTCGTAAGTTAATCTTTATTCTTTGAAATGAAGCCATATTTATCCAAGATTTTAATACATCAGACTCCACGTTATTATTGAATTCTTTTATTGTCTTGCCTTTGATGGGAACGACGAGAAACATGCTTAAGTCACCGTCGTTCATGTTAAGTTGAACGACATCACATTGAGCTTCTTCATCTTTTTTATGATCAAAAAAACTGGATACAAACATCGATTCATGGAGAATAGACGTATTATTTCTATCCTGTAAATAAAAAGCCTTGGTTTCCGTTATATTAAAGCCAACATCCCATCGCGCATTCAAATAAGCAGCACTAATCACAAACAATAAAGTGTCTGGCGTTACATCGTCTTCGGACACTGCACTTTTAATGCTTTTGTTCGTTAATTCCCAAATCTCATTATTTATTTTATTCAGACTATCAGGGAAAGAAACATTTTTCAAAATCGATTTCGGGTAATATTTTGTTGCATTACTCTTGTACGTCTCCGATAACGAGAGCTTATTGCTGATTAAAATGAAATCAAGGGTTTTAAAAGTATAAGACTTTCCTAGTGAATCCCATCTCTTCCAGTAATCTTCAAAGGCTCTATGAATTTTGGCCCCATCGGTAAACCTCAACACTGTCCTCAATTCGTCAGCAAACGTGCCATTAGATCCCAGATAGAGGGTGGACAAAATTGAAACGACATTTATTGGAAATAGGAACCAATTTTTCCGTGTTTTATCGAATGAAGATTTCACGACACGAAGTGCGTAATCGTTGATCATATCAGTGAAACTTTCCTTTGATATGTCCGCATCCCCTTCGAAATCGTCGCCACAGGAACCTGGTGAGAGATAGATGGAACAGACCGATTTAATTACATTTTTTATGAAGACACTTGGTTATATAAAATTTAGAAATCTGAAATTTCTCTTCAGAGGGTGATAAGTAGAGTAACCGGTCAGATGATAATAAATAATATTGCAGAATCATTATTTATCGTTTTTCTTTCATTTTATTTTCCCTGATTGTTATAGCAACGCCTAGGCTGTTTTTAGACATTACGGCTATTAGGAAAATTGTCCGGAACATAATAAACCTCCCAGGTTACTCAAATTTGCGTCTCTTAACCTTTCACGACCAATGCTGCTTCCTTATCTATCGTAGAGAGTAAAAAAGTACCTGAAAATTGCGATAAAAAGCAATAAAAATTAGATGAAATAAAAACTAAGAATTGATAATAACGAAAATGCTTCAATACCAAGTGTAAACCCCCAACAAAAAAATATGAAAGAAAAATGAAGTAAGATTATTAATAAGGATAATGCTTCCACTAAGATCTTTGGAAAACTTTATACTATCGTGAAATAAACTAATCAAGTATGCATCAATAAATTGCCAGTGTTGTTTTTTAAAAATAGTTGATTATCAACTGATATTTTGAATATTCAGAAGACAATTTTCAATGGTAATGTTGCCTATCAATTAATGCCATACAAGTTATGGTAATTTTATAAAACCAAGAACGCTATACCAGGAATAAATTCGAAAAAAATGCTTAATCTATTTATTCTGGGATCGAATTGAAATAGAGTGTAGTTAAAGAAAAAATATATAATCAATTTTTTTTGTTTTCTATTATTTTATTTTCTGTAATGTCTGTCAAACGGGGAAAAGTACCCAAGCTTATGGTGAAAAGTCAAAGGGTAGCTCAGTACGATGAACACAGACATGCGCGATAGATGGATATATTGTTGGGCTAGAGCCGTCTTTTTACAATATTTTACTTTCACTACTTTAAAGCTGTTCCTTTTGTGAATAAATATTTATGTCTCATAAATTTATTCTGTTTTACTGAAAAATCACTGTACTCCGTCAAGTGGAAATAGTCCATTGTTCCAAATGGTTTGTAGGATATATTTTTATCAGCAATATCATCATCATCAGTCTTTTATCGTCCGTCGTTGGACATGGACGTTCCCCAGGATCCGCCCATTTCTCTATCATGAGCATCACGGAGCCAGTATTTTTCTGAATTTTTCTAGTTCGTCTCTCCATTTTGTATTCTGCCGGTCCCGGTTTCGCATTTGATCTCTGGGGATCCATGTTGTGAGTTGTGATTTCCATCGGTTGTCTGCCATTCTTGCAATATGACCTGCCTATTGCCATTTGATAGATTCTGAGGTACCTTGGACTCGAACTGGGCTATCTTATGATCTCTCCATGTGAGGTTGAGCATGATTCTCCCATGTGCACGTTGCATGCTTCTCAATTTGTGGGTCTATTTCTGGGGTAGGTTCCATGTTCCAGCTCCATAAGTGACTATCGGGAGGATGCATTGGTTGTATACTCTTCTTTTTATGATTATTAGATTCTTCTTGTTTTTGAAGGTTGGGCTTGTTAAACAATGCTCTCGGTATAGGACAGAAACATATAACTTGCATACTCGAAGAGAACAGAGACATGACAACAGACAGAATTGTCGAGCGTGATAATGATTTCTCCGGGAACTCTACTCTTCAAGACACAGGAAACAAAGCAGCGACCAAGATACGCAAGACGCTGTTCGAGGACTCCCAAGAAATCACACCATGGGAGGTTAAACGAGCCATCAGACAAACAAAAAAAGGAAAAGCCCCTGGACCAGATAACATCACCATTGATCCACTCAAAAATGCAGGTAAGTTCGTCAATAAAAAAAGACTAGCTATCCAATTCAACTTGTTTCTAAAATAGAGTAAAATCCCGAAAGACTAGAACATAGCAATCATAATGATTCTACATAAAAAAAGAAATCCCAAAAACCTCAACAACTACAGAACTATAAACCTACACAACTGCATCTCACAAAAATCATCACCAACTGGATCACCAAAACACTAGATGAAAACCAACCACGAGAAATGGCTTGATTTAGAAGAAGCTACTCGGCCATGAACCATCTCTATTCAATAAACCAGCTGGAAGAGAAAGCAGCAGAATATGAAAAGCCACTCGCTGTAGCATTTATAGACTTCAAGAAGGCATTCGACTCCGTGATAATTCCCACGGTCATGAAGGCCATCATTCTACAAGGTGTAGACCCTGTATACCAGATGCCAGCTCACCCGAACTCTTCACTGCCTGCCTCGATATGATCTTCTGAAACCTGGACTGGGTGAATTGAGGATTTTAAATTGACGGCGAATATCTGAGCAACCTCTGATTTGCAGACAACATCGTCTTTTTTGCAGAGAACTTACATGACCTCCAGCTAATGCTAGATGAACTAAACGAAGGTAGTAAAAAAGTCGGCCTATACATGAACTTCAGTAAAACCAAAGTCATGTGCAACAACCACATAAAAAATAAGGACATAACTGTCAAAATCGAAGATGCAAAACTGGGGAAAGTAGACTACTAAATCTACTTAAACCAACGAATCTCTATGAAACCCACAAAGGAAGGAGGAATCAAGAGAAGAATCACTCTAGAATGGCAAGTCTTTGGCAGAGCAAGCCCAACCTTCAAAAACAAGATCAGCAGCATACACACGCAAACATCGAGACAGGAGAAGAAATAAAATAAGAGCCGCTTTGAAAAAAAATTCTAATTTTGTTCTGTCGCTGTTGAACCTGGGACTAGACACATTTACACACCCATAAATGTGTATCGTAAAAACAGATACTTCGATTAAAAAAAAAATTGAAATGTTTTTCTTGGAGACAGGATCTAATCTCTGATTATATTTTTGAAATTAGGAAATTTTCTGTAATGCCGATTATGGTATAGATAAATCATTTTGCCACAAACATTAACATGAAAATTATCAGGTAATTGAAAACTTATGCTTTTTTATTGATTAATATGCAGCACTTACATACACTTTTTAGATTTTATATCTATGGATGTTTTTAAAAAAATTACAGAAATCCCAAATATTTGGATTTGTAATCAAAGACTGGAAGGATATAGGAAAAACAACTTGTTAGATATCACTTGATGATTATAATGGCATTTAACGACATAAGATTATCTACTCTAGTAATGAACAGTGTGATTTTCTGGGTTTGCTTCGGAGAGTGCATACCTCCGACAACACAATAGACGCGGAGATTAATCATGTATGGATCTGCTCAAAATTTAATCAGTTTCCTCACGGTATATTGTCCACCCTTCCACAAATATCATTCAAATTCATTGTGAACTTTTGGAGATATCGTGTGGACAGACATGGAATTTTGGTAACATCACGTAGTTTGAACACTTAATAACGTCGTATGGGGCGGCAATTGTGCACGGATCCTCTCCAAAATTGAATCCTTCCTTTCTTGGCTTATTGTTCACCCCGCCACTGAATTTAATAGAAATGCATTGACAACTTTTGGAAATATTACTATTGATAGTCTTCAGCGGGTACATAAGTCAAAAGAAAATGTTATATTTATAATGAACAGTGAAATTATATTGATTTGCTCTCCGTAACACTTGACTCTCCTGCTCAGAGGTGAAAATTTAGCCGATAAAGTACCTCTTTCCCACAATGTGAAACTATGGACGCTTCTACTTAACAAATTTGCAATTATTTCTCCTCAGAAAATACTTTCGTAGAAATGCAAATCCGTGAATACTTTCATGAGTATTAACTGGTAATCTCATAAATAACATCAGTAGCGATATATCGCCATCGTAGTCATTGATATTTTACAAAAAATAAAATATCTTATTTATGTAATTTATCTGTCATAAATATGTGAATAAGTATGTAAAAACTGACGTTTCCTTCTCGTCGTTTTAGGGAAATTATGAAGTAGACACAATATTTACCTAATTGTACATCAAAAGATGATTTTACTCATCCAAATGAAAACTCTCTTTTGTTTCTTGTCAACGTGCTAATTATAGTTATCAGCAATATAATTGTGCATATTTTTTGTCAATATATATTTTTATATATATATATATATATATATATATATATATATATATATATATATATATATATATATATATATGAGAGGAAATACTTCAAAGAAATAGAGTAATTTTACCTGATGTTATTCCGTGGTTGAAACTGCAGACTGCGGTCACTACAACAAATACAATTTTGTTCATTTCCAAATTTCTACTTAGAACTC
This sequence comes from Thysanoteuthis rhombus, assembly GCA_963457665.1. Classification (NCBI taxonomy): domain Eukaryota; kingdom Metazoa; phylum Mollusca; class Cephalopoda; order Oegopsida; family Thysanoteuthidae; genus Thysanoteuthis; species Thysanoteuthis major. The sequence continues at coordinate 29,097,630 of OY735208.1, forward strand.
CGTAGGGATGGGAGCAAGTGAGAACAAACCACTTTAATTTTTCTTCATACGCCCTAATGAGTTAGTATTCGCTTTGATGCTTTAAATATGACTTATGATGTAAGTAACTCAGGATGGGCTGATATTGTATTCAACAAGTATAATTCATCTTCATGGAATCGATGAAGTCTTTCATTTATTCTTCGGTTTCGTGCGTAACGTATGAATTATTCATTCTCAGGAAGCCTCTTTGCTATTAAGAGAATATATATAAATATATTCATTTGATTAAGTAAAACTGACTTTGAGAATAAAAAAGGTAGCCTTTTATGTTGCAACATGTCTCAGGATACATCGTTGATTGTGATAGAGTTAGTCTGAGAGGGATCATAGATTTTTAAAGTTCGTTGAAAAAAAATACCCCAGATGGTCTCACAAACCTTGAAAGCATATTTTTTTTCATATTTTTTGAGGCCCTTGCTTCAGCCATGGCTTTTTTATCTTCTGCGTAAATCGATAAAATATCACCATTACATCTTTTCAAATATTCTTGAATTCTTGGTTTATTCGGAGAAGAAGATTGTGGACTTGATACTTTTAATTTTAAATTCAGTTTATCGCAAATAATATTAAAGGACTCCCGATAAAGATTTTCTTTTAAGAATTAAATAGTCATTTTTCGATGTTAATATTTTTCATGTATGTACATTTTTAGGCTGAGTGTAGAACTTTCTTATATTTATTGGTGCTGCGTAATCTAAATATTCATAAAGGTTTGTGGAATTCAACTTGTGTTGATAAAAAATACCATTAACTTAATCGTGTAGATAATTTCTTATCTGAATATACGAATAGGCGTAGATATCGTTTATGAATAGTAATAGATTTATAAATTTTCCAAGTCTCAAATGGTTTCCTTTCGCGGATACCGGTTAATAGATGCCCCTTAACACTTACCCGCTGGGGGAATGATCTCAATACATTGATATTAATTTCAACAAGCCTTCCAACAATTTCAAAATCAATCTCTATGAAACTTAGGCCATTAATAACTTGGAGTGAAAAGGTAAAAATCCTAATACAAACTCTGTTTAATCTCTTCAAAAAATGAGACGTTTATAGTAAGATATAGGAAAAGCAAACGGCAAGAAATTCTATAAACAATTCCAATGCAAGCATGCAAACTAATCGTATGAATACGAAAAGTTGTTCTTGAATTGATGGAAATGAGGCAGAGGATCCTAGCCAGGCCATGTGAATAATAAAGAGGAAGAGAAAGATATGTTAAATCGTGAATCCGACTGTCTTAATAAAACTCGATGGAGTGGAGTGTGTCGAAAAGAGAGCAAATATCATAATTTCCTCGAGTGCTTAAAAAGGTTGTATTGTTTGAGCGATGATCATAGTTATATGTATTTGGACACAAAGAAACGACAGAATGTTCCTGTAAGGAAGAATTGAATGAAGATAACTCGAAGTTATGATTTTTAAAAAGCTAAATAAAGTATTCAGGTGGACATCAGTGATTTTAGAAAGATGCTCGAGCTCCAGTAACCTCGAATAGACGATTGACAAAACATACTTTTTGTTAGAGTGAACCTTTTTGTATTTCAAGACTTAGCTTTCTATATGTTTCATTATATATATATATATATATATATATATATATATATATATATATATATATATATATATATATATATATATATATATATATATATATATATATATATATATATGCTTATATAATCATCATCATTATTAAGAAATGGATATATAATCCAAAAGAATAATTATAAATGCATTATATTATTTGAAACTATTTTAAATTACCTCCCGTCATCATAGTTATATATTCATCCCTTGCCACCCACAGGTTTTCTATTTGCAGTTCAGTCTTAAATAATCTAATGGGAATAGTTCTTTTGGATTTTTCGGTGTATCACAAAAAACTGCATCACAGAAAATGAGCCGTACAATATAAACAAAATATAAAATGTTTAGGATATCATGAAGGCCTTGTGGTATTTTTTGTGTTGATAATAAGATGAAAGATAGTACAAAATTACCAATTAACGAATAGAATGAATTTCTATGTATACAGTATAAACTCGGTTAGAAACTGATCGTGATTGAAACCTTAATCCGGTTCACACTCACAAAACGTTTATTTGTATGGTATTTTTTCTTCTGATTTTCCAATTCACCTTACTGGAAACAAATGCATGTATTTGTCCTTTTTTTAGTTGTGTTGTAGTTCATTATCTTTTTTTTTTTTTTTTCGTTTATATGCGAATATGTAGTTTCATCTTAATATCTTTGTTGTTTTTTATCGAAACTTCCCTCGGGATATTTCCCCTAAAAATCAACAACAAAAATATTAAGATGAATAATAGCATTATAAAGAAAAAGGAAAAATGCCAATACTCACTGCACTGCAGTTATATTAAAACTATGGTTTTCATTAACTAACAGTATTTTTTCCTAGCATTTATCATGCACTTTTAATGCACTCTTTGGAATGAATCGCAATAATTAAATATCTTCTTTGAAAGTTTAATTTTGGTTATAAATGCAAGAAAATTGCATAAAGCTAGTCGTAAAAAATAAAGATATTACTTATGCGTATTCACAGAGTATTTCTGAGCAGATTAAAGCTGTGCTGACGTTTTTTCTGAAAAAATCGATTCTGCCATAATAGGAATGGTAAAGCGATTGTTCATTCAACAATCTTTGCCTGCAAAGCCATATATATATATATATGTATATATATATATATATATATATATATAAGAAAATTATCTCATGGAAATTAAAATATGCACGTGAATTCTTGCCCAAGAATTAACTAATTAACTAGTTTGAACTACCCCTACTAACTCCAACTTAAGAAATGCCTGATTCTAACTGGACTCATTATTTCTGGTAGTATATGATATTTACGAATCTTGTCTTTTTACAACACAAGGACATTTCAGTGGAAAATCTAGGGCAGATCGAACTAACTGCTCTAGTAAACCGGTTGGTGAGACGAGCTTGAGCTATGGTAAGCATTATCTCCTCTTACTAGGGTTAGTTTAGTCTAGCAGAAAAGGTTTAATAGTGAGCCATCCAGCATGAATCGAATTCAGTATGCTTGCGAATTAATCACGCTGTGTTAGGTGCTCAAATGAAAGAGACGGCCATATTGTTGCTTACTACGATTAATTTGATACATCACAAGGTTAAAAAAAAATAGACAGGGATAGGTAGATTGTATTACTAAGTGGGGAAGGGTTTTGTCGGAAAATCAACATCCGATGTTCCATTTTGTTCTGTTAGTTTATTTTACCTACACCGACGTCTGGCACCAACTAAGAAGTGATCAGGCTCTCATGGTATCAGTATTCACTTAGCTCAGCTCAATCTGGTATAATCTGTCTAGGATACCCACTAAGGATCAAACTGACAACAGTATAAATTATTTGCATGACCAGCGCGGTAATCACAACTCCACAATGAGGCTCCCAACATTCACAAAGCTTAGCTAGGTTCGTCACAAGGTCAGATGGGTGAGATAAATGGGAGCTAGTGAATTTTTGCTGCACTAATCTTTCGGCTTTTACCTCTGGCCCTATTGAGAAATACGTTACTTTTTCAGCCACAAGGCAGGTCCTCATAGAATCATTTTTGGTGCTACCTTTCAAATTTCAACGCACAGCTTCAATGATACTTGCTTACTTTTTCTTATTCTCCAATGAAAAAACAATGAAGAACATTCCTTTTTATTCAATTTCTTTGAAAAAGCAATTCAATATTATTTTCATGTGTACATTCAAAAAGCAGGAAACGATAGCGTCATGTTTGCATAGTCGTCAGTGGGCGCGAATACATACTGATGTGTAATTCAATGCCATTTCAATAAAGACGCACCGTGGTCAACTGTTCACGTTACCTGTCATTCTTCTTACGCTTTTCCTTGCCAATTCGAAAACGCACCTTCCTTTTGGAAATCTATCAAATCGTAAGTTGGTTTGAACGAAGGTGGCCTTGACATCTTCGGTGGACGATCCTTTACGGTGGTCTGTGCTCTGGTCAATAACACGAGGAATTGAGTTCGTTCCTCATAGGTTACCAGCGAAATTCTATGGTGAAATAATCATCTGTTCATTCTATTCTATGATACAATTAACGAAGTGTCTGTCTGTCATACTGAGTGAGATTACACAGCAATTATTAAAAAAATCTTTCAGATACTACAGTACCGTTGATCCCCACCCTTATTTATATTAGCAACACGTATTTTACTTGTGCAGATAGATGATACAGAATTAGAAAATGTCTTCTTATTCACTCTCGGTATTCCATTATATTTTTTCCATTAGAACTCCCATCCTTGGCTCAAAATCCTAGATAGGCCCCTATCAAGGAACCAGCAACACAGGCTTTTGCCTAGGGTGCCAAGTCTTAGGGGGCACCTGTCACGTGTCTGAAAAATGTCCAGAAAGTTGATGAATTAAAAGCTGACTGAAACTCGGATATTGTATCGGAACTGTTTTCTTTTACCAGATTTTTGTAGTAATCTTTTTAGTCTGACCGTTCAGTTTTGCGTAGAGTGGGGGTAAAATGCTAGCCTCTGGGTCTGAAGCGAAGGTTTCGATCCTACTTCATGGTACTGGATGAGATAATGGATAGTCTACAGCCACACTGAAGAGTTGTGATACAACGAAACAGCTGTCTGCAGATGACTCAATTATTAACTATATATATATATATATATATATATATATATATATATATATATATATATATATATATATATAAAGCATGAATAAACGAAATTCACATTGCACAGAGCGCCAGGATCCGAAGGACCGGTCCTGGTTACAGCAAACTCTATTGAGAGTTTTATTGTAATGCAGAGAAGAAGGACAAATGAAAGGCTATCATTGAAACATTCTACTTTTACCGAATTTTCCTACTATCATGAGTACAAACATATCACTTTTATCGTCTATACAATTGTGCTTGATTATAGTCATATTGGCTGCCCTTGTAATACACACACAACTAGAAGTGTGCGCATGTGTGTGTGTGTGATATTAACTTGCAATACTGTCATAAATTGAAATGGTCTTCGATCTCATGACGAACAGAATGGTTGAAATTAAAGATTTGAGTTCAATTACTTCTAATCCTAAACTACTAGTTAGACACAGTTTTGCTCCTTTGCTCAGAAGGTCAATAATTCGCTTATACCTAAGAAAATTCATGGTATTTATTCTAAATAAACAGGATAAATTTAGTTAAACGGCTTCATCAACAGTGTTTTGCAGGCTTTCTTCTCTAAAATCGAATCAAATTGATCTCTCCAAAGTTATTAGTGAGTGAATGCCTTGAACAACTTAGTACTCCCTCGTTAGGAGTGTTTCCAACATATTGCTATCATCTGAATAATTCATAACGTATAAAGTTTTGAAAATGGGAATTAAGCTCTTACGACATCTGCTTTTTGGGCATTAAATATTTACCTAACGTATCAACGTCTTTGCTGTCTTGTCAATTCTTGAATTTCTCAATATTCATGAATTGCAAATCATATTGTTAACAATTATATCATCAAAGGCATATCAATGGAAACATCACGTAGACACATGATGGACTAAAGATCTATATCAGTTTAACTTTAGAATGAAATAATACCAAGATGAATTATTTATTAGGCTGAAGTTATGTATAAAAAATGGATATATGCGCTCAAAACATCTCAATCATTTATTCGTATCTTTCATGATAGTCTAATGAGAAGTAAGTTGTAGAATTATGGTTATCTCCAGATATCAAAAAGAATATATCCACGATGAAGATAGTTTTCAGGGTATCATTGATGTCTTTTACCCTTTTTTTTTTTTTTTTTTTTTTGACGATCGAAAGATATCAGGTAAGTTGATATATTAGTCTTTCAGGAATAGGATTTGATGCAAAGTTTTATCCCTGGCGACTCTGTTCTTTCTGTCCGTCTGTTCGTCCATCTCTCTGTCTGTTTTCTATGTAATATCTACAAAAGCTAATTGCATTCCAATAACATTTTGCGAAAGGGCGGGCCATAGGTAACAGAAGAATCGGTTGAATTTAGTGATTGATCGAGAAATTTGTAATCGATTGAGAGAGATTTGCATCATTCTGTGGCAAAGTACTCCATGAAAAGAAGTAAAGAAACAGTCAATGAAAAAAAGGCTAGATTTATATTTTAAGGGAGGTAGCTTGACATTTGTACATCTACAATTTACTCCCTTGTGATAGATTTAATCTGCTTGAATTTATAATATATTTTCATCACTAATTTTTGACTAGTTTTTACCTCTGAAAATTAAACAGAGATTGTATATTCACCCATGTTCGCTTGTCGGTTAATCAAAATAATATCACCAAAAGTTATCAATGGATTTCATTTTATAAAAAGATGAGTCATTCGCCAAGGAACCATTGATTATATTTTGGAGTAGACTCTGGGCAATGGCTTTGACATAGATATGCACTCTCTGAATTCTTTTTAGTTTTAATCAGTTTTTATATTACTGCAGATTTTCTTTATCCCGTAACCCAGAGCTGGGTCGTTGAGACACCCTAGATAGATTGATCATGAGTGCGCCAAGAATGAGATGGCCAGACGGGGCCTATCTTAGTTCGAAGTGGATTCGAATCAGAATTATCTGTCAGTTAGATTGGCTGTTAACCGCAGCAATAGTGCTCAGTCTGCCCTACTATTTGCCAATAGCCGGGGAGAGGAGAAATAGAACCATGCGTTTGTGCGAGGTAAGCTCGAACCGTCTCAGCCAGAGTTAGAACTCAGCTCGTCGATTCCATTCTTAGTGCTGTACACCGTTCGACCACTCCGCACCTTGGGAGTAGGATTAGCTGAATGTTCAGGCTTGTTGTCATCGGCATCCATCGACTTGATATATTTATTTGCCTTTCGATATTTTTGCTGACATTTTTGGACATTTTTTTTGTTTGCTTTTTCATTTGTTTTTTAATGTTTTGCTTTGCCTCTGTTTTGTTCCTGTATTTTGATCGAAATATCTATCTCCTTTTTTTGTTTCTTTATCAGGTAATTATGAATTTCTTTGTTGTACATTTCAAAAGAAACAACTTTTCGACAAACCCTCTGTTGACAAATTCAAGAACTCACATTCTTCAAATTATCATTATTAGTGAATACTAATTACTTTGCTAAGTATGTTGTTGCTGGCTGATTTTCATTTCATTGAAAGTTATGGCTTGCTCGCTGATTACGTGAGCTGTGATACTAATGCAACAAGGTGGAGCCGAGTTAAATGTGATAGATGGAAGTGTCACAGACAGAAGTGTGAAGACACGTTGCCTATACTAGCATCATCATCAGTCTTTTATTGTCCGTCGTTGGACATTGGCCTTCCCCAGGATCCGCCACATTTCTCAATCATGAGTGTCGAGGAGCCAGTATTTTCTGAATTTGTCTAGTTTGTCTCTCTATCTTGTGTTCTTTCGGCCTCAGTTTCGCATGTGGTCTCTGGGGATCCATGTTGTGAGTCGTGATACCCATTGGTGAGTCGTGATACCCATTCTCGCAAGATGACCAGCCCATTGCTATTTGAGTTTTCTAATAGATCTATGATGACTCAGATCCCCGTTTTCTTCCTGATATAATGTGCTGTCTTGTGATCTCTCCATGTAAGGTCGAGCATGATTCTCTCATGTGCGTGTTGCATGCTTCTCAGTTTGTAGGTCTGTCTCTTGGTTAGGTTCCATGTTTCAGCTCCATAAGTGGCTATCTGAAGGACACATCGGTTGTATACCCTTCTTTTTAGGATTATTGGGATCGTCTTGTTTTTTAAGGTTGAGCTTGCTCTGCCGAAGGCTTGCCATTCTAAGGTGATTCTCCGCTTGATTTCTCCTTCTTTTGTGGGTTTCATAGAGATTCGTTGTTCTAGGTAGGTGTGGCGGTCTACTTTCCCCTGTTTTGCATCTTCGATTTTAAGAGTTACGTCCTTATTTTCGATGTGATTGTTTCACATTACTTTTGTTTTACTGAAGCTCATGTGTTGACCGACTCTTTTGCTTTCATCTAGCATTAGTTGGAGGTCGTACAGGTTCTCTGTTGCAAAGGACGATGTCGTCAGTAAATCTGAGGTTGCTAAGATATTCGCCGTCTATTTTGATTCCTTTATTCTCTCCGTCCAGGTTACGGAAGATCATCTCGAGGTAGGCTGTTAAGGGTTTGGGTGAGCTCGTATCACCTAGTCTTACTCCTTTTTGGAGCTTGAAGGGTTCAGAGTCTTTGTGTTGCCTGATAAAGGAGTTGCTGTGAATGTATATATGTTGCAGTACTTTGACGTATACAGGGTCTACACCTTGTAGAGTGAGGGCCTTCATGACCCTGGGAATTTCTACAGAGTCGAATGCCTTCTTGAATTCTATAAATGTTACAACGAGTGCCATTTTGTATTCTGCTGCTTCCTCTTCCAGCTGGTTTATTGAATTGAGATAGTCCATGGTAGTGTCATCATCATCATCATCATCATCATCAGTCTTTTAGCGTCCGTCGTTGGACATAGACCTTCCCCAGGATTTACCACACTTCTCTATCATGGGCGTCACGGAGCCAGTACTTCCTGAACTTGTCTAGTTCATCTCTCCTGTAGCTTCTTCTAAATCCCGCCTGTTCCCTTGTGTTCAATATTACAGTCTTCAATATCTAAGGACGATGAAACTTTACGCGTGCACTATCATACTAACACACAAACGCACGCATATATGCATTTCACATACGCTGCAGTACTGTTCAGTCAAATGCAGAGGTATCAGAATTTTGTTACAGTAAATAAACTTGTGACTCTAGTCGCTTGCCAGTGCCATCACTCTGAAACGGTAATCAGTTGAAACTAGATACTAGAATTCTCGAGATACTAGCTCAGACTTTTTTTTTAACAATTTAAAAGTTTCAAAACTATGAATACCTTTATTTCCCTCTTATTTTATATATTTGTACATAACTAAAATATTCAATATTTACATTTATGTTTTATACAGGAGGCGGTTCGGATATAAAGACACTATGCGGTGTGAAAAAGAAGTCATAGGAAGAAACTTATTTTATCAAAAATATAGTTTATTTCATTACAAAATAGTTGAATATCATTTCATTCAAATTCCGTTTTTGTTTTTTTTTATTTTTTGCCAGAAACGTCTTCAACTATCTAGTAACCGCTGCGTTCGCCTTGTCGTCTGGCGATGATATTTTCAAATTGGCTACAGTTAAAGAAAACCAAAGAAAGGTTTGGAGGAAACGAGACTCATAAATACTCTCAATAAATAACTCTTCTTCTTAAGTCAATCACTAACTCAATGACTCTTTTTCCTTCAATCGCACACAGCGTTTTTTGATACTTCAAAATCATCACATATTCTTTGTTGTTATGACAACAGACGATTAGATTTTAAAACCTTTTTATTGTTTTTAGCTCTGCTAATCTATTTCAAATGGACCAATTAATCATAACTTTAGGTTGAAATAGCATTCTGGTAGGACAGACAATCTAATAAACATTAATTTGGATACATGGCTTTTATATAGATTGATGGTTGAATATAAATAATGGATATCAATTATTGATATTTATTCATATTCAAATGCACGAGGCGTGTGGTAAAGGTGGAGGAGCTAACGACTAATGAAGGCTGTATTTTTGGGTGAACTTCATTATGGGAGACACAATCTAGCCCCCCAACCCCCACCTCAGTGAGTGCTTCGGGAACCAGCTCAAGAAGTAAGTTTCACAAGCCGGCAACCACAAACACAGAAAGGGTAGTCATCGCTGCATCAATGCAGTCAGCGTCGAGTTTGCAGCTGACAGACGAGCATCTCTTGAGGACAAGAGATGAAGACAGAAGGAGCAGTCTGGCCTTCAGACGCCACAAGCCAGAACTTTCATCATCCTTAGAGATGAAAGGTCTGCACCACACGAATTAAACTACTCAGCCTTCAGAAGAAAGACAAACCAACCTCTCCTGATCCTTGTAAACAAGAGTCATGCCAACAAGTATTTAGCCACCAGCGATAGTGCTGTCCTGTGATCTGTCCGTGTGAGGTTGCACATGAGAGAATCATGCCCAAACTCACAAGGAGAGATCACAAGGCAGCACTATATATAAAGGAAAAAACTGGAGTCCAAAACATCATAATTGATGGACATCAAAACATGGATCCTCAGAGATCGCATGCGAAATCGATTCTGACAGAATACAAGATGGAGAGACGAAAAAAGTGTTGGCTCCCCGACACCCATGATAGAGAGGTTCTGTGAATCCTGGGAAAGGCCTATTCTTTTTCTTGAGCCAGGATATTGCAAAGCATCAATGTGCCCAAGTGAAATAGCTGGGAATAGAATGTCAGAAGAATAGGAATACATGGGTAAATCAAAGGGTCTGTAGCTTAATCATGACGAAAGCATTTATTTTGTACAACAAATATTTATTTTTTGACATAATCTCATTCATGGCCAATGTACTTAACCCAATGTTTCCCCATTGATCACTTTGACAAAACATTATACAATGAAAATTTCAGATCAAAATTCATTTAATAACCTTATCAGGCAAGGACATTGCAAAGCCTCAGAGTTGAATTGAGAGGAACATGATGATAGGCGATATTTCACATGAAACATTGTTTTAGAGAAGTTATCATTAATTAAGGATGATGGTGTGTTCGTCATTAAGCGGGTAACATTTCTTGAATTATCAAGTTATGATTCAAGATTAAGTAATTTGAGCTCTATGATATCTCGGACTCATTCCTCTAGTATCAGAAAAGCCATAGGAAAACTTAAATGGCAAAGGGCTGGCCATGTTGCAAGAATAGCAGACAACCGATGAACATTGCAATCCACTATATGGATTCCGGAAATCATATGCAAAATTTTGGCCAACAGAAAGTAAGACCACATGACGAGCTAGACTAATTCTGAAAGTATTGGCTCTGCGACGCCCATAATAGAAAGGCAAATCTTGGGGAAGGTCTACGTCCAACGACGGACACTGAAAGGCTGCTGCTACTGCTGCTGATGATGATGATTCATTGGCCCTGCCAAGTATTTCCAAGCGACGTTCTCACAAATGAACATCATCTATCTATCTACATCTGCATATGTGTACATATACGTATATACATAATTATACATAAATATACTCATGTATACAAATACATACATAAATGCACACACATCGCTGTCCTATACATAACTGTATTGCTACCCGAAATGGAATAGCGGTCCACGTTCTGCAGTGTTCCTCCTTATTTGGCTAAATTAATTCTACTATTAACATGAAATTTATTTTTCTATCAGTTTTACACAACAAAATTTTTCTGCTTTTTTTGATAATTTATCGCCATCATCATCGTCATCCTTTGAATGCCCACGGTTGGACATAGACCTTCCCTATGATTCGCTAGTTTTCCTGAACCTGTTTATTTCGTAACACCATCTTATTTTTTGCCGGTCACAATTTCGTGTATGATCTCTTGGGATCGACGTCGTGATTTGTGATGGCCAGTCCAATGGAATAATGAAGAAAACTTTTCTAGTATTAGAAGAACAGTTTTATTCATAAAAAATCAGCGATGCCTATATTTAGTAGAATTTTTTCGTCAGCAGCAGTAGTAGCAATAGTAGTGCCTGTGATATAAACGCAAACACAGTGACATAATAGAGCCTCACTCTGCCCACATCGTCTCTCTCTCTCTCTCTCTCTCTCTCTCTCTCTCTCTCTCTCTCTCTCTCTCTCTCTCTCTCTCTCTCTCTCTGTTTGAAATACAGGAACACATTGGAACTGAGCTTCCCTCCTTCCTCTTCTGCTGGTTGCCTTAGTGTGACAGAAATCAACTCGGCAACGGACAAACAAAGAAACAGATGAAAAAGTTATAATAAGATGATACTTATGATTAATTTTTTTAATCATTTATTTAAACAGAATTGCTGGTTTTTATGGCTTACGCTATTCATCCTGACTGCATTCCTCCCTAATTTGTGTCAAATGTTTTCAGTTTGATAAAAGGTCTGTTTTCATATATGACGATAAAATACGTGTGAATGTTGCAGATTGGAGATACGTTGCCAGTCAATTACAAAAAGTGTTGCATATTTCCCTGAAAAAGCACACATTTTCAAATCAAAAACTATCATATAGCCATGATAATTTTCTGCTTTTGGTGTGATTATTTTAGTTTTGCTTATCTTTAATTTTATTTTTGTCGGTTTTCATGTGCAGATCACATGGGCTGATCTTTCATCGCGTATTGTAAAATCTGAATTACCATTTAGATTATAAAAGTGTAACTTTATCTCTTTTTTATTTTTTCATGTTTAAAAATATCGTGCACTCATTGTAATTTATTATGTATTAGCAAAATTCATGGAAATTCTCCGGGAAATCGCTGAAATAGGAGAATAGAGTGTGGCATCAACCATTTAATTTAGTTTTACAAACAACAAAAAGAACTCAAATTATTCATCATCATCATCAGCAGCAGCAGCAGCAGCAGCACTTTGGCGTCTGTCTTTACACATAAACCTTCCCCAAGAAGAGTTTTCTAATGATTTCTATGTTATCTCGAACTTTTACTTTTTCTCTAATATACTGAGTAGTCTCATGATCTCTCCATGTAAGGTTGAGAATGATTCTCTCCTGTGGACAATGCATAGTTCTCAGTTTATGGGCCAATTCTTTTAAGGTTCCATTTTTCAGCTCCATAGATGAATTTCGGGAGGATGCATCATTTATATACCTTTCTTTATAGGACAAGTAATACTTTTTTGCTCTACCGAAAGCTTGCCAACCTAGTCTGATTCTTAGCTTGATTTCTTCTTTAGGGGATTTCATGGAAATTCGTGGTCCTAGTTAGTGGCCTCCATCATGTCAATAAACAATGTGAGATTATTTCAATGAGGGGGTTTTGTTCTGCCCTTAATTCAATCGGTTGTACTGATTTACTCAGTACGAATGAAGTCTAGTATACTAAATGTCGTATTCATGAAACTACCTTTCTGGTTCTTAGATTCCAGGGCTATATAGCTCTAATTTGTTCAAAGCCATAAGCATTAGTCATATTTCGTGTCTTGTCTCCTTACGAGGAGAACCATCAATCAATTATAAGTATAATTTCTCCTTTGAATTCCCAATGAAGTCAAAGGATAAATTCTGATAGTCGGCACACACGAATTGGCTTTGTTTCAACGTGTTCAATGGGTCTATACAACAATGCAAACTTAATGATGAATATATGTATTGTATAATAGTAAATAAGAGTTTTTGCGTATCGTTTATAAGTAAATAGGGGTTGTTTATGGTTCTACACACACACACACACACACGCGCGCGCACGTATTATTTTCATTGACAACTATAGTACGTCAGTGAAATTCTAGCTATCCAATTAGTGTATATAGTTTCGTGCCTTTTCTCTGGTAGAGTAAGAAAGGGTGATAATCGAATATTTGAAAATTAATCTCGTTTCCGCAAAATTCATGACTCGTTTGCTCATAGAAAATACAAAAAACGAGCGTTTGAATTGGTGTTACAATCTGAGGAAACATTTTCGAAATTACACACATTTTCTTCCCAAAGTTTTGTCCTTCGGTAAGATGAAAAAGAGAAAATAAATAATGAACAGACGGAGTTTGCTTTTGCAAATAATGAACTTTTTAACATATTTTTTTCATAATGATATGTAACGCATATGCAAGAATTTGGGCACGATACTTAACAACAGAGAATTCCGATCATATAAGAAAAGTGAGCTTTAATATGACTGGTCGCTTCCACCCACCCTGTCACACAAGTATAATCTTTTCGCTATGACGCATAAGAGAAAGTTGTATAATTAGAAAAAAATAACGATTATCCTTAAAATGAGTAACAATCTCTTCATCTCATAAATGATCTTCATTATACAATATTCTCTTTAGATTAATAGAATCATATATAGAGATAGATAGATAGATAGATAGATAGATATAGATATAAAGATATAGCGTGACGAGCTAGATAAGCATTTAGAAAGTACAGGCTTAGGGACGTCCATGATAGAGAGATCTGGTGAATCTTGGGGGAGGTCCAGCAATGGACGCTAAAGATGAAGATAATTAAGTTAATCTTAGAAAACATCGATTGAAAATAGTACAATATTCACCGAGTTTATGGATTCAACTTATACGAGTTTATCTTATCAATTTTGTTTCTGGTGTTTCTTTTTGTAATATTTCCCAATTTGTATCCTTTGTTAATTGTTTGTTTTATCTTGCCTTATTTGATATGGAATGATGCATTGAATCGTGTATGCAATAATATATCGAATTCAAGTAAGAACTATCGTTTCATAACATTTTTATTCATAGTGAAGTATTATTTTAATAAAGAAGTCTTCCAAGCGGAGAAACGAGTGACCATTAGTTGGATTCATTTCCATAAATATCTGGCAATATTAATGTCAGTTGAAAAATCGACCATGTTTTTCTTGGTCATTGCTAAGCGCTTGTTTGGTTGAGCCGCCCATCCTGAGAATCGATAACTCCCCTTGCTAAAAGAACAATTTTCGACGTCTTTTCGATAATACAGAATACAAACGGCCTATCAGCTGTGACAATGAGTCCTTCGGGATCAAGGCTCCTATTTTTTTTCATTATTTATCTCATTTGTTTAACGCTCATACACTATTTATGAAGATAAGTATGCTCAGATGGGGATGGGTATTATTCCCCAACATGTCGGGTAGGTAACTCAATTCTCCATTAAACAAATCGATGATGTTTAGTTCGTTTAAAACAAATTCCAAGTCTAAAGTACCACTCAGAGAAAGTTTCGTGAGATAAAGATTGACTTTACTTTTGGTGAAACTTTCAAAGTTCATCAAAGCATTAGAGGCTTTATGACCAATGAGTCCTTTGATATTCCCTGTGTTTTCATTCTTACCGGGAATAAAAAGAGCTCGCTGAGTAATCTGTGTTTCATTGGTAGTTCAACAATTATAATGTCGTAACGACTTTTTTTTCGACAATAAAATTCACTAGAAACAAACATGGATTCAAAGCATAGTATCTTTCTATCTAAATTGTAATCTCTCTTCTGAATAACTGGGAAACCAACCTCCCATTTCAACCGGAAGGAAATAACATTTACCAAAAGTATTAAAATGTCAGGATTCAGAAAATATTCAGTAACCACATCTTCGATTGTCTCACCACAGTCATTTGAAACGCCAAATTATTGATAATGCTTCTTGCAACTGGGAAGCTGATATTGGAAACTGGGCGCAGACTGAAACTTTTCCACTGACTTTTGTATTTTTCAAGTTTGAGAAGTTCTCGACTGACATAAATCTTGTCAATAATTTTCCATGTTCAGGGTTTTTTCTCAGATTCCCATCTTTACAAAAACTTTCGAAAGAGGACACGGATGTTTTCTTCAACTGAAGTTATGTTGAAGGATAATTCTATTTGTTTTGCTGTGTGTCTGCAGGCACCCAAGAGAAGCGAAGTCAAACGTGATGTAACACATAATAGGGGAAAAAGAATCTTACTTTTAAGAAAATCCAGATAAGCAGAGATAACGTTCAGAATGATGTATCATTCTTGATAATTCATCGCCTGGAAAGCTATTACTATCGCCATCTTTAATTGTCATCTCATTACCGACTGATGCTGATAAACGAAGCGTGGAAGTATAAAATCAGTTAAAATGTGCAAGGATAACCACGAAAAAAAAAATTGAGAGATAAGGTTATGGCGATAAGAAACTAAAAAGAAGAATAAATTAAAAGGTAAAGAATGAATAAAGATAGTGTTAATGGAGAATTTTAAAGAAAAAGAAATATAGATATTTTACTACTATACGCTTACTCGCAAAAGATTAGTCCAATGCAATCTGTTTTTAAAAAAACTTGATATACGAGGGTTAATCTAATTGTATAAAAGATGATGTTACTAAAAATAAGCGGGTAGATGATGGGAATACGTTGGGCTATGCAGCTACCTATGAAACATAGGATGAAATTAATCTGATGCATTAAACTCATTCAATGAAACTAAAATGCAAAAACATTTTTTTTATTTACAATTGGTGAATGAGAACAATTAAGAAGATAGAGTCCTTACACCTCCAGGTTGGATTTTTCTTCTGGCAAGTTGATATCCGATTTACTGTACACCGTATGTATGAAGAGATTATTGCATTGTCTTTTTCATATTTTTATCTCTGAATTAAATATCCCAATTATAATGAAATTAACTATTAGTTTTAAAAAATTAAAACGATTGCTGTATAATTGAATTTTGAAAAATAACTCAAAAAAAAGGCTGAATTTAGTTTCCGAAGTTTCAAATGAGTGTAACGCATCAATATTACTCAGGTAAAAAAACAAAAAGAAATATAAACGACTAATTCAAATAACTGTGAACATTAGAAAAACACCTAGTATTTGCAAATAAATTTCACCCTAACAAATGAATAATTACACTTATGCTAAAATACCTATTTCTATAATTTTCCTATGCATAAATAATACTATCATTTTTGACGGGCGCTATGGTAATTAAATGATAAAGATAAATTTAGTGACGTTGAATACATCGTATTGTTTGTCTTTTTCTCTCTGTCGATTTTAAGCTTGAAAATTTAAAGTAAGTATCATACGACATTATTTTTCTTGGTTCGTATTAACAACTAAATTGTACGAGCACGTAGTGTGTAATCCAAATGCGCTTATAAAGGGACACAACTCAGTCAGTCTAACATATGACTTGGCATTTAGAGCCAAGGGGAAAAACCAATACAGGAAAACTAATCAAAAACAAAAATTCTTCTATACTGTAAATGAAAAGAAAGAAGATATTGTTAGTAGGAATACATAAAGAATCTACAGTATGTATGTGTGTGTGTGTGTGTGTGTGTGTGTGTGTGTGTGTGATATGTAAAAGTTAGCAGTGTCATCTTTTTCACCATGTTCATGCTTAGAATCGCCCTTGAAATATTTTTAGCTCTTTATCATCATCATTATCATCATCAGTCCTTTATGGTCCAGGATTCAGCTCATCTATATCCTGGGCGTTGCGGAGCCAATATTTCCTAAACCTGTCCAGTTCGTCTCGCCATCTAATATTCCGCGGGTGTCCGTTCCGCGTTAGATCTCTGGGGATCCATGTTGTGAGTCGTGATGTCCATCGCTTGTCAGCCATTCTTGCAACATGACCAGCCCATTGCTATTTGAATTCTCTAATGGTTTCACTGATGTCTCCAACTCCTGTTTAGGATTATTAGATCAAGTATTCACCGGATTTTGTTGTCTTCATCAGCCTTCATCGTACAATTAGAAAAGCACGATTTAACAGTAATAAAACAGATTTAATTATTTTTAATTCTGCTATGCCATTATGTTTTTTATAAATGATGAAAAAGAATACTTCGCCTTACCTGGCAGGATTTCGATGACGAGAATGCAAGCTGCTTCTATTAATAGAACAGTTTTCGATGTCATATTTCAACTTTGAATGTTTGAAAATAAGAAAGAATTGATAGGTAACTGCTCACTGAAATCCTGAGTTTAAAATCGATTTCTGTCCGTATTTAATTTCACATGATTGATTACACAATATGGCATTTATTCATTTTGAAATTTTATTAGAACTAAACTAAATACGCACCCTATGGAGTGGAGTAAATTCCTGTCTAAAAATAAAAAGGAAATTAATTTGATGGATAGATATTTAAATAGATGGATAGAAATCAGATGGTCTTGATAAGAAACCAGTCAAACAAAACTATCATCAAAACTTTCAAAATAGGTTTCTTCAGTTTTTAAGTTGGTTCAGCTGACTGGCTGGTAAGCAGTGTATATATGTATCGCACGAACAGGCCGTACCATAGGAGCAAGAAGGTTGAAATTGCCAGCATTCACTTTTTTGTACGTTTTTTTTTCTTTTTTGAACTCCCTTACCCTAAATAGGATTTTAGTTGGGGGTCAATTTTCAGTGAAGGCTTCTGCGAAATTGATCCCATGTTTTTACCAGCATTTATGCCTATTTTTGAAAATTCATACTGTCTTAGTGATCACTACCCAACAACAGATGAGAGATGTAACTTACCTATTGATCACCTCTATTTCAATTTTTTAATCGATCACCCCTAACAAAAGACGTTGATATCATGACAGTTTCTATCGAGTAACTTATCTATTTTCTTTTTAAAAATCAAAATAATAAACTTCATTAGTTAGAAAAGAGGGCCAATGTTAGGAGTGGTGGCTAATGCCAAAAGACAAAGGGGGCTAATGTAAAAGGGTGGAGTAATGTTAAAAGGGGGATAACACTTTTTTAAAGGGGGTAATGGGGGTAAAATATCTAAAATAAATCAAATGAGTGTTATGATATATTTCAAATTCATGTTTAAGTTCAATTTAATTTAAAATATCTAAAATTCTATTTTGACATTTTGAATAATCTATTTTGGAAATAACGTTTCCAATTTAGAATGTTAATACTCTACAGTAAAATATATTTTTCATGATATTTTACGTACATAATCTCACACATGAAACTTGACCATTATCTTTCATTTCTTAAGCTTCATGCATTGTTTTCCGCTCAAGAATTAAAAAGAAACACTTTTTCATTGTTGGTGGGTAGGTTGAAAATGATTTAAAATATCTCGCTTTTAATGTTTAATCCTGAAAGAAAAATTAATTTTTATTAATTGAAATATCACCATTAAATCTTCGGGAAGAGGCAAAAATTAAACTATCATAATGAAAAAAGTATTTTCTGTCGCTTTTCATGATGTTTAAATTAATTTGATTTTAAAAAGTGATATTAATGTGCAGTTTGTATGAACCCAGATCGTCAGCACCACAATTGTCTAAACTACTATAATAAGTACTAAATCAAATTTTGTCAAATTAATGAAATACTTTTAAAAATACCCAGGATGTTATTATTTTTTTAATTCTTATAAAGTATTTTATATTGTTGAGACATTGGAAATCACAAAATCAATAATTCAATTCTGATATATTTGTAAAGCACTGTTAGTATATAAAAATGATATTTTCATAGTAGAATTTTATCTTGAAAACTTCCAATGCCCAATGTACTTCATTTTAATGTGTAAAAATTGACAGCATTTCATTCTGTTAATTTTCTGTAAATATCCGAATTTTCAGATTTTTCTCCGAGGAAGATTACATCAGGGATTTTTCCGATTTCTCCTCAGGAATAACAAAAATATTTTTACGATTAATAATCTTTTACATGATTGAGGCTTTTTTTCGCGGCTGTCGATTTCTTCTCGATAAAGTTTTTGAGAAAACTTAATCCATGTTTGTGTCTAGAGTGAAGACTTGTGTCGCCAGCGTGAAACTACCAGAGAGTGTATTTCATCACAAGTATCGTCACTTTCCTATCTTCCAAGTAGCAATACAGAGGACCTCTGTCAATAATAAGAATTATGTTAAAACAAAATCCAGTAAACGCGCTAGTTTCACGCAGAGTGCGGGGATGGATATTATGCATGTTTATATTTCATTTCATTTGATCAATCTGGTACTCATGATTAAAATTCATATCCACACGGCCGATTTTCTGATACCCATGATTCAAAATCTGCTATATCTTGTATGAACGATTTTGACATCAACTGATTTTAATTACTATTCAATAACATCTACCGTTCTAGCATCACTTGATTGCGGTCAGTATCTTTACCTAATTTCATAGTTTTTCAATGCTCATTGGCTCTTTTGAATCACTGTCTATATAGAATCTCGTCCGTTGGATTTCCAAGTCATCAACAGTTGACCAAACACTATCATGAAATAACACTGAAGAAGCTAAGGCCAAAAGAGTTGGAGGCTTTCCAACACTTCAACGGGTACGTAAGCATGTGTGCATGCGAGCATGCGCACACGCGTGTGTGTGTGTCTGTCTATGTATATCTGTGCGATTTGCACTCATTCTCCTTTATCTCAGACCCCTTATTACTTCAAATAATGATCCCTTCTCTCCTTTGGAATCTCGAATCAAAATTAGTAGCAAGAAGATCGGCGAACAAGGATTTTAAAAAAAAGTTGTGTCTATAATATGATTCTGCTTGTTCTTACTCGCCTCCGAATGTTACGGTTTCGATAATTATATTAAAGAGGTTAGGTAGTTTAACAAGAGAGTAGAAAGGGAGAAGACAGAAAGGGAAGTTAGGTAATTTAATGATAGGGTAGGAAATGAGAGAACGGGAAAGAGAAGTCACATACTTTGATGAGAAAATAGGAAGAGACAGGGCAGGAAAGAAAGGTAGGTAGTTTACAGAGGAGGTAGGAAGATTTTCGCATATGAAACTAACCATGTTTGTATAACATTTAGATAAAAACATGGAGAGTAAACAAAAATTGGAAGGAGTGAAAGATTGAATGAGAAGGGCAGACAGGTGAGATAATGGAAAAATTTATCTGTCACGATTTCTACGACGAAGATGCAACGCGAAACTTCTTTCATTTTTTATCTATCCACTTGCGAGATCACGGACTTAGAGGTCACAAGTTCAATGTATACAAAGAGAGCTAAGGAAAACAATTTAGAAGATTCCCTTTCAAGTACCGAGTCACTGATTAGTGGAACAATCTTTCAGAAGTAATAATGGAGGCATCAAGCCTGAACGCATTCAAAATCTGCCCCTGACAGACTGTGGAGGCGAAAAGAAATTATTTACGACCCTCTTTCTGCAGTATCATCTGATCGGAGAACAACATACGAGGCGATCGACTTATGTTAGAACTTGGTTCAAGAGGCAATCACCAAGGCATTATCCCAGAATACTACTATTTCTAGGAAGGCAACGACGATGACGACGATGACGACGACAACAACCACAACGACGACGATGATGATGATGATGATGATGATGATGATGATGATGATGAAACACGTTTACTCAGTTTTCACTCGGACGCTCCCTGGTTAATTTATCCTACTGAACTTCAATATATATATATATATATATATATATGTATGCTACGTCGTGTATGTGATGAGTTCTTATTTTCATAGCTGAAGATGAATATTTTCTTGTGTCATAATATTATGATGTAGTCTGATAGGGAAGAAATATTACAGAAACATCTCGTGTGAAAGAACCAATACGCTTGTTGAGAATAACTAGTTAATTAACAAATTCAACTTGTTGAAAAATATCGACAATCAATCATTTCAAAGATTAATTCACTGATAGATATTTCTCATGAATGATATTATCTTGATAAACAAGAAATGTCTCTTCATTTGATTGAAGTGCAGTGTAACATTCATAGTTCAAAACGTAATATGAAGTGTATTATATCCTATATTTCGGGGAACACAGTGAGAAGTTTTAATAAATTTGAATTGAGTTACTACATATTCATCAAACCACAGATAATTTCTATGAGTTGATTACATTCAAGAAACTGATATGGGTTTTTGAATGAATTTCATCCGTTAGTGCAACTACATTGGGGTGCCTGTGTGAGAGAAAGAGAGAGAGACGGGGGCATTTTTAAGCTTCTGTCTTTTATCATCGTCGGTCATTCAACAGAAAAACAACAAGAAAAACTATTCCAAAGATGCATTCATGAATCAGATTGGATTAATTTGATTGATCTAATTCCAAAGCAGCAATATCTGCCATTGTGTATGATATGGTCGGACTATGTTCCTTGCATATGTGTTCATTTATTCAGAGCTCAGGACGCATGCTCAGAGCGCACGCTTGATTGGACTTGACACGTCATACCGTTTTTTGGTAAATCAGAGTTGTGTTATCGGTGTTCTGCTGGGTTGCCTCCCTTGTATTGGGTAACTTGGGTAATTTGTTTTGAGAGGTCTTTCATGATAAGAAGCTGCCAGAGGATATTGATATCAATTTGTTCAACTGGAGAAAGTGTGCGTGCTGCTACCTTTAGTCGTCGTATTCGCCAATTATTCTCCCAGTCAATAATTTGTAATTTATCCCATTAGGACCAGTGCCCATCCCAGGTAGCTGTGGTTGACTCTAATAAGGTGAAACATACAAGCCGGTAAAAATAAGAATTGAAGAGCACGTGAAAGCCGTAATACGCAGCGAGACGTACAAATCTGGCACGGGGACCATGTCTGAAGGGAGCAGGATGGGCACATGGCCCCCACTTCCTAGAACCAAAAGTACCCGACGAAGCCAGGGGGGCACACAGCCGAAACGTTGCGAATAGATGAACACATCGACGAGGAAAATAGTCTGACTATATCATATATAATAATTGATACACCCTGTCTAATAGAATTAAGACAAGAGCACTATCTGTATTTTTCATTTGTTTAATCACGTGTGTACATCCATAGACAACAGATACTGAACACGACATTGACAGAACAACTTCTGAATCAGTGACCTCAACTCGACAGAGTTTCTGCTTCAATAGATAAAAACTAGTGTCATAAATATGGCCGTTATTTGTAAATATGATGAATCAGTGTGGTTTTTTATTACTTTGAAAAGCGGAATCTGAAAGAGGAATGATCTTAAAAAACTAAATCTTTAACATAAGGTCTGACGATGCACACGTAGTTATCCTATGTTTATTTTTTTTAACTTTCTGGTTCATCTTCAAGATGGAGCTAAAATGACTTTCAAAATCGAATTGCTCCGCTTTATAGTTGTCAGAATGTCCTATTTGTCTGATCCAGATCAGCAAATGTATTTATATATCTAAAAATCAATTCTTACGTGTTCCCTTAATCTAAAAGAAAACCTTAGGATAGAAGATTTTAAAATGCATCTTGAATTTTTCTGCAATAAAGCAACAGGATTTCTCACGCTTCAAACAGTTATCATTTTTAAGTAAATTCAATTCACTTTGATTGTGGATTCGTATACCGTACATCAATAGGGACTTATTGACTCGGGATAATGAGTTGCTCCATGTTTTAATGCCGTCAATAGAAGTGTTGATAGTACGATTTTATCCACAATATAGACATAAATGTACGTCAATAACCTGGAAAAAAAACGATGGCAAGGAGATCTTAAATAGTTTAATTCAACCTCATAAAGTAATCAAGCATTTAGTTGATGAAGGCACATAATTATTGTCGCTATTCTAAAACAACCGGTCAAGGTCCCAAAAGTCTTCCATCTTTTGTTGATCCACAATTGACCCTGCTGAAATAATCATATTGGTATCCTTATCGACGACGAAAAAGAAATACGGCGTGTTCACTTGTATTATTACTCCACAGCTAGATAGATTTGTCTTTCCGGTCCCGGTCTCTGCACCAGCCTTAATTTTCAGAAAAGATTTTTGGATAAACTTATTCACGAAGAAATCTTCTTGGAGCGACATTTTTGACAAGCCGCCCGTTTTCTCAAACAAATCGGTAATTCCTAGTTTTGGTAAAATCCTTTCTAGATGTAAATCGCATTGAAGATCCAGCTTCAGTTTTTGAAATACGACTTGGGTTTTTTCAAAGCCTTCTAGATTTATCCAGGAATGTAAAATATCTGCATTAATAGTCTCTATTAATTTTTTAAAGTTTTCTCGCTGAGAAGGTATCACAAGTAGCAAGCTGGTGGATCCGTTCTCGATGGGAAGTTCAACCATTTGGCAATTCATATGTTCATCTTTTCGATAATTAAGAGAAGCAGATGTAAAGTTTGAATTGGAATAACTGTGATCTTTATCCCGTAAGAAACTTTCTTCTGTCGTCGACTGCAAGCCAGCGTTCCATTCTCCATTGAAGACAACGACCGACAACAACAGAAGTAACGTGTCTGATGTAATGTCTTTTTCTAACCCGATACTTCGTGCAAGTCCGTGGGTCCTTGATTTAACCAAATTGTTAATGTCGGCTACTGCTTCAGGGAAATGCACCGATTCCAATCCATTTGGATAGAACATTCGCAGCACAAGCCAGTATTCTCTACGCAGTTCGACCGACGAAGCAACATAGATTTTGTCTATTGCTGTGTAAATGCTAGCCTTTTCTGGATTCCTCCACTCATAAAAGAAGTTGTGAATTTCCGTGTGGAATTTCGATGTGTGGAGAAAAGCGTTCAGTACCTTCTCTATTTGCGATGCTACGTGCTCAGCAGATCCCAAATACGTCATGAACAAGAGCCTCGCTATGTTTAGCGGGAAGAAGAGTATATTTTCGTCGCTGCTATTGACAAGAGTTTGGAAGAGGTTCAACGTGAAGTTGTTCATTGCAAACGAAAAAGTTTCGTTTGTATTGTCTCCATCTTCACTTTCGTAAGCCATTTTGTGTACACGGGAACCTAGCAAATGAAGGAAATGCTTTTATCAACGGTCATCTATAGGACAAGGCGATTTATTTCAGATGAGAAAATACAGTAGTAGATATATGCGTGCACTCAATTAGTACGTTTCAAAAACACCTTGTCAGTATTTACAATTAAACCGTCTCTTTCGTAATGATTTTTTTTAAAAAGGGGCGAAAAGCGAAAAGCGAAAATAGCGTTTGTTCTTCTGGCAGCCCTCATTTAGACAACACGCAACCTATTTCATCTACCCTGCACCTCAGTTTTCTGTAACTTCCACCAGATTTTTAGGAAGTTTTCCCAGGTAAATAAATGAAAATTGCTCCTTGGCTTCACACGATTTCGACTTACGAAAGATTTATATTAGAACACTCCAATTTCAGATAGTGGAGGAAATCTGTATAGAATTTAGCATGATAGATAGATAGATAGATAGATAGATAGATAGTTGGATAGTCGGGAAATGACCATTGGAAGGTGAATAGAAAAACTCATGAGATAGGTGCTCTATCTAAACAAAATATGAAGATGTAACACCATTCTCCTGACTTTTTTCTCTTCACCTTCCAATTGTCATTTTCATTCAGTCGGATCACTTGATATCCACAATACAAACATATATATATATATATATATATATATATATATATACTGCAAAGGATGATTCATCCACCTTGAAAGTCAGCATTCGAAATCTTGGACTCGAAAATCAACCACTGGAAAATACGCAAACTATCTAACCAAACAAGACAGGCTTCATAATAGTATTTGCCAAGTTTAGGGTCGTCGAAGCCTTCTGCTTACACTATCCTAATATTCAGTCGTTCGACGCAGTCAATGTGTGTGTGTGTGTGTGTGTGTGTGTGTCTGTGTGTGTGTACTGACTCTCTTTATCAAAATTAGGAATGTTTTGAACACCAACATGGAGTCTCTTTGAGATTTGCAATGAGATATATCGTTAATTTTTCCGTGGTTTTTGTATGAAAAGTTCAAATTTTATGTAGATCAACTAAGAAAAAGTCATTTTTTAAAGCGTGTGATAAAAGCGGAATTAGGACTTTGATGATATGGAAGGTACTTATTGTGATCACTTTGGGAAAGGGTCTTTCAAATGATAATAACAGGTTGATAACATTAAGCAAAGATATAAAAATTGGAACGAATCACATTCATTCTCATAAATCTACATTTATTGTTATGTAGATGAATTCATTATGAACAAATTTACGTTATAAAGAATTAACGTGAAATTTATTTCTATTTTTTTATTCATCTTAATTTTCAATTTATTTTAAATAAAATGTTTGGAACCGACTGATTAGGTAATAATAAACTATTATATGTAATTATAACAAACGGCTCTAACTGTATATTAGAAAAATATTTTAAAACATGTTAAAGCAATTAAATCCAATCCTTTTTTTTTCTTTAAATCTCTAAATTAGTTTGAATGTTGGTGAAATATTCTGTATTGGATACTTTTCATGAGTAATAAGATAATTATAGCTTACCTGATACCATTTTGTTGCTGAAAATCAAGAGAGCTATTATGAAAACAAGGAGAATGTATTTCATTATGATAGTTTTTTTGGAGAAATGATCTCTTAAAATAAGACAAATGGTAAGAGTTGTTTTCACAGCGCACGAAGGTAAACGTGATTGACTTGGGCTATTTCAGGTTTAAATGTAATTCATACTGCATTCAAAATTGATATAAAACGACAGGAAAGCAAACATCATTACCATTTGGTCATGTGTCTGAATGATAGATCTTAGCATTGTTATATTGACTAATCAAATTAGCAATTCTGGGTTATGGACAAATTTGAAAAGCGACTTAGTGGCAATTGAGACATTGATATTTTGGGCTTGTCTTTAGGACAAGACGCATCTAATGGTGATTGTCAAAAGATTTAAAATAAGGCTTGGCAAGCGTGCTCTTTTTTAACTTGTTCTTGACGTCATGACTTGATGGCTTAATTCTGAACTTACATGATAGAATACAGCAAGTTTTATGTCCTAGCTGAGGCATTGTCATTTTATTGATTATCGTATAGTTTTTATTCCTTATTTTCTCGGCTTTCTATGATAAAACTTGATCTATTTCTAGATTTTTCGACCGTTAAGCAAGCAGCTAGGATGGGAAGTAAAGCATAAGCTTCAGAGGGATTTGGGTCTGCATTCCTTATCCTTAGAAGCCTGAGTTACAGGGACAGCACCTCATCGATTAGGCTACGAAAACCAACCGACACAGATAATCTAAATTTAATCATATAGTTCGATTTTTCATTAGAGAAGAAACTAATAAAAAATTGAGAGTAGGATTAACAGAGAAAAAGGAAGTGCTAAGTGGCATAACGGCCAACAGAGTGGAAATCGGGATTGGTGGATCTAGTTCGAGGCTGTTTACGTTTGCTTTGCAATAGTGCCCCTGGGAAAGGCATCAATCAACTCCTTCCAATGATATGGCTAAATAGAAGAGCAGTTGGAGCCCTTCAGCTCCGTATACCAATCCATCAAAGAGAAGGCTACTCAGACAGGAAAAAACTACTGATTTTCAGTCGCCATAGCTGGTCCGAAGCCTGGATAAAGGAGGCGTGTCGGCAGTGGGGTTAACAACTGCATCCCGTAAAAATCTACTAGCTCCTGAAATCACAGTTGGTGGCTATTCTGGGGTTGACCGCCGCTACAGATGACTAAAGCGGTTGAGTTAGTTTTCTACTACAAGTATCATCATCAGTCTTTTAACGTCTGTCATTGGACATAGACCTTCCCCAGGATCCGCCACATTTCTCTGTCATGAGCGTCGAGGAGCCAGTATTTTCTTAATTTGTCTAGTCTATCTCTCCATCTTGTATTTTGTCGGCCTCAGCTTCGCAAGTGGTCTCTGGGGATCCATGTTGTGAGTCGTGATGTCCATCGGTTGTCTATCATTCTCGCAACATGACCAGCCCATTGCCATTTAAGTTTTCTTATAAATTCTATGATGTCTCGGACCCCTGTTTCCTTCCTGATATATTGTGTTGCCGTCTGTGTGATCTTTCCAAGTGAGGATTCTCTCATCTGCATACTGTATGCTTCTCAGTTTGCGGGTCTGTCTCTTGATTAGGTTCCATGTTTCAATTCCATGTGACTATAGGGAGGATGCATTGATTGTATAGTCTTCTTTTTAGGATCATTGGGATCGTCTTGTTTTTTAAGGTTGAGTTAGCTCTGCCGAAGGCTTGTCATCTTAGGGGGATTCTCCGTTTGATTTCTTCTTTTGTGGGTTTCATCGAGTCTTGTCGTCCTACGTAGATGTAGTTGTCTACTTTCCCCAGTTTTTCATAATCGTGTCGGACAATCCATTTTCCTGGATCAACGCGTTATAATGATTTAATAATACAACTGTGCTACATTAATCATGCACAATTCATATCTTTAAAGAACTAGGATTGTCGGAAACTCTAATTAAGTGAATATTAGATATGAATTAAATGGTCATTAATATAATTGAACCAGATTATTGATACAAATGAAACAGTGACAGGTATATTATTAAATGAATATAAACATCATATATAGTTGATGAGCCAATAGTATAACCCAACTTCTGTAATGAGACATCGCAATCGGGTTTTTCCAGTATCTCTACCTTTTTTTCTATCGATATGGACTTATGTTTACGATTTACATCACTGCTGACACCTGCACTTCGCTTGGAAGCTATTACTAGGGTAAATATTAGTAAATCAGGCTAGCAATTGCATACTTGTACAAAATCGATGAAGCAGTAACAAGTTATGCTGTATGAAAAAAAAAATTTAGAGATGGTACCACTTATAACGCCACAAGTAAACTAGTGTGAGAGCTGGGGAAATTGCATTTATCCGCACGTAGTTCTATCTGGATTCGAAGAGATAGAAGACCATCAGTTACTGGAAAATCAATTTATCATCTACGAACAATAAATACTTTTCGGATATTGGACTTGCCCCTCAAGTGGAAATGCTCCATATTTCCCAAAGTGCCATAAGCCGTTGTGGAGCCCGGGGGAAAAAACGGGAATTCAAATGCTTATATTTAATGCAAGCTGGCAGGCTTCTGCCCTCGGCAACACAATCTTCCTACTTTATTCCTATCTTTTTGATGTACTAAGCTAAACTTAGTAAATATTAGTATTTTCGTGTACTTGTGTCATCTAGATGTTAGGAATGGCAAAAGTTATCATAGACGTGTTTAGATTTACGCAATTCATTTAACTACAATTGTTAAAAATTATCTTTGTTTTTTTCAACCAGATTGAAATTTTGATTTTGAATTTGATAACAGATAGCAATTGCATGGCTTTGTCATACTTACAGTGTACATTATCTTGTTCTTGTTAACTTTTGTCTGTTCATTACATAATTTCGATATTAATGTAATATTGTAATTCATTTTCTCAAGCTCAATTCAATTCCGCCAACAGACAGAATACATTTTGATATGGGAAAAAAACAGCAACACTGCTTAATGACGCTGCATCTACAACGTAAATAAAAAGAGATATATTCCACCTGTCATTTTTAATCCACATGCATTCAAAATTAGCTGGACCTGGAATATCAGCAGCAGCAGCTTCTTGGCGTCCGTCGTTGGACGTAAACCTTCACCAAGAGTCGCCAGACCTCCCTATCATTGGCGTCGCAGAGCCAATACTTTCTAAACTTGTCTATTTTGCCGTGTGATTTTATTTTATTTTGCCGGCTACAGTTTTGCGTATGATATCTGGGGATCCAAGTTGAAAGTTGTGGTATCCAGCAGTTGTCTACCATCTTTGTAACGCGTTCCAATCGATTGCCATTTGAGTTTTCAAATGGTTTCTATGATCCTTCTGGCCTAAAGATTTACTGAATGGAGAATGGAAACGGTTAACTGAGTTCAAAGTCTGGTTCAAGCAGTTTGCATTCACTTTGCACTAAAGCCCTTGGCATCAGCTTGATGCCAGTAACGAGTAATTAACAGGGCAGTTGGAGCCGTTCAGTACCCGGTGCCTTGAAAAAAAATCCCACAATTGCCGCAACGATTAAGCCCCCGTGGATCCCAAAATTCAGATCAAATAGTTAATTCAATTATGATTCATTTTCAAAACTAGTTCATTTGTTTGTTCATCAACCAGAGTCCTACAGGCTGTGAGAGTTACACAAAAAAACTATCAAATTTGTCCTTGTATCTCTTATTATTATTTATATGACACTTATTCAATAGAACCAGGGGGGGTCTTGAAATATGACACATGTTCTTCATCCTGCCGACTTTGACATATGCAAAACTTCAGGCAAGAGACTTCATGCTTACTTCAGACAAATTCGTTAGTTACATTTTAAACCGTTGCACAGGATTTTATACTTTTTGGGGATCGAACTTACTGTCCTTGCTGGTATCAGTGGTTCTTCTGCTTCTTCGAATCCATGCATAGTTGCATTCAGCACTTTGGACTACGGGTGTAACAAAGACACCATCTGGTGTTCGGCAAAATATGCTTTACCGATGTGTTCAGTTGTGACATGGCTTGCAGAAAAAAGTTTATCAAAGGATACCGCTCTGCTGTGATGGCATACGTGCATTCTTACTAGATATGCTTTTCTGGTCCTTGGGATGTTAACTACACCACATGATGTAGAACTAAAGTTCCTCAAGTATTAGACCGGATTTGCTTTTGAGGCTACATGTCCAGTCCCCACCTTGGTGATGTAATCGCATCCAGTTAGAGTATTAAGAGCGGGTAGCACATAGCAAAGTTCCTTTCCAACTTGAAACGCTAACGTGTATATTGGAATGAATCTTGTTGAGCTCCCAACATCAGCGTTGGACCAAAGTTCAAAAAGACCATTGAGATGGAGAACGTCCCAATAGTACATTAGTAGTACAAATATCAAACCTTTTCACTGCATGCATTCTATGAGGAATAATGCGAGCATCAGCTTCTTCCACATCAAGTCAGATGTACAATATTTCTATTGACAATATGACAAGAAACCATTACACACGTGCCGGGAAAGCAACTTGCAATGATTTGAACTGTAGAGGCTTTGATAGTTTCTCACCAAGACTTTTACATGAACTAGCAACTGCAGTTTCGGTGTGTCATTGCTTGAGGTACAAACCCTGACTATTCAACTGGTAATGGAGAGTCGTTTTCAATATCATTCTATTCAATTGCCACCACTATTTCACGACGTCTTCTTGCAGAATCCTTGGGGGATTCATTGTATGAGCCGAAGACCAAGTCCAGCCAGTCTGTTCCAGCGATGGAGGCCATGGCTTATATCAAGAGTCTACCTTCACATTTTTTTATGCCACATGGTCTACTTCATGAATATACAGCGAGGGTCTGGGCCTCTCTCTTGTATACAGGGCCCCCCACAACTAAGGGGGGGTCTATGAGTGCTGGGGTGTCAGTTACCGTCAGCAGATGTCAAAGTTTGGTGAGGAAACCTTCGCATTTACAATAAGTTTTATCTTCATAAAATTCTTAATACTCATACAATATCAACAACGATAATAACAGCTCGCTTTTGTATCAATTATTAAGAATGTTTAAATTGGCTTGACACTTCAATTATCTATTTATATTGATCGAGCAAGTGGATAGACGCGAGCCTAAACCACATATGTAACACTAATCTTTACTTAAGCCACGATTGTTAAATCAATCAACATTTATTTCATGATGAAGGTTAATACGTTGGTTATTCTAACGTCGATCAACAAATTCGCTTGTTCGGGTGTCTCCAAGCAAACTTCAATTCAGGATAAGGCAGGTAGACATCCTATACCAAAACAAATAATTTGGATAACTTTATTTCCGCAAAATTTACAAGGCCAATAGACTTGAGTTTTTATCAAATCAAAAGTTATTTAATGTTTTTAGTCGTGATGAAATTCTATCATCTTTGCCGAAAGAACAATGATAATAAATGTATTTGACCATTAAAGTAAAAAAATAAAATATTTTTCTTCACTCTACGTGCACATTTATCGATACATTATATATATATATATATATATATATATATATATATATATATATATATATATATATATATATATATATATATATGTCGTCTATGATTAGGACTGATATAAAATAAGCTCGTTCATTTTTAGATCAGTAAAATTTTAGTCTATTTAATAAAATCATGACTACACATTCTGATTTAAAACTTATCAGCTTGACCATAATGAAATAATAACCAAAATTAAAGAATATGTTAACGAGAGAATAAAAATGGACTAAATTATTAATTCGCATTAGATTAAATATATTTGTATTATTTAGATAACAAAAAGAGATGGATTCAGCTTTTGTTAGTGTGAAAGATCATTGTACTGACTAGAACCAAGGAAAAGGGAAAACATTTGGCTCTGGTCCATTTGTCTGACTGATAGGTAGTTAAGCAGGTAGGGAGATCAGACATGGAATGGCAAGTAACGGATTGTCTAAGTATATTAGTGGAACATCCCATTGAGGTGTCACTATCGACAAGTACGTGGTTTGGTTCAGTTTCAACCATATATATAAATATAATTTACTTGATGATTTAAAGGAAAAAAACAAATCGATGGAAGCGAGATAGTATATGACATTGAAAAATTGACTTTAGGTTAAGTGAAAAAAAATGTAAAATCCTTTGGTTAAATGTGTTGGTATAAAATCAACTCGAAGAATTTCTAATGCGATTAGTATTCTTAAAGATGTCATAAGTTGGTTTACATGCAGTCTGAGGTCCAACACGAGGTGTTGTTAGGTGAACACTGCTGGGATTCCATGTAAAGATAACTGTTTTGTTTTTTAAATCCTGAAACATTTATAAAATAAACAACTGATGATCTCAACAAGAGAGGACTCACACATAGTACCATAATAACAAAGTATGTGTAAAAAAATTTTAGAAAACATCGAAGAAAATTACATGAATTATAATAACAGATATTGGGAAATAAGTGACTGAAGTGACACAAAAGAAAGCTGTGAAGTTTTCCAAACTATATATATATATATATATATATAAGTTATTAATTGTGCTATATAAAATATAGAAACTTGCTTGAAATGATCTCCTGTCGTTACACAGTTGATATATCACTCAATTTAGACAAGGTAAATAGGATAAACAAGTAAAGAAAATGGGACTGCTGAAGAAATAATACCTGCCACCAATAGGGTAGTCACTTCAGCGTAGCGATGCTCTTAAGCTAAACAAAATAACTGCTTTCAACCCGAATTCTCATCTTGTTTATCCTCGGTCTATACGACTCTTTCAACGTGACAGTTATGTATTAAGGAATGGACATATTTGGTCCGACAGAATTAATTAAAAATTGCGTTATATTGAACAGAAACTCACTTGAAATGATCTCCAGTCGTTACATGGTTTGTACTCAATTTAGACAACGTGAATAGAATATATTTATATGTGCGTGCGCGCGCGCGCGTGTGTGTGTGTGTGTGTGTGTGTGTGTTCAAGTAAATACATCATGTTCAGTATATTTACATCTATATACCCATACATAAATGATATGTATTTAGCTCTGGTGACAAAAATACCAAATGGGCAGTTTGAAATAGAGCCTACATTCTTCATCTTGCCTATAACCAGCTTTTTACGGACCTGGTTTACACACAATGTTGTCAATAGTTGTACGCCTTGGGCATGTGAAAAACAAGCTAAGTTATACGATCTATAACTTATCGTTCGTTTTCTACGCCAGACAAAAGATATCAGCTCAGAAGTTCAAAAAGCGCTTTTGATCAGCTATGTTAAAGATCAAATAAACACTTTGTTAATAGACTCCAAAAGTTATAAACTTTCATTGTGGATACATGAAGATTATAAATCAATCATTTGATTGATTAACACTTTCCGTGCTTTTTACAAAGATTTTCGTAGATAATATTCCTGGGTCACAACTTCTAAATACAAAGATCTTCGGGGGAGTTTCAAACGATACTTTAAATTAAGTTTTCCCCGAGACTTTTGAGATCCAGGTTTACCTGATTTAATTATTACAACGATCTTTAAATCAAGCTGGCTCCAGAAGAAGCTACCCATCCATGAACTATCTCCATTCGATAAATCAGCTAAAAGAGAAAGTAGCAGAATATAAAATGCCTTTCGGGGAAGCATTTATAGACTTCAAGAATGTATTCAACTCAGTAGGAATTCCCAATGTCATTGATGCTATCAATGTTCAAGGTGTAGACCCCGTATATGTCAGAGTAACGTATATAACATCACAGCAGCTCCTTAATCAGGCTACATTAAGACTCGAAGCCGTTTTAGCTCAAAAAAGATGTAATACAAGGTGATGCCAGCTCACCCAAACTCTTTCCAGCCTGCCTCGACATGATCTTCCAAAACCAAGACCGGGAAAACAAAGGAATCAGAATAGACGGCAAAGTATTCTGATTTCTTTGTTTTCCCCGGACTAGGTTTCGGAAGATCATCTCGAGGTAGGCTGTCGTCTGAAAAGCTGAGGCCCAAGTAACGTCAGGTCGTCATTTTTGCAGAGAACCTCCACGATCTCCAAATAATGCCAGATGAACTGAACGAAGAATGCAAGAAAGTCGGCCTTCACATAAAGCTCAGCAAAACATAGATCAGGTACAACAAACATGTCGGAAATACACGCACAATGACCATAATCAAAAATGCGAAGCTGTACCAAGTCAACAACTACATCTATGTAGGACAACGAGTCTCCATGAAATCCTTAAACGAGGACGAAATCAAACGAAGAATTACTCCAGGATGGCAAGCCTTCAGTAGAACAAGCTCAACCTTCAAAATCTTGAAGATTCCATTAGTCTTAAAAAGAAGAGTATACAACCAATACATCCTCCTGATAGTCCCCAATGGAGCTGAACATAGGATCAAACCAAGGGATTTACTCGCAAACGGAGAATCACAAGACAGCACAATATATTAGGATAAAAATAGGAGTTTGAAATATCAGGAAAACCATTATGAATCTCAAAATGCAATGGGCTGGTCATGTTGCAAGAATGGCAGATAGCCGATGGACATCACGACTATCAACATTGATCCCCAGAGATCAAATGCAGAACCGAGGCCGGTAGAATATGAGATGGTGAGAATAACTGGACAGGCTCAGAAAATATTGGCTCCACAACGCCCATAACAGAGAGATGTGGTGTATCCTGGGGAAGGTGTATGTCCTACGACGGACGATTGAAGACTAATCATGAAGATAATGATGATGCTGATGAAAATACGTGAAAAATCTTGGGCTAAGGGCATTAACTTTGTATGCAATTTATAAAGGGAGGCAACACTAGATGAATCGGCTCACTTGGTATGTTTTAGAAATCTTTTTTCCACAACCTGTCTTAACAATACCAAGTTTCATGAATATAGAAATATGGCGATATAAAAATCAACCTATATTTTTTTATGTAAAAAGGTTTAAATTGTTATTTTAAAGAATACGGACTATATTTGGAAGGGGAAGAATGACTTCTACACCGGTTCTCATGTTGCTGTTATAACCACGTTTTCCATATTCCTTACTTTGACGCTCGGCAACTTCTGATCATGTCAGCTGGTTCGAAACGAAAAAACGGAGCTAATGAATCCTCTCCAGATCCGATCGTAAAGAAAAGTCCCAAATTCCCTGGACACTGGAGTATGGGATTATTAGCTTCTATGGAAGACCCTAAATTGCGGGTAGAAGCTGATGATAAAATAGTTATCATTAAAGATAAATATCCGAAGGTAAAATATTTCTTTTTCCAAAAATGCCAACAGATTGAAAAAAATATATAATTAATTTCCCAAATAACTCCTTTAAAGTTATTAATTCAAGTAATCTTTACTGTATGCGTAGTCGATAATACTCAGAATCATTAAAAATGCGCTGATAACGTTTTTAATTAACACAGATCTTTTCTTCTTTGAGACTAAGTGATAAACAAGCAAAATTATATTTTTAATTAATGATCAACGTGTTATTTCCAATTCATTCTTAATTATTTTTTTTCAGCTACTGTTGCCAATTTGATGTTTTGTTTTCACTTTTTCGTATTCAGTGCTGATCGTTATTTAATGCTTGTCAAAAATTGTTTTATTTTTCTTCCTTGTTTGTTTTGTTTTTGTATTTAAGTAAGAATAAAAGCCTTTCTTTTTTCCTTATTAATTTATTTCAGTTTATATCAAAAATAAGTGTTGAATCTTTCAAAACCGGCAAAAGACACTCGAATATTTTTAGCGATCTTTTGTTTTCGGTCGGTATATACAAAAAGTAAAAGTAAGGGGAAGCTACTCTCACTTGATGCATAACCTTAACCCTAATCTTCTGGAATTACTATATTTGTGAACAGATGTAGAAAGACTGCAAGAAATCTGTTGTAATTCACCGGGAGAGAATGGCTACCACTTACTCTCATTTTAAAAACTAAAAATGAATTACTTTTCATTTTCTCTTTTCTTTTTTTCTTAGAAGATTTTTTTGGGTATATGTTATCGAAAAAAAATAATCAACCAATAAAAACAATTCTTGGCTAATATGTATAGCCGAAGAAAAAAATATTCAGCTATTGTTTTTGGAATGAAGCCACCCCAACTAAACAAAAAAATTGTTCGAAATCACCTTGATTGGTCAGAATTTAAGATTTTTGCTAATTAAAATGGAACCATTAATTTGAATACAGAAAATTGATATTACTTCCTCTGATGAAAATTCACTGTTATTTTTTAAACATAATTTACCTGGATGGTAAACCTCCTGGTTAATTTCTCTGATGCAGATATATTGTTTATTTTTTATGAAAGCCTATAATGATAGGAGTCACTCACATTCCTATTTCCATACTATGTAAGTTGAAGCTTGAGATTTTGAAAAAATAGTTTGATGCCTGTCCAAATAATAGACTGAATAAATACAATTCCTTCAAATTACATTCAATTTTTAAGTACAAAAATACAATAGACTAACAATTTTTATCAAGATAATTTCATTTCCATGTTATTAATCCTTTCCTTTCCTTTGAAGAAATTAGCTGTAATCATTACAAGAACTTGACATTCCAAGGATAAAATGAAAATATAATTCAGATGTTTAACAATATTTTAAGACAATCCAGAATTAATCAAATCAGTCTGGATCCAAGTCACAATTGTGCTATTTTCAACAGTTTTTCTCCAGGGCCATCCTGTTTGTTATTTAATTTTGTTATTTACCAACAGCCAGATTTAAAGAATTACTGAGTTGCATTTGTAAAATCATAACTCATTGAAAGTGTTTATCTATTATGAATGATTGATGACCTCAAAATCTGTGTACCAAATCACTAGTTGAAAAAGTAAGTTCAAATCCGCCTGTCAATAAAATATCACCTTCTTCTGTCCACAGTACCAACCATCTTTTAGCTGATTTTCATATCCATATCTATCTTTTCTAATAAATAAACACTTTCAGCAAGTTATGATTTTACAAATTGTTGGTGCTAGTGCAGCTTTGAACATACTCATCATTAATAATTACCATATTTAGCTTGAAAGATAAATATAGACTAAAGACAACTGCAAGTCTTCACCAAGACCATCAAGAGGCAAATCCTATAGCTTTCTATTATACTTCTGCTGATGCCACTGAAAACGGCCATGCAGTACATAACTTTCTACTTTAATATGTTCACTAATCTTGAAGGTTCCTGCATGAGGAAGGCAACTTCTGCGCTAATCAGGACAGGCTGGCCAAAGCCAATAGCACTTCAGACAGACAGTGCAAGTAAGAAAAACAGCAAATGCTGAACAAAGATCAATATCTACTTCGCTGCTTTTCCTGTCGATACTCCTGTTCAGCACCAAGTCTTGGATAAGTGGCGGCAGCCATCCTTTGCCTCAAGTTCTTCCACCAACTCTGCTTGCAATTAATCTACAAATGGAGTAACTATGTGACTAATATAATTCTCAAAAAGCAAAGTTTCCAAGTGTGTAAACCTTATTACTTGAGCAAAGAATATCTCCAGAATGAAGAACTACTGTCTACCCGAGATCACACTCTTTGATATGCAACAATAACTACAACAAACAAGCATAAAGAAATAGATATAAGGAGATAAAGACCTCCACTACCTATAGCATCAATTTCCATCAACATAGGATGTGGACCAAGGTGCCACCTCAATTTTTGTATATAAGTGTCAAGCCACTCTTAAAGATTAAAGACAACATCCAGCACTAACCAGACATTCTTCTGTAGCTTAGGTAAATTCTTCATCTTACGTAGACTAGTCACCACATAACTTGCTTTCAAGACAGACCCCTTTCATAAAATTTTTGCTATATTCAAAATCGCCACCTACAACATTTAAAATGAAATGTATACCCCGAAGAGTTTCCAAAAAGTAATGACTACACTTGAAATTTTTATTTTATTAAAACCATTGTCACTTTTTTGTTTGTTTGTTCAACGGTTTCTATCAAGCTAGAGCAAGCAGATAAATAGAATTAACAAAACCCTCGAGATTCAAATGTCCAACCTGGAGGTAGGTGGAAAAGTGGTGTAGTTGTTGAGTCAACTATATGCTTCTTAAATATTGGGTGAAATTAATAAGTTACCCAGCAAGCAGCAGATGCAGGTTGAATGGCTGCTACTGATCTCAACTTTGATTACAACTTGCTTGCCTTCACTTTTGTTTACAGTCAGTATCTTATGCTGCATAAAGCCAAATATCAGAAAATCGGACAGCTGCACAGATACATAATTCATCCATACATGAAATAGATATTCCCATGATTTTTTACTTATTCATTTCTAAAATGGGTATTTTAGATATGCTTGATTGACACATCAAAGAAGACTGCGATAAGACTTTGCTTAAAAGTAAATTTCTATTTTATTAGTACCTGGCTCTAACGCAACTTTGCACTTGCTTATCATAATTATTCAGTTTGAAAGATTATTATGAAGGGTAAATGATAGCCATTATTATGTTGTGGCATGCATTCAAAAAAGAGTTTGAATATCATTGATCAACATTGAGTCTTATACTAATATATGAGTCTTTTGATTGTTTGTGCAAAAAACATGCTGAAACTGCCAAGCCTATCAGCCTAATTTTTGACATGAACCTTCACAAGACACTTGAGATATGTAAGGTGGACTTCCAAGGTCATTTGAGGTTGCAGGAGGTCATTTCTAACCAATTTCCCAAGTTGTTGGCTGCAATCTTGCACTTGGAATGCTGAAATTTGGCGTAGGGTTAAATTCTTTCATAGGTCTTAGGCTATATGAGGTTGCTGCCAATTGAAGCAATTACCTGCATAATATTGATTTTGCTATGAAGTCCAGAAATGTTTTGGGCTTTACAAATGGTAGGGACAATAAGGTTAGATTTGATAGAATATATGATGGTGACCTGTTCAAAATATTATTTTATTTTGTTTTTCATTTTATGTTTAAAATGCAAAATCATGAAAATGTCTGTCATTAAATTATTTTTCATTTTAAATACAAAATAAGATTATGTTCATTTGAAACTCAATTTTCTTAGTTTTCAATTGGTAATCCTTGACCATTGGCTTGTAAGATAGGAGATAACTCTGTCAAAATCATCTAAGGATTGTCTCCACTAGAACGTTACTGAATTAGAATTTTCAAAGTTTCACTTTTGTGGCTAACGGTTAGCTAAAGTTTTAAATTACA
The DNA here is from genome assembly GCA_963457665.1 of Thysanoteuthis rhombus. Lineage (NCBI taxonomy): Eukaryota > Metazoa > Mollusca > Cephalopoda > Oegopsida > Thysanoteuthidae > Thysanoteuthis > Thysanoteuthis major. Next base: position 29,136,648 of record OY735208.1, read on the forward strand.
GTCACATAATTTTTTTCAAAACTTTTTTTCTTTATGAACACAATCATTGATTTTTTTTTTTCTTTTTTTTTTTTCAATATTGAAAATGTCCCAGTAAGAATGAATTCCAATTCTGAAGCAGTTCTCTAAACTAAAACAATTTGAGATTTAATTTTGAATTATGATGAATGAATTACTTCGAAGCAGGTAAGTATCATGATCAGCCACAAAAAAGTGCCCAAAAGGCTTTGGTTTGTCCATGATTGAGTTCCACTGAACAAACTCATACAAGTAGCTTGGAAAGAGAACACAAGAGGTGCCAAATGGCAATCATATTTTGCATTTGCCTCTCATCCACATATTCTCCACATTTTGTATATGTACATCAGAATCATCCAGCTCAACAAAACTTTCCTAATTTATAATTACTGAGTGTGAGTACGCACCATTGGACCATTGTTCAATGTTATTGTAGAATCTCCAGCCATCACTCACAATATGCTTGCGATGTAAAATCCATTGTTCCATCAGTTCATGTACTTTCTCCTCCTGCCTATCTGGAACTTCCACAAGGAAATATCAGCCAGACCCACGCTCAATACCACCAAATACCATATGCCCCTCTCTCCATTGTCCCCGATGGTATTTTTTGTGGAAATAATACAATTCATCCACCTGCACAACATTTGGTTTGTTACAGTCCACATCAAAGCTTCCAATCTGTTGAGGATTTAGAGCCACTTTTCAAAGAGTTCAATACAGAATTTGTACTATTTAACACAAGAGGTTTCAGAACACTCTACTTTGTTGCTATGTTTTGTAGCAGATCATTTGCTCAACAGTATGTATGTAAAATCATTGTTTTCTTGGGGGGGGGGCTGGAACCATCTGCCATGTCAAATTGATATATTTCTGTAGCAAATGCTGCAATACCATCTCTTACCATCTAGAATTTTTGACCAGTTGTTTAACTCACAGTTTGCATTGCAGCCATCACAAATATATGAATACTTATTAAATGATGACATGCACACCATTGAATAACTGCCCAGATATCAAGCATAGAATGAGCAAAATGAGTTATAGAATGAAAATTTGTCAATCTGAGGAACAAGAAAGATTTCAACATCATTCCCAATAGATTGAGTTGTTGTTTGATGTCCACGTGATATATTTCAAGAATGTAAAAAATATTCCAAAAAATATATCACCAAATTATAAACATTGAAGGTTTTCAATAAAATAATGATGTCTTCTGTTGTTGACAAAATATATATCTGCGAATCTCAAAGTTGTTTTTTTTCTGTTATTTAAGAAATATATATCAACAAACTACTTTAAAAGTTTGTGATAAAATGAAGCTGGGTTTTTTTTTTCTGTTCTTATTGAAGAAATTACATACTAGTTGAATCACCGCAAGAGAACTGTTGTTTGGCTTTGAGTCTGTGGGCCCAAGTTGAGGGGAAGAAGTCAAATGACTGAAATTCCTTCTATTTGCAGTCAATTGGTCAAGTGTTTTATTTTGAAGATTTTTGACATAACTTGAAAATATAGACCCAAGAGTGTTAGCCAAGAAAACAGTTAAAATTTACCCAATTTAGTGACATTCAAGCAGAGTCAATCCTTGGTTGATTTTAACAGTCATCTCCTATCTTACTTGCCAATCATCAAGGATTACCTTTAAATTTAAATGAATAATAGAAATGTAACATCAATTCAAAGCTACTGGTGCCTTTTTATATGTTTTCTCCCCCAACTTTGAACCTGACTATACCCATAACAACAAGGTATGTATAATTCAGTAACTTTGATTTAAAGCAAGTTATATTTGTTGCATGAGTAAATTAGTATTTTACATGTGCAATATAATGTGGAAGAGCAAAAGAAGTGACTTTTTTTCCGTCAAAGTATGAAGACACCGATGGATTTTTGAATAGAGCTCTTATTTTTCTTTGGTAGGCAAAATACCATTTTTTGGTTCTGCCCAAGGAAAAGATAGCCAATCTGAAAAGTGTCAACAAAGATCATATTCAGTTGCTGAAACACATGCATAAAAAGGGAAAAGAAATTGCTGAAAAGTAAGAATGTGCCTTTTTCTTTTCTTTCTTCCAACTCTCATTCTCTCATTTTGAAAATATGATGAAAATATTTCATTTATAGGCATCCCCTGATATGATGCTATTAATTATATGAGGCAGGTCTATAGTGGGCCCCCAACATTTTTGAATATATTATTTACTACTCATCCAGGAAACCATGGATAAAAACAAATTTTCTGTTTGGATTCCTCGGACCCTGTATTTCGGCTGTGTGCTATTTACTACAACCCGAGTCCATTTGATAGCAGAGGTGACACATCTCCAAAGCCACCCTCACTAAGATATATATTTGATTCATGCAGACTATCCAATTGTAAAGATTGAATGAATTTGACAGAAACATTTCTGTAGTCAATATACAAAACTTTTGAATATCGCCCATACCCACTCTACAGTTATCGCGGCTAGGTTGTAATGCCATTTGCTTCCTTTGACCCCAACACCTGCGTTAAAACAGTGGATGCCTGTATTACCTTTGAAAAAATCCATCTACTTTTGGGTTTTTTTCTGACCTTTTGATTGTTTGATCACCAAAATATCCTGATTTACATACATCCAATTTGAAATTCAAACTCTTCTCTTCTCAGATGTTTTCAGTAAGGTTAATGCTTTAATGAATGTTGCCCTTTTGCTAAAATGCTTATTTAATCATTTTTTTTCCATTGATATTTCTTTCATATTAAAAAAAATAAGTCAAGTATCAAAAACCACACCAGTCAAATTCAAAGTTAAACACAAAAATTAGATTTAAAAATATTTAACCAATTTCTATACTTTTTTTTTCCTTTTTAGATCTGACAGTAATTTACAGTTTAGGTATGGCTACCATGCTATTCCGAGTATGGGGTAAGTGTTTGTAAATTTTCTGAACGTTCTTCATGTGGAGTATGTCTCAAATGAAATACATGTTGTTCAACATAGAACAGTTTATCTTTTTATTCAAAATATATCCCTTCTTGAAAATGACTTTGAATGAAGAAGTTTTTGTCTGTAAAGAAGTGGTCTAAATGCTTTAAAAAAATTGTGATCCATATAAGAAAGGTTATGTGAATAAACAGGGTGCAATAAAGTCTCCATTTTCAACTGATTCAACTGGAGTCACATAATCTCTGTAACATAAGGGTAGATGGTATCAAGTAAAAAAATTACACCCTTTCTATTTACCAAACTTGGCACTTTTTGTTTGAGTTTCCAAACTGGTCTATATATATGCGTCAATTATTTTGGTACTCAAAGAAAACAAACCAACAAGAGGCTTGAGAAAATATGTGAATATTCAACTATTACCATATCTGAATAAGAAAACTGATGATAGATATTTGAAGGTTGCAAATTTGATGGAACAGGTATGCAATTTAAATAGGGATATTTTGACAGTTTATATCATGAATATTGACTGAAGTGAAGGAAAAAACAGTAGCATACTCATAAATTAAATAAAGTTTAATAACTTGTAATATAAACAAAATGAATGTGTTGCTTTACATTTTTCATCAGACAAGAGACAGAAATCTCAATCCAACTTCTCAATTTGAAATTAACACAGGTACACCACCATTTTTCTGGTACCCTTGGTTCCAGAACTATGCCAAATTATCCATTATCTCACATCATCTAAGCATTAGGACTAAGAAATTTACACAGATATTAAATGGTCAAATGCAATACATTAATGATGAATGATACAGATACAGGTAAATTAATGGATCATGTAAGCAAATTAGGAATTTTACAAAATTGGCAGAGCATAAATAATCACTGCAGTGTAAAGAACTGAGAGATAATTCCATACATAACACCTCGGCGAACTAGTGTGGGAGTCGCAAGAAATTCAATTGTGCATATGTAATTTTGTCAGAGTTAAAGAGGTATACCTGTGTAAAAGCGATCTCCCATTATAACGCTGTTGGTGTGTCTAAAAAGAGTTATAAGTGAGTCATGATAACTGGGGTAGGTAAGAGCAATATTTGAGGTGAAAAGGGGTTAAGATCCTTGTAAAAATGAAACTGATTAGACAAAAACATTTCAGTAATCGATGAACAAGACTTTTTTTTTTTAATTTTTGACTTCATGTTTTTTCTGTTACAGGCAACTTCATCTTCATGTCATCAGCCAGGATTTTAACAGTCCATGCTTAAAAACTAAAAAACATTGGAACTCTTTTGTAACGGAATACTTTATTGATTCTACTGGTGAGTATTTATAAACGTGCTTTTGATAAACACAGACTAATGTTCTGCCTGATCATGAACGTAAAAACATTAGAAATTCTAAACAGAGGTGGGTATATATGTATATATGCATGTATACGCCTATGTGTGTATAATGTGAATGTTCACTTGTTTTCAATACCAATTGATATGGACCACTCTTCAAATGTAAAAATAATTTCATTAGAAATAACTTTTCATCCAGAAATTCATGAACACATTGGATTCAGTTTTTGAGTCCATCTGAATTTGAAGGGAAACAAAACAATGTTTTATAACTGAAAGAGACTCCCCTACCCTTTCCCATTATTCACAGCTTCCACAACCTTATCTAGATCAAAACCCAGGCTACAAACTCATCCGGAGAAAAAAATTCTTATTTCTATTATTATTCGTACTATCCTCATCTTTGTTGTTTTTCTTTCAACGTTTCGGCCATTGTACTCTACGGCCTTCATCAGGTATCATCTGGTAGAGTGTGGGGGAAGTAATGAACCGAACCCTTTATTTAACCAAGGGGGGTATATAGACCGCACTCCCCTCTTAGCAGTAGTAGTATTTTTGAATTGTTATTGTCTCACACTGGGATTGAACCTAGAACCATTAGATTACTTGCAGTAATTCTGTCTGATTCTCTAACCACTACACTATGTGTTTGAATAATAATACCTCATCTCAAAAAATTCAGAGAAACATGAAAAAATTCTTATTTGAAAAAAAAAAGGATTTGGTAATTTGGGTGACTATCATGCTTTTTCTTTTAGAAATGCTTTTTATTAGCAAAAATATTTATTCCATTATGAATGAGAAGTAATAGATAAATATAAGATATAACAATCTAAATAAATTGAGTTTCATCACTACTGAATCTTCATTGCATGACTCTCCCTTGAACATGCAAAATACACGTATATGTACAAACCACAAACACATATGTATCCTTGTGATGTGAGTATGTAGTATGTTCATTTCTGTAAGTTTATGTGGAACCTATTTCCCTAGTTTGTGATATTTTCAGAGTATTTAACGTTTGTCACAGGGAGATGAGCATTGTCATGCAGGATAACACATAGATTGACTTCTGTGCAGAGTAAAAGGCGTTTTCTATTCCGAAATGTCATTCAAATATGCCAATTACTCACTGGACTGTTAAGCAGCGACAGTTTGTCCAGGTTCCAGGTTATTGTGATAGCTTGCCAGCCCGACCAATTTGAAACTAAAAACGTTGACAGTTTGGGTTGAAGGTTTCTAATATTTTCTTTTCCAGTTCCTAGTAGTTGTAAATTGATTAGTGCTGTTGATTATCAGAAAGATAATTATTTTTCTCTCATGAATTCTTGTCTAAAGAATTTCTAAGAATCAATCAGAAAAATGATAGAAAATTTTAATTATCATAAAATAAAGAATTGACAGCTTAACAGAATTTTTTGTTAATTCAAGTTGCATATAATGGGGTTTGTCTGTACTATCATTTAGTCTATACAAATACTGTGAAATAGTTTGTGAACATAGCGATAAATGTAATAATCTGATTTGTATAGACGTTGATATCCCAGAAAATTATGTTTATATTATGATGAGTTTGACTCATCACCACTGTAATACTTCATTCTTCTCAGGCCAATGATCATCATCATAGTAGTAAGATCGTCAAGATACAATGGATATTTTTTGCTTTGGTGAACTTCTTGCTTTATTTGAAATGATATTGGAGAGAAAATTAGAGGCAAAATGAGATTTCTTCTTCAGTCAAATCATTTTACCACTTCTGACTGAATGGACAGGCAGTAGGACCCATGAGAAATCTAAGGCTCACATTTCTGTTCAGGGTGGTACTAACTTAGTGCAGCCCATCTGGCTAGCTGGTCACTCTTTTAAGCAATATTCATGGTCATCATCGACATCAGATCGCAGAGTGTTGTCTCTCAATAGAGACGACTGGGTCACTCTAAACTGAGCTGGATCCAAAGAAGGAAAAACAAGAGACAAGTTTCAGAAGTGGGGATTTGTGACTGCTCACTGGGGCCCACTAGCTCTGACAAAGACCTGAAGTAAGCATATGATACAGCTCAGCTTTGGAAACAACAATGGTGTGACAAGCTAAGATAATATCCATGGTCCAATCCATATAATCACACATATAACTCACCTGACATGATTACGTGCTTTGGTTTCATCAGACCATGTTTAACATCGGTGCATTGCATTGATGAATACTGCCATGAATTTCTGAGGTCAAGTCATGTTGTCTTCTATACAACAATTTAATTCATGTTCTCTTTCGTACTTCTCTTCCTCAGAAATCATTGAACAACTTGAAGATGAAGGAAAAATTTCAGTTGATAACTCCAAAAATGAGGAACTATTAAAGAAAAATCTAAGGTTTGCTATTTTCGTTTTTGAATTTTAATCATTTCATTTTTTTTTTTTAAATATCTTCATCTTTTTTTTGTGACTGGAAATTGTTTTCAAGCATTTCTAATTCTTTTCAGGTGTCACATTACAGCACATGCCATGAGATTAGGCCACAGCAAAATATGTTCAGTCATACATTCAGGATTTGGTTTCTTACTAAAGCTCTTACATAACTTTTTAAATGCTCTTTATAGCTTCAGTATCATTTTGATAACACATTAAAATTCAGATGCCAGTCTAGACTAAATAGAACTCATGTTAGCACGAGTAGATTTGGCTGACGTTCGTGTGAGATTTATGGACAGAAATTAGATATTAGAGCTTTTTTTTTCTTGTCTATTTCTTAAAACAACATAAGCATTCAACAAGGTACACACTTTAGTTTAAAGGCCGAGGGAAGTAGAGAATAGCCAAGTATATCATGTGCTCCTCATTCATTTCACTGTGCTTTACTCCAAAACATTAACAGAAAAGGTATGACACTCTCAAGAGAGCTCATCTTGATGTCTTTTAGTTGCATATCTGCCAAGAAATGCCATATTTTCTGATTATTACAAATATGTATATAATGATATATATGTATATATACAAAATACTTTTAGCTGTTATTTGTTAAGTTTAGAAACTAAAAATTACTTTAAAATATATTAACTTGTAAATTTGGTTGATTATTAAACTATTTTTCCTTCTCTTACAGGTGTCATGTATGTAAAGCAGCACAAAGCAACATGCCAACCCTCAAGACACACATAGCAACTCATAACTATAATAAAAAGAAATAGAAAAAAATGATTATCTTCAAAAAGAATAGTTGTGCAAACTTTAATTTTATTTTTATATTGTAAGCTGACAACAAAGGCAACTTTGGTTGTCTAAATTGAATTTTATTGATCTGTGAATGTATGATCTTTAAATATCCTTACCTTGTTGAGAATATAAGGAAAGGATGCCCTGAAGTCCTACTTTAACTTCCATATAATAAAAAAGATTTTTTCAATACAAATAACTGCTTTTTCCTCAATTTTTTCCTTTTGATTTTTGAAGTCAAGTCAACCTGATCTTAAACTGAAATTAATTCTGTAAGATGTAATTTTAGTTATCATTACAGTTTGAGTATTTACACAATGACTTTCAAAAAGATATGCACACATACCCACACACACATATATGTAATCCCATCTGAAGAGGCTCAAACTATTCAAAAATTTTATGAAACTAAAATCAATGAAAATTCTAAAATAGATGGGGTCATTTATTCAAAATCAATATGAGAAGTATTCAAAACATATCTTGAAGCCAACTGAGTTCTGATGTTGCCTGCAAAAAGTTCTGGATGAAACCATGCTCAACTGTGACAATCAGAGGCAATTCTCACTGCTGCATATTGACAAAAAGCATCAACAGTTGCCTGCAAAAAGTTCTGGATGAAACCATGCTCAACTGTGACAATCAGAGGCAATTCTCACTGCAGCATATTGACAAAAAGCATCAACAGTTGCCTGCAAAAAGTTCTGGATGAAACCATGCTTAACTGTGACAATCAGAGGCAATTCTCACTGCAGCATATTGACAAAAAGCATCAACAGTTGCCTGCAAAAAGTTCTGGATGAAACCATGCTTAACTGTGACAATCAGAGGCAATTCTCACTGCAGCATATTGACAAAAAGCATCAACAGTTGATCAACCAAACTGATGCTTGTGAAGCTGGCAAAAATTAAAGGTAGTTTATTTCTTAGATCTGGAGAAATAATGCTGTGTTGATAATGATAACTACAGTAACCCTCACAAAGAATCAAATTGAAAGTACAGTTGGGAGATTACAAAGGTCTGGCTAACTCGTGAAATTGTGTTTTTTTATAAAGAATTTCATCCTCAAAGAATTACCACAATAAATACATTTATCCTAAAATATATAGTTGTAAATTTATCTTCCCATGAATAATCCAGTCATTTTCGGTGAGTATTACTCTAGTTATAATATCAAATGGAAAGGCTAGGTTATCTCCATCAAAGAAGGTTATATTTTTTAAAAGCCATCTGTCCATCTTTGATTAGCATATTAACCAAAAAAAAAGCTGGATAACTATGAATTTTGTTGCTCATATTTGACCTTTTTAACTCTTTAATCACAGAAATGCCTGAAAATTTGGTGCTTTTCATTAAGAATTGATCTTAAGAAACCACTCTCATCTATTATGCCACTTTTATATTTAAATCATTTTTCCATATGTGTAATAAAATATATGTATCTGTAGGTATGTTTTCCCCTGCTTTACACCATTTCACTTTTACAAAAATGTTGAACTGCCATAGCTCAGAACTATGAATCTAAGTGAGCTTGTAGGGGTGTTATATTTAGCTAAAACTGGTATAAATATAAGGATATTTTGGGGTCTGGAAATGTTCAAAGAATTTTCCCATATAAATTATTCGTAATTGCTTCTTTGCTTGATGCCATTTCAGCTTACAAAGGTTTTCATAAGAACACTCTTATTTGGGATAGTTAGGAAAATGGTTTATATATTTATATTAAGTGATCTGAAAATAACACTTTATAATTCATTATCATCAGTCTTTTAACGACCGTCGTTGGACATAGACCTTCCCCAGGATTCGCCACAATTCCCTATCATGGGTATCACAGAGCCAGTATTTTCTGAATTTGTCTAGTTCATCTCTCCATCTTGTATTCCGTCAGTCTTGGTTTGGCATGTGATCCCTGGGGATCCATATTGTGAGTCATGATGTTCAGCGGTTGTTTTTAATTCTTGCAACATGGCCTGCCCATTGCCATTTGAGTTTTTTAATAATTTCTATGATATTTTGGACTCCCGTTTTTTTCCTGATATACTATGCTGTCTTGTGATCTCTCCATGTGAGGTTGAGCATGATTCTCTCATGCACGCGTTGCATGCTTCTCAATTTGCAGGTTTATCTCTTGGTCAGGTTCCATGTTTCAGCTCTATTAGTGACTATCAGGAGAATCCATTGGCTGTATACTCTTCTTTTTAGGATTATTGGGATTGTCTGGTTTTTGAAAGTTGAGCTTGCCTCTAATAAGAAACTGTGGATGACAATGTCTACCTAATTCATTGCAGAAATATGCTATGTTCCCACCAGATGTATCATTCAATATTATTTATGTTCATAATGTATAAAAAGATTGAAAGAAAAAGATTGACTCGTTCAGAGTCTAGATGCTGGCTCATCGGCTCAAATCTAGTTGACTGTAGGTATTTACAAAGCTTGGCTTCTCTAGCACAAGGCTACAAGTATTGGGCACATAGTGATTATAGAATTCATTATAGTAACATTGGCCTGCTGGATAACTAACCAGTACTCCATGGCTAGATGACAGAAAAAAAGAGATACTTTTGCAAAAGATTATTATACTCTTTGAATATTATAGATTCTACAAGCACACATTTGTGTGGTATGTCTGTATTAGGTGTATGCATTTGTTCAGGAATTTTAAAGTACATATCTTTTGCCAGAGGGAATGGGACCACTCTATGTATCCAGCTTGATGCCAAAATGAATTAATCAGGAATGGTAGGACATTTATATACTTAAATATATGTATTAAGAAATGGGTATATATGATCTAGGGTAACTGATACATTAATCGTGACGGGAGATCATTTTTCAAATAAGTTTCTGTATAATATTACGCAATTTATAATCATACTGTCGGATCATATATATCCATTTCTTAATATGTAACTGTCGTGTTGAAAGAAGCAAGTAGATTGAAAATAAACAAGGTGAGAATCTGGGTTGAAAGCAGTTATTTGGGCCTTTGCATTATTGGTGTCTGTTTAGCTCAATGATATGAGCATTGCTACATTGAAGCAGCTACCCTATTGGTGGCAGGTTCGATTCCTGCAGCAGCCACATTTTCTTTATTTATTCTATTTACGTTGTTTAGAGTGAGTGATACATTAACCATGTAATGGAGGTAGATCATTTTTCAAATAATTTCCTATATAATATTACTTAATTTATAATCATATAAATATATATGATTAAGGAGGAAATTCGTAAAAACATATAAGTATGACTTACAATTATGAAGTGTACCTGTATAATAAGGATATTAAAAGAAGGAAATTCTCGGAAAAAATTTGACATTAAGATGAAATTCATTTATAATTATGTGCTATAGTTTTGCTCCAAGTGAAAAAAAGCAGCCTTTATTTACAGGATCCAGAGTTATCTTGCTTTTAGCTAACTGCAGTCACCTACAATTTTTTTTTTTATTATTATTTTTAATAAATCTTTGTCCATGTGCTAGCTTTTCTGAGTATAAGTAAAAAGCTGCCATGCAGAAATTCCCCATTAACAATGTAGCCATTAGGACAGCTATTACAAAAATCTCAGCAGAAAGATGAGCATACCATGTTAGCCACACTAGCTTTTGTTTAATGCATTTCATTCTGAAATCAAACAAGAGTTCAAAGTTGTAAATATGCACTTTAATTGGATATTTGCATTATTGAATTTAATTTTTTAATGTCATGGCTTGGCATCAAGTCTCACGAAACATACCAATCCCTTCCCTGAAACGTTCATAAGAAATAACACGAATATCAACCTACTACCAAATATTGGATTTCATTGAGAAAATCCACTGGAAGTGGTTGACTGTTTTTAGAGAAAAGTATCTTTGACATTTGACTAGGACAATAGAAAAGCCTTGATTCCAATATAATAGACATTGGAAGACCTCCTTTTTCCCTATCTATTTTCTTGACATTGTGCTAGATTTCTGACAATCTGTTTTGAATTCCTTTGATATCAAAATATTAAAAGCTTGCTTCTGCAACACTGACATTTTCTCAAATCTCCAATTCGATAAATACTATATCATTTCCCTAATCCTCTTACGTTAAGATCTACAATGTCTCCCACATCTTGTTCAAGAGAATAGCTTTACTGTCAAAATCCATAAATGGATTATTACATGAAAGATATAAGTAATATTTACCATTAAAAAGATTACTGAAGACCAGTCTTTAAATCTCCTTATATGTGACTTCTTTGTCCGTTGGGTTTTCATCTGTGGTTACACTAAAGCAAACAGATTTATGAAATTAAATGAATCCTGCTGTGATCTAAGTATATCAAAAGTAAAAGCTGGATGATTATGAATTTTGTTGCTGGTATTTATACTTTGAAGGGTGGGTTCAAAGTATAAATACCAGTAACAAAATTAACAGAAGTGCCTGAAAATTTGGTGCATTTTAAGTCCAGGAGCACTAGAATACACCTGAAATTCAATACAACTTTATCTTAAATTACATGATCAACTTAATGCCCTGCTTACAGCCAGAAAGTGGGTTGGTAAACAGAACGTTATTATGAAGACAGGATGTTGAAATTTGGATGTCTTGAATAAGTTTAAGAATTTTTTTTTCTCCTTATCAACCATTATTAATTTTTGATTAGCTTTTCATTGAAACTACTTGGACCATCGGTCTACCGCACTGATCAAAAATAAAGGATGAGCTCTTGATAGAAATACATCACTTTTTCTATAGGAAGCCCGGTTATCCATACCAGCTACTCTGCCACTTGAGCTACAGTTTCCAAACAGCCATGTTTACTGATGGCTGTAGACTGATAGTCTGAGTAGTTCGGCTTTTTTTTTTTCTTCTTTTTTTTTTGTCTAGACTGACTCCGGAACATTGCCACAATTATGGAACTCCCTAAGAGAATTATATTTGAAGGTATGGTTTGTGCATACAAGCGATATTTTTTGCACCAACTTTTCCAGGGAGGGGGAGCGGGTAAAGGGAGTGTGGGTGATACATGTCAGCAAAAATGCCAATATATTTCTGGATGTGAAGAACAACTCCGAAAGAACAGTGGGAAGGATTCAAACTATTGGAGCCATGAACGCAACGTGTATAAAACAAAGGTGAACAAAGATAATGAATAGAAATTAGGGCACCAGAGAACAATGGTGAAGATTTGGAAAATAGGTTGAAAAATCTGCCGAAGGAACAATTGTAGAGAATTTAAAAGAAATTTAGTAAACTGTAGAAACGGTTGACACAATGGGCCCAGATAAACAGAAAAGATTAGTAGAATTTGCGGCAACACATAACAATGGCTGGAACTTTCAATGTTGATTTTTACTTGGAAAAAAAAACTTTCTCAAAGAAAAAAATATGTGTATATAGCTACACCAATAAGTCTGTAGCCTGATGAAAAAAGTATTTATTTTACACAAGAAATATTTATTTTTCAATATAATATCCTTCCTTTCAATGCACTGAATTCTATGGTGAATATTGATCATGTCGATCCAACTCTGTACATAGAAAATTTTCAGTCAAAATTCAGTGATAACTACATGTTAAACTACAAGACACATTGATTCACCCTTGTGTAACTAATACTATAGAGACAATGTATGATTTTTCACTAACTTTAATCTGAACAGTTGCACTGTACGAGCTGAAAAATTGTATATAGGGTAACTTTGCCAAAGAATGAACATAGGATTGGCAGTAATCATATGTGATGTCTTCTAAAGGTCAATTTTGGTTTAGGTCATTTTTCAAATCAAACTGAGACAGCGGCAAATTGTGTTCAAGGCTAACTTGACCCTGGGATAGAATAGGTGATGCTGATCTCTAAAATTCAATTTTAGGTCAGGTTAATTTTGGAAGGGTTTGGTTAAATTTGGCATTTTCTAAACTAACTGAGAGGGCTTCACCATAAAGGCTAAATTTGTGTACAGGGCTAACTTGACCCTGGGATAAACATAGAATAGACTCAAATTTGTGTATAAGAGTAACTTCACCCCATGATGAACATTGAATAGGTGGAGATAACTTCTGGTGACCTATAAAGGTCGATTTAGGATGAGGTCAATTTTGACTTTTTCAAATCTAAATGAGACAGCTGCAACTTACTGGCTGCAAATCTGTTTCCAAAGGTTATAACCTCAGAATGAACATCGAATAGGTGGTGATGATGTCTAGGGAGTTCAAAAGGTGAATTCAGGATCAGGTCAATTTGGCGTTTTCAAATTTAGACAGCTGCAGTCTACAGGCTGCAATTTTGTATACATGGGTAACTTGACCCTATTATTAGCATAGGATAGGTGGCCCTGACCTTTAAAGGTTATTTTGAGATTTAAGAATTTTAGCATTTTCAAAAAAGGTAAATTTTATCATTTTCAAATGTAGGGGAGATATCTGTGCACTATGGGCTCCAGTTTTGTGCACAAGGGTGATTTGACCACCGGATGAACATAGTTTAGGTAGTGCTGACCTTTGTTGACCTCTAAAGGTCAATTTAGGGTCAGGTCAATTTTCCAACTTATGAGACACAGCTGAACCCTATGGGCTGCCGAATTGTGTACATGGGTAAAACTGGCCTGCAGTAACATTTGTTAGTGGGCTGCAGCCAATCTTGGCATTCATTTAAAATCTCATATGATTTTTCACAGAGTCAGTTTTATGGTTTATATTGTAAAATTACTCATGTTTTGGCTTCACAAATCAATAATAAATGTAATTTTTATGTTTGTTCAAAGTAGAAATTAAGTATATCCCTGGACAACCCTGGAATGTACCTGGAATGATATAACCATGGAACGATTCCAGCACCTTAAGGATTCCATGTCAAACCACATAGCTGCCATCATTAAAGTGAAGAGAGAAATTACATGTTATTGAATCGTCTGTAATCTTTTGCACTTAATTTATATATATATATATATATATATATATATATATGTATAATTATTGTGTCATCCACAGACAGCTGTTTCGATGTATTACATCTCTTCAGTGTGGCTATAGACTTTCAATTATCCCATCCAGTACCGTGAGGCAGAATTGAAACCTTCACCTCAGTAGGCCTCTGGACAACGGAACTGGATGGTCAGTAAGGCTGAATTTAAGTGATATATATTTAAATTACACAGAAATCCATCATCCACCAGAGTGCTGAATTCCTATAGAAGAGCATTGCATAAGCTTACAGTGGATGAGTTACCTCACTTAAAGAGTGCTCAATAGAGGAGCATTAATTATTGTGTCATCCACAGACAGCTGTATTACATCTCTTCAGTGTGGCTATAGACTTTCAATTATCCCATCCAGTACCACGAGGCAGAATTGAATATATATATATATATATATATATATATATATGAAACAGGGCTTTAATAAAACAACTAAATGAACTCCATGATAAAGAATGAAATTACAAGTATAACTAAATTATATACACCAAGATACAAAAATCAAATTTCAAAAAATACTTATTAGATAACATGTTGAAATAACACTGATCAGATTAAAAATGACATGCATGGCACATGGTCATGGATACTTTGGGACTAAATAAAAATTGGCTAATGAAATGTTCCTTCTCAGTATTAAGAAATAAAAAGTTTATATGACTGTATATATTTAATTTGATCCTACGACTGCCCAGTTCTGTGAAAGGCTTGGGTAAAATACCGGACTGGAGCAAAGGTATCAATCCCACCTAGCAGCACTGGATTGGATATCGAGTCTGTAGCTATACTGTAGAGTCATGATCCGATGTGGATGACACTATTATTAATTATTTTCAATTATTATTAATGCTCCCCCCTTTAGGGTTGAGCATTCTTAGGTAAGGCACCCATCTGCAAAAAGCAATTATGCAATGCTCTTCTATCTCTTGTATTGAGCACTCTGCTAGATGATGAATTAAGCGTAAGACAACATATCACTTAATTCTGGCCGACTGTCTGTCCAGTTCTGCGTAGAGAAGAGGTAGAATACTGGACTTTGGGACTGGAGTGAAGATTTCAATCCTGCCTAGAGACACTGGAGTGGATATTGAGTCTATAGCCATACTGAAGAGTTTTGATACGATGAAACAGCTGTCTGTAGATGACACTATTATTAATTCTAATTAATCATATGTATATGCTAGCTAGGGTTCCTGGCATTACCCAGGAGAAAAAGGTCAAAATTTAGCCACACTGGAAAGCAAATGATATTTTAAAGAGATTTTGAATGGAAATTAAGGTTGCAGTTTAGCATCATAGCTACATTGTTGATAGAATAAAACCCCACTCAAAACTGACAAATTATCAGATAGTTTGAAGCACGTGGAAGCACATGTAATAAAAAGGAAAACAAATTCATTTTTTTTCAAATTAAAATGTTCTCCATCGGGTTTTGAACTTGGTCCTCTGATTGTATATTCTTCGTTTCTAAACATTGGTGTATTGGTGCTCTCACTGATTTCTTTAGGGATGGAAAAAAAATCATCATGTGAGCACAAACTCAGATCCCGTTGAAATTTTTTTTTCTAAATAAAGGATGAAAAGAACATTCCCCAGATGTCGCTGATTCAAAGTATATAGATTTTTATGGATCTAAATCTAATAGTTTTTGAGAAAATTCTACATGAAAACAACAGTGACAGCAAATTTCAAACAGATTTTTTCAGAGAGTGTGAATGCAGACCACAAAGAAATTGACAATTTGAGATTTTTTTTTGCAAAATTCAATGAAGAAATGTGCTGCACATAATTTGAGACTTGCTGATTCTGGACGTACAGCTGTTTTTGTTCTGTAATCTGTAGTTCTCAGCATCCTGGAGTACAAACTTTTATATACATACTTTAGTACTTTATGATATATATATATATATATATATATATATATATATATGTGTGTGTGTGTGTATGTGTGTGTGTGTGTGTGTGTTGTGTGGATATAGATGTACATATAATCAGTGATTGAAATGTGTTTTGGGATCTAAGTATACATTAAGGCTTGCTTTTAGGAACTAAATACATGGTAAATGGCTCCTTTAGTAGATATTGAACATACAGAAAACTTTAAAATGAACTTTGATCTGCAGGTACACGCCATAACCCTGTGTACCCAACCTCATTCCCACCAGTGCATATGATTTGGATATGATGTATATATAATGGAATTAGGCAAATTTAGTTGACTCTATTTTTGTTAAAAACTTTTTGCCAAATTCAACTCAATTTGGCAATCAAAGGACTGTTATCATTCTCTATTGACCTTAAGACACACACACACACACACACACACACACACACACACACATGTATATACATGCCTGGTAATCAATAAATTCAAAAATGGTGATTTGCCAGGTCAGGGCTAAATTAAGTCAGATCAAGTTTTCAACCTGTCGAGGCAGAGTCTCTAATAGGCATGCCACACTAATTGATTATTGTACAGATTTATTAATTAGTCTCTTTCATTTAACACTTCGACCATTCAAGGCTGGTAATTTTCCAGTTGCCACAAATTTAAAATGTATATAATAGGCTTTAACATTCCCCATGGTAAAAAAAAAACTATGATGAATTCTATAAGAATACATTTTTGTATTGAATAAACTGTCAATAATATACAATGAACATTATCAAGAGAGTCAGAGGAAAATGATGTGGTGTGTGTATATATATATATATAGATGGATAGTATTGTTGTTATTATCCGATACTGTTTCGTATTAATTTTACAATGGATTTTTAAAATATTTTATGCTGTAGACCTACTCAAAATAATCCCGATCGGTTAAGTGATTTTTTTTTTATTGAACTTCATCAGTTTGGATTATTTTGGGTAGGTCAA
Organism: Thysanoteuthis rhombus; assembly: GCA_963457665.1. Taxonomy (NCBI): domain Eukaryota; kingdom Metazoa; phylum Mollusca; class Cephalopoda; order Oegopsida; family Thysanoteuthidae; genus Thysanoteuthis; species Thysanoteuthis major. The sequence continues at coordinate 29,153,992 of OY735208.1, forward strand.
CAATATAATTTTTTTTATTTTAAATCCACTATTATTAAAGGTTGTAATCTAATAAAATAAGAAAAGTGCCAAGGAGATTGAATACTTTTGTAGAGTAACTGTAGTTTAATACTTGAAGTAGTGCCATGAACACCAATCTCAGTGGAACTTAAGCTCCTTTGGGGTTATTTTTGGTCTCTTCGTTACCTCTCTGATTATTGCCCTCTTTGCTGTGCTCTGAGTTTTGGTTGGCTACCCTCTCTTGGTAAATTTGTTTTAGTATCATAGACTTTCCATTCAGGGATAATGAATCTAATAGTGTCTATGGCATTATTTCTTTGATAAGCAGGTACTCATCCTCATCTTGGTTGTTTTTCATACAACATGGACACATAGCGTAGTGGTTACAGAATCAGACAAAATTACTGCAAGTAATCTGATGGTTTGAAGTTCAATCCCATTGTGAGACAATAATGATACTACTAATGCTAAGAGGGGAGTGCAATTAATATACCCCCTTCGGTTAAATAAAGGGTTCGGTTCGTTACTTCCCCAAACCTACCAGATGATATCTGATGGAGACCGTAGAGTACAACTGCTGAGGATAGTCCGAATAATAATAGAAATAATGATAATACCTCATCTCAAAAATTCAGAGATGTCCATGGCATTTCTAAAGTTTGGGATTTTTTGTATAACACAACCCTGATCTATGTTTTTCATATTTATATATGTATACATACATTATATATACATCTTAATCTTGACTACCCATTCCATTAAACATTTAATTCAATAAAAATTTGTGAAGCGAATAATTAAACCAAAGGGATTTCAGTAATTTGTTCCGAATAAAAAATATTGGACCCCTAAAACCTTAATAACAACCTTGTAAATTATGTGTATCATACTGATTTTTACTTTCTAAATATTGTATAGATACAAATAGGTATGTAGATAATGTAATAAATAAATAATCTTATAATTCATCAAATGTCCATCTGTCTGTCAGTCTGATAATTATCACTTAGATACAACAATTAAACCTAGATAATTGATTTTTAAAAATCTAGGTGATTCTGGATAATTGTGTGAATTTTTTTAGTTTCCCACCCCCTTGCAAATTGAATATGTATATTGCTAAGAGATTTGCGCTTGCAATTAGGACCTCTAGCTAAGTGCAATTTTGTTATAAGAATCTTCCGTTAAAAGAGATACCACTGTATATATATATATATATATATATATATATATATATATATCATAATTATGAAAGTGAAATGACAATATCAGAAAGCCTACAGTACAAATGATTCTTCTATTCCAACATTTCATACCACATCGGTTTATCAACAAAAAAGGAGGTATTCATTAGTTGTCTGTGTAGTGAGTATTTAAGTAAGTTGATGGCTGAGTATAGATATGTATGAAGTCCCCTTGGGATATCAGCATTTTGTAGTGGAAAGTCGTAAACGAATTCATGTCCTTCAGATGTTTTCAGATATGTACGTGTTAATTGATTGAAATTTGAGCAGTGAATAATTAAGGTCAAAAGGAATTTATTCTGTCCGGGTTGGGCCAGTGATACTGAATGATATGCTAGATCGAAGGTGCTTGATGTAAATTGATTAAAGCTGGGTGCAATGATTTGAGATTAGGAAAGTTTATGTGATAGGTGGGAGCCAGTGTCATGATGAGATTCTCATGTGTATTGGATGCTGTTGGCTGTGTATGTGTGTAGTGATTGTGAACTCATAGGTATCAACAAGCCAGGTGAATGCATGTGTGTGTGTATGTATTTGTGTGTACATGTTAGTAGTGAATAAAGGATATGTGCTTCAGCAATCAAGGTATTGATGAGGTTTAACTGAGAGGCTGATATAATGTATGAGCAATTTTTGTTATTTCATAATGTCTCACTAGATGAGAACAAATGATAAAGCAACCTGGTCTCTGAAAAATTGTGTTACTTTAGGGAATCTACATTCGAATCAATGCATTTCCTCATGTGTTTGAGTTGTCCATTTTTTACGATGTGGATGTGTTGTGAGTAAAAGCTGTGGCCTAATGCATTTCTTTACTTTATGAGAGCATAGGAGTGGTCTTAAAGTTTCCCCAAAGTGCACTTTAGGGCAATAATTTATGACTTCCCACACCAAAATGCCAACATCCCTGGGAATTAGACACATATGTCTGCTCAGCCATCCATTTAATTAACTACTATCCCTACCTACCAAAAGTTACAGACCACTTGAAGCTACATAATTTTTTTTGTATGACCTTCTCATTTTTTGATAAAGCCAAGCAGGGCAAAATATCAAAATAAAAGAATCATTTGTACAGCAGACCTTCACATATTGCCATTTCCCTCTCATAATGTTGGATTAACCATAATCCATACCAATACACCGATCATTTTGTTAAATATATAAGTGAGAGGTGTCTGTCTGTGTGTTTGTCAATCATGCTACAAAAAGTACTTAAACATGAATGCATTGAAAAAATTTTTGCAAAGGGTTTTTAGAGGGGGTTCTATTTACAATGTAACTATAATGCCAAAGCGGAACCTATTTTCTGCCAATATATATATCTTAATTTATATGTTTATATATAATTCTTTAAGTGGTGTAAAGTAAAGGGAAACTCATCCTTTAAGGGGTCAAAAGTGAATGAGTCTTTTTCCTAAATTAGAAATAACTTAAAAGTTTTGAGAAAAAAAACATTTCTAAATGTTTTGGAGATTGCTCTATTTATAATGTAAGTATAATGCAAAACTGGACCCTTTCCTTTCGTTCAATATATTCATGTACATGAATATATATATATATATATGAATATATATTTACAAAGAAATCCAAAAGACATCAACAACTACAGACCACTAAGTCTACTCAACTGCATCTACAAACTTTCCACCAAAGTTATCACCTACCGAATCACAAAAACACCAGACAAAAACCAACCATAAGAACAAGCTGGCTTTAGAAGATAGTACTCAACCATGGACTATCTCCATTTAATAAATTAACAAAAAAGAAAGCCACAGAATATAGACTGCCATTTTCAGTAGCACTTATAGATTTCAAGGAGGCATTCAACTCAGAAGAAATTCCCAATATCATTGATGCTATCAACAGACAAGGTGTAGAAACCATATACGTCAGAGTATTGCATCGAACATACCGTCACAGCAGCTCCTTTATGAGGTTATATAAAGACTCAGAGCCCTGTCAGCTCCAAGAAGGGGTAAGACAAGGTGATACCAGCTCATCCAAACTCTTTAGAGCCTGCCTTGAGAATATTTTCAGAAATCTAGAATAGGACAGCAAAGGAATCAGAATTTGAGTAACACCTGATAAACAGACAACATTGTCTTTTTTGCAAAGAACATCCATAACCTCCAACTAATGCTAAATGAACTGAACAAGGAAAGCAAGAAAGTTGGCCTTTACATGAACTTCAGTAAAACATAGATCATGTTCAACAAACTTGTCAGAAATGAACGCACAACGATCAAAATTACAAGGGCAAAGCTGGACAAAGTAGACCACTATATCTACCTAAGACATCAGGTCTACGTAACATCCAAAAGAAGGAGAAATCAAGTGAAGAATCATTCTAGGGTGGCAAATCTTCAGTAGAACAAATTCAATCTTTGAGAACAATAAAATCCCATTGGTCCTAAAGAGAAACGTGCACATGAAAGAATCATGCACAGATAGACCACTAGACAGCACAGTATATTAGAGGAAAAACAGGAGTCCAAGACATCATAGAAGCCAATGACAGACAATAAAAACTGATGATGATGATGATGGTGGTGGTGGTGGTGGTGGTGGTGATGATGATGATGATGATGATGATGATGATGATGATATATACACTGATAACCCATCAGATATTCAACATATATATATGACAGGTATTCAACCGGTATATATATATATATATATATATATATATATATACTTTGAACTATAGGAAGTGAGACGGACTCAGGAGTGAAAGTGAAACTAAGTTTATTAATCTGTAAATGTTTTCATTGATGGTCTAGACATGTTTCGGGAGGTATTCCCATCTTCAGTAGGGTATGTTCTGTGTGTGTGTGTGTGTGTGTGTGTGTGTGTGTGTGTGTGTGTGCACCATTTAATCGTTATAAGTTTACTGTGAAACATTAGTCTACCATCAGGAGCTTTGCTTTGTGAGCAAAAAATGAGATCCCATCTGCTTGGGTAATCCTGTCGTGTGGGACTATATATATATATATATATATATATATATATATATATATATATATATATATATATATATATATATATACATATATATACAAAGAGAAATATAGTTAGCAAATTGAGTGCTTTTTATAAAATGTGATAAAATACAAGAAGCAGAATCCACATGGCCATGCTAAGTACATCTGTGGAGTCAAGCATTTTCTCATTCCCAAATGCTGATCAGAATGAACTTTTAGGTCAATAATGCTGATTATAGGGTTGGAAGTATCTGCACTCTTATACATAGAATAATTTCTGTTGATTACTTTCTCAGTCTCTTATCAAAGATAAATACTTGTGGATGAAAAAATTTAAAAAGCACTGTTGTATCATTCTTCTTCTTAACCCTAACATGTGTTTCATACTTTCCAATGGTGGGTGGCCACTGGGATTTGTGTGGAATGTTGTTTCTGTTCTCAAAAAATTATGCCTCTTCATGGAGATGTTGTGGCTCGAAGAGAGGTAGATAGACCAACAGAAATTCATGAAAAGATGAGATGGATGCATATAAAGAATTAAACAGATATTAACGGAATGATATATTGAAAGATAGATATTTCAATAGACAACTATAATACCAAAAGAACATGTCAGATTAGTTCAGCAAGGGAGAACGAAGTAAAATTTACACCCAAACTTGCCAAAAGTCTCTGGGTCAAAATTTGGCGAAAGTAATCGAACAAAAAAGATTCACTAAAGATTACCGATGTTTAATTGTTTATGGCATGTTGTTTCCACACTAATACTTTTTGTTTGTTTATATTTCAAATATTGTTATATAATATATATAATAATTAATGTATATACTTCATATTTTGTGACAATCATTGCCTACTTTGCATCTTAGTTGTGACATAAATTGAACTTAGTAGAGCATGTATCAGAGGAAACATTCCATTTTTGATACAGTGCAAATACTTACTGCCTCGACTGTAATGAATTGAACAGATATAAACAGAGAGAAAGTGAGAGAGGGAGGAAGTGATTGCTAGATATAATCACATTGGAAAAGAAAAAAGTAAGCAAGAAAGAAAGTCTTTTATAATTGAAGTGCTCTAATGGGCTGAAGAAAAAAGATCATTATAAGCTGAAATAAGAGTAATCTTATCATGCCAATCTTGGCCTGCCAACTAATAATTAATAGAACTTAAACAACAATCATTACATTGCCTGCTACCAACAATGCCTGAATGAATGCAGAACCATCATTACAAACAAATGTTCAAAATCCGGCTGTTTAGAGCGCTGTGTGCAAGTATGTACATGCAAATTGCAATAAGTATATCTAGGTTGTATCAACAACAACTTATAAGACAGGTTTCAATCAGTTTGTATTGTTGACTGATGCATAGAGTATATGTGTGCAATCAAGTAATGCTTCCAAGTGCAGTTTGTTTACCTGACGTCAGTGGTTACAACAGATAAGGTGACACTTGGCTGACTAACAATATCTTTATTTTTTTCTCATCTATTTCATATTGGAGAAACCTGTGAGCAGTTTTTTAAGATAAGTGCTGAATAATGTACACAACTTGAATTTTTGTTTTTTTTTTTAAAGACTGATTTCTTAAAATCCAGATAAATCCTTTTTTTACCTCTTTTCAAAAATCAGCATATTTAGCTTTTGAAATATTTCAAAGGGAAAGTTACGTAATAGAAACACAATTAAATGGATTTCTTACACATAGATATAGCAGTATATATTTTTGTTTTTGTGTGCTGGTAGGTTTTCTATTGGATTTACCTTCTCCAAGGCAGATAGTCAAATAAACTGAAGAGATCAGCTGCTCCATTCAAAGGCATATGCTACAAGGCACATTTATAGTTTGGAAATGCTAGCCCCATGCCTGACCCCCTTTTTTAACAGGGCTTGGAACCAGCTATGGTGACTCCAAAACAATTGTTTTTTTTTTAAATAAAGCAGTTCATAAATTTCAGAAGTAAGCCAAACTGTCTGCAAAGTCTCTGTGATTGTCTTTATGTCTGATTCAAGTTTTCTTGTTGAATCAGTGACATTTTATTGAGCCCTCATTCATTTGCATGTCATTATCTATCATAAGAAGCAATTCAAGGACTGAATTTTAAAATCCACAGGGTAATATTCTTAATTCATCAGATTTCATCCCTTCAGCTAGAATGTTGTTTCATAAAAACATGTGTTGTTGAAATGTCAATTGGAATGTGAAGAGAAAATCTGAGAAAAAATGGGTATTACATCTAGAAAAATATTTGCTGCAAGTTTCTCTGAAAAAGATGGCTGGCAACCATCGAAATGCATCAAAACATGTCCATGTGATAATAAAAGATCTTCCAAGATATAATACCTGTTTTTCTCTTAAATTTTCACTTCACTTTTCAATTGTCCTTTCACTAACATTCTGTCCAATCACCTCACCTCAACATAACAAATAAAAAAACAAGTATCTATTCAATACATATTCATTATATTGCCAAGATCTTCACCAGCAAGTGGAGAGAATATTTCCCACTTTACAACAGCCATAAAAATTTCATATTTGGCTAGGAAATAGCTAAAATTGTATCCCTGTTTGTTGTCATTGATCATAGGAAATTGGAGCTGCTGGGCAGAAGAAGTTAAGGATTGGCTTATTCTTACTTTAAAATGTAACAAGATGCTCAAATACTTTAAATTCAGTCCAAAATCAAATGTCATTTTATAAACAAGTTAACTTGTGGTGTCCTGAAAAGAATACAATATTTTTTATCCCTATAGTTGAAATAATCCTTTGAGTGGTTTGATAAAGTTTAGTAAATTCTATGTTAATTATAAGAAATTCCACTGATGCTCATGAAACTTGTCCCAATTAATTAATCGGTAGTTAGTAATAATAAAATGTCTTGCAGTGAACATAAGTGCTGTGATTTGTTCATGACTTTGGAAAATCATTGTTCATATTTCGATCATTTACGCTCCACAAGCATCACTGCATTTTACTTTCTCTTGCACATTCTATCAAACCATTTAGATATTGATTGAAAATACATTAGAAATAATTAAATACAGAAATCAGTTGTGCCCTTGCATTTTTTTCTTATCCAAATAAAAGGAAAAGAAAAGATTCCAGTTGGTCAAGTTTGCGTTTTTTTCTATTCAAATAATTCACATTTTAATTACATAAATCAGAAGGCTGGTACCACATTCAGAGAATAACTTTTCTTCTAAGAAAATGATTGCTTATTCTTACTAAAACAAATAAATCTTTATTATTCACAAAGTGACACCATCCATTTTGTTTACAAATCATTTAGTTATAGCTGATAGCGGTAGTTAGTTTCCACTGGTTAAGCTGATAGCTTACAATTAGCAAAATAATCCCTATGAAATAACTAATCACAGAAATGTACTGGGAATATTTTTATTACAGAAACTTTTCAACATTTTGTGATTCTTCAAACAGTCCTTAGAAAAAGGTTTTATTCTAAACATAATTAAAAGATATTAGTTATTATAAAAAGAAAAATGAAAGATAATTTTCAATATTTCATCATTGACAGATATACTGAAATAAAAAATATTCAAGAAAAATCTGTTATACCGGCGTCAGTTAAATCAAGGATTTATTGTATTTATACATGTTCTTCAATATTCTTTCGCAGTTTCACTCTTATCTGTTTTCTTTCGTACATTTAACTCTAATATAACAAACCTTGATGTAATGAATTTCAGCTTTAATAAACTCATGGATCTATCTGAACTGATTTTGGATGTACCAAACAAAATCTGATGAAACCAAAAACAAAACCATCACCTATGTTCCATGACTGATGGAATATGTTGGTGTGAAGGAAACCTGGCATGTGCATGCATGGTTATAGTGATATTTTATAGAACTGTAAGTAAGATTAGTCATTTGCATGAAGGGGCAAGGGTAAGAATAGAATGAGGAGCAACCAAACTGCTTTTGGATTTACCAAACAATGTTCGTTAACTGTGGCAGACTACTGAACTTATTTGGTATTTACTGAACGGAGAGTAATCATTGGATAAAGCAAACTTTCAGCATAGATTTACTGTATGTGTCCTTACCACTTGGGAAAAAAATATTTTCAAAAGGTTTTTTCATGAAAGCATTTCTGTTATGGTCTGAACCAATTATCACCCTATCCTGCAAATTAACTCAAACAAAGCTACCTTCAAACTTGTCGTTTCTGTTTTCATCATTTCATGTTATATATACTTTTCATAAAAACATAGAGTGCCAATTTTGGCTATAATCCTTGTTTTAAAAGTAAACAATTCAAAAAAGGATCTGCAAGCTTAACTAATTAAGTTTCTTGTGTTAAGATCTTACAAAGCCCAATAGGATACTTTCAACTTCTACACACACACATTAATTGCTTTTATTACCTCTCCGTGTTAGAAGAAAGTAAGTACTTGTATGACCCTATTTGCATAGTACTAGGCGGGTTACTGATCACTCAAAAGGTAGGATTTCTTTTTCTTGTCTGCTTGCCATATCAAACTACAGGTCAGTGTATGTATATATACATATATGTTCATGTGTCTGTGTCTGAGTGTGGATCAATAAGCTTGACGTATAGGTATTAGCAGAATTTTAATGTAAAATTTTCACGGTATGACATTAGGTTTATGTGATTAATACTCACCACTGAATTAACAGTTATTTTTAGTGATGACTGTAGAGCTACATTGGATGGACCTAATGGCTGGGCTGGGCTGGGCTGGGCTGGGCTGGGCTGGACTGGAGGTTGGGTCCATCATGGAATTAGTCAACCAACATGACCTAAGACAACAGTGGGGAGGAAGAATGTTTTGGGATAATTTTGTTGACAGTAAAATTATAGGTCCTTTCAAAGTTGATGATGGTATCAACATAAATGTAGAGAATTATTATAAATTCTTGGACAAGACATTTAGTAGTAGAGGTCACAACCAAAAAGTTTTAAGCTGAAGTGTATATTTATGCAAGACAATGCTCATTTGCATTCTGCAAAGCTGATTATTTCCCATCTTACCAAAAAAGATTTCAAAGACACCAAATTAATGGAATGGCCCCCAATCTCCCCTGATATTAATCCAATAGAAAATTTATGGCCCATAATTAAAAGAGATGTATATGCTGTAGGTAATGCTAAAGCAAAAACAGTAGAAAAGTTAGCAAAATCAATGAATGAAAGACTGATGAAGGTTATAGTTGAATGTCAAGGAGACCATTTCAACATGCTCGGGCGTATGAGAACTCTCTCTACAATGGAGGCGAAAGACTTGATTTGCCTGAAATTTTCCACGGTCTTACCCGAATCACATCGATTTGCCCAAAATGTTTTGTCTGAGTATGGGAAGCTCTTATCCCCCCTGCCTTCCTGGATCATAAGCCTATATTAATGTGTAAAATAATAAAACAATAATTAATTTAGGTATATGGGCTATGGTGATAATCAAATAAATGTTTCTGTAGCTCATTTCTTTTGAACTTATATATAAATTTTGAAATTCACAGTGCACTTAGTTTGTTTGCAAAATAAAACCTGACACCCCCATAACAAATTATGATCAATATTCTTTATTAAGGATAGATACTGTAAGCTGAAACTTGGACAATATATTGCTTGTAGAAATACAAGTCCATCCTGAAATTTTACCAACATTGGTTGGTTGATAACAATTTTACTGTGAAAACATTGATTTGCATATTAGAATCTGACAAACTATACTTGAAAAAAAGTAATGTAAAACATTTGATATAGACTAAGAAAATTCTCGGCATGTATGGTAACCTTTTTTTTCCATCATAAAGTTAGAACAATGCTGGTGTTAGTTCAGCCATTCAATCAATTTGCATCCATGTGTATATTTACATATATATTAGACTTTTGACAGCCACAGTACTAAGAGAGATACAAGATTTATATAAATATGCTGTGATAGGAATTATATCTCTTTGAACACAGACATGTGTATGTGCGTGGGGGCTAGTTAACCATAAGTGCTGGAAGCAATTTGGATTGGGTGGACATTTCACAACGTATATTTTGAAAATAGCAAACATGGGCTTAAGTTTTCAATTTCCAGCTAACTTTAACATTAAAAATGTTCCATTTACTCATTCAAGATCCACTTATCAAATGAAATAACTAAGACTCCGGAAAAAAATTTTTATGAAAATAAAAATTTTACCGTTATCAAACTTACTAATTTTTAAGATTGGTCAAATTTTTGGTTATTGTAGATTTTCATCGGATAAATTTGTCGAAAAATCAGCCAGATCTAGCTGAAAAACAGTCAATTTGGCAGCAGTTGTCTACAATGGAACATGTGACTTTTCAATCAAGTTCACACAAGGATAGTTTGTTGTAATCTATGGCTCACCAACCCCTCATCCAGTTAGCAGTTTTCAGTTGAAGATCAAAAGACGAATTGATGACAGCTTGTTTGTTTCATAGCATCAGAAGAAATGAACTTGACAAAACACTGATGCTTGCTACTGTGCAGATTCATGTAAAATATTGGCTTTTCTTCCACCTATAAAGTATAGAGAACTCTTGTTACCTTAAATAATGAACCATACTTGGCAACACTGAGATAACCACTAAATTCTCTCATTCATTAAGCAAAACATGTATTCCTGTTTAAAGCAATCAATGGAAAAACTGCTCATGCTGGAGAACTTGAAGATGCCTAAGCATAATAAGCAAGATATTTGTTACTTAAATAATTCAGAGAATATTTCATTTCATAGAATAAATGTTTTTGTAGTTATAAGAAAACTTTCATTCAGAGAGCAATTAGAAATAGATATAAAAAAAATTCTGAGAGTCTGGCATATATAACATGCAATTATATAATCTTCACCTGAAAAAAGTTTCATAAAAAGAATTTTTTTTCTACAGGATGTATAAAGATATAAATTGTAGAAGAAAACATGCTCATTATTTTTCCGAACACTCCAAGTAGATAGTTAAGATAACTTTTTTTTTTCTTTGGTGTAGTTGAAAGGGAAAAGAGATTTGACTTCTTTCCAAGTATAGATTTTGTTTTTTATTACTGCAATATTGATTTATGGTTTGAGACTTTACTATAACAGGAGGGTGCCCAAAATCATTGTTAGGCAAACTTGAAAGTTTAACTTGCCGCAGCAGGTATATCTCAATGGTTAGAATAGTACACTGATAGTTGAAAGGATGTGGTTTCCCTTCAAGTTTGTAAGACTCATGATTAAAACTGTTAGAAGAAAACTAAGTAGATGGCCACTTAAATCATACGTAAATCAATAAACAATCACAGCAACTCCTTCATAAGGCTACATAAGGACTCTGAACTGTTTCAGCTCCAAAAAGGAGTAAGACAAGGTGATACCAGCTCACCCAAACTCTTAACAGCCTACCTTGAGATGATCTTCCAGAACATGAACTGGGAAAAATAGAGGAATCAAAACACATGGCGAATATTTGAGCAACCTTAGATTTGCTGACAACATCGTCCTTTCCGCAGAGAACCTACACAACCTCCCACTAATGCTAGATGATCTGAACAAAGAAAGCAAAAGAAGTCGGCCTATACATGAACTTCAGTAATATGAAAATCATGTGCAATAATCATGTTAAGAATAAGAACATAATTGTCAAGATAGAAGATGCAAAACTCGGCAAGGTAGACCACTACATCTACCTAGGACAACGAATCTCCATGAGACCCTCAAAAGAGGAGGAAATCAAGCGAAGAATCACTTTGGGATGGCAAGCCTTTGGCAGAGCAAGCTCAACTTTCTAGAACCAGATGATCCCAATAATCCTAAAAAGACAGCACAGTATATAAGGAAGAAAACGGGTATCCATGACATCATAGAAACTATTAAAAAACTCAAATGGCAATGGGCAGGCCATGTTGCAAGAATGAAAGACAACCAATGGACATCATGTCTCATAATATGGATCCTCAGAGATCACATAAGAAACTGAGACCAACAGAACACAAGATGGAGAGATGAACTGGACAGATTCAGGAAATACTGACTCCACGACACCCATGATAGAGAATTGTGGTGAACCCTGGGGAAGGTCTATGTCCAACGACAGACATTTAAAGACTGATGATGATGATGAAATTAAAGTAAATCTATCAAGATTTGGAACTTGATTACAATATCATTCTAAGTTAACTTTACAGATGTAAAAATATGTGTATCTACATAAGCATGTATGTGTGTGTGTGAATGCATGGGTGCACATCAAGTTATATATATATATATATATATATATATATATATATATATATATATATATATATATATTACAGTGGTAGATATGATATCTTCAAAACTATATCTTCCAGTGACTGGGCATTGAAATTTAGCATTTTCCAATGCTCAAGCGTAATAACTTAGAATCTTCCAGTGTCCAGATGTTGGAGTTTAGCATTTTCCAGGGCCAGGCATTAGAATTTTGTATCTATCAGTACCTGGGCATTGGAATTTGCAATATTTTAGGGAGCATATCATAATGTCTAATCCAAAAATGTTAATTCATTAAAAAATTATAAGCAAAAACTCGATAAAGAGATCTTTTTTCCTATAGTCATTCAATGCCCCATGCATATCTCAGTATTTGGCTTTTCATTGAAAAATAAAAGATATGTGTGTACAAAAGTTTCTTCCTTGTGTACGTAACCGAGTGTTACCAAAAGATCACTAAAAAATATATTCTTTTGAGAAATAATGTTTTAAATCTATACATAAGTACAGTTATTTGAAAAAAAATTTTGAAATACCACATCTGAGCAAAATCACATGTTTCCATTTTAAAAGTTAATTTTTCTCATAAGTAGAAAAAATTCTAAAAGAAATGAAGGTCAAATTCAGTTAATACATATTTGTTTACATTCAAAATATTAATATAACTATTGAATCTATTTGGATTACTTACCTTGATTTTTGCTGTAAAATCATAGTTTTCCTCGGAAATCATTTTTACACATCATTCAAAGTTAACTTCATAGAACAATGCATCATAAGTATAAGATTTATCTTATTTAGGGATAATTTTGAAATTTACTTAAAATTAAATTCATGCAAATGACCTCACACAAACATTTGGGTTTTAGCAAAATTTAATCGTACATGTTACATTGATTTGCAGTAAAAATAGTTGTGAATATATGGAGATAGAAGATGGAGTAGATTTTTATTTTGTTAGTCAAGGTGTGCATGCGCACACACACACACATCAATAGAGAGACAGACAACCAAATTCATATGTATTATAAAGATATATATATATAGATAGGTATAGATGTATTGATAGTGGATTGTGATTATAAGAAACACATCCAGATCCCTATAAGTGGTTGTTCTTTTCAAATGTTTTTGGATAAAAGATTAAAATATAACATACGTTTGATTCTACTTTTACACAATTGGTCCCACTAAGCAGCGATTCCTTGTGACTAATCTTCCATTTAACCAGAATCTACTGAAAATATATATGTATATATATATATATATATATATATATATATATATATATATATATATATATATATATATGTATAATAATGGCTTAAAATTATACATATATATATATATATATATATATATATATATATATATATATATAATTCTAAGCCATTATCATGTACTAATAAATGCCTGTTGCTTTGCTAATGGTGTGCCTAAAGCTGTATCAGAATGTTTACATTGAAAGTTGAAAGGTTAATGCAAGGTATTGTTAGCTAAGATTCTTCCATTCATTTTGAATGAAAAACGAAATTAGCACATTTGCATCAATAATAGCCATAGTAGTTGTTGTATTTATATCAGCAGCACCCTGGCACACAGCAGAACAGCTATTTTGTGTTCATGTGTTCGTTATATTATCAGAAGCCACACACACAGCAGAACCACTATTTTGTGTTTGTGCATCCATATTACCCCACTTCCTCTCTTTCCGTTTGTTACATCACATAACAGACTAATAGCTCACAAATTATGTTGAGAATTTTAGATATCTACTCAGGGATAACTTGCTTGTAATGCAATGGTAAGCATGTTAGTCTCAATTGACAGTGATCTTCAAAAATATGAATTTATGATATATTTAGCTTCATTGAAGTAAATCTATCAAGATTTGGAATTTTATTTTAATAGGAAGGAGCTCATAAAGTGAAATTTTACTAAGGTTTACATGTGCAGCTTGATCTTAGAGACAGGAATCTAATAATCAAGTGTAAAGTCATGATCCTCCTTATTAAAGAGCATCTTGAATTATCAAGAAAAATTCTACATTGAAATGTTTATCATGTGTCTTTACTTCACTAACCAGTTTCCAATTGGTAAATTCTATAACATTTCTATAATACACTTATCAACTTAGACTGGAATAATATCAATAAAGATTGGCCTTACCTCCAAATGTCATTCTATACAAATAAATTTTTTCATACCTATATAGATATGATGCTGAATTCAAAGTCTTTCATTTTATGCCCAAGATGGCTGAAACTAAAAACTGAGGTGCATTTTGCAATTTAACAATCATTTCAATTGAACATTCCCTACTACGCATGGGCATTTATTAGGTAAATAGGAAGAAATATCTAGAAGATTATGTAAATTTAATCACAGATCACAATTTAAAAATAAGCTTCAAGCTTACTTATAAGAAACTATAGAATTCTATTACTTGTCCATAATGTTAACAAAAATGTTGACATAGCAATTAGTTTGAGACTTTACCAGCTTAGTTTATTTACTGTGGTGAATTTATAGTGAGGAGCCTTACAAATATGATACAGCAATAAAACTCTTATCCAAAACCCTTGAGACCAGACATGTTTAAGAATTTAGAATTTTTTAAATTTCGAAATGGTAGTAAGTACATACCGTACGTCCTGGAACTAATTGGTACTAAAAGCCATGTTTTCAAGTGGCTATGACCTGTACCAATACAGTTCAATATTTATGGCTAATGTCAAACTAAATAGTATTTCTGCTGTGAACCTTATGAATATTCACACTGAGAAAGATAAGTAAAGACTATAAATAATATTACTGTTTATTTGTATAGTAAAAAATGAGGTGGGTAAAGATAGACCATACATTTTCCAAGAAAAACATTGTTATCATGGTGATTGTTACCTTCAGTGAATCACAAAACAATAAAAAAATTATCAGCAAGTAACAGTGTCATGTCTGACTGGTAGGAGCGCTGAAAGACAACTGACCCAAGTGGGTTAAGTATAGGTTATATTGGCTTAAGTTTTGGCGTCAAACACAATCTCTGGTGTGCAGACAACCTCCATGAAATAACTTTCGATTTTCGGTCACCAGAAACTTGTGTTCCTATTTAAGCTCTTTCCTCAAAGTCCTAGTTTCTCAGTAATCAGCTTGGCTTGTACACATACTAGATTGTTCAGGTTAGAGATACAATAAACCCTCTGTTTGATGGACCCCAATATAACAGTATTCGGATTTAGAGGACACTTTAACTGCACACGTAAGTGCACATGCAGGCAATAGACTCGCTTTTAGGTTTGGTCTTGTCATCATTACGCTTTAGTGACAGCGTGTTCATGTTTTTCAAGTGAATGTTTTCTTCATTTATAAAATAATTTTGCAATCCTCACCGCTCAGAATTGGTTCGAGAGAAGTTAAAAGAAAGCATGTGAACTTGAATGTGGTGCAGAAACTAGAGCTAATTAAAAAATTAGAACATAACAAGTCAATAACACATGTTGGTGAAATTCACGGTGTATAAAACTGTATCTAATTTTCAGGATATCTTTATCAACAGTCTTTTTTTCTCTTCCTTCCTTCATTTTTTATTTATAAGAAATGATTTTAATCAAAAAAGTAACAATTTAATTGACGAAACACATAGATTAAACAAATTGTTTACCTCACATGACACCAACTGATTAGAAAAGTGTCTCCTTACAATGAGTCAAAAGTGAATCCCCAGGTTCATTATTTGTCTGTGTATCTATTATCTGTGGCGTGTACTCACAACCGTGTATCAACAAATCTTTTAAAATAAGCATTTTATCAATTTCTCTCCCTCTTAACAGTTTATTCAAACACATGGACATAGTTTTGATATTTGCTTTTAAATATTTGATAAAGAGTCTGTAAAGTAATTTTGATTTGAAATAAAGCTTATAAAATTAGTTTTTCTTAAGACTGACAAATTTCCAATGGTATGTAAGCCTCAAGGATTGAAAGCATAAAAAATCACTTGTGAAAGATTTTTTTCTTTGAATTTTTGACTTTTCAATTTCATAACCATTTTTTAGTAAAAAAAATCATGTTTTGATGTAAATATCTTTGTTTTGATTAAATCAAATAATATTGTGATTAAATCAGAACTAATTTTTAATTTATTTTTTTATTTTGAAAAAAGATTCAGGTAAATTTCACATGAATTTTGTTTACTTTTGAGTTAGAATGCTGACAACTGCTGAAAATACCATGTTATGAGCTCAATCAAATTTGCGGTAAAAGGAGAAAAATGCTTTTTCTCAGGTAATATTTGACAACCATCCATCCTTATTAGTCAGTTAAACTGAGGGTTCACTGTATTGTCAACTTGGATGTATTTCAAAAGCTTATCAATTTTTAGAGTTTTTGTTTTACTTTTCTCTATTCTTAGTTTCTCCTAGTGGTGGTAGCTCTATTTTATATACTTTCACAGCTATCTTTATCTTATCAATTTCATTTCTTTCAGCTATCCTTAATTTTGATTATTATTAAAACTTCTAATCCTTTTTCATCATCATCAGCATTTATTTAGCATCCATTGCTGGAAATAGACTTCCTTAAGATTGACAGACCTCTCTATCAAGCGTGGTGCGGAGCAAATACTTTCTGGACTTGTATAGTTCTTCGGGCCATCTTATTTTTTGCCAGCCACAGTCTCATGTATGATTTCTTGGTATCCATGTTGTGAGTTGTGATGTCAAGTGGTTGTCTGCCATTCTTGCAACATGATCAGCACATTGCCATTTGAGTTTTTCAACAGATTTTTTGATATCTCGGCCTCCTGTTTTATCTCTAACATTCTGTGCTGTCTTATGATCTCCCCATGTGATGTTGGGCATGATTCTCATCTGTGCACACTGCATGATTCTCAGTTTACAGGTCAATCTTTTGATTAGGTTCCATGTTTCAGCTCCATAGGTGCCTTCTTTTGAGGATTTCATAGAGATTCATTACGTTTGTAGATGCAGCTGTCATCTTTCTTCAGCTCTGCGTTTTCAGTTTTGATCCTCGAGTCCTCAATATGATTGATATAAATGACATTTGTTTCACTGCAGTTCATATAAAGACCAACTTTCTTGATTTCTTCATTCAGTTCTTCTAGCATTATTCAGAGATCATTGGATCTTTACTTTTTGAAAGTTTTCATCTTTCATCTTTCAACAATGGATCGCTCAATAAATAAGCGTAATAGTGAAATATTCTATGTACATATTGCATTTATATTTGAGTGAAGAAAGATTAATTGATAACTTAGGTTTCATAAAGCTATATTCCAGTCTGCCTGAAAAATGCTTGTGCAGATCCAGGTGGTTCCTGCTCGGGCAAAAAAATTTCTTTTAAATATCTAGATAAGGAAATTTCTTGTTCTGCTCCTAAAATGTGTAAATTTTCCTAAAATTTAGATTTCATAGATGCGAAAAAAATCTTTAAAATGACAAACTACAAAGTGTCATGAATAAAATAGATTTTTTTTTTCTTCCAAGTTACTGTATCTTGAATGACTCTCGTGTCAGAAAACCAATTAATTAACAACGACTTCACCGGGGAAAAATCTATGAAGCTAAAAAAGAAAAAGAAATAAGAAAAACTACCATATTTGAAGAATTCGTTTTAGATTACTTTAAAAGATAAGAATATCCGAAAACTTGGAAACAAAAAAAATTGAAAAAAGAACAAAGAAATCTTAAATTAAACAAACATTAATTTGGGCTTCGAAGAGGTTTTGATCTTTGAGAAAAATACTAGACAATGAGTTAATCGGATGTTAGTCAGTTGTAAGTACGGCAGCCCAATCATTAAATTTCTATAATTCTGTCGATTGGAAAATCCGATCCTTGTTTATTTTTCAATTATCGCTGAATGGTTGGAATAAAAAGTGTCATGTTATATTTATATCAAATAAGTCAAGATATGTAAATATAGATGTAATCAGCCAATGAAAAATCAACTAACGTCGTATAAAGAGACACATTAGCAAAAAAATTTAGATCTTTTTCCAGAGTGATCGGCAATAGCAAACATTTTTTGTTATCGATTTTGTTTTGTTAGTTGTATTAATCATTTATTATAACATATTTACTTCACTAATAATCATCCAACATTAAACATACCGATATATTGTATGTTTACGAGAGAGTTTATGACAAGTCTCTTGTTAGGCTTCCATAGCTCATAGTACGACTCACGTCATGCAATCGCAGTTCGCCTCCCCCTAAAATGCATTAGTTTTGAGCTACAGCAAGAATCGCTCAGAGAAATGGACGCCGCTTGTCTTCAAGGGTTATTTTAATATACCTCGCAATTTTCGCCAATTCCTGACTAAGTTGTATTGGCTAGCTTATTCTCTTCTTTCCTTTTTTTAATATGAAAAAGTGAAACGTGTATTTAACCATCCAGTGGTCTAAGAAAAAAAGAAGCTGCTGCTGTTTTCATTTTCTTGCCATGTTGTTAATGTTGTTAGTTGTCAGGAGTTGATACCAGAAAAGCCACTTCTTTTGGTCTCCAATGTCGGACTCCGACTTAGAGAAGAAATCTTCTCCGGCTTTGAATGATACAAACAAGGAAAAAGAAGAAGGTAATAATAACCGGGTTTTGTTCCCTTCTCTTTTTTTTACAGTGTTTTCTAAACCTTCCTCCCCACTAGAAAACAAGTCCTCGAATGAGCTTCTTTTCTTCACTATCTGCTTCTTTTTTCACTACATCTATTTCATGTGTTTAGTGTTTATACAAAAAAAAAAGATCTTATTGTTCTTTCCTTTTTCTTATTTCATCCAATATGTAAATAATAAATCTTTATTTTTGAGACAAGAGATAATAATCCAGTCTGTAGTATTCGAAAACACTGTCTTCGTGTGTACCGTAAAAAAATGTATGTTACATCTTTTATTGTCAACAAAGCAAATAATAGACATGTGTTATGATTTATTTTCACTTTCAAGTTTTTAAATAACCAATGTACAAGTATTATTAATTCGTGCTTTTTGTGCATAAAAAATCATTTAATTCAAACCTAATGTTATTCACTCCATTATCGGAAATTAAAATAGTTTAGATTTTGTATATAACTTTTACTTTACATTTTCGAATTGTACGTCGATAATATTAACGTAAAATAGAATTAAAAAATTAAAAACAGTTGAGTTCGTATTCTTAAGCATCTGGTGGGGTGACTTATTCTGATGTCTCTTAAGTCTTTATGGTACGATAGAAATTCTTGAATATAATTGCTCATTTATTATTAATTACTTTGGGTGAGAAAACTAATTTTAAATGGAGTTGCTTTATAATTGGCGATGGTTATAGAAAACTTGTTTCTAACTCCAAATTTGATTCCTTCTGGGTTTTTTTTTTCTTTTTCTATTACGGTGTCGTTCTGGTTTTGGTAGGATTGAACTTAAATTTTAAAATTGGAACTTAATCAGTTCACTAAATTCCCCACAAGGTTTGATTTATTTTGAATTACGAACTAACTAACCTCGTATAACTTTGATAAAACAATTGAAATGTAATCAATGCAGTAATGAAAGGGTTAAGTATAAGTAAAATTAATTTTCTATAACCAGCCTTTTGACCTAAAAGCTTCTGTTTATTGATGTTAAATCGTCTTGTACGTAAACTACGGAAGCAGCTGATTTTGCTGTGTGTCACTTAGAAAGGTAGTAGTAGTAAATACTTTTGTCGCCAGTGTAATGCATGAATTTGTGTTTTTTTTAATTTACTTTCATCGTTTTTTTGTTAATAATTAAACGATTAGTTAATATCTATTACTTAGCCTTGTAGATATCTGAATCTAAGTTACCACTCAGGTAAAAAATGTATCTAGTACATTAGTACTCGATACTTGCATTTTTAAATTCCATCAACAGCTGCTAAGCCTTGTTTGGTTGAACTTAATTAATCAATCTTTATTTCACATTACTGTGAATCTGTTTAAACATCACCATTTGTACTTGAATACACCTGCTTACCTTGTTTAAGTATGCGAATTATAACCTGATAGTATTTATATAATATTTACAGTCATGATTACTGTGTCCAAGTGTTTTTATTCAATATTTTGTAAATGAAACCTAGAATTTGTCTTGCGAACAAAGGGTTGAAGGAATAAGCTCTACTAGTACGGGTTTTCGTCTGATCGTTTTTTGTTGTTTTTTTTATTCAAATGTTTGAGTTAACTTGAGACAGGTGAATTTTATGAAAAATACTTTATTAAAATAGTGATTTTTGTATGTAAAAACTAAGGTAGTCATTTGCATTAAAAAAAAAACGTACGCATGCATTCTTCGATAAGCATTGTTCAATATTGTGCTACTTCATTTATTGATGTTTTAATGTGATGTGTGTGTTCTTAATTTTTTCGTATAAATTATAAGAAAAAAATCAATCAGTCTATTGTATTCAATAATGTGTAGGTCACGCAACATTCGTTTGTTTTGTGCATGAAAAATCTTTCTATTGAATTAAAAGTATTTATTTGCATGAGTGTGCATATTTTCTCATCGATCCATATTGATTTCTTTATCGAGGTTCACAAAATACAATTTCATTGTTACGATGTGCTACAAAAACTATTAGATTGATATCTTAGTGCTAATTAGAACATTGATATAAGGATTCTGGAAAAGTGCAAACTGGGGTTGTTTTTTGTTTTTAGCCTCTTCAGTTTTACATCGTGAACATATTACCGAAGACTTGACATTGACAAGATTTTTCGCAAATTAAAGAAATATTTTACAATTTGGAAAACCCAAAACTTGGAAAATATTTATCACAACTTGAAACTGGCATATTTTCAGAAAAGTTTGTTATTGTCTTTATGGGGATAAATTTTCAAGGGTCAGATCGGAATTACAAGCTGGTCATTAACTTTCCTCGATATGTTTGTTTGTTTTTGGTACTAGTTATATACGATAGTCCGCTCTTTAAAAAAAATAGAAACATTTTTTTTTTTCGCAATTTTTTTATGCTTTTAATCCATAAAGACTTTCTTTTCCTTAGGAAATTTGTCCATTTTGTGAACAGATTTTTTATTGTTTTAGAATAGTAAGGAGTCTATTCACTGTAACTTAGTGCATCAACACGACGGACAAAAAGTAAGGGCCCAGATTTGCATTATTGGTTACATTACCGTAAATAGAGCCTCGCTACCCCCCCCCCAAAAATAAACAATTTAATACATTTTTCTCAAAACTAACGAGGATTGGAAGTACAAAAAATTACTTGCGAAAAAATGTTTCTATTTTCTTAAAAGCGGGCCACTGCGGTGTGCCGATTTTATCTAATTTCTGAAAAAAATTGTCTTCAAAAATTTGGTATTGGACTCATTAGATTAGCAAAGAAAAACGTTGCCTTTTAATCGTTTTAATATTTCATTCAATAAAACTTTGCGACCGTGTGTATGAATGATGACAAACTTTCCTGATGAAACTGTTATTGATGTATATACTTTGACAAATTTTGTCTGATTTTCCATATCTGATTTAATTTGATTGGCACCAAATACTATTCGTTGGAATTCATTCTCGCACCCACCCACTCACTATTTAAGATCAAGTATTACAACAGTTTATCGGGGGATTCTGGAAAGTGAAAACATACTTAATTCAATCGGTCTCGTCTTTTTATGGCTTATTTTATTTATTTGGTCATAAAATTCACTTTTTATATATATATATATATATATATATATATAAAAGTATTATCAATCGCCGCTACCATGAGACTGGCTTAAACACTATTGCTGGGTTTAGGTTAATATCATAACAACTAAACATTTTGTCCACATTCTATTAAAATTGGTCCCTTACTTGGTGTCCAGAGACGTTCGTGCTTCTTTGTTTTTTTTCTTTAATTTGTACTTTTTTTAGTGATACAACAAAAGGTGAAAGAAGTAAGTTATTCATTGATCACCCTCTTTTTCCATTTTTTTTTATATTCATGGTATTTAACAGTGATCTGCCGATCATCGCTACACTAATCAGTTTTCAACGTTATTGAATTGAATATTTGTGATTTTCTCCCAGCCAAAACTTTTCATATGAAACATGAAGGATATGCCTATAAGCTGGGGTATAATATCTATAATCAACACCCCTAGTGAAATCTAAAGTTCAGTGGAAGTTGTTATAAAACCAATGGGTTGGGTGGAATGCATAATTATTCTGTATTTTTATTGTAATCAATAGAAGCTAATGCATTTATCCTCTAATTCAGTTTTAAGTTAAAATTCTTGAAAAAGATAAGTTAGGATTTATTATTGGAAGATGTCTAAGTGAAGTCGGATAGATTTTAAAAGCCATTCAGAAAACTTCTCTTTTTTTCTTTTTTCTTTTTTTTTTCTTTAAATTATAGGACCATTAATTTTGTTTCACTTGCTCCACTTAGTTTTGCTTGATTTCAAACTTTGTACTTTGGTTATGTTCCTGATAATGTCACAAGTGAGTGAGTAGACATTTGAATTTTTGATTTGTCAAGTCAGACATATTACTGAAGCTTAGTTCTATCAGATTGCATACCTGAAATGAGAAGTGAATTCTGGAGAGAAGGTCAGCTTCATAGTAATTTGACG
The DNA here is from genome assembly GCA_963457665.1 of Thysanoteuthis rhombus. Classification (NCBI taxonomy): domain Eukaryota; kingdom Metazoa; phylum Mollusca; class Cephalopoda; order Oegopsida; family Thysanoteuthidae; genus Thysanoteuthis; species Thysanoteuthis major. The sequence continues at coordinate 29,177,049 of OY735208.1, forward strand.
TTTTGGTTGAAAATTTACCCATGATTAATTCAATGGTATCTTGTGGCTTTCATTAAACATTTCTTTCCAAATTTAACTTTAAATTACTGAAAATAATCAAATGGTGTCAGTTTTCTCTTGTTTGCCTTGAGTGGATATTAGATATGCACTTTAAAAAAAAAAATTCTGATATCAAACTAGAGCAAAATGTTTTTCCTCTGCGAGGTTGGTATATATAACGATTGCAACATCTTGGGTTTGAATATTGACTTTCTGTTATTTCAGATGAGGTCTGGTTTAATCTAGATATGTAAAATTACAATGCATTTGAGCGAATTGACAACTGAAAGTTCATGTATTCCAGAGTGAATGCATGAACTATTAGTGCAACTTCCTTTTCAAAGCTAGCAGTCTGTTGATGTGCCTAATCTGAATCCATTTAATTGCAAAACCATCCTGTTTAGGTTACTTCATATTTAAGCCTTTAATTCAAAATTATGCAAGTTTAGGTTTTTTAATACCATTTGCTTGCTATAAACAAACCAGCCATATGTTTATAATCTCTATTATTCATGCGATGCTAATTCCAACCTCTGCTTTCAAAATTAGCAAGTGGGTATTTAACTTTAAGCTACATTTTTTTTTTTTTCCCTTCAAACTAGAAATGATAAGTCGTTTTTGGTACTCAACACTTAATTACTTCTTTTCAAAGAAGCAATTGTGGTGCTTAGGGAATGACGCAAACTCATCGCTTTCTCAGCTTTTTTTCGACAGGGTGGCTTGATACTGTTCATAGTTTAAAATGGTGTTGATATTCTTAATGGCTGCCATTCAGTAACAGATTGCATCTAAAATGTGGAGAATTTCTATATATCTAAGCAGTAAACAAGCGATCGATCCTCCAAAAAGCAAAAATAAGATTTTGGTTGTGGAGGTTTGAGACAGATTCATATATTTATATAAAACTTCTCTATCTCTTTTTAATCATTTTTTTTTTTTTTCTGAGTTTTTTATATCGTAAATGCACCAACACCAGGTCACTTTGGGGTTATGTATACCTCATAACCCGTATGGGTATTTTATCAGAATTTTCCTAAAAAATGCTTTTAATCATTGTCTTCCATTTGTGGCTGAATTTCAAAGTACAGCGCATTGTTTTGCATGCTTGGTGGAGTTAGCTATATCTCTAATATTACATTTGTCTAATAGGAATGAGATATTGAAAATGTGACATTTGAATTCCCTGATAAGAAAGTGTAAACATAGAAGTTAGCAGAAAAGGTATTTTTTTGAGTTCATTGCAAATCAGTCTGAAGAACACTAGGTCTTGATGTACCTTGTTGAACTAAAGGTTCTCTTCAGAGATCAGAACCTCGGATAAAGAACAAAATCATTTGAATAGCTCAATCCTTCCTAAACTTTTTAGAGACATTAGTAAGACAAAAGAACCGATTGGGAACAAATGATGCCCCAATCTTTCAAGTAAATGGAACCTGCCTACTCTAAAAATCAGCATTTGTTATTTTAGCTTTTACCTGGGCTCAAACACCAATGAAGAAATATACAATTATCTCTGCTTTCTAGTATTTCTTCACATGTTCTACATTTTCTTATGAATTTGAATTCTTGCCAGGTAACAAATAATTCTTCTGCTTTGTGTGACAAATGCCTGGCAGTTGGTAGGACCACTGCTTCAAAGTAATGGGAATAATTGTGAACCCAACCCCTCAATCTGTTGTGGCAACTATTGATTTATTAGCCAGAGTATGAAGTTGGTTGAGACCCAATCAAGAAAACTATGATGCATCTCTCTCCTGTTGCAAGTCTTTCCTGGTAATATTTTATTACTTATATATATATATATATATATAATTGGATTGTTTTCAAATTATTGACACAAATTGTGTCATTTTACCTCAAAATGAATGCAAATTTTTTGGCAACATAAATTTGAACATTTCTGCATGATTAGTTTATGGTAAAGTATATTCATATTGTTTGAAATAGGAAAGATGGAGATTTGCCATAATCCACTCTCACTCTCTCTCTTTCATATATATATATATATATATATATATAATGAGAGTACCTGTCATGAGTATTTGATCAAACAGACATTTTATTCTCTATCATTTTAATTAAAAACAGGAACATTATACAAGAAGAATCAATTGTTTTTGCAATCAACATTGCAAGGCATGCATTGTGGTGCTAAATCTCTTGAAAATGGTTTAGTTTGGTTTTTTTGCAATAGAATTAATTTGTTAAGGAAAAAGTAAGTTTTTGTTTTAATCCTTCTGAAATCTTGTTCAGAATTGATAAAGAAGATTAAAAAAAGAACTCGCATTGCTGTGTAGAAGATTTACCAAACTAGTAAGTTAATTTTGATCCCTTCTTGCTCAAAATCCATAATGGCCCCTGCAATCTCAGGGAATAACAGATTTTGTACTTGTTCAAATATTTATGAATAGTTTTTTCATACGTAAATTACTATTGATAAAAAGAAGTATCACTCTTCAGCAGATATATATATATATATATATATATATACACGTGTGTGTGGGGGCTGATTAGTAACTCCATGGGAACTTTTTATTAGAAGCATAAAGTACAGTTTTTATAAATCTTTAACATAAGTACTTTTTTAAAAATCTCGCCAATTTTTTCTGTAACCCAGTGTCTATAATTTTTAAGATGGCCACCAAATACTTATAATGCCCTCTACTCATTTATTCTTGACAAGTTTTCAGTTCGTTTGTTTTGGTTTCTATTCTTGTATCAGGTATACTTGATAATATATCAAAAGCCCACCACAGTCTGCCCACTGGAAAGGTATAATTTTCAAGATGTAGTAGAAAGGCCCTATTACGTAGATAATTCTTGATTTATAGAGGTTGACCCCAGTAGAGCTATATTGCAATGCCCACAAATATACATATAATGTCTGTCTGTCTGTCTATCCGGAAAGTTTACAGCCATTTTGAATATTTCAAGAACAGGTTGACAGCCTTCATGTAACTTAGCTATCAATCAGAGGACCTTCCTGCTCCTGCATGAATACTCTTTTATGGGGCTACTGGGTTAGCAGTGACATGCTATTGATTTAGCTTGTGTTTGTCAAGATCAAAAAATGCGACAAGGCAGCTGATGGAAATCCCTGAAAGAGGACCTTGCAGACTGTTTTGAAAATGAGAATGGATGCTGGAATGATTTTGTGGTTCAAAGGGGAGTACTAATGGTATACAACCAATTCATCCTTCAGATAGTCACCTATGGATCAGAAACATGGAACCTAATTGAATGATTGTAGCTCATATTTTATCTACAATTGTCCTGTACTCTACTTTTCTTGAAAAAGTCAAATTCTTCTTTTTTTTTTCCTTTCCAGCCAATTTTTCTTTTTCTTTGTTTGACTCATTTCTGCCTGAGGCTATCCTCCGGAATACTTATGCAAAGAAGATTGACTCATGCCCAAGAGAAAAGAATCATAAAAAGTGTAATGAATTATGATGTCTTTGATCTCAATGTTTTACCTTTCCTGTTCCTCCACGTAGAATGAAGACCTTTCAAGATCAGATGAACAAACTTTGCTAAGAAAGGTTACATACAGGGATACATTAACATTGTTGTCTTAGAAGTTCAACAATTCTATTGGTGTTTGTTTCTGCTCAGTCCACTGATAATTCGATGGAATATTTTTTTGAATTCTTTAAATTTGAATATGATAAAAGATCTTATTCAAAATATCCAAATGAAGTGTTGAAAATCAATTATACCAGTTCGATTATGTTAGTTGCTTTGATGTGTGACTTCTACATAATTAAGATATTCTATTTTTCAACTCAACCAATGGCAAGAGAATTGAGTCGAATGGTCAAGTTGAATCTTATAGGCATAGTACAGGTATCCATTCTTTAAAATACGGTTCTGAAATTATACTACTATACTACTGCTCTATAATTTTTTGAAAATAACATTAAATCCAAAACTAATTGTTCCTTATTCACAAGGTTTCTCTTTCTGGAAAACTAACAAATGCATTTCTTCATATTCTGTTGAACAGGTGGGGGAACTTTTAGTGGGTGATAATACAGTTTTCCAACATAACGGCTCCTAAAATTTGAACATGGGTTTAAGTTTGCAAATTCAGTGCTTTATAAGAGATAAATATCCTATCCTTTTCACTTAGAACAGAGAATCTGCCAAAGATAGTGCTGTCTTTGTATATTTTGAGATGTAGAAAACTTGTCTATAACTTTCAATATCCTTTACTAAAACCCTTTCTTCATTTTTAACATGTTTTAGTATTTATCGTATACATGGTGCATAAGATTTTTGAAGGAAAAAAAAACACTCTTTATGTACAATTGTATGCATGAAAAAAGACATCTATCATAAAATTTGTGAATATCCAATTTATTTATCATAAAAGTTAAGTACTATTTTCAATATCTTTATGAAAACAGCGGTTGGCTTTTTTTACACCTATTCACTTGTTAATTAAATTGAATATGGTATGTAAAAATCAAAAACACTCTTGAAAATAAAACAACTCTCAAATGAAAAGACAAACCGAGATACAAGCACGGATGTGTGCATTATTTTACTCGCTATATCTTATCTTGTGTTGTAAACTAAATCTTTTTGTAAGTAAATGGTGCATTTACAAATTTTGCAATAGATGCTGTTTTTTATCAATCATAAACACATTTCCATTATTTTTAGGAGAAAAAAAAGCTGACCGCTGTTTTTGTAAATACATTGTAAATACTACCCAAATCTTATCATAAATAAATAGTACATTGACAAATTTTACTATAGATGTCTTTTTTTCTTTTTTTTTTAATTGTAAACATATTCCCATCACACTAGTTTTGAAGAAAAAAAGTCAACTGGTATTTCTGGAAATAATGAACTATGAAAAAGAGGCCCTCAAATTGTCTTCGCTTGTTTTTCTGGAAATTCAGATTAGACCAATCGGGTGCAAGCGAATAAACAGGCAGCAATCTGAGATTCTGAAATTATATGCCACTGCTTATCAGCATCATCAGTCTTTTATTGTTCGTTATTAGACATAGACTTTCTCTAGGATTCACAACACCTCCATCATGGACATCTCAGAACCAATACTTTCTGAATTTGTGTAGTTCGTCTCTCCATCTTGTATTCTGCCGGCTTCGGCTGCGTATATGATCTAGGGGATCCATGCTATGAATCGTGATGTTCATCAGTTGTCTGCCATTCTTGCCGCATGACCAGTCCAATGCCATTTGAGTTTTCTAGTTGATTCTATGATGTCTCTGACTCCTTTTTCCTCCCTAATATACTGTGCAGTCTTGTGATCTCTCCATATGAGGTTGAGCATGATTCTTTCATGTGCACATTGCATGCTTCTCAGTCTGCAGGTCAGGCTCTTGGTTAGGTTCTATGTTTCAGCTCCATAGGTGACTATTTGGAGGATGCATTGGTTGTGTACCATTCTTTTTAGGATTAATGGGATCTTTTTTGTTTTTGAAGGTTGTGTTCATTCTGCCAAAGGCTTGCTGTCCTAGATTAATTCTTTGCTTGATTTCTTCTTTTGAGGGTTTCAACCTTTTGCATCAACCAGGAATCTTCTGAGGACCTTGGCAACATACAGAGGCATTGACTTCTTCCATGCAATCACTAATCTGTACTATTTGCCCACTATCTGTTCATCTTGGGTTGTGGACTCTAGGCTCTTCCATACATTCTTGAGCTGTGATATTGCACTTCCAGATCCACCAGTTCATATGTTGTATCTAAACAAGCTCCAATTTCTCTATGCCTGTTTTGAGGTACATGTAGTGCTAGTTTTGTAGTGCAGTGGATATAAAGCTTCATTATGAATTAGCATTTATTTGATGTTAGTGAAGCAATTTAGTGCAATGAAAAGCAAAAATATTAAGGCTCTAGGAGTGATCATATTGAAATTATGAGTAAATATGTCCATGTACCTTTTGAAATACATACTGAAAAAAAAACAAAACTATTACTAAAAGTATCATTTCTAGTCATTTAACATTTACACATGGATGGAATTTTACTGGGCAAGAGTATTTTGAGATGCACCCCCTCCTCCAAGATTTATGCAAATTTCAAGTTTTTCATATGTTCTTGTGGTGCATGTACCTGTACACAATGAGAGTGTGGTGCATTCAAATCAGATGCATTGGGTAGCCTAAAAAGTTAATTCTGTTTTTGTCATCGTATGTTTGGAGTGTTTACTTTTAACTAACTTCATTCAGAAAAGATTACTTTCAATTGTCTTGTGACAGTTGTTATATCAGCTTGTATTTTTGTCCCTGGTTTGTTATCGTTGTCTCCTTTGTCTCATTTTGTTATTTCTTGATATAGTTTAATAAAATTGTGTATTTAGGTTTGTGCGGAGATTCTTTTTGGGTGATGGTGAGTTACGGCCTTTCTAATTGTTTATATTTTATAAGCAAAAACGTTTTTTGTTTACTCTTGGGGAAAGTTTCTCAAGTCTTGACCAATTTGCTGAAATTTGATTTTAACAAATGCTTTCAAGAATTTTGTGGTTTGAATAAAAAAAAATCTTTTTTTAATTTTTAATAAAAAATAGAATTTTTTAAAAAAATTTTAATAAAAAAAATAATCTGAGATAACGGTCCTAATGAACTACTAATTGCTACTATTTCTGTTTCAACTGTTTTCTGCTTTAGACCTTCATAATTTTAGGATTTTTTAAAAAATTGTCTTATTTTTGTTCATTGATTTCAACATTGAAGAATAAACTAAAGTTTTTGTATATTATGTTTTTTTTTTTCATAGAAGAAGCTAGAAATGTCTAAAACAAAGATCTTTTCAGTTTATGGAGGAGGTTCTGTGACTGATCAATGTGACTCCAATGCTTTGCAAAGTTTCATGCATGTTTCTCACTGAATGATGCTATACAATAGGGTAGACGGGTTGGGATTGATAATCATCTAATCAAGACATTACTTGAGAAAAATGTTATACAACATGGAAGATAGCCAGCATATTTGAAATATCCAAATGAAGAGTTGAAAATCAATTGTACCAGTTTGGTTATGTTAGTTGCTTTGATGTGTGGCTTCTACATAATTAAGATATTCTATTTTTCAAATGAATTTTGATAGCCAATGAAAAGTAGATACTTCAGAAAAATGTGGAATGCAAGAGATCATGGAGCAAGAAAAATAAACCACCACTAACTGTATACCAAAGGGTGGTCTTCAAAGTTGATGCTATCTCAATCTCCTATCAGCAATGTTTAATCATTGATCAAAAGGTTATTTTCTATACTTTTATTATCTTGAGGGTATATGAGTAACATGATTTTACACTCTGTTGTATGTATCAGAAGTGCATCAGGCTGCAATTATACTGCTGAGTGTCCTTAGCTCTATTGATGGTATCTGTATGATGTGTCTGATATATTTTGACAAATTAATTTCGTGCTAGGTCACATGGGTGAATTAATTATTTGCTCAGATATTTGTGTCTATAATTAGATATAGGTGTATGTGTGATTGACTTAAACCTACGATATTTATATTTTTCAAAAATTTTCCAATATGTCATTATTGGATAAAGTATTGTAACAAGATTATTATTATTTTCCAATTACACTGTTAAATTATTGACATAGAATTATGGTTTGAGTCTTAATAAAAGTAACTGAAATTTATGATAAATGTAAAAACTAGTCATAATTAATATTGTTACTTAACCCTTTCGAGACTCCTGGAACACATTTATTCAAAGTTTCTATGACTGCTGGGATGTATCACTGACTGTATTTTAGTATGAATTAATTTGATATAAGAAGCATGTTCATATTAAATCAATTTTGTGGAGGATTTTATTTCTTTGTGGGTGGACAGATTCATGCCTCTAATTAGTCTAAAGTGACTTTCATTGGGTTGGAGATAGACCTCAAATTTGCTGATAAAGTTTTCAGACTTGTTGTTGCTGAGCAGGTTCACTCACCAACTTTTAAACACTATTTATTTATTGACAACTGGGGAAAAATGATCCTTCAAACTTTTAAAGTTACATTTTTTATTTTTTTTTTTTTTTGTTGCTTTGTATCATTTATTTACATTCTTGTCTTTTTTGTTCAATATGAAAAACTGTTCTGTTAATTTCGCAATATTGTTTAGAAATTTATGAACAGGATATTTTTTATTGAAATTTTTTGATGGAAAAGTTCTGAAACATGTTGTTGAATACTTCATTTTGTGTTTAATTTTGTGAATAACTTTCAAACAACAATCAAACTATTTTTCCACAAAAGAGGAACAAATAAGTTTGAAAAAACTATTGAAAATCAATACCTTGCTGATAAAACATCAAAATTATATAAAACTTGATAATATCAGCTAAAATCTGATATCATTAGTAAGGAGAAAGACCAGAGAAAAATGTGGGGTAAAAAAATTCTTATCAGGGGCATGAACCCTTTCTTCCACATAGAAATGATTAAGATCCCTAGAAAAATTGATTTTATGCAAACACACTTTTTATACTGAAATAAATCATTCTAAGATACACTTTGACAAAACTCAGATTGTACAAAGATACATTATACATTTGAAACTTTAGATGGAAGTGCTGTCGATAAAACTGATATTTGCTTAAGTGAGATAAACGAATCTTCCTAAACTTATATATTGCATAGATTTCTTTAAGAAGTCAACTGGGAGATTTTAATATGGATTCTAAGCATCTTGATTGGTTAGTTTTGAAAAGATTAATATACTCCATTGAATTCATTCTTTTACCTTGTACTGATTGATTTTCATCATCCATTTCTTCCTCCATTCAGAAGTTACCAAGTGAAATATACTGCCTATAAAATTTGTTTTGTTTCATTTCTGCAATCTCAAGTGAGCATTAATGTTTTTAATACTGTAATAATTTAGCACACTATTTTGGGATTATACAAGTAGTAATTAATCAGAAATTAACCTTTTATTAGAAAAAGGTAAAGCCAGTACCATATTTGACGGTATATAAGACCCCCCCTCCTTATTTCAGCTGTATATATATCTAGGAAAGAACTCATTTCCCTGAATTCACCTCATTTATCACTCAGTTTTTTTATTGTTCAAGTTCTGGCCCATGTGGGGTTGGACAATAATGGTTTTATTTCCTTTTTGAATGGGAGTCTTATGCCATCAAATATGGTAACTTCCTAATTTTTATATATATATATATATATATATATATATATATATATATATATATATATATATATATATATATATATATATATATATATATATATATATATATTATCATTACTAAGAAATGGATATATGATCCGACAGAATAACTAAAAATTATGTTATATTGAAATTCTTATTTGGAATGATCTGTCATTACACAGTTAATTTATCACTTACTCTAGACAACGTAAATAGGATAAACAATCAAAGAAAATTCAAGAGAATGAAATGAACAGAGCAGATATAGACCATGAATAGGCAAAAATGATAATCCAAAGTTGTAACAGCCATTTGGGCCTTTGCATTATTTGCGGCTGTTTGGCTCAATGGTTAGAACCACACGACTTAAAAAATGGCTACCCTATCAGTCACAGATTCAATTCCTACTGCAGTGTCATTTTTTTCAATATCCTATTTACTAGGCAAAGTGGTATATTAACTGTGTAATGACAGATCATTTCAAATAAGAGTTTTAATATAATATATATAATTTATAATGACCTCAAATAATATATAGGTAGATATATCAATGAAAATGCTAGTAACATGCACATATGGAATAAACAAATTCTAAATTTGTCTATATTTTATCAATATAGTATCGTTTGATCTTCAACATTCCAGAAAATTTTCCATTTACTATCATTTAATATAAGCTTCTGAATGGTTTCTAACCTTCGATGATATGATACTAGCTGAAGTACCTATCTACACCAGGTTGAATATTTAAGACTTAAAAATATATACATGTATATAAAATAGAAAGTATCCAGCTTAGCATTATAATTATTTTGTAAATAGAAACTTCTCTCACTCTGAAACCTTTTTTTAACCTTTTTTTTCTCAGTACTTTCCCTGTAGGTTGAGTGGTTTTTATAGCATGAATGTTTCAACTCTCATTTATAGATTTTTGTTTTATGATACTGCAGTGATTAGAGCTAGTCATGCGAGCTATTACCATTTAGTTGTTTCTCTGTGAATATGCTCTTGTATCCAAGTCAATGAGGTCCAAGAAATATCTATTTTGACAGGGTACAAGCATTTTGTTAGGCATATGTGTCTTTGTCTTCTTTCACGAGGCAATCTGAAACTTCATTTGAACTGCTGAACTTGTTAGATTCATAAACACACCAGTTATGGATTTTTACAAATACCACACATCTATTCTGCATATTCTTCATTGGCAGCATCATGGATTCATTTTTCATAAAGATTCCACTGATACTGACTTGAAGTCATTTTGTTTTTTTGTCTTTTTCTAAAGGCTATTGCTGATACTAGTGCAGAGCTCATTCCAAAGATGTATATATGAATGGGAGACTTTATAGTATTTGAAGCAGCCTACCATAATTTTCATGTAAAATAGTTCAAAATGAAATACTCATGTGTAACTATAGCTACAATCGATGCAAAATGTATTCAAATGTTAAGGGAGACAATTTATGGAAACTATGAAGAAAGCAACGGTGATATTTTCATAAAATTCAGTATTTTCCAACTGCTTCCCCAGGGACAACAGGTGAAGTAATGCCCCTGAAACATATTCAACTTGTCAAGTTCTAGCAGAAGCAGAGCATCCTTATGTTTCCATTTTATGGTCAACATAAAGCTAGCATTATAGAGATATATTCATTTTTATTAGATTTCTAGAGGACCACTGATCTGAACGACTCCTAATTCTACACTGCTTGCCTTGTATGCTGACTAATATATCGGCCAAATGTTGACTTTGTAGCATAGCTAGTTGTCAAGTTATCAGGTTATTGCTGGACAAATCAGCCAATGGACAACATATCTTTTTCGATTTTGCTGAAATTTTGGACAAAAAACATGATTCCCAAGTTTTTTTGCAAGATCTGACATTTTTTAGGTTTAGTGTTGACCTCAAATTTTTCAAATTGTCATAACTTTTCCCTGTTGATTATAGCTATATAAAAATATAAGTATGTGAAATCAGAATTATCAATAGATAAGGTCTTTGATGCAGGATGAAAATAATTCATTAATTTTTGAAGTCACCATTTGACCTCTTGGATACTATATTCTCTATTATAACCAACCTTAAAAAGTTTGTGTGTGTAGGCCATTATACATGCCAAAAGCGACCAATTTAGCATTTATATTGGAAACAGAACTCTCTGCCTACTAAAATCTTACTTTTTGAAAATTCCCCCTCAAAATAACAGATTTAGCTATTTACAAAGGAATCATTTTTTTCCCCACAATCTATGCCAAGTTTCAATGAAATTTAAGAGATGGTGATGTTATCTTCCAATTTTATTCGGGGGATCTGTCCTGGAATCACCCAGTCTCTGTGCCCACACACACTTTTCTTGAATTGTAATGAGAAAGGATGCTATGCTTATGTGCATGAAGCAGGAAGCATTCAATTCTTTCTATGAATCTATATCAATTCTTGTTTGCTACTTGCTATCTTCAACTTTATTTAGGAAGAGTAGCTAATATTGATATTTTCCTACTCAGTTCAATGTGTGTAAGATTTATATTGAAGATGATACTTTTGGGGAGTTGTTAATTGAAAAGTGGATCATCGAAAATGTTATCTATTGTATCTCTATGTTAAAACCCATCTACAATTGTGATAAATGCAAATACTTGAAAATTGAATCTCATTGAAGTTTGCAGATCTCTAATGTATGTATTAAAAGGTTCAGCAACTAAGAATGTTAATTATGTAACATCCCCCTTTTTTTAAATCAGCACTTGTCTTCATTTTGTCTTCCATACTCTGCTGTTACTAATACCTGCTTTCAAGCAATGCTATTTAGTCTCTGGCAAATCCCCATTGTTCAATTCTTGGCCTACACACGTCAGCAAAAAAAAAAGCAGTGAAGGTGTTCATGTCACTTCATATTCTCTGAGTTACTATTCCTTTAACTTGTGTACTCTGACCTAATTGTTAGCATATTGTATTATTCAACTTTGTGCTTTAATTCCTCTTTCATCCCCTTTTTTTTTTTTTTGTTACTTTTTAGTGACAGAAATATCCACATCATTTGCAATATGAAATTCTTGCACAGACAAATACCATAACCCTTTCAGTCTATGAGAGTCAAAGATAAATTAAAGGCTTATGAACAGGCCTCATCATCATACATTGAATATATATATATATATATATATATATATATATATATATATATATATATATATATATATATATATATATATATATCCTTTCTTTTGCTTTTGCAACAAACCCTAACCCGCCATAGCTTTGAACTATGTCTGAGCATCTATGCCGCCTTAATTTATTTTGTGCATCTGTTAACAAGATGTCTTAACATATCAAAAAAGCCTAAGAGAACTTGTGAGCATGTTATGCTTTGCATAGAATGGGCAGATATTAAAAACAAAATGGTTTGAGTCTGGGAATGCACAAAACATTTTTTCATATAAATTAATGCTAATTGCATCACTTTACACCATTACAACTTACGAAAAGCTTCCTAGAAATGCTCTCCTTTTGGATAGCAGGGAAAAACCTGTGTGTATAATGTATATTTTTTAGATAATCTCTACTTTATAGCCTAAGCTTTTTAATGTTGATGCTATTTTGGGGCTAAGAGTGATTTTTGTGTGTGTGTGTGTGTGTGTGTGTGCTTATACATTAATTTTGTAGACCACCTAATTTTCTTGCTTAAATTATCAAAATCTGAATTTTTTCTACTAAAAGTAATTTTTAGTTTGCAGCAGCAAGATTATTCTTATATAACCCAAATTTTTGTCATATCTTCATATTTTATCAATTACGAAGGATGAATACAAATTCTCTAGTTATGTACACATCTGTGTTGAGAAGTAAAGAATCACAACTTTTGGTACAGAGTACTTGTACACAAATATTTATGGTAGGTAGCAGATGTATGGTTGCAGAATGAAATCTCATGCAAAAAAATGTTTGCTTCTTACATTTCTGAATGGAATTTATAAAGGTTATCTGTAAATATGATCATGTCTTTTTTTTTTTTTTTTTTTTTTCTTCCTCTTTTCAAACATACAGTTTACATTTGCAGAAAGCTGTCAATGTAATACTAATGCTACCATAAATCTTTGTGGAGTGTCGCATCATCTGTTTCTCTTTCCTACATCAGCATGTGGGCTTGGTGGATATGCTTTATGACAAGATGCTCTTACAGAAACCATTCGAAGAGTAGGAACTAGTATTTTCTATCTTTCTAGGGATACCATTTTCAGTTACCATTTTGAAAAGTTTTTGTCTATTTTGAAATACTCTCCCCCACTTTGGTAGTGGTAAAATACGGGAAGCAACAAGAAGCAAATGGAATGTAAGTTTGAAAAGCTTTTATACAGTGATATGTGGTGATTTGATAAAGAATTTCGAATTGCTGTTTCTGTTTGCTGCTCTATTTCTTCAATTCTTTTATCAGTAGTAAATGTCTCAAATTGAATATTCTTGTAAAATTTGTAAGTTGTGTAAATGATTATATTCAATGTGACTAATGACTTCATTTTGATTTTCTCACCAGAACTTAATTCTTCTCTTTTGACAGTAAGCAAGAGTTCTCCTGTCCTGTTTTAATAGCTGAAAAAATAGATTCATCTTATCCTTATTTTCATGAATGCATTAGTTGCTCGTAATGTGTGATGTTTTCACTCTGCTTTTTATTGCTTCTCGTATTTCATCATCAACCCTCGGAACATTTTTAACTGCAAAGTAAGTCAATAGTCCTGAGATTAGAGAGAATTTCATGTTAAGACCAGATTTGAATTGGTAAATAGCATTTGTAAGGAATCAGCGAACTGAAGAGTGGTTAAAGAGAGATTGACAGCACTCATAACAAAGATAGGAAAAGCTAATTCGAGAGAGGGGGAAGAATAGAGGGGGAAAAAAAAATTCTTTTTTATGTCACATGTCATATTCCTTTTTAAAAATCAATTCTTGATAAAGAATAGAGAACAAGAGAAGAAAAGAGACTAAACAGTATTTATAATTTCATACATACACACATAAAGACATATTTTTTCTTTTTATCTTTAATGCAATGATTATTTTTCTTCTGAACATTTTGATGGGTATTAACTTGAAAAATCAATTGTAAAAAATATTTTTTACTATCATTAATATTTTTATCATAGAAACAAATGTCAAATTGTATTTACAAAAGTCTGTTCTTTTTCTATTTTATCTAAAAAAAAAGTTGTACCTAGATTATGAAACTTGCATAGTTCAAACAGTTTATGTATAAAACACCTATAAAAACCTTTGTTTAGTGGTATTTATTACAGTTCTATTGAAATGTTTGTTGAACTGCTTTTGCAAAATGGATGAATTGATCTATTTTACAATCATTGATTTTCTATTTAGCCATCTATATTTTGAACTATTGACTTTATCCTGTGTCTAATGGTTTCAGTAAGGCTCAAATTGGCTATATATTCACATATGGTTTCTCCTGCCACAAAATAAATGATCCGATTTCCATCTCTTTCTATGTAACACTAAGTCTGATTCACCGAACCAAATTTGGCTTGCGTACGCAATAAACCTAGTTGGTTTATTGTAAAATATGTATGACAACACAAGGCCAACTAGTTTTGATAATTTGGCTGGAGATAACTTGGCTCTCCTTATAAAATATTCTAGGAATTTTCAATTAAAGCATTTCAGTGGTTTCAGATAAGGCTTGGGATTCTTCTGATAAAAGTAACGAAGTGCCAAATTGGTAAGTGTGTATATTAAATCACCAGAGCCCAACAAATGGGCTGACCAACCAGCCAAGTGGGCTATACTTCTCCTTTGAGTGTGTGTGTTTGTGTATCTCTCTCATATATATATATATATATATATATATATATATATATATATATCTTGAAAATTTGTATGTGTACACTTCTTGGCACAATCAAAAAGTTATTTTTGTTTTTTCAAAAAAGTGCTCTTTCTGATCTCTATGGTCATTTTGGACCAACAATGCCCAAATCTTGCACTAGTTTGTTTTTTGTTCATTTTAGATAATTACATCTGGTGCATGTGCAGGCTATGGTGAATCATTTATTCTAGGTACAGATATCTTCTAATGCCAAATTTTAAAAAATTGTATTTTCAACTTTAAACAAAAATTCTGCACTTTGTCTGGAGGAGAGCAAAATGTGAGTGATCATATATAACACTGGTATTTTTTTTATATACATATATGTATATTCTTTAATAATGATACAGATCTCAGGATGACAGCCAAGAATCGCCCCCCCCCCTTTTCTTTTGTAGTTATATTTTAGTTACCATTCTCTGGAAAAATATCTGTTAAAAACCTCAAAGCTTTGCTATTATAAGTAGACTGAAAACTTCCTGATTTGAAAATCAGTGTATTTTTTTTCTCTTTGCATTTGAAATTTAATAGATATCACCTAACATTACAAATAGTCCATAAGCCTTTGTTGCCAAAGTTCTGATTGCAAAATGCCTTAAAGCCTTTCTCTTGGTGCTTCATGGGCATCACCACTGAGAAGTTCAAACTTTAAAGTCCATTTTGAGAAAAACTTGTCTCGCTATTTAATATACCCATTAAATGACTTTGACATAAATATGGTATATATCACCCCAGTTTTAAAAAATCTCATTTTGTCATAAAACTTTTTGATTATAATCTAAAATGTGACCACTTAAAAGACTTAATCTGATAAGATCATTCTTACTTCTACTAGTTATTTGATGTATTATTAACCTTAAGAAAACTTGCTTAAATGTTTCATATTTGGTGGGGCTCATGATATCCATGTTTATGCTAATTTGAGTTGAACACTGTTGATCATTTGAGTCTCTGTACTCACTATGTTGATACAATTCTTCAATTAAATAGATTAAATATTTGAGGGTTTTTTGTTTTTGCTTCTGAAAGAAGGGGTACTTGAGAATATGGTGGATAAGTTGTTTAGAAACTGCAAATAACTTTCATCAATTTAAATGTTATTCTGGATCAGCCATCATGAAGACTCGAAATAAATGATCAGCTTCAGGTTTCATTAAGCTTATTTCAGTTGCTGCTTGGCTTTGATTTGATGTGCCTGTTAATTACTTGGACTTGTTTCATCAGGTTGTAACTAAGCAACTAGAGCTGAAAGGAAAATAGAGCACATCTTCTAAAATGTAAATTAGTTTGATACTTTTAAGATGATTTAATAAAGCCTCCTGAATAGAAAATCTAAAATCAAGGATGATCTTCTTTGACAGACTTGTTTATTCAAATACAGATCTAGATTATATATAGATATACTCAATTGCATATCTGATAAGAATTACCATATTTGATTGCATATAAAAGCCCTCTTTTTTGCCCTAAAAACTAACTCAAACGTTGAATGTAACTTTCATTGTCCAGACCCACAGGAATGGTTTATTTTGTTTTGTTTTTTTTGTTGTTTTTTCTTTGTAAACTGGGTGATAAATGAGAGGAATTATGAAAATGTTTTTTCCCCTAATGTTCTCTGCTATTAAGTTTTGGGGGTCTTATATGCAATCAAATATGGTAAGACATTCGTCTATTTTGTGAATTCATAACATGCAACAAAATGTCCCTCTTGCTTATCAATAAAGAATGATTTAGCTTCTTGTGATCTGCATGAGTGTCTACAGATGGAAATTATTTTCACATCTATGATTAATATTTTTGTTGTGCTCACTGTTATTGTCCTGTTTAGCATTTGTAGAACAAAAAAACCCAGTGCATTTCTTATGATCCAGGATGAAATTCATCTGGTGGTGATTCATCCTGATAATAATATATTTACAATGATATATAAAATTTTATACTTGGTGCTGCATCTCATGTGGATATGGATAAGTTGTAAAACACTCTTGATTGATTTTTTTTTTAAAAACTCCTGGAACATGTATCTCAAAGTTTCTATGACTGCTGGTATATATATATATATATATATATATATATATATATATATATATATTGTATAATGTTCCATATGTCTTTTGTGACATTTTAATTCAGACATCTAGTCCCTTAATAGGTTAGTCTTGAAAGAGTGGCATTAAAAATTATGGATTCAAAGCTGGGTTTTTTTTCCAAACACAGAAGATATTTCAATACTGACAATTCGACTAAATAAAATAATATGCAGAGGAATTTAGTGAAAATTTGAATATGTAAGGCTTCTATAGATTTAAGAATTTAGTGATTCCCTCAATACCCTTCTCTTAATGCAATCAGCTGGTTATTGTAATCTAATAGACATTGTCCTTAGATGATCACATTAAGCAGCTTCCCCTTTGCATCAAACTAAATGACAATACTGAACTATGCTTTCATAGTCCTTTACGCTTCTTTGTCTTGTATTTTTATATGTTCAATAATTTGTGAAGAGGAAACCAATTTTTATAATTGGTTGTTTCTTTTCATATTGTAATCATTTATCCAATATAATATTTACCAGGTTTGAATTGGAATAATCTCTCCAGAATGTGACTAAGCTTTGAGATGAAATACTTTCAGTATCAAAGGATAGCTATTCATGAAGATAATGTTGTGGATAAAAACATCTCCCTTTGCTATTGTCTCCTCGTCAAAAAATTCTATTTAATTTCTGTTTTTATTGGTTACTTTTGCTAGTTGTGTTGCTGTAAAAAAATCTGTTTTGTCATCTCAGAAGCAAATCTTTTATCCAATAATTATATTATTATTTGCTGTTAATTACTTTTTTTTCAATGAGTAGCGGGGCTTACATATTGCTGTTTGAATTTAGGGTATTGTGAAGTTGAAAAATGTAGTTGATACTAGCTATTTATAATATGCATTCTATGTTAGGTATTTGTTTTTAAGAAAGCAAATTGCTCTGACATGTTTTTACTTTTTACCATGAGTCTCTTCAGAAAAAATTGAATGGTTGGATAGAAAGCTCAAGTATGTTTTAATATAATTTATGTAAAAATACTTGAAGCCAGTCTCTCTTCTCTGGAAGCATTTTATAAGAGACCACAAGATGTCATCTTTCTCTTGTTTTCCAGATATGTAAGCTTTTAGGTAAAATGATACTAGACTACTGTAATAGCAATATTATAGATATGTTTACCACACAAGCCGATGTTGAAAACCTACTTTTTTTTTCTGTAACACTGACATGATACCTCTATAAAACTGCAGACATCAGGGAATACTGAGTATTTGTAAATATGCTTGGAGATATCTTGTTGGTGCTTAAGTAAATCGGTTTGATTTCTTTGAGCATTAGGTAAAGTAAACTGATTGGCATCAAGTGTAATGATTTAAATTAAAGTTGTCGATGAATGTAATAGTGAAAAATTATATGTTAGAAAGTTTGAACATTTCTAAAAAAAAATTTTTTAAATGTTTCATTTACTTCTTTTTCATTTGGCTCATTAACCTCAGAAGATAACCTGCTATGGTAGGTAGATTGCTCTGCTGTAAAATATACTATCAATACTTTGGAGTTACCATGGCAAGAATACAT
>OY735208.1:29200728-29448228 GCA_963457665.1 Thysanoteuthis rhombus
CTATATCATTAATAATACAATTGTTGAATAATCCTATTGCATTTTTGCCAATTTAGGAAACCTGTCATATTTTTCTTTTATAACAATGTCGATAATCACAAACATAAAATCATATCTAATCATCAAAAATATGAAGTGGTCTTTTTAATATTGATCTAAAATGTTTTTCTCCCCAATAGCCTGTATCTGTAAATGGTTAGTATAGCCTGAACATATTTATAATTGGTGTCCCTTATTTACTGATATCTTAGAGACTATATTCATTAATATTAAGCTTACTAATCGATATGAGTTTGAGGATGCTCCTTAAAAATAATGAACGCCAATGAGATATCATTTCATGTATTGAAACGATAGTCAAAAATTTTGAAAATTCAAACTTGGTTGCCTCCCTCGGCATTGAAGTTATATATGAGCTAAAATTTATTCAGTTCTTAGTAACCATAGCATTGCACTCTCTTAGTACTTTCTATTTGTCAGCGGAGATATTTATTCTTTCTCTATTTCTTATTCTCCTCCTAAGACAAACCTAGTTTTACTTAGAATGTTACATGAAAGCACCAATATAAAGGCTTCTTAGCAATGTGCTATCTATGCAAGCATTAATTGGAATGCATACCATTCAGAGAATTTCACAAGTTAAGAGATTAGCTCCTTTGTGCAAAAAGGATGAAAAATACTTGAACTCTGTTGGTTTCTCAATTCAAACCAGTTGATTAAAAAGCCGACCTTTTTAACTGTTGAAATGGAATAGTATTTATCAATCTTGCTTTCTGAATTATGGCCAGATATTTTTGTTGTTTCTGTTTTTAGGCTTCATAAAAACTGAAATAATCTGGCAACTCAATTTAAAATGAACTCTGTTAGAGTTCATCTGAATGGCCTCGATAATGTTTCAAAAGATTTCAAATTTATAGCAGCAGAAGATATAGTCATGATAACCTTCAAAATACATTTAGCCATCAATATAAGCATATTTTATAGGATTTATAGCTGTAAGGTAAACTGTGGAATTACAATTTCTTTGCACGTGACTAACACAGATAGCTATGTTGGTCATGATGTGCACAGTTAATTTTCACTGTAATATTAAGTATAGATAAGTTTGGCTATGCCAAGGTCAAACTTTCCTGCTTCATTACAATCTAAAAATTAAACAAAACAAAATGAATTTCTCCTCACAATATTATTTCAAAACTACAGGATTCATTTTAACTCTTTTATTAAGTTTCTGTAAATGGGATTTGCTAACTTTAGCAGAGTAAGTTAACCTTAGTTGATCCTGAGAAGTGAAAGTGAATTCATCAGTTTTTGAATACGTCACTCTATTACTGTTATTTGGATGATGTCACTTGTTTTTCCTCTGGTCATTGTCATCTGTCTGTGTTACATATGGAGATAGTCAGAACTCAGTAAGAGTTTGACGAAAAGAAAAAAGCTTACTCAGCCTAAAGATTAATCCATTAAGCAAGGAAAAAAGAAAAAGTTTCTGTTCCTAGTTGGATTCAATCCCAAAATTTAATGATGTCAAGCAAACCACTGAACCATGGAAACACTTCTAAAGATTGAATTTATTAAAAATAATATGATTGAAGGAATACCTCAAAATCATGGATGAATATCTTCTGCCTCTTTCAAATTGTTTTTGTATTGTTTAATGGTTCTATTATATTTACTGTTTTAATGACATCTTTAGTAGCAAGGTAATTCTCACCGAAGAGAAAAATAATTTTTTTTGAAATCAAAATATATATATATATATATATACTTGTTATTATACAAAAATATTTTTCGTAAAACTCTGAAACACAAGTTGACATGACGTCACAGAATCACTCTTTCTTCTTTCCGTTTCGCTCTCTTATTCATGTCATAAATTCCAAAATTCTAAAGTCAGCTCTTCAGGAGTTTGACAAGAAGGGTAACTTCATCCTACTTCCAACACAGATCTGTATCTTTGTTTATATGTACACAGCACAATATCTCCAAAAGTTCTCTCTGAAATTATTGAAGAATGGTGGCAATGGAGTAAGGAAGAGGGGTATATATTTTGGAGTGGAACGAAGTATTTTAGTTAAAATTAGCTAATTGAAGAAATCCCCTTTCATCAACATGGAATTCAAAAAAAATTATTTTTGGTGTTTGTGAGGTATTCTATTTACAAGGTATATGTACTGCCCAACTGGAACCATATCCTGTCCATCATATGAAAATACTGCTACAAAGTATTGGGATTGGCTCTCTTGACTTCAAGAAATCATTATTCCAATAAACATATACCTGGAAGGGGTGTTCTAAATATGATGTAACAATGCTGCATAACGTGACACCTTTTCTGTTCGTTGTGCCAAACTAAGTCTCCAAAATATTTCCATTATTTGTTTTTACTTTGCTTTATTTCATTTTAGATGAGAAGTTCTATTTATGATTTTATATATATATATATATATATATATATATATATATATATATATAGTACAAATCAAAGACATTTATTATATATATAATAATGCAGTTTGTTATAGTGCTCTCTGTGGGAGGGGGTTTAATATACTAAACAATTACAATTTGGAACTAAATACTGAGTTTATGATCAAATTATGATGTCAAAAAAAATTTATTTGATGCCAAGAACATCATGAGCCCCCCCCCCCATGTAGTGAGGTTTGCAGTTTCATATAAATCAAACATTTATCCATCTCAAAACTCAATTTCTGATCAAACTTACCAATAACTATGGAAAAAATTTTCAATTAAAAGAATTTTGACTCCCTCTCTCAAAGCTATAAAAAAAAGTTGAATAGTCAATGGAAGAGAACAACTGCTAGCCCAACCATAATGATGTGAATTTCATGAGAGCAGAAAGTTACTTTTACTTGAAAAAAGTAATTTTTGATAAACAAAGTTGGTATTTTGCCCAAGCCACTACTGAAAACTAATTCGGAAATTTTTTTGCAAAAAGTAGACGTCAATTCAACATTTGGACTTGAAACCACTTTAATTTGCAAAAATAACTCATAATAATTTATGATTTATTACATTGGTACAGGTGTCTTCCAATATAGCACAGTTCACTATATTGTACAAATTGAAGACACTTTTTTTATATATATATATACACGCTTCCCCATATATAGCACAATATGCTATATTGTACAAATCAGTCACTTTAGACTCATTTAAACACCTATTATCAAATAAAATAACTATGTATCCAGACTCCTGAATAAATAAATCATGAAAATTAGACATTTATTCTACCAGCAATGTTATGAATTTGCTATAAATATTTTAGTATCTGACTCCAAAAATATTCTCAAAACAAAAGTTTCCGTTTAAATTCAGTTTTTCGATCTTGACTAAAAAAGGAAAAAAAACTTTGGAAAAATATTTTTTCATGGGTAGTTTTATGGCTAAAAATGTATGTTTCAAGTTTGCTATTATATAAACTTAAATCGACTAATCTTTTTTTAATGGCCAAATTTCCAGCTTTCTGCTAATGCAGAATGATATTGGCTGAGTAGATAAAAGATTGGCTTGATTATTCTGAAAAATGGCTGATTCGGTATCCCTGAGTACCATGACACTGACTGACATGCCGAACTGTTAGAAATGTCCCTTTCTCAGCATTGTCATTTTATATATATATAGATGTTTTTGGTTGAGTCAAATTAGTTTTCAGTAGCAATTTGGGCAGAATAGTTATTTTCTGTATCAAAGTTACTTTACTAAAAATAATTTTGCTCATATCTATAAGGTTGGGCTAGAAGTTATTTTTCTTCTATATTGAGACTATTCAACTTCTTCTCCTATAGATGTGAGGTAGAAAAACAGAGTTTATTTGATAGGAATTTTTTTCAGCTGTTATTGGTAAATTTGATCAGAAATTTTGTTTTGAGACTTTTTTCTTTAAAGTACAATAGCAATGCAAATAAATCTCCCAGATGATTTTATCATAGATATGGTTTCCAAAAACTGTTTGCTGCACTAAGTACAAAGTTGTAAAATTCACTCACTGCCATCTACATTATCATTTTGCTTGTTCCTCCTTGCCTTCAGTTATGCTTTCTATAGTGCTGTAAGGTGAAGGTAGGCTGCTTGATAAGAGAGTAGGAATCATTAAAACAATTAGTAATACGGTAGTTCGATAATGTATTGCATTTTTGCCAACTTAGAAAATCAATCATTTTTTCCCTCTGATAACTAAATGCTGGTAACAATCTCAAAAGTAAAATCTTATCATATCTTCAATAATATCAAGTGGTCTCTTGAATATTGATCTCAAATCCTTTTTCTTTTTTTTCCCCTCCAATTGCCTGTGTCTGTAAATGGTTGATATGGCCTAAACATCTTTATAACTTTTGTCACTTATTTACAAAGGTCTTAGAAACTGTCTTCATAAATATTGAGTTTTGTACAGTGGATATGAGTTCAAGGATGCTCCTAAAACATATCATGAATGCCAGTCAGAATGATAATTTTTCGAAATTTTTTCATTATCTTTCTCGTTGAATATTCAACAGTTTGTTTTACCAATTTTAGAAACTTAATGTCTATTTACCTCTGCCAACAAAGTTGAAAGAGGTATCTCAATGGTATTTTGTGGAAGGGTTGTGGGCAGATCCAGGGTTTTCATTTTTTGTTTGTTTTTTTTTTGTTTGGTTTGAGAGATATATCTTTTCATGTATTATAACAAAAATCTGAAACTTGAAACCTAGTTGTCTCACCCTGCATTATAGGTATATATGAACTGATTTTCATTCAGTTTTCAGTGACAATAGCATTGGCAGGAGTATGTACTGTTTTAGTACTTTGTAGCTGTTAGCAGAGATATTTATTCTTTCTCTAGACAAACCTAGTTTTACTTAGAATGTAGCATGAAAGTACCAATATAAAGGTTTCTAAGCAATGTGCTATCTATGCAAGCATTAATTGGAATGCATACCATTCAGAGAATTTCACAAGTTAAGAGATTAACTCCTTGGTGCAAAAAGGATGAAAAATACTTGAGTTCTGTTGGTTTCTCAATTCAAACCAGTTGATTAAAAAGCCGACCTTTTTAACTGTTGATGTACGATTTTTGTCTTTTGCAAATGGAATTGTATTTATCAATCTTGCTTTCTGAATTATGGCCAGATATTTTGTTGTTTCTGTTTTTAGGCTTCATAAAAACTGAAATAATCTGGCAACACAATGTAAAATGAACTCTTTGGTAGAGTTCATCTGAATGGCCTCAATAAAGTTTCAAAAGATTTCAAATTTATAGCAGCAGAAGATATAGTCATGATAACCTTCAAAATACATTTAGCCATCAATATAAGCATATTTTATAGGATTTATAGCTGTAAGGTAAACTGTGGAATAACAATTTCCTGGCACATGACCAGCATAGATAGCTATGTTGGTCATATTGTCTCAGTTAATTTTAACTATATTAATAAAGGTAGATAAGAGTAACTTTGTCCTACTTTAAACACATATCTGTATCTTTGCTTATATGCCACTTATATCCTTTAGAAATGATTTTTCTTTTTCTTTTTTTTTTTTTTCTTTTTTAATGATTTTTCTGTATTTGTAATCTAACAGTTCTGAAATTTTTTAGACGATTATCTTGGATTTCTGTTATGTTTTGATAAGTGCATCTGGTGATTAACATGGTATCAATTTATCAAAGTGGCCTGTTTAAACTGGATGGGTTTATTTAGCTTTGGATATTCATTTCATCAATTTAAAGTGCTTTTTTGGCTTGTGGGATTCAACACCAGAGACATACCAAAATAAAATAACCTTGACCTTAGAACAATTTTTTTCATCATGTGAATGAAATATTTTCAAAAACCGGAATTCAAATAGAAATGTAGATATTGCTTTTGGCTAATTAACTTTAGAATGTCTTAATATGTATCTTATGGTTTGACTCAAATTATATAATATCATCATTTCTCATCTTTATTACTTATGTATGGTCCTTAGATTTTCATGAGCGCACACACACACACACACAACCTGGACATTTGGGTGTCTTTAGCATACCATTTTTATTAGCAATCCTGAAATAGCTTTTTATTGAAACATCAACATAATCCACTTTGTGCTTATTTCATCCGTTGGATCAGTCAAAAGCTGATAGCCATGGAAATCAGCTCAACTTACTTAAGCATGTAATCCTGATGGAAGTTTAAGTTTTATAGACAGACTACTCGGTTTGTATACAGTTTTAATGCACTAGGCTATGCTCAGAAAAATCTTAGCATATATATTTTTTGCTTTCTTGTGAGGGCAAATTCAACACAGGGTCTGGTTTAACCTGGAGGCCCTCTTGCATATATATGGGTAGAGACCAAAATTGTCTAGTTCACTCTCCCTGCTTTTTTGCATGCCACAGGCATTAGGAAATGCCGTGGTCCTACCTCTTGGTGTAATGAAGAGGTTCAGCTTGGGGAAGTGAGTTCCCTGGAACTTGATATACTTCTGGGATTAACAAGTTGAATGTTTACTTTTTGATAAATAATACATATGAAATGTTTTATTGGAACAAATTTGAAAAATGTCAATTAATCTACTACTTTATTCCATTCTGAAGGTCATAGTAATAAGCAAGTACATTGATATTAATTAAAATAGGCCTTTAATTACTTTAAAATGACCACTCAGATCAAGACAAGTTTAGTTTTTCTAGTCAAGACTTTAGACATAGAAAAATAGTCAAATAGAATAGCAATTTCTTTGCAATGCAGTGTCTATGATTTTCTTTTTTTTTCTTTTTTAATTCCAACAATGCGTAATCTTGACTTGGATTTTTCTTATTTTTGGCAATACCAATTTGGTTTAATTACTGTGAGTCTGGGGGCACATTTCTTTTTCTCCCACTTTGAAATACTCCATCTATTGATCAGCCTTCATAATAAATAAAATGATGCTACAGTAAACCTGTGTTCCTAGATATATGATGATGAAAAAGTGGTATTGAAAACAACCCTACATGTAGATACTAATACTATAAAAGTCAGATGAAATTTAATCCGCTATGCTTCAAAGAGTTACCCTTATGAACAAGTGATTGCTTTAATGCAATGCTTTGCAAATTAGCTTCTCAGACCATTTGCTTGTATAGTAAGTTTGATCTTCATAGAATATTCCTATACTATGGTGTTGTGCCGGACATGCTAAGCTTGATAAAATATTAACAAGTGTTATAAGAATACTCTAAAGATTCAAATTTCATGTGAGAATCCTTATGTTTCAGAGGTTTTCTGTATCTTTATCATTGTTTTCAATCTATACCATAGGGACTTCCAATTTTCATAGCCACTTGTACATTATGAATGCTGTATTTGAATAAATCTGAAGTATTTTACCAGTATTGAAGTGCACACAATCAACTTTCCATGCCTTTTTATATTTGTTTATAATGTATTAGTTTCCACAGCTTTTAAAAAGTGACTGTATAAATTTGCTGTAGGTATGGCTTGTAAGATAGTATAAATGATTTTGTTGAATTAGATATGTAAAAAAGACTGTATAAATTTTCAATTTAATTATGCCTCTTGAAATTACTTTGACCAATTTACCTACCAAGTATTAATTATTAGTTTGTTTTTTTGTTTTTTTTGTTTTTTTTTTTGTTTTTTTTTCATATCAAATTTACTTGGTAATTATTGTTTATTTGATATTTTAGGGGCACAGTTATGAAAATTTTCTATATGCTTGAACATGGAGCTCATCTTAAAATATGATCCTTAGCTAAAGGTTTTTGATTGCAACATCCCTATTAAAATATTTCATGAATTAAGCTCTGAATAAGAATATTGACTTATTGATATTTTTGTTGCTAGCCAACAAGACAGAACAATTCTAATGTTTTTTCTTTTGAATATAGATTATTGATAAATGTTGATTGAAATTGTACTCTACAAGGATCTTATATGATTATAGGTTTGTGTGTATGATTTAAAGAGGCAAATTGAAGTTCATTATTATTGATAAAGACAATTACAAAATAATTGATCAAAATGGTAAATTTTACTGAACTTATTTATATATTCTCCCATTTCAATTAATCCAGTGTCTCCTCCACTCAAGATGCTTAGCAATAAACTAAATTCAGTGCTTTTCTTATGATAGAATTTGGTTATCTTGAATTTGATATAGATTGAAATTAGAATAAGGCAGTTGATCTTAATCTTGAATTTTTGTTGGTCAAAGAGCTTTTAAAAAAATCCTCTAGAATAGGGATTCTCAAACCTTTCCTTCCAACATATTTCTTCACCCTGTCCGTCATTGTTAGAGTACCCCTTGTGAAGATTATAGAATAAAATATATGGATAACAGACAATAGACATCATATGTTTTTGTTATTTCATATAATTTATTGCTACATTTTCAATAAGATAGATGAGTTTGGCTCTAAGTAATAAGTAACACAATCTTGGGTACAGTATCAGCACAAAAATCATGGAATTTTATAATAATGGAAATGCAGGTCAAGAACAGAAATAATTACTTGCTGGTATGAAAACTCAATTTCTGCCTTTTATCATTACAGGAGACCTAATTTGTACCGAAGTGTTTTTTTTTACTTTTTCAGAAATCAAGCAGGCTGTTATAGATTACTTGAAGAAATTCTATGAAGAGAATGCAGATATTGCTTTCAAGTCACCATGGGGTGAATACCCTGAACTTCGAACTCAGGACATTAACCTCTGCTTATATCGTGTTCTTGATTTTCGCAATAGGACAGATATCCCTGATGTCACTTCTATTTATCATGATGACAACCAACCTCCCTACAGGTGAGAATGTAGCCTTCATCTTTTTTACTTGAAACCTCAAGTAAAATTTGTGGTAAACGTTTACATTCAAGCTTTAGATGTAAAACTAATGAAGAGACCTGTTCATTCTCTTCCTTTGTTTTTGCTCCATTAAATTTTGAGTCAGTCTTTAAACTCCTGTGAGAGATTTTAAAATCTTCAGCTAGAAGTATTGTCTTGATGTCAGAATAGGCAGTAGATGTGAATTTTAATACACTCTGCTGATTTCTGTGTATTCAACATTATTTTCTTGCCAACACTATCCTACGAAGAAAATGAATTGTTGATCACCATATATGCCAGTACATAAGATGGACATTTTATTTATTAGAAAAAAAACCTATTGAAATATTGCACCAGTCTGCTGGTATTATGACTAGGAGGGTGTCTACTGGAGCTCGATGTTGATAGTTGTGGAGTTTGGATGAGTTGCAGAGAGCCAAATACCTTTGTAAACCATTCATCGTATCGTACATTATATTTAGTATTTTAACCTAACTGATGTTTGCAGTCTTGTTTTCTACTATATATATCAGGATGATCTGGACCATCTTATGGGAAGACCAAATCACCAATGAAATGTTGGTCTGTACAGCCTTTCGAACAGATTAGCTATACGATTTGGCAGTTTTTGACAAAAACTAAAAAACAAAATAGTCCTGATAACCTACAAGGCACACCCCCATCTTGATAACAAAAGTACACGATAAAAGTTTTATGGGACAGTTTTTTGCATTGCTTTATAAAATTTTATTTTCTTCATTCTAAAAGGCACATCTAAGTGTCATAAAATATCGTTTATGCCTTTTTATTTGCCATCAAAACTTTCCAGTTTCTTTATTAATTTGTGTATAACCTTCTGAATCTTTTCTAGATGTCATGAAGTTTCCATCTATGATCTCTTCTCACCTATTCAACACCATGTCACTCGTATCACACTGGTTGAAAGTGATGTTCATGAACAGCGTCTGTTTTGCTGGAAGTTGCTGTATGATTGGTCAACACAAGCGATGGCCACATGTCCATTCTATGTACACAAATTCACCGTGGTCATCTATTTGGACTGCTTTCAAATGCCTACCTTATCAGGGACAGAAACTATGGAACCAGCTGAGCGTCTCGCCACCCTTGTCAAAGTGTTCCTTGAACCTTTATTTAAAAAGAACCCAAAGATTGGTCATAAGGAGGTTTGTGATTGGCTGATCTCAGTCCAAAGTGATATGCTCGTTATCCTTGATAATTTTGACTATTTAAATGACACTACCAAAGAGAACCTGCGCGGAATTCTTGATGGTTTTTGCCTCCCAGATGCCAAGCTGCTGATTTCCTGCCGTCCAAGATTTGCCAATCGACAACTCTGTGACCAGATGTTCCTCAATGTTGGCCTCCAACTTCATTGTGGATTTGTCTTTCTCCAAGAGCTCCTGCTTGCAGATTTCTCTGCACTTGAAGTGTCACTGCTGATACAAAAAATCCGAAAAGACTTGGTGCTCACTAAAGTATTGCGCAATGTCTATACACTGGTGTTGTTGGCCGGGTTGATTATTGATAACCATGCCAAACCTAAAACGAACAGTATTTATCACTTCTATCGAGAACTGGCATGTTCTGCTCTCACACGTTACTACACAAAATTCCAAATTCTGCCTGAAAAACAATTGATTTCACTAGTCTTAAAGCAAATGTCAGTGTTGGCCGTGAAGCTGTGGAAGACTGAGCGATCATTCTGCGAGTCTTCGGAGATTGATTCCAGTTTTTGGCAGCTCCCCAACACTCACCTTGGCTTTTTTGTTGAGGCGAAATTGTTCCCTTTCCAAAGTTCTAGTTATTACCATATGTTCCCCACAACCAGCTTTCTAGAGTATTTTGTAGCCGTCTATATTGCTGAACACACCGATCGTTACGAGAGGGATGACATCCTCGAGTGGGTGCTTGAGAAAGAAGGTGGCTTCCTCTGGGTGGTATTAACAGGATCCCTCATGTCCTGCTATGATGAGGATACAGTCAGGTGCTTGTTGGATTTCATGGCCAGTATGAGTCGTAAAAAATGTGTTGGGATAGGTATCTTTGATAAAATCATCCGGGGGAATGTTCATGACTATGATTTATGTCTGGAGTGCCTTAGTCAGATATATTACCCCCCTTCCCTAATGAACTCCCTTGTGGAACAATTCCCGGATGTATTGGAATTTCATATCCAAAGATGTCCATCACAAGTTCTGGAGAATTTTTGTCGACTGGCCCGTCTGTGCCGACTCCGTATCAAAGGCATCACTCTTCATTTAGATGGCATGGAGGACCATTACTTTCTATGTATTTCATTAGCTCATGCGATAAATCGATTGGAGAACCTAAGCACATTACTCATCCACTGTGAAAGTGTCTTTAACAGCCAATATATTGTTGATGTGGTGTGTGAAATCTTCAAAAAGAATAAGTACATCCGAACCTTGTCATTATGTGGTGAGATGAACCGTGCAGCCAATTTCACCCCCATGATGTACAAGAAGGTGCGTTCTGTGTTTACCTCTGAAATTGCATTGCGCACTCTCTCCATTGATAACATTCACAACCGCCATCGCTTGGCCTACATACTGAATGTGTTCCCCAACATATTTGAGAAGCTTGAATTGGCCAGGTGTGACTTGGAAAGTGCAACAGAAAAGTTGGTAAGCAAAATTACGCAATCAAAGAACTTCAACAGTTTCTCTGTGAATAATTGTGTCATTAGCAGTACATCCGTGAACCAAATTCTGGCTGAGATTCTTTCATGTAATACGCTTCGCAAACTCAATCTCAGTTTACTTTCTCCCTTGCGCAACTTCAGCTGCATTGACATTCGGTCTTCTTCATTCAAGGTTGCTATAGACACTCCAGCATGTATGAAAATTAAACAGTTAATTCTGACACTACCAACTCTTACAGAGTTGATCCTGTGTCAAAATCGTATCGGGGATGAACAGGTACAACCAATCCTCGAAGGTATTCTAGAAACTAGTCATCTCGAACATTTGGATTTAAGTGGTAACGTCATCTCTGATGTGAGTGGACCCCTGCTTATGAAATTGCTCTCTGGTAGCACAAGCCTCAGCGTCTTGTGGCTCTGTTCAAATGACTTCAGTGATCAAATGAGAAAGCAGTTACTACACAGCTCTGTCAGTCTAGAGCATCTCAAATTAGTTGTATGAAAAATAAGCGATAAATTCTGCTCAAAAACTCTGCTGAATTGTCTTAAAAGTAACAGTGGAGAGAACTGGAAGAAACTTTTCTTTTTCTTTTTTTTTTTTCAATTTAGGAAAAATATTAAAAAGATATAGGTAAAAAAAAAAAAACATTAAGATACAAATCAAATTGTTTTTTGTTGTTTTTTTTTTCTTGTTGTCTAGCATTGGTGTCTGTTAAATTATCCGATTATGAAACTTTTTTTTCTTCCCACACCCCTTCTTCAAATTCAGTTTTTAACAAAACAATATTTCTATATCTTCTCAATACTGGGGAGAGAGGTCAGATAAATTTTTAAAGGCATAAAGAATGATCAAAAAAAATATATCTCTAGAAAAAAAAAAATCAGTAAATTATTTCACTAAGCATAGCATTTTAACAAAGAATTTTCTGGATTTTCCCTATGAAATGTTTATTTCCGATTAACCCTTGATGTTGTATTCAAGGGTTTGATAATTTTACTAATTATCTCTATATTTACTTGAATTTGCCTTCGGATAAGAATTATTTGTTATAGATGTCCTATATGGATGTTAGAAAATATATATGCCAATGTCTATTCTTCCTATTTATAAAAAGCAAGTCTTTTAATTTTTGAAGACCTGTTTGTTAAATACTGCAAAACATGTACATGTCAACATACCAAAAATATCCTTATCTTATTCGCATCCTAAGAACATTTCTTATACTTTAATGATCAAAGTGTCTAAAATTGCTATTCTAATCACTTTTTCAGTCATCAATCAGTTGTGTTTAACATACGTTTTGAATAATTTTCTACTGCCAGAGTGAAATTATTTAATCACAAATACTTACAGGAAAAAAAAAAAAATGAAGTGTCACGTCTCAATTTCTTTTGCCTGACCATGCTCATCTGAACTAAAGAAAAAAAAAAAAAGCTTTCTGACCTTGTGTAGGTCTTTCATATTCATGTGAGCTACTCCGCACATGTAAGATGTTTGCTCTTTCTATTAATATAATTACTGTATTTCCCTGTGTCGAGGGGACACTCAAGTCTCATGGATGCACCCCTAATTTTGATTAGCAAAGTTATGGTTTCAGCACTTTCACCTACCTTACCAAGATGCTTTACAGGTGGTTTAGTGATACGCAGATCCTCTTAACCACCTGTAATCTATTTCATTTTCATTTTCTCTTACAATATGGAAACATAGTGAGTTTACACCAAGCCTACCAGTAAGTACCTGTGGTGGAGCTGCATCTCACAAGGATAAATTTTTGTGATCATACATTTTTTTTTTTTTTTTTTTTGATACTTTTGTTTATTTACTATTCAATACTTTAGTATGATTTAGATGTACTTCATTTAGAGGTCATATGTAGAAGTTCAGATTACTTCCTATTAGGTTTGTACAAAAATAATTGTTTTTTCCTCGTCAACTTTTAAGCTGTATATCTCAGCCTAGAATAAAAGTTATCAATCAAAATAAGAACCTTCAGAATCTACCCGTTTTTGCCAACTAGAAACAAGTTATCCTGGAAGGTTGTTGGAGTGTGGGAAGTGGTCAATAAGGATGGAGTATCATGTTGAACATTTAAATAAGAGTTTATTCCAAAAAGTGCTATTCAGTTGGAGAGAGATCTGGTGAGGTAGTCTCATAGCCTAATTTAATTTCTACATGGTAATTCGTGCAGTGACAGAAGAATTGGTCTTTTGCAATTGACCAATATTCAATGTAAATGTCGCAGTTTTTCGTACATTCTCTGAATTTCCCCAGCAATACTTTACTTTGATGGTCCTGCCAGGATTCAAGAAGTTAGAGTGGATGATTCCACTTGCTGACCACCAAACTGACTATTATCTTCATTGAATACTGCATTGCAGTCCAATCACTGCACAGAATGCTGCCAATTGTACAAAATCTATTTTTGCTTACGTGTCACAATGTGATCAAGAAATGGATTGTTTTTATGCACAGAAGAAGCACAGAGCAGACTTCATGATGGCCAATCTTGATTTTCACTCAGCTAAAGCAGCACCCATTTGTCAAGCTTTTTTGTTTTGTTTTCTTCAATTTGCTGCATATGTCGAACAGTCAAATTGTCAATGGTTAGTCCCTTTGCAACCCTAAAAGTTATTCAATAGGATATCGTTAATCACAGGACATCCATGACCCTCCACTTCTCCAAAGCATCCTATCTCCATTTCAAAATTGGAACGTATGTCAAGCTATATGTTTGTTGTCGGTCTCCCTGGCCAAATATTGGAGTGTTTAGAAAATAATTACATATTTCTCTGCTATAAATCATGAGCCAACCAACAAAGTTCAAATGGCGTGAAACATCTGAATTTGATTCACCATCTCTTCAATCCGGCAGTTTGTCATTTATAGTGTATAGTCAAGTCTAACCCCATGGAGAATAGAGACTTCAGAGAGAAACATATTCACTATTGTTTACTGTATGAATTTTAGAGGGTAGAACTGCTATGCTGGCAATGAGAAACATTTGTGAAGTTTATCCTGATGCAATGAAAGCCATGGTTCAAAACGGTAATTGTATTTTGAAAATACCTAATTATTTTCCGAACACCCCTAATACTTAGTTAATACTGCAAACTGTTTCCACTACTTTATATTTCATTTTCAACTCGTACAGCAAAATTGCTCGAATTTGCTTCTTTTTTTTTTTTTTTTCCCCTCTCTTTCATTTGACAATCACAAATGAAACAGAACAATGAAAGGATGTTTACGCCTTAAAATGGTATATTCCTTGAACAAATTTAATAATAGTTTATTCCAAAATAAGTTTAAAATAAAAACTGCAATTATTTTTGCACCAACCTAATTACTTTCCTCTGCAGTTATCTATGATAAGATAGGATAATGTAAAGAGCGGCCTTCAGCCTGTAGGACACGGTAAACTTCTGAAACTTATTTGAAGAAAAAAAAGTAGCATCTTTGCTACAGAGAAATATGGTGCTTCTGTACAAAAAGAAAATCTGCTCTGTGCAACTAACTAGTGCATGAATAATGTTAAATCTTACATTAGGAATTCTCATAACTTCTCTTCCTCCTCCCCTTTTTCAAATTTAAAGTAAATTTGAAATTCATTCCAGTTTCTCCCAATTTTCTGAATTTGATTGGAAGATTATGAATTTCAAGAATATCATCCATTTACACTTAAATTTCATACTTTCACTTCGTTCTCAAGTCTCATCTGGTGACTTCACAGCTAAAGATTGTTGTGGCTACTTTTGTAAGCATCATCTTTACAGAAATTGAGTTATTTTGATAGTAACTCTTCTAGCATTAACATTTTTGCGTTAAATCTTATTTAATCTGTTGGCTGCCAAATAAATCTTTTAACAAGACTCCTGTGCTGGGTTTTTCTTATAAGAATAGAAAGTCTTCATTGCCTGTTAAAAACTATTCTATTTTTATTCAAATTCCAAATAATAACTTTTTATAGGTTTGCTTATAAGAATACTGTTACTCACAAGTTTATATACACAGGATTCAACTGGATTTTTTCTTCATCAGTCAACTAAACATAATAAAACCTCAGTTAATTCAATAATTAATGATTGGCAATCAAATCAATCTTTTTCTTTGGTAATACTTGAATACACCTCAAGAATGAAAACAAATATTTTGAGAAACTTATCCTATGAAACTTCGATAAATATTAAGCAAAGTCAATAGTAAAGCTGTACATTTTCATTCAAATATTGAACACTTACTCAGTCCCTGAAATATTCCCATCCCTTTAAGGAGTTGGTTGCTATTAGGTGCCCCAAATTATCAGAAGAAATACACCAAGTTGCTTTTGCTCTTTCAGCTTATCAATAAGGCAAAGATGTTTAGATATAGGGATATCTTTATATGTAACTCTCAAAAGCTTCAGCATGAAATATTAACAATGAGATTGAGGGGAAAAAAATCTTTTTTCTTCATTTCCTCAACATTTTATGCAGGATCTTCATTTTTTTTCCACTCCCAGCTTTAAAAAATATTTATAACTACCTGAATATTTGCCTTGTTGGGTGATTTTCTATGGGTGGCTTAAGTAGGGCTTATCAATATTTGATCCAGAAATGAATTATTCATGTAAGTTTGTGCTAAATTAGTCCCAGTAGTGTTGACACTTATTTAAAAATTTACTGATGTTTTAATTCATCAAATGTCTGTCTGTCTGTCATCACAGAACTCGGGTACCACGCATATCTTCTGTGTAAACCAAGAACCCAGACCA
This sequence comes from Thysanoteuthis rhombus, assembly GCA_963457665.1. Taxonomy (NCBI): domain Eukaryota; kingdom Metazoa; phylum Mollusca; class Cephalopoda; order Oegopsida; family Thysanoteuthidae; genus Thysanoteuthis; species Thysanoteuthis major. The sequence continues at coordinate 29,216,976 of OY735208.1, forward strand.
TGTTTTCAGCAAGCAACCTTTTTTTTTTTCTTTTTTCTTTTTTGAAAATTCCAACACTATTTAAACTTTCAGTGAGCATTCAATTTACAATGTAAGTATTATACTAAACTGGTCCTTTTTTTTTTTTTGTTCAGCTACATTTATGCTTGAGTATTAAATTCACCAGATATCTGTCAGCATAATTTGAGGACACCTGGAGCTATGGCAACTGGTTTTTCTATGGTTACTAATAGTCTTTGAAAATTCAAGAAAAAAAATGGGGTCTGTTCATGCTCTCCCTCATATAAATAATCTCGATTCCTATCTATTTATCAATAAAATACTGAAAGTGATTCCATTTATCTGTATTTGACCTCTAAGTAGCCGAAATGGTGCATTGTTGCCAGAGGTAAAGAATTCAACAGCACCCCCATCCCCCACAAAAAAAAAAGGAAAAAAATTTGATCTCTTATCAGTGTGAAAGTTCCTTCCAGGCCTTCAAGGGGTACTGCTAGTTTACTTAAACAGTTGAATTTATTTCTGGTTTTGAAATTTTTTTTCTTCACATTCTACAACTTCATTCACCTTTCTTTATTTTTTTTTCTTTCTTCTTCTTCTTCTTTCTTTTCTTCCTTCTTGATGATCTCAGTTGGGGGATGCTGCTGATGGGCTGAGAGAGGGTTTGCATTACTCTATTACTACTGCTATTTTTTTCATTGACCAAGCAGGGTGTGACACCACCATGAACTTTTATAAAAGTTAATTTCACTATAAGATATCTTTGCCATTCATGAGAATAATAACTGGAGAAGATTCTGATATAAAAAAAATATTCATTTCCAATGTTTAGAGCCAGAGATTAGTGTACAGTCAGCGAGAAAAAGACACAGCAAGTTTTTTTTTTTTGTTCTTTTTTTTTTTTCCTTTTTAAGGCTTCTGTAGTTTAAAATTATGGACGTTAGTTCTTGGCTGAACTAAAATGTCCTTGGATGGTTCCAGATTTACAAAACTCTTTGAAAATATTGTTTTCATAGAACTCTTGGGGGGGGGTCTGGTAAAATGCAATTTTGGGTGAGAAAAATTGCTTCAACCACTTGACAGCTCTAATTTCTGAGATATCTCATAGCAGTGGAAAATTGCCTAATGAAATTTGTTCAGAATGGATTACCTCATAGAAGTTCAAGTGATGATTTTGAGTTCACTTGCTTTATGACTGATTGCAGTGATCATTAGGCAAGATCCACTTCCTATTTATAGAATTTACGTTATAATTATTTGCAAATAAATAGGGGACTGTTCTCTATAATTAGCATTTAATATGCCTGGAGTTATCTCTCTTGAGATGCGAACATTGACCCCAGACTATTAAATTCTCTAAGTTAGAGCATGTTGATGGTATCGCACTAATATAAATCTCACTACAATGTGGAGTTTCTGCTGTATTATGGTAACTTTCAGAAATCAGATCCTTTATGATAAAGATATATTCCCAAGATGAGTATTAGTTATGGATCCAAGTTCATCCTTTTATTTGGTGGAAGTTGGTATTTTCGTCATATGGAATATATTTAGACTTCAATATCCTTGTATATCCTAAGATGATCTTTCTACTTAATCAGATGAGATTTTCAAAAGTCTTTTCTATTTACTTATACTTGTTTGTTTTTGTTTTTTTTTGGCTTGTATTTTTCAAATGTTTTGTAGGTATCTACTAAGAATTACTTTGCAATAAACTAATTCATTAGGCAAGACTAATCTTAGTTCAAGGCTAGGGTCATGTTTCTCCTTGTAAGAAATAACCCAAGTACTGTTTCTATTCGGTGTATCAAGTTACCCAGCTTGTTTTAAGAAGCCAACGGCTGTACATGCTTAAATTTATCTAGAGTAACTCATTTAGCCCAAGGCCATGTTCATGAAGTATCCAGTGAGAATTACCTGGGCTCCAGACTAACATTTTTCACCACTGTCCTGGAACCCCTCCAAGAAAAACATCCCAAAATCAAAATGTTTCTTCAATTTATCATCTATAGTGGTTAGTTGTTAGTATTATGATAAAAACACCATTAAAATGTTGAAGTAATAAATGATTATATTCATTTTGCTCCATTAAAATTGTTTTTTAACAAAACTGAAAAGTTATCTGTACTGTACAGCATCAACTCTTGATTAGTTAACTATTAAATTAATCGCTAATATAGTCCTCTATGACTGTAAACTAAATATTTTGGGGTTGTGAACAAGATATTTGAAGACATCATCTAAGGCTCTGGAATACTGATCTACAGTTTTCATCATTTTCTTACATTTTATAAAACCTGTTGAGCAGATTTTTAAAACAACTAATTGATTATTCAAAAAAATGATCAACAAGTCAATTGATAATGAAGAAAAACCATTCATTGCAGCCACAGTAAGCTGTTACAAAAAAAAAGCAGAATCAAATACAAATAAATCAGAAAACCCAAATTTTGTATCACATTCTCAGTTCTTGCTGTTTGGACCAGGCTTGCCAGATAGTTGAAGTTGTTTCTGGCCAAATGCCAAAGTTGTTTACGAAACATTGCAATATTGCTATACATTCCAAAAATAAGAATTTATTAAGAATTCTTCTACAACAAAGTTAGCTCACCTCAATCAATCCTATATTTTGAAGTCCTAAAGGAAGGATGCCCAAAACTTGGACCATTGACCTTTTCATGCAATTCTTGATCCTTAATAAACCCGCAGGCATGTATGAAAAAATAATGATTATGAAGAAGAGTGTGTAGTTGTAGATATAATTGGGGGTTTGTTTTTTTTTGTTTTGTTTTTTGTTTTTTTAAACAAAGGGTAAAATGAATATGGTCAAAATAGAAAATTAATGGCCAAAAGCTTTTGGAAAAGACTAAATTTGGCCATAAAATAGAAACCCTGATTTAAGCTGAGGTCTCTATGCCCTGCAGCCACCACTGCTCTCATAAGATAGTATCTGAGATACTATATATACAGGGGGATATAAAGAGTGAATAAATATGCATTTACATATATGTACTGTGTATATATATTATTGAACGGACAATATGGAAAATAGTATTTGAATCAAGATTGATACACTTATATGTTTTGCTTTCTGGCTTTTTCAAAGCAGTAATTTGAAATGAAACAATACTGAACAGTTTGTTTACTTGGGGGGGGGGGGATGTCATGAAATATCGCCCCTGTGAGAGCACAAAACTTGATTTAAAAACTGCTTTTTTCTGCTTTGTCCACTGAATTGTTGGATAATTATATCCACATACTCATCTGTGTATATGTAGGTATACTTTTTCACTTTTTATATTCCTCTCCCTCGGTTCAGTTTATAATTTATTAAAGCGACAATTTAAAATTGATTTTTTTTTAATCTCTTTTCATCCCTAACACATTTTCTACAGTCCCCATGACACCATCAGTGGCAAGCCCTATTTATTACTATCACAGTCTTGTGAAATATTTCCTCTACTCTATGAGATGAGTACAAACCAGCTTGGTTGTGGGTTTGAATACCACCTCTCTTTATTTAACTGATTTATGGAATATTACTAAAAAAATTGGTTAAGAATTAATCTTCAATACAACCTAACATGTAGCCTCATCTTGATACATTCAGTTTATTTACTAACTAGCATAGTACCTGTCAAAAATGATAGGTTACATATGGATCATCACTTCCGCCTAGGATCAAAGTGTACTATCTATGTGATCGTTGAAAAGTGTTACACATAGAGTATGAAAATATATATATATATATATATATATATATATAAACCCTACCTCTAAACACTTTACTCCTGAGTCTGTCTCACTCTTTACAGTACACATTATATATATATACATACATACATACATATACACACTCACACTGTTTTATATAGATACATTTATTTTTGCCCAGTCTGGCACAAAGTCACAAATTGCTTACAGTGTCTGATATTCATAAGCAGTCACTCTTTATTACACACTCGATGAGGCTTAAACTCTCCAGCTAGTATGTAAGTTGATCACAATGTAGTCTATAAAACATGCCTTTTTTTTTCCAAGGGAGTTTACTTTATAACACAACCGATACGAGTTAACTCCCTTGTGAATAAAATGTCACCAATACCAACCCAATACATAAAAGCCTGATTCAGGAGTTTTGTAAAAGGTACAAAAATGATGAATTAACACCTTCTGCCATCCAGCTCCAAAAGGCTCTCATCCAGAAAGGAAAAACTGTTTCACATGCTTATTTAACACTACCCGACATTGGTAATCATTATCATTATCAGCAGCAGCTTTTTAGCATCTGTTGTTGAAAATAGATCTTCCTACATAAATATATAATGTATAAAATGGTCATAATTATAAATAGATGTAGTATCAGTATAATAATAATAATAGTATTGTAGTAATAATACTATATATACTATTATATAATAGTTTTAAACAGGAGGTGATACCATGGATACAACTGACGTGATTAATTCTATTTTGAGTTAAAATTGATACAAAAATAAATTTTAATAAATACATAGATTTAGCTATGAAACCTTGAAATCAAGCCACACATCTAATCACATCAATTTTTTTAAGCTCCTGTCTATAAAGCACTAATATCTATTAATCATTGCTCATTTCCAGGCTATTTCTAGCTGAATGTAGTGGCAGTTTGCAAGAGCTGGTTATTCGTCTCAGCCTCTTGTTGGCTACATTTTCTGTGATTTATACAAAGTCGTTTCTGTCATTTGTATTTATTGGTTTATCATGCATTGATCTAAAGCATGATGGTCAAATCGTCTTTGAAACTCCCTGTGCAGCAAAACTCTCAAACCCTGTTACTATAATTACTCTGGTCTTTGAAATAACCAAATATTGTGGATACAAAGTATCTCTGCCTGATATATTCTTTTAAATTAGAACCATCACATCTTACTATTGTACCTAGCTATAAGCTTCATTATCTTTTAGATCGTCTGTATTTCATAACTCTATTTATTCTAATCAGGCCTATTTTAAAGACAATTGTCTTAATGACTATGTTTCTTTTTTCAGCTTTGACGGCATTGTTTATAGATTATCTTATTAGTTAATTCATTAAATGTATGTTTCATTTAAAAACATTTGTTTTCATTCCATATTTTATGGACTCTTTGTTATAATCCTCTGGGTCCATTCATTCAAAAATGTCCCATAAAACCTTTGCTTCTAACAAAGGAAATATATTGACCGGATGTTTACATCCAGATCAAACATGACTGACTATAGACTTCTGTATTCCTCAAATTCCTCATTGTGATGTCATACATTTTGGCAGCCACCAGAGTTACTGCTCAAACATTTTTCTGGAGGCTGCTAGCCTGGATGCCACTATAATTATTCCAAACTAAATGGATATTAATACTGCCACAACGTTCCTTTTCTTTACTTCCTTTCTTGCAAAATTATCTATGGTCTTTCTGTTGCTCTCTTTAAAAACAAAAGCAGTAGAAATATTTTTAGACATGCTGACATCTATAGCAACAATCACTGTCACTAACTGACAAATCAACATAGCAAACGCCTTACACTATCTCCGCATAGCATTACACCCCCATACACACACACTCCTTCTATGAATCAGAGTGACATTTTATCATTATTTCATTAGAACATTTATCACATCAGAATGCAAACTCGTGTCAATTGCCTGAATGAAATTCTTACTATGATATTAGCATTAAATGAAGGTTCTTTCAAAGCTCTTTTAAAGGTGGGAGCTTTGAAAGGAATGGGCTTCTAAAAGATCAAACCTTTAATAGCACCAAAGATCAAAGAGCATCTATGGTCTTACTTTCAGGCTCATTTCATAAAAACCGCTTCTCTCATCTACTGATGATGCCATACAGCCAAACCATGGTCAGAAGAAAATAAAAAATCATAATACACCCATAATCGCTGATTCTGGTATCCATTCCTTTCTCTTTTTTTCTCGTCTTTTTAGTGTTCAGTTTATACATACTTATACATGAATATGTTTATTTATTTATAATTTTGAGATGAAAATGTCAGTTTTTTTAATTTTGAAATGATGAATTAATAAAGTAAAAATTGCTCTATATAATAATGAAATTTCATCAGATCAAAAGAGATAACTTTGGTCTATTGTTTCTTTAAAACATTCAATGAGAAAATGATTCAAATTTTCAATGATCTGTTACAGAGAAATTAATGTACATCAGCAGATTTTCTCAGAAAATCAATTTTTACAAAACTTGGTCCACGTAGATGGTATAGAGGTTGATTGGTAAGGATTCAAAAAACGTAATAAGTAAACCAGGTTGAAATGATGTCTGAAACCAATGACATCACTTTTGCTTTGATTCTCTTGAAAAAGTCATGAATCCAATCCTCCCTGTATTCTGTCATTTGAGGCAATCCAACTATTACCCACTGGAGAAGATAGTGATATCAACAGCTTTTCACATATTTGGTTTGAGAACATGTTGAAACACAGATGCAGATATTTAAAAGCAAAACAGAAAAAAGAACAATGCTTCAGTTACATTACTAACATATACATGGTTAAGTGCAAATAATGACAGCTGGGTCAACTAAAAGGGTTGATAAACTTAAAATTGCTATGCAATCTATCTCATATCAAACACATAGTACTCTCATTATTTTCAAAACTCTGGAATCACTTATTCCTCAACCCAAATTCAATTTTTGACTTACCATGATTAAAGCGGTGTTTATTCATTCATAACTTTCTTTTAAAAAAAGATCCGATAATCTTTCGAGATTGTGTTTCTCTCTACAAGAGGACCATACCCCTATTGAACAATAGTCTAGAACAATTGTATGATAACTACTGAGGATTAGACAGACAAGACACAAGAATAATGGATTATCCTGAGTACTTAACCCATTAGTGTGGGTTGATTTGTAACCCTGTTGGTGCTTTTTATTAGGAGATGAAGTAAAATTTTTATGAATCCTCTATATAAGTACTTTTTTTTTTTTAAATTGTCAGCACTTTTTTCTACGACCTGGCATGTATTTTACAGACCAGATTCATAGGAGCCTGAAATATAGTAGAAATACCACAAAAACACACAATTTATCACTTAGTCAAGTGCATTTATGAAAAAAAAGGTTTCTCAATAGTTTTTTGTGGCATCAGGTGTGCTCAATAACATGCTAGAAGACTGTTACAGTCTGGCTTCTCGAAAGATATCATTTTCAAGATGGCGTCCAAGATCCTTATAATGCATATTTCTTGTTTTTTATTCATCCCAGAAGAATTTTTCCAACAGTTTTTGTAGTATCAAGTCTGCTTGATAACATCAAAAGTTTATTACTGTCTAATCACTTGAAAGTTGTAAACTTTAAAGATGGCGTCCAAGTTGATGTCAAATTAGTTGGTTGACTTTATAAAAAAAAAAAACACCCTACCCATCAAAAGAGATGACAACAAAGCTTACTCAATGTTTTTTGTAATATCAAATGTAGTCAATAACATACTAAAAGTCTACCACTGTCTGACCACTGGAAAAGTATAATTTTCAAGATGGCATACAAAAGCCTTATTACAGACATACTTCATGAGTCATGGATGTTTTCATACCCACTATAAAGAAAACTTCCTGGATCAACATGAGAATTTAATCACTCCTTTCTTACGCAGCAGCCAACTTTTCACAAAATTTCATTGCAATTTATAGAGGACTTTCAGAGATATAGTGTGAACAGACATGAGTGAATACATAAACATATGAAGAAAAAATTAAAAATATCACGCAATCAAAACCAAATTCTTGGATCTGCCCCAAAGTTTATTCACCTGTTTCTAACAACATTGCTTACTCATTTATTTATTGAGAACTTTTGGAGATATCATGTGGACAGACAGGAGCGAATACAGAAATATACCGGAAAAAACTGCAAAAATATCACTCAATCAAAAACAAATTTTTGGATCCTGCTGAAATTTAATCACTCCTTCCTTACAATATGGTTTACCCTTTCACATAATTTGATTGAAATTCATTGAGAACTTCTGGAGATATTGTATGGAAAGACAAAAGCAAATGCACAAATATATGAAAAGAAAAACCAGAAAAATATCTCTCGAGTAAAAACAAATCCTTGGATCCAACTTTTGGAGATATTGTGAGAACAGGAAATGTATTTTTTTTTTAAATAGAAAAATATCTCTCTATTAAAGACCAACTCCTGGATCTTGGCTGAAATTTAATCACTTCTTTCTTACTATGTGTCTCACCTTTCTACCAAAGAAATATGGTGTGAACAGACTGGAGCAAATACAGAAATGTATAAAATCTGAAAACAGAAAAATTTCTCTTGTTGAAACTTATTGAGAAATTTCCAATATATTGTGTAGACAGACAGACATGAAGGATGAAATGCAAAAATATCTCTTAATAAAAAACTAACGTCTAGATTCACCCCAACATTTAATCAATTATTTTCTCGAAACTTCATTGAAAACTTTCTAAGATACCGTATAGACAGACAGGAGCAAATACAGAAATGTATAAAATTTTAAAAAATGGAAAAACATCTCAATAAAGAAAAAAATCCTGGATCCACCCCCAAATTTGATTATTTCTTTTACACTTAAAACTTATCATACCTAATACCATGCAAAACCATTGAGACCTACTTCCAGAAACATCTTTTGTAATTGGCAAGGGAAATGTGAAGTGAGCAATTGGTGTTGGGGCAGCATATAAATCATTAGGTCTAAACAAGGGTGCTGTAACATTGGGTTGCCATGCATTTACTGGCTGTGACCAGACAAGCAAGTTTTCTGGTAAATCTAATTAAATGGCATGCTGGGAACCATTCATGGCAGCAAAATAATGATATTACACAGGTATACCAAGTCCTTGGAAAAAATGGAAATAGGTCAAAACTGCCCTTGAACAGTTTGTAATCAACTTGTACTGCAGTATACAACCCAAAAATAAGCTTGATTTAGCACAAGCAAGGTGGTACTTATTCAGTAAATTTCAAGACTTTGACAAACATCCTCCTACACCTACAGCACCAAATTTAAGATTCTCTGATGTCAGCTAATGTGCTTAATATGGAAAAAATTCCCACCTTCAGAAACCACAATCACCAGATTCGGTAAAGTATGGTTGGGAAATTAGGGATGAGATCTTTGTGCCACTCCTAACGGACAGACTACCGGCTCCTGAGTGATTGAACGGAGTTTATCCAAACGCAAAAAAGGGTGCAACACATACAGGTGCAAATGTCATGAGAACTGTGAAAAACTAAGAATCCATAGATGATCACTGATCAGAAGAGCTGAATGAAAAATTCCCACCTTCAGAAACCACAATCACCAGATTCAGTTAAGTATGGTTGGAAAATTAGGGATGAGATCTTTGTACCACCCCTAATGGACAGACTACCGGCTCCTGAGTGATTGAACGGAGTTTATCCAAACGCAAAAAAGGGTGCAACACATACAGGTGCAAATGTCATGAGAACTGTGAAAAACTAAGAATCCTTAGATGATCGCTTATCAGAAAAGCTGAGTGAAAATATCGAATGACTTATAGCCTTTCAGGTATATGGAGAAATCTAACATCAAGATAGTGTGTGGAAAATTTATGAAAGAAAAACAGATTTTAATACATATATTACTTTATGTTAATATTTTGAATAGATAATATAAATGTTCATATCTGCAAAGGGAATTAATAATAAATATTGTATTCCAATGAAAAAAATAGGCACCAATTTTTTAATGAGAAATCTGTTTTTTGTTTGCATCACACATTTTGAACTTATTTGAGCAATAAGAAGTCATTTTGAATCATTTTGTAGTCATCCTTGTATGCTATTGTGATATTTTTACTATACTTCAGGCTTTAATGGATCTCATCTGCAAAATACACACCAGGCCATAGAAAAAATTGCCAGCAATTCTTTTTTAAATTCTTCTATTGAGGATTGATAAAAACCTTACTTTATGCTTTCAATAAAAAGTTCCCATGGAACCCTAATAGAGCTACATTTCACACAACACTACTTTATGGATTATGTCTAGGTGTTTCTTTACATTTTACTGTTTAGTACATCATGAATGAACTTATTTTTGAAATACCTTATGATTTGGAATAGAACCAAAAATATTTGGGTATTCTGTAAGATTTAGGTGGAAGAATGAGACTATCCTAAACATCTTACACACAGCAGCACCAATTTTGTGAGATTAGTGGCAACTTCAGCATACCATTTTTTTCTTTCTTTGTTAACTTGAATACTTTTCAACTTTTCACTCAAAGGAAGCACTTTACAAATTGTCTTTGACATATCAGAATTGCCAGCATTATTCCTCTTGCACTTTGGGACCATCTTATGAATTGCTTATTCCTGGCGTTGAGCGCTGGTAAGCAAGACTGAGAACGAGAGCCAACTGCTTAATCTTTAAAACCAAAGAGTATAATCCGGAATGAAACATTGGGTTGAAAAAAATTGAGGTCATCATCAAAACTGTGTAGCACCCCCTATACTTTGAGTTAGGAATTTAGTACAAAACTCTCCTTTTAGCTTAAAATCCAAAACGTCACTTCCTCTGACGACTCCTATAAAACCCCTTGGATGCACATGGTCCAATGCTCACTAGCTCCAGCAACCCTAGCTGGGTACACTTCTAGCCCCGGCCTCTGCGGCCAGCCATTCTCTCTTTCTTTCTCCCTGGCCCAATGCTCCTTGGTGCCAGTATTCCTCGCTGACCATGCCACTGTCCCCAGCCCTCGCAGCCGGCTACTCTTCCACTCTCTTTCCTTCTCTCACGTTCTATATCTTTCATAGTCTGTTTGTTGAGAGTCTAACAGCTTCTGAGAATAGTTTCCAAGTTAACACTGACTTGGCAGTAAGGCTCAGACACTGAACCCAGTTTCCACGTATCTGGGAGAAATCCAACCATACGGAATCCACGCGTTCAGACAACTCCGATGCCAGCACCATCAAGACAAGAGAACTCCCACTTTTTACTATCTCTTCTCCTATCAGTATTTCTCAGGATCGATCGTATTAACGTTACCCGTACATGTACCTCATCCTTATTCTTGTATTAAACGTACGTCTCTTTTCTGGCCATAATTCTTGTATGTGTTAATTCCTCTTTATTTCAATGCGCGTCCAACTTCATACTTGGCGCGCATTCCATTCCCTTCTCTTCGTACAGCATTCTTTTCCTTACCCAGCTACAGGGCCAGCGTACTACACATCACCCTCGAGGATCCAAAATTCTCATCTCTCAACAATCCATCACGCGAAAACTGCATGTCTTGTTTTTACTGAAAAAGGATGATGATGATGATGATGATGTGAATCGGCAATCTTTTGCTTTACGTAAACAATAAAAAATTAAAAAAAGATGTTACTACCACTTAGTGCAATACAACAGATTGCTTTCAGTCTACATCTGTCTATCAAAAAGCTAATTCCAAAAGATTAGGGTTAGAATTTAGGCATAGGTTTCTGGCCAACCCCCCATTGAATGTTTAGTTCTGCCTCTGCCCTGCCCCCACTGCACTTGAAGGGGTAGGTTCAGGTTCATTGCCTGATACCTGAGGCATCTCAAAAAAGGAAAGTGCCCAGGGAACTGGGCTATGTGAGGGTCCCCACATTATATTCTCGTGGGTAAGTGGGTAAATAAATACTGATTGTAGTTATGCACAAAATGAGAGTAACTTCCCTTTATCTTTTGAATTTCCCCGACATAAAACAGAAGATCGCCTGTGAAATAATACCTGGAAAAAAAAAATCAATATAAAAATATAAGCCCCTTGGAAAATGCCTAGCCACTGTATGACCTTTACAAGTAATGGCTACATCTACCACCACAACTAGTAGTACTACGACGACTGTAATTTATAATAATCGTTACCGGTGTTATTGTTGTTCGTTGAAGTGATGCGACTCTCTTGGCTGACAGTCAGTTTGTCTTTTTATTCTGGTCAGACATGACGAGCCTAGACCATCTTTTAGAACCTACACCCGGGGGGAACCATCGTCCTTTGGCAATATTAGACGGTGGGACTGGCACAGAATTGATTCGTATGGGTTTCGGAAACATTGATGTGAGTATTTTCTTTTCTTTTTTCTTTTTTTTTTTTTCAAGTCAAATTTTAGTTAATTCATTCATGCTGTTTCAGTTTAAAGTTCTGTTGTAAAATTGATTTAATTCATCATTATTGTCCCATAAGTTATAAAATGCCAGGCACATTTTACTGCAGAAAAAAGAGAGAGAGAGAGAGAGAGAAATGATATAAAAGATGGAGTGCAATTTGCAATTATTTTTTTTACCACGTCTCATATTGTAAGTAATAATACGATTTGATTTGAAATAATGAATGAATCAATGGACTCACTGATATTTTATCGAAGATACAAAAAAAAAATCTGTCAATCAATATAGGCAATATTGCAGATTCACATCCGAAGCTTGACACTCGGGTTTCAATGTCTATTTCTGGTTGGGTTCAAAGTACATCTAAATCTTACCGAATTTGACAGCGTAGATGGCTAATTCTTTTGACGAGGTTCATCAAAAACGTTTCGGCGATATTTTTCAAGGGAGATAAACCCGATAAACGCTATACATAATTTGCTGCTGCCATTTTAAATGGCTGAAAATGGCTAAATTTTCACCGTTGAATAAATAACATTATTGACGATCTAAAAAACCGTTTAGTCAACACATCGTGTAGTTAGGGTCAGGGTTAGTTGTTTGGGTCTGTAGGAAGATTTAGGGTTAGTTGTTAGGTTAGGGTTAGTATATTGGTTTCGGATTAGGATTAGTTGGTAGGTTTAGGATTAGAGTCAGTAGGTATGTTTAGGGTTAGGGTTGATTGGTAGGTTTAGAGTTAATAGCTGGGTTTGGAAGTGGGGTTAGTAGGTATGTTTGGTGTAGGGTTCGGTGTTGTTCCGTTACCTGGAAATTAAATCTACCCAATAGCCATTTTTAAATATATCTAGCCACTTATGGCCATTTGAAATCACCAAATTTAAAATGGCCGTAAAAGATGCAAGGGGGCAGCCAAAAATGTTCAATTTTTGTTATTGTTAATTGCAACCCCAACCCTAAATTGTATCCTCTTCAGTTGAAATGAATAAAATGCTGTTTCAAATTCTCAAAGTTTTCTGCTTTCATTTTTCTGTAGAAGTTTAACAGCTGCAGCAGCTAATCGCATCTGCTGCAAGGTTTTCCCCATAGCAAAATATCTATAAAACGTTTTTATGTACCTATACCGAAGAATTACTCATGTTCCAGTAAAACTGCTGGGCGACGATTTCAATAATGATTTTTAAAAAGTTAGATTTGAACTATCACGCCAGGGAAAATGCCTTGGGCTCATTTATCGTTGGGCTGCAAGTCCCGACAGGAATTAACGCTGTGTAAAAAGAGCTGGACATTAAATCAAACAATAAAATGGAACTTGCTTACAATAATGGGCCTTGCCAAGTTCAAATTGGTCTGGCATGTGGAGGACTTGATCGTCGGACTGAAATATCTTCGAAGGTTCAATTTGGCATATAACTGCAAGAAAATATCATGAAGTTAATCGTAAAAAAATACCTTTGCGTGCTCGGAGAGAATTCCCGAGCAGATTAAGGCTGTATTTACATTTTTTTTTTTGTTGACACATACGTCACATAGGGAAAAATGGCGTTGAGTTTTAAAATTCGTTCAAAGATAAAAATGACCCAAGAAAATTTTGATGTAAAAAAAATTAGCCAATTTAATGATTAACTGACTACCATGTCCTCTGTTGGCTCGTGTTTCATTATTAATTTTAAATTTGTGATTGAAGACAGGAAATGTTAACAGCTCATCTAAATTCTGTCAACACCTACTCGTTTATGCCAGGGGAGATAAATCAAATTTCTGTATTACGCGCTACCAGGCCTGACGAAATGTATTGTGCGTAATGAAACAATAAAATAATCAAAATTGTGTTTTTAAAAATACGATCATCAAAATTTGTCAAACTTTACATTTATCGATAAGCAGAACACCATTCTTTGTGAATAATCATGTTCCATAAGGGTCCAAGAAGCATAAACATTGATAATTTAAGGACAATTCATTCTTCAAACCATAATAAAAAATACTTCCAGCAGATATCTTTTTTTGAACTAAAATTTTTGACCCCCCCCCCAAAAAAAAAACGATGGAAAACTTTAAAAACAGAAAATACTTCAGTTTTTTGCGTTTCTTATTTTCCAATTCAGAGCCAATCTAAAGATGAGGAAGCAGGATCAAATAAAATTCCAACATATTCAGCTTCAATTTCTCATGGGAAATATCTTTAGAGGAATGCTGGGATCCAAAAAATATTTTATTGATATTCTGCAAAATCAACGTATGGGTGGAGGGTATTTGAAAAAAAAATGTTTCCATAAGATTTTGTTACAAGATATCCTTCTCATATTGAAATTCATCCAAAATTGAATATATCTCGAAAACTTCATTGAAATTGACCCATCAATATATTTTTGGTGAAATTTTAAAATGTGTATGAAAGTTGTGCTAAAATTTCCCAATACAAATTCTACCAGTTTGCAAATATAAACAAAATTTCAAACTTGAATATCTCCTGTTTCATATTGTTTACAGAAATAATTTTTATTTGATAATTTTCTTCAATCTTTCCTTTATCAATAACAAATATTGTCATGATACTATTATTAGATTTCAAAATTCAGAGATTTTCATTGACACATGTTGCTTTTTACAAAAAGTTTGTGGAAGTTGCTGGATCAAAATGATTTTGTAAATGATTGAAAATTCTAATGAATAAATGGATTAAAGTTTGCAATATAAAGGATGAATTGTTGAAATGTTTATAGTGCATTGGTGCAAAAATTGAATTGAACTTATTCATTTGAAAGTTTGGTTCAAAACTCTATTGTGCCCATTATTTGTTGTTTGGTCTTAATTTTTTCAAATTTTCTCATCTTCTCTTTTTTCCCAAATCAACTCTAACTGCTCTGACTCCAAAAGTCACTCAAATTTATTCACTTGATTAAAACAATAATCTAAATTGGAGAAATTTTGAAGATGCATCTAGAGTACTTAGTAATTTATCTATTCCTAGTTTCCTAAGACATGTGGTCAATCTGTGTGAGTACTCAGAGGGGATAAATCAGTCAAGTCCAGGGTGGTGGAGATTGGAATATGTTGAATAGTATTTCTTTTTTTTTTTAATTATATCAAACAGAAGTTAGTCAGGCCTAAATAGTTACTACAATTCTACCTTCTTTGATCGGTCCACTTTTTTGCACAGTATGAGGTCCTCAGTCAACCAAATTGTGTGGTGGGAGTAAA
The DNA here is from genome assembly GCA_963457665.1 of Thysanoteuthis rhombus. NCBI lineage: Eukaryota > Metazoa > Mollusca > Cephalopoda > Oegopsida > Thysanoteuthidae > Thysanoteuthis > Thysanoteuthis major. The sequence continues at coordinate 29,232,313 of OY735208.1, forward strand.
TGGGGGCAGTTCTGTTGATTTTGCAGAATTGCGTAGACGTTGTTTTAATTATATAGACAAGAATTAATTTGCTCTTCCTTAATCATCCATATTCAAAGGTCTCCAATAAATAGAGGCGAGAAATTAGTCCTTAAGGCAGCTCTGAGCAGTTCTTTGCTGAAGTCAGTTCTAGAAAGTTCCTTGTAAGTGGGGTGACTTGGTTCTGCAAGGACTCACTGCCCCTCGCCTACAACGACCTAACTTAAAAAATTCTGGCCAATTCACTGACAGAGATAGCTTCCATGTCTAAGACCAGACTTGTCCTTCTTGCCAGTGACATTTGCTGACATCACCTGACCAGTCGTGGTACTTGAGTCAACAGGAAGGGTTAACTTGAATCTGTAACCCTGTCAACAATTATTATAACCAACCCTTGCACTGGGAAGACATTTGAATTAAATCCTTTGGGGATTTTCAAATCACAACATGATGTCTGGGGCAAGTTGGGAGAAACCAAACAGCATAGAGAGGTTGTGATATTACAATTGTATTTACAAATACATTGAAAATTTACAAGTAAAACTGCTTTTATTATAACAATTATGTTCTTGCAGTATCACAATATAATCTAGTTATAATTTGTTTTCTAATACATTGATACTCAGAAACAAAGATTAAATCAGGTCAAAAGATATCATTTCTTAAGCATTTAGACACCTCTGCATACTTTTGACAAGGTAACACCTGTCAATAAGAATGTTCAAAACTTGTAAAAATTTTAGTTTTACAGCAATAATATTGTACCATTCGTAAGAGAAATAATCTAAAAAAATTCTGTTTCAAAAAATCTGTTTTTGTGTCTGATGTATAGAACTAGAGAATATTGTCTTTGAGAAGTTACATAAACAATGGAGAGATCACAAGACAGCACAATGTATCAGGAAAAAAACAGGAGTCTGAGACATTATGGAATCTATGAGAAAATTCAAATGGCAATGGGCTGGTCATGTTGCAAGAATGGCAGACAACTGATGGACACCACAACTCACAACATGGATCCCCAGAGATCACATGCATAACCAGGGCTGGCAGAATACAAGATTGAGAGACAAAGTACACAAATTCAGAAAGTACTGGCACTGCGACGCCTATGATAGTAAGGTTTGGCAATCCTGGGGAAGGTCTATGGATGAACATTAAAAGGCTGATGATGATCATGACATGGTACAGATTACAAATTGTAGCTGGGGAGTTGGCTCCCTGAGGGGCCCTTTCCAACATATAATAAAATTTGTCAGTTTAAATGCAGTAGGTGAACTTCTATTTTTTAAGCTTCGGTGGGGGGTGGGGGGGCTCCATTGGGGGGATTTCAACACCCCCCCCCTTTCACCCCTTCAGCCATGCCTTTTGATTAGCAAGTCCAGCATGGTAGCATATCCTATAACAATAATCCTCTTACTCCACCGTTGGTTCATCAACTTTGTTTTCTTTTTCATGTTATTAACAAACAAAATACTGAAATTTTAGACAAAAGTTCCAAGGAGCAAATGAAAATTAGAAAAACTATGGAAGATGGTGAAACAATGATATTTTTGAATCTTGATTAATCTAAAACAGCAGCATTCAAACTGTACTACAAGGAACCTTTCCAGGGGTTCCACTGAACAAAGTGACATTTTAACAATATATTTGATAATTCTTCATTCCATGAATGATTCCTTCACAGCTCTCCCCCTTAGGTTTGTATGCATTCTGATAATTCCATAAAAAAAGGCCAACATCCAATACTTAGATACACATGTAAATATATGTATATATGAGGAGAAGTTGTTTTTGAAGGGGTTCCCTAGAAAATTGGATCACTGAAAAGAGTTCCCTAAGTTATCAAAATTTGAAGAACGCTGAATTAAGACATAATTCTAGGGAATCGCAAGTTTTTGTAGTTTCTACAAACTTCTCTAGATGAAAAAAATTGAATTCTTGCAAAACTGCGAAAGGCATGTAGGATAGTTCTTTGCTGAGAAAGATAAGTTCTGAGAGGACGGAACCATGAAGTTGGATGAAGAGAGCAGGAGATGGTGGAACAAAATGGTTAATATGTTCTTCAATAAAGTCAATATCGAAAATTGAAAAAGCTGTCTTTTATCTTTACTTAACCAAACAAGTTTATTTGGTCAATTAACACACCTGAGTCAAAGTGACTGAAACCAAGAAAATGATTTGCATATATGGACCAGATTGGTTTGCCTAGGATCAGTGTAGTAACTGTGCTCCCTACCTAGGATCAAATTGGCACTGCACAGTGCCCGGCCTTGGATCAGAGTGCAGTATCAGTTCACAGAACTCACTTTGGCTATGCACCAGTGCAATACCATGACTGATGTGGGCTTGCTAAGGCTCGATATTGGTTAGTGCAAGAGGCCTAGGATTCATCCTATGGCTTCAAAAAATTACTTGGCCTAGTCTCTGGGGAGCAGTATGTCACAGGGCAGTACCGTCCCTTTGCAGTAAAAAGGATGGGTCGGGCTTGCCCTGATAACACTAGTTGCAGGGACTGGAGCAATTTTTGCAGCTCCTCCAAAACTGGAACCCCACTTTAACAACGATTTTGTGTCACATCTTACTCTCATAGAGAAGCGAGTAAATAATGATCAATGTAGAAGCAGTTCTCTCTGCCTAGCATCAAAGCGTCACTCCGGTGCCTCAGCCTTACATCAGAGTGTAGTATCTGTGCGCTCATTGAAAAGTGCATAAATTATATAAATATATATCCATGGATACACACTCAGTTTTATATATGTGGATTATTTTTTTTTTTTTTTACCTTATAAAACCCTCTGTCTTTCTGCAAATTTCAGTTTTAACAAGCCATTCATTCATTCATCAACAACTATTGTAGATTTTAACCCAAGTGGATTTTGATATCCCTTCTATTTAAAGAGTATTTCTTGTAAATGAATCTAAATCTTTTTTTTTTTTTTTTTATCTAAACCTTATTTATGAAATAATCATTTTCTTGGGTGTACGTGCACTTTTAGGACGACCCACTTTTTAGTGCCAGACTGCTGTGTACACATCCAGAAGCCATCAAAGAGGTCCATAAAAGGTTTGCTCATTATTTTTACAGCATGCTTTATCTTGATACTCTTGTGATAAATTCATGAAATTCTTGTCAGGCACAAATTTACTGAAACAAATTTTTGCAAATCTAGCTGTTTAAAAAAAATCGGATGGGATACATAATGGTTGCCAAGAGATAACTGTCGAATGAGAGAATTCGAGTTACTTTAACCTTTTCAAGACTAATCTATTAAGGTGCTTAATGTCTGAATTAAAGTGTCCGAGTTACTTCTAGAAGAGATTCAGGGACATATATCATCCAGCACTCATAGAAACCTTGGGATATATAATGTATATGTATATACCAGCAGTTTTGAAAAGGTTACAAAAAATTGTTAAATATGCTTTTAACCTTTTTGCAATACGCAGCAAAGTTGAAATTGAAGTTGATATAAAACGTTGGAACCCTGAAAAATAGTATATTAGTTGTCAGTGACATCTCTTTTATATCAATTGATCTAGACTAATGTCCCATCTGAGTTGTTTTAGTCGTAATGCTTTAGCTGCTGTACCTTTGGGCCTTCTTTGGTGTCTGTTTTTTCATTAACCGTCTGGGAATTTCTAACTAAACCCTTTATTCAATCCACAGGGATTTATTGTTCTCATTCCACTGTCCATGCTAAGGAATCAGTCAATTATTCATTTTGATGCTGTTAACCAAGAGATTGAACTCATGACCACCATCATTTTTATCCTCTAGGGTATTGTTCCATAGGATGATCAGGTAGTGGAATTTCAAAACCTTAAACCTAGCACATGTGCTAGAATTCTATGCTTGGCTTTCTTGGGAGATTATTAAACCATAGCATGTGTGTTGATTCTTTTAATTTCCCTATTTTCCAACTTTGTTCTGTATCTATTATTCTGAGTTCATTCCACAATGGTTACTGTCTCCTGTCTCCTTTTTCACTCCATACATGATCAGCCATACCTGATTCCATGGTCTCTCTATTAATTACAGCTCTTTAATATTTTCAAGCTTTATCTCTAAGGGGTGATTGGTACAGTGGACTAAATCTTTTGAATGTAACAGTGAAGATGAGGACATGAGATCAAATAGGATAGCCCTCTAGTAGATTATCCTGAGTATAGGTATTTTTTAAAATCTTTCACTCTCTTCAGAACATCATGTGTTAATTTGTTTGTAAAATAACTTGATTTTTGATTGAACCAAAAATATTTGTGCACCCTGTTACGCTTTAGAGCAATAATCTATCCTGAACTTTTTATTACTGGCAACATCAATTTTGCAAAATCGAGGGTTACAATTTCAGCTATTTTTGAGATGAATGTGGAGTTTTTATGTCTATTATAAAGCAAAGAAAATTTTCTCTACTTGCTGGTGAAGATTTTAACTATATCAATGAATATATATTGTACATTTACATGTTTTTATACAAAAGCATTTTAACTCCAGGAATGGAATTTGATAAATTATAGATGCTTGTCCTGTGTATGTAGAGATCTTCTATAGACCTAACATATTTATGGCAAAATGAATGATCAAAAGGAAAAAACATATTTACATGATTCTTTTATTACATATTCTCAATTTGTAAAATGAAAAATATGCTCCAAAATGAAACATTAATGATTTTACATTGCTGCTCTTCAACCTTTCTATTTTATGTTTATTAGGAAAATAAATGTAAATCCTTTTTTTTCCTTTATCATTTTTTAGATTTTATATAGCTGGCTCAGATATTGTTGTAACTGCCACCTACCAAGCCAGTATCAAGGGCCTTCAAAAGCATATAAATATAACATCAGAGGAGGCCCAGGACTTAATAAAGAAGGCAGTCTTATTGGCTAAACAGGCAGTACAAGAAGTCCAATCTGAATATCCAGGTGAATAGACCTATTATTTTCATATGATTTCTGGATTTATTTAGGAATAAAATTGATTTCACCAGCTGTTTGGGAGCATAATCCAAGCAGACAAAATACATTTATTTAAAAGAGATTTTGAAAAATTGAAATATATATATATGATGTCCCATACTTATGGTATTGTTCTATGCAATGATAAATAGTATATATATGTGTGTGTGTAAGCTATTTATTATTGCATTGCACAAGGCCCAAGATATGTGACAACCAGTAAGGATCAAACTCACTAGTAATAATCAGTAAGACCAGCTTGCTAAATATTGCATCACAAAGAAGCATCTTTTTTTGTGATGAGACTTGAAAGTTAATCAATTAGGATATAGTTTTATATTTTATAGGGGTGCTAATCAAAACTAGAAACTTCAAAAACTTAGTGGATGTTTCTGTAAATTTTCTGTTGTAATATCAATAATTTTTCAACATTTAGAAACACTATCCATTAATGATATAATTTCAAAATTTATCTATTTTGTATTTTATCATTTTCACATTTTCAGCTCTCTTTAGATGATATTTCATTACTTATAGACATTTCTTCAATTTTTCATATTCTGAAGATCTTGTCAGATTTGGCCAGAAGGCAAGATAATCCAAGCTTCATTTCAGAAATTTATCTTATACAGGAATTGCAATAGCATCAAATTTGTTGATTGAGTGAGTCTGGAAGCAAAATTTCAATACCACCTTCTTGAGGCGGGCCTGTTATTGCAATACCTGTATTATCCCTCTTTCTGATCAAATCTGGCAACCCCTCTGGTAAACTAATATCAAATAAAAGTAAAGACTAAAATTGCAATTACCAGCAAAATTAAGTTCAAAACATCTAAAATGACAGTTTTATGGCTCTAGAAAATTTCATGATATCTTGATTTAAAATTTAATGATAATTTCTATTCAAAGAAAAATTTGGGTATTTTTCAAAAATTTGAGCTTGAAAATTTGAATAAAAATTTCATTTTTATTTGTATAATTTGAATGTTATTTTCATATGCGCAAAATAACCCCTTTTTAATGTTCTCCCTCATTTTCTCGCCCTAAAATCTGTTTATCTTTCTTTTGACAGATCGAAAATTACTACTTGTAGCTGGATCAGTGGGTTCCTACGGAGCTTGTCTTCATGACGGATCTGAATACAGGGGAGATTACATAGACAAAATATCTATTGATGTAAGGTTACCTCCCTTGAATAATAACTCGTCTGTTTCAAATTGTCTGATAATGAATCGTATGTTTCAAAATTGTCTGAACGTAATAGATTTTATTTAATCACCTTTTGGAAAGTTTTACCTTGGATGAAGACTTTGCATATCAAATAACTTTACAATAACTTGTTAAAATTAATAGTTATGAAAGTCTGCCATTGTAAACTAATTTTTGGTAGTGAAATCTCATTGTTGCAAAAATGAGTCACTCTTTAAAAATCATTTTTACCATTAGCTTAGACCAGTGTTCATCAGATACTCCTTTATGGGACTTTATTCTTACACCGGCATTATTTTAGCCTTAATTATTGTTTTATAATCAATGAAGTGATAGAAATTTATATAGATATGTATACAAGAGTGATGATGATATTATCCCCATGGGTCCAGCTAGTAAAAATTATTCTCTGTAGAAATGGCCTGGATAGAACTATAGAAACAAGACAAGAATAATAAGATTAAAATGATGTGTTATCTTGGGGAAAGAAATCCCTATTTGTCATATTTTATTCAAGATTTTCCTGAAAATTTTGAAGTTGATAATGTTTTATGGAATTATGGAATTTTACTTATTGAACCTGCAAGAATTCCATAGATATTGACAGCTAAGATATCATCATTACTGTCGCATATTATTTCTGCAATTAAAGTATATAATTCTGTTGAAGTAATTTATTGCCTGTGGAATGCATTTATATAAATAATGATGATATGCAAAAGTAAATGAAACTAATACATGTGTTGTTATTATTGATTACTTTTGCTATCTATCTATATTCCTGCAGTCTACCACTATTATAACATAATTTTTAGGCTTCAGACTTGTGAAGAAATAGTAATGAAAGAATCAGTTATAGATCTGGTGGAGTCTCTTTTTCTCCCATTCGAGCATAAGCACCCTTTTCCATTCCATGACCAATGTCTTCTGACAGCATGCCGAGTTGGGGATGATCAATTCAAAAGTTTGAATAAAAGGGTCAATGAAAAAGAAACTTCTCTCATCTTTTGTTGTGCAGTGATTACAAAAAAGTTTTAAAAAATGTTTAAAACAAGCATGTGTACTGTCAGATACTAACCATACAATTTAGCATAAACTTAGATTGCAAATTGACCCCTTCCCCAATCTTATTTGGCGGACTTTTTTGACAAAAAAAAATTTTTTTGTGGACATAATAAGGCTCTGTTGGTGCAGCCTGTATGTGCAATACGTAGCCAGTCAGAGCCATTTGAAAACTGAAGAAACCTTTGGTGACAGTTTTTGGTTGACAGTTTCCAATAACAGTTTCAAAAATGTGTTCAAAAACCTTTTGAAACACCCCTGCACACTATTTTCTAAATAAAACTGCTTTCTTTTCCAGGACTTGAAAGCATGGCATCAACCAAGGATAAAAATTTTAATGGAAGCAGGTGTGGACCTTTTGGCTATTGAGACAATTCCTTGTTTGGCAGAAGCCCTTGCCATTATAGATATCATGAAGAACATTCCTGGCTGCAGAGGTTGGATTACTTTCTCTTGCAAGGTATTATTCCTGTCATTTAATTCCTGAACTCTGACAATCCCTTTCTTCTTGATTTTTAATGCACAATATACAGGTAGGGTATTGAAACTTGTTCAAACAAGTTTTTGATAAAAAATTTCATTAATCAATGGTTAAATCATCAAATTCTACTTTTAAGCATCAATATTACTATAGTAATTTTCTATCTATAATCTTTTGTTAATATATTGAACTATTGGACTCTTTCTGTTGCTTTTGCTATTGAGGGATAATTCTTTAGATGAATGCTCACCCCGGTGCAACGAGGGAAGGAACAAAAGACGCTAGACCCATTTCGGGATTTAAAATCTAACCTTCATTTTTTTCTTCTTTGGACAATGATACATCGAGAGTCTTCGTTTGAAGACCATCCAAAATCCTCACTCACTGAGAGAGAGAAAGCTTATCAGGAGAGAGTGTGAGAGGTTATTCAATCTTTCTACTGCCAGCAGCCAGGGTCCAGCAACTTTTTTCACATCTGGTCTGCAATTCTCTTTTACTGGTCCACTTCTTTGCTGACCCACCTATCTATAGGCAAGGGTCCCTTTTCTATTTCTATATTTTTCACTGAATTAACTTAACCTCTTCTTTTGCCTGATACAAGAACAAAATGATCATCTACCCTTTTCTCCTCTATTTTCCTCCTGCTTTCTTTCTTTTCTCAAGCCACTAAACTTACAATCTATCTTTCTCACTTCTGCCATTATAATCTCCATATACTGTCCCCCTTTTTATCAAACCCCTTTTCACTTACTTTCTCTTAATGTCTTTTCAATCAAGTGGCTATGACTGGCTATCTATCTGGGGGTGGTCCCAAGCGCTCACACTTTATCTTGTCAATTAATCTACTTAAGATATTTCTATTGGCTTTTTGGCAGCTGAAAAGAGTTGCTCTGTAACTTACCTTATCTTTGACCAAATATGTAAGTATATTCTACATATACCCATGCAAAAAGTATCTTTAACAAAAAAAATGCTATTTAAAGATGAAATAAGATATCTAAGAATGAAATAGAGTATTCAATTGAAGAGTCCCCATCAGCCCTCATATTGTAACACTATTTGCACAATGTTTCAGCGAATCCATTCTACAACCTTCTTGAAGTGTACAATCCACATTGAAAAAAAAGAGTGGTCTTCTTATATTGAAAGAAAATCGATGGATAGAAATGAATGGAGGCTCATGCTACAAAACAGATTGGACGATGGCCCTTGTTTCAATGACCCATACGAGCATCTCTAACTATTTATTCGAAATCTTAACATTTTGTATTATATATTTCTCAGTTTAGGCCCATTATATATGAACAGGAAGAAGGCCTTGCTATGGGGCTTCCAGTTTTCCTTTTGATTTCTAGCCTCTATATAGAGTTTTATTCTTTCCTTTTATTCTACTTAATTTCGATCAATTGTTATCTTTGTGTTATCAAAACTCATACCGAAATGTGATAAACAAAGGGAATTGATCTACCATGAAAATAAGAACTACTCCACTTCATAACTATCTGCCCACATACTATGCTTGAATAACTCAGTCAGCAGACCAAGCATAAATATTAATCAGAAAGGAATAATTGAACTTGGAATTCTATAGGAAGGCCGCTGGGTACTCAGCCAGAATGTTATGAGAAAACAAACAACAAAGACGAGGAAGTTAGTTCAAAACAACCTCATGCAACGATTAAAACAGGTTCTTCAACAAAATTTAGGTGAGAAATTCTTTCCCTTTAAACTTTGTCTCTACCTTATATTCTCTCTATTTTATGCTTACTATTTATTTAATTGACTCTTTCATCACACAATATGAGTCTCAGTAGAGTATGATGATTTATTACCTCAAGGTGTGCTACCATGCTGAACCCACTACGGCTCCCTCGTAGAGCTCCCCTACCCTAGTACAGATTACAAATTGCAACTATGTATGGATAAGTGACAGTTACTGTTCATTTATTTTTTAGTAATACCAAGTATTGCTGAAAAAAAACAAACTTTGAGCTATTCATAAAATAGATTACAAATGAAAGTTTCAGTTTATTTTTTAGGAATACTAAGTGGGTTGACAACTTTTCGATACATGACCAATAAATGCATGGTTAACTAAGAACAGGATGACTATGTGCAACTTGGCACAAAGACCAACTAAAACAAACTATAAGATTAAACCATTTATTGAGATACAAAAATTAAGATTATTTTTTGAGTTGAATTATTTTAGGGAATAAATTAATTTCTGTGTGGTTCAATTTATAGTTCATAGAATCAAACTGTAAAACTGACTATTTATGGTGTTGTTTTCTTTTCAAGTTGTTATTATTAATTACGAAAACAACAAAAGTTGGAATAATTGTCCTTCTCATAGTTATACACAATTCCTCTAATTATGGTTTAGTTCTTATTATTCATTTCTTTGGTGATGTTTGATTTGACATACAAAAAACCTATGGCGGTGTTTAAACTGCATACAAAGGTTCAAAAGTCAAACAGCAGATCGAGGAATTATATTTTTTCATCAGAAAGTATGATAAAACAACATATTCATCGGGAAATAATGGAATTTTTTGTATTTATCAAAATGTCATGGTGGATGCACTTTTTTTTTTACCATCCATTTCTTTTAGAATGAAAAATTATTCTTGGATTATGTTTTTAATTGTATATTTTTTTAATTCTACCTCTCATTTTATCAACAAATCTTCGGACGAATGAAATGTTGATAACTCTACTTCAATTCAAAGGACAAAATTATGATAAACACCATTTTGAGATATCCTTTTTTCTATTGATTTCCCTCAATCCCAATGACCACAGAGTGCCATATCCTGTCCTTTGTTCTTTATCAATATAATTATACATACAGCTCCTCAAAAAGGAACACACTTCTACTCCTTATTTCTATTGATTTATCTCAATCCCAATGTCCACATAGTGCCATATCCTATCCTTTGTTCTTTATCAAAATTATTATACATACAGTTCCTCAAAAAGGAACACACTTCTACTCCTTATTTCTATTGATTTCTCTCAATCCCAATGTCCACATAGTGCCATATCCTGTCCTTTGTTCTTTATCAATATAATTATACATACAGTTCTTCACAGAGGGACACACTTCTACTCTTTATTTCTATTGATTTCTCTCAATCCCAATGTCCACATAGTGCCATATCCTGTCCTTTGTTCTTTATCAATATAATTATAAATACAGTTCTTCACAGAGGGACACACTTCTACTCTTTATTTCTATTGATTTCTCTCAATCCCAATGTCAACATTGTGCCATATCCTGTCCTTTGTTCTTTATCAATATAATTATAAATACAGTTCTTCACAGAGGGACACACTTCTACTCTTTATTTCTATTGATTTCTCTCAATCCCAATGTCCACATAGTGCCATATCCTGTCCTTTGTTCTTTATCAATATAATTATAAATACAGTTCTTCACAGAGGAACACACTTCTACTCTTTATTTCTATTGATTTCTCTCAATCCCAATGTCCACATAGTGCCATATCCTATCCTTTGTTCTTTATTAATATAATTATACATACAGCTCCTCACAAAGGAACACACTTTTACTCCTTATTTCTATTGATTTCTCTCAATCCCAATGTCCACATAGTGCCATATCCTATCCTTTGTTCTTTATCAATATAATTATAAATACAGTTCTTCACAGAGGAACACACTTCTACTCTTTATTTCTATTGATTTCTCTCAATCCCAATGTCCACATAGTGCCATATCCTATCCTTTGTTCTTTATCAATATAATTATACATACAGCTCCTCACAAAGGAACACACTTCTACCCCTTATTTCCATTGATTTCTCTCAATCCCAATGTCCACATAGTGCCATATCCTATCCTTTGTTCTTTATCAATATAATTATACATACAGCTCCTCACAAAGGAACACACTTCTACTCCTTATTTCTATTGATTTCTCTCAATCCCAATGTCCACATAGTGCCATATCCTATCCTTTGTTCTTTATCAATATAATTATAAATACAGTTCTTCACAGAGGAACACACTTCTACTCTTTATTTCTATTGATTTCTCTCAATCCCAATGTCCACATAGTGCCATATCCTATCCTTTGTTCTTTACCAATATAATTATAAATACAGTTCCTCACAGAGGAACACACTTCTACTCTTTATTTCTATTGATTTCTCTCATTCCCAATGTCCACATAGTGCCATATCCTGTCCTTTGTTCTTTATCAATATAATTATAAATACAGTTCTTCACAGAGGAACACACTTCTACTCTTTATTTCTATTGATTTCTCTCAATCCCAATGTCCACATAGTGCCATATCCTATCCTTTGTTCTTTATCAATATAATTATACATACAGCTCCTCACAAAGGAACACACTTCTACCCCTTATTTCCATTGATTTCTCTCAATCCCAATGTCCACATAGTGCCATATCCTATCCTTTGTTCTTTATCAATATAATTATACATACAGCTCCTCACAAAGGAACACACTTCTACTCCTTATTTCTATTGATTTCTCTCAATCCCAATGTCCACATAGTGCCGTATCCTGTCCTTTGTTCTTTATCAATATAATTATAAATACAGTTCTTCACAGAGGAACACACTTTTACTCTTTATTTCTATTGATTTCTCTCTTTCCCAATGTCCACATAGTGCCATATCCTATCCTTTGTTCTTTATCAATATAATTATACATACAGTTCTTCACAGAGGTACACACTTCTACTCTTTATTTCTATTGATTTCTCTCAATCCCAATGTACACATAGTGCCATATCCTATCCTTTGTTCTTTATCAATATAATTATACATACAGCTCCTCACAAAGGAACACACTTCTACTCTTTATTTCTATTGATTTATCTCAATCCGAATATCTACATAGTGCCATATCCTGTCCTTTGTTCTTTATCAATATAATTATACATACAGCTCCTCACAAAAGAACACACTTCTACTCCTTATTTCTATTGATTTATCTCAATCCCAATGTCCACATAGTGCCATATCATGTCCTTTGTTCTTTATCAATATAATTATACATACAGCTCCTCACAAAGGAACACACTTCTACTCTTTATTTCTATTGCTTTCTTTCAATCCCAATGTCCACATAGTGCCATATCCTGTCCTTTGTTCTTTATCTATATAATTATACATACAGCTCTTCACAAAGGAACACACTTCTACCCCTTATTTCTATTGATTTCTTTCAATCCCAATGTCCACATAGTGCCATATCCTGTCCTTTGTTCTTTATCAATATAATCATATATACAGCTCCTCACAAAGGAACACACTTCTACTCCTTATTTCTATTGATTTCTTTCAATCCCAATGTCCACATAGTGCCATATCCTATCCTTTGTTCTTTATCAATATAATCATATATACAATTCCTCACAAAGGAACACACTTCTACTCCTTATTTCTATTGATTTCTTTCAATCCCAATGTCCACATAGTGCCATATCCTGTACTTTGTTCTTTATCAATATAATCATATATACAGCTCCTCACAAAGGAACACACTTCTACTCCTTATTTCTATTGATTTCTTTCAATCCCAATGTCCACATAGTGCCATATCCTGTCCTTTGTTCTTTATCAATATAATTATACATACAGCTCCTCACAAAGGAACACACTTCTACCCCTTTTTTTTATTTATTTCTCTCAATCCCAATGTCCACATAGTGCCATATCCTATCCTTTGTTCTTTATCAATATAACTATACATACAGTTCCTCACAAAGGAACACACTTCTATCCCTTATTTCTATTGATTTCTCTCAATCCCAATGTCCACATAGTGCTATATCCTATCTTTTGTTCTTTATCAATATAATTATACATACAGCTCCTCACAAAAGAACACACTTCTACTCTTTATTTTCCATTGGTTTCTCTCAATCCTGATGTCCACATAGTGCCATATCCTGTCCTTTGTTCTTTATCAATATAATTATACATACAGCTCCTCACAAAGGAACACACTTCAACTCGTTATTTCTATTGCTTTCTCTCAATCCCAATGTCCACATAGTGCCATATCCCGTCCTTTGTTCTTTATCAATATAACTATACATACAGCTCCTCACAAAGGAACACACTTCTACCCCTTTTTTTTTATTGATTTCTCTCAATCCCAATGTCCACATAGTGCCATATCCTGTCCTTTGTTCTTTATCAATATAATTATACATACAGCTCCTCACAAAGGAACACACTTCAACTCGTTATTTCTATTGCTTTCTCTCAATCCCAATGTCCACATAGTGCCATATCCTATCCTTTGTTCTTTATCAATATAATTATACATACAGCTCCTCACAAAGGAACACACTTCAACTCGTTATTTCTATTGCTTTCTCTCAATCCCAATGTCCACATACTGCCATATCCTATCCTTTGTTCTTTATCAATATAATTATACATACAGCTCCTCACAAAGGAACACACTTCAACTCGTTATTTCTATTGCTTTCTCTCAATCCCAATGTCCACATAGTGCCATATCCTGTCCTTTGTTCTTTATCAATATAATTATACATACAGCTCCTCACAAAGGAACACACTTCAACTCGTTATTTCTATTGCTTTCTCTCAATCCCAATGTCCACATACTGCCATATCCTGTCCTTTGTTCTTTATCAATATAATTATACATACAGCTCCTCACAAAGGAACACACTTCAACTCGTTATTTCTATTGCTTTCTCTCAATCCCAATGTCCACATACTGCCATATCCTATCCTTTGTTCTTTATCAATATAATTATACATACAGCTCCTCACAAAGGAACACACTTCTACTCCTTATTTCTATTGATTTCTCTCAATCCCAATGTCCACATAGTGCCATATCCTGTCCTTTGTTCTTTATCAATATAATTATAAATACAGTTCTTCACAGAGGAACACACTTCTACTCTTTATTTCCATTGGTTTCTCTCAATCCTGATGTCCACATAGTGCCATATCCTATCCTTTGTTCTTTATCAATATAATTATACATACAGCTCCTCACAAAGGAACACACTTCTACTCTTTATTTCCATTGGTTTCTCTCAATCCTAATGTCCACATAGTGCCATATCCTGTCCTTTGTTCTTTATCAATATAACTATACATACAGCTCCTCACAAAGGAACACACTTCTACCCCTTTTTTTTTATTGATTTCTCTCAATCCCAATGTCCACATAGTGCCATATCCTGTCCTTTGTTCTTTATCAATATAATAATATATACAGCTCCTCACAAAGGAACACACTTCTACCCCTTATTTCTATTGATTTCTCTCAATCCCAATGTCCACATAGTGCCATATCCTGTCCTTTGTTCTTTATCAATATAATTATACGTACAGCTCCTCACAAAGGAACACACTTCAACTCGTTATTTCTATTGCTTTCTCTCAATCCCAATGTCCACATAGTGCCATATCCTGTCCTTTGTTCTTTATCAATATAATTATACATACAGCTCCTCACAAAGGAACACACTTCAACTCGTTATTTCTATTGCTTTCTCTCAATCCCAATGTCCACATAGTGCCATATCCTGTCCTTTGTTATTTATCAATATAATTATACATACAGCTCCTCACAAAGGAACACACTTCTACTCTTTATTTCCATTGGTTTCTCTCAATCCTAATGTCCACATAGTGCCATATCCTATCCTTTGTTATTTATCAATATAATTATACATACAGCTCCTCACAAAGGAACACACTTCTACTCTTTATTTCTATTGCTTTCTTTCAATCCCAATGTCCACATAGTGCCATATCCTATCCTTTGTTCTTTATCAATATAATTATATATACAGTTCTTCACAGAGGAACACACTTTTACTCTTTATTTCTATTGATTTCTCTCATTCCCAATGTCCACATAGTGCCATATCCTATCCTTTGTTCTTTATCAATATAATTATATATACAGTTCTTCACAAAGGAACACACTTCTACTCTTTATTTCTATTGCTTTCTTTCAATCCCAATGTCCACATAGTGCCATATCCTGTCCTTTGTTCTTTATCTATATGATTATACATACAGCTCTTCACAAAGGAACACACTTCTACCCCTTATTTCTATTGATTTCTTTCAATCCCAATGTCCACATAGTGCCATATCCTATCCTTTGTTCTTTATCAATATAATTATACATACAGCTCCTCACAAAGGAACACACTTCTACTCTTTATTTCTATTGCTTTCTTTCAATCCCAATGTCCACATAGTGCCATATCCTGTCCTTCGTTCTTTATCTATATAATTATACATACAGCTCCTCACAAAGGAACACACTTCTACCCCTTATTTCCATTGATTTCTCTCAATCCCAATGTCCACATAGTGCCATATCCCGTCCTTTGTTCTTTATCAATATAATTATACATACAGATCATCACAAAGGAACACACTTCTATTCTTTATTTCCATTGATTTCTCTCAATCCTAATGTCCACATAGTGCCATATCCCGTCCTTTGTTCTTTATCAATATAATTATACATACAGTTCTTCACAGAGGAACACACTTCTACTCTTTATTTCTATTGATTTCTCTCAATCCGAATGTCTACATAGTGCCATATCCTGTCCTTTGTTCTTTATCAATATAATTATACATACAGCTCCTCACAAAAGAACACACTTCTATCCCTTATTTCTATTGATTTCTCTCAATCCCAATGTCCACATCGTGCCATATCCTGTCCTTTGTTCTTTATCAATATAACTATACATACAGCTCCTCACAAAGGAACACACTTCTACTCTTTATTTCCCCTGATTTCTCTCAATCCTAATGTCCACATAGTGCCATATCCCGTCCTTTGTTCTTTATCAATATAATTATACATACAGCTCCTCACAAGGGAACACACTTCTACTCTTTATTTCCATTGGTTTCTCTCAATCCTAATGTCCACATAGTGCCATATCCTGTCCTTTGTTCTTTATCAATATAACTATACATACAGCTACTCACAAAGGAACACACTTCTACCCCTTTTTTTTTATTGATTTCTCTCAATCCCAATGTCCACATAGTGCCATATCCTGTCCTTTGTTCTTTATCAATATAATCATATATACAGCTCCTCACAAAGGAACACACTTCTACCCCTTATTTCTATTGATTTCTCTCAATCCCAATGTCCACATAGTGCCATATCCTGTCCTTTGTTCTTTATCAATATAATTATAAATACAGTTCCTCACAGAGGAACACACTTCTACTCTTTATTTCTATTGATTTCTCTCAATCCGAATGTCTACATAGTGCCATATCCTGTCCTTTGTTCTTTATCAATATAACTATACATACAGTTCCTCACAAAGGAACACACTTCTACTCCTTATTTCTATTGATTTCTCTCAATCCCAATGTCCACATAGTGCCATATCCTATCCTTTGTTCTTTATCAATATAATTATACATACAGCTCCTCACAAAAGAACACACTTCTATCCCTTATTTCTATTAATTTCTCTCAATCCCAATGTCCACATAGTGCCATATCCTGTCCTTTGTTCTTTATCAATATAATTATACATACAGCTCCTCACAAAGGAACACACTTCTACTCTTTATTTCCCCTGATTTCTCTCAATCCTAATGTCTACATAGTGCCATATCCTGTCCTTTGTTCTTTATCAATATAATTATACATACAGCTCCTCACAAAGGAACACACTTCTACTCTTTATTTCTATTGCTTTCTTTCAATCCCAATGTCCACATAGTGCCATATCCTGTCCTTTGTTCTTTATCAATATAATTATACATACAGCTCCTCACAAAGGAACACACTTCTACTCTTTATTTCTATTGATTTATCTCAATCCGAATGTCTACATAGTGCCATATCCTGTCCTTTGTTCTTTATCAATATAATTATACATACAGCTCCTCACAAAGGAACACACTTCTACTCGTTATTTCTATTGATTTCTTTCAATCCCAATGTCCACATAGTGCCATATCCTGTCCTTTGTTCTTTATCAATATAATTATACATACAGCTCCTCACAAAGGAACACACTTTTACTCTTTATTTCTATTGATTTATCTCAATCCGAATGTCTACATAGTGCCATATCCTGTCCTTTGTTCTTTATCAATATAAATATACATACAGCTCCTCACAAAGGAACACACTTCTACTCGTTATTTCTATTGATTTCTCTCAATCCCAATGTCCACATAGTGCCATATCCTATCCTTTGTTCTTTATCAATATAATTATACATACAGCTCCTCACAAAGGAACACACTTCTACTCTTTATTTCTATTGATTTCTCTCAATCCCAATGTCCACATAGTGCCATATCCTATCCTTTGTTCTTTATCAATATAATTATACATACAGTTCTTCACAGAGGAACACACTTCTACTCCTTATTTCTATTGATTTATCTCAATCCGAATGTCTACATAGTGCCATATCCTGTCCTTTGTTCTTTATCAATATAATTATACATACAGCTCCTCACAAAGGAACACACTTCTACTCTTTATTTCTATTGATTTCTCTCAATCCCAATGTCCACATAGTGCCATATCCTATCCTTTGTTCTTTATCAATATAATTATACATACAGCTCCTCACAAAGGAACACACTTCTACTCTTTATTTCCCCTGATTTATCTCAATCCTAATGTCCACATAGTGCCATATCCCGTCCTTTGTTCTTTACCAATATAATTATAAATACAGTTCCTCACAGAGGAACTCACTTCTACTCTTTATTTCTATTGATTTCTCTCAATCTGAATGTCTACATAGTGCCATATCCTGTCCTTTGTTCTTTATCAATATAATTATACATACAGCTCCTCACAAAGGAACACACTTCTACTCCTTATTTCTATTGATTTATCTCAATCCCAATGTCCACATAGTGCCATATCCTGTCCTTTGTTCTTTATCAATATAATTATACATACAGCTCCTCACAAAGGAACACACTTCTATCCCTTATTTCTATTGATTTCTCTCAATCCCAATGTCCACATAGTGCCATATCCTATCCTTTGTTCTTTATCAATATAATCATATATACAGCTCCTCACAAAGGAACACACTTCTACTCCTTATTTCTATTGATTTCTTTCAATCCCAATGCCCACATAGTGCCATATCCTGTCCTTTGTTCTTTATCAATATAATCATATATACAGCTCCTCACAAAGGAACACACTTCTACTCCTTATTTCTATTGATTTCTTTCAATCCCAATGTCCACATAGTGCCATATCCTGTCCTTTGTTCTTTATCAATATAATTATAAATACAGTTCTTCACAGAGGAACACACTTCTACTCTTTATTTCTATTGATTTCTCTCAATCCCAATGTCCACATAGTGCCATATCCTGTCCTTTGTTCTTTATCAATATAATTATAAATACAGTTCTTCACAGAGGAACACACTTCTACTCTTTATTTCTATTGATTTCTCTCAATCCCAATGTCCACATAGTGCCATATCCTATCCTTTGTTCTTTATCAATATAATTATACATACAGCTCCTCACAAAGGAACACACTTCTACTCCTTATTTCTATTGATTTCTCTCAATCCCAATGTCCACATAGTGCCATATCCTGTCCTTTGTTCTTTATCAATATAATTATAAATACAGTTCTTCACAGAGGAACACACTTCTACTCTTTATTTCTATTGATTTCTCTCAATCCCAATGTCCACATAGTGCCATATCCTATCCTTTGTTCTTTATCAATATGATTATACATACAGCTCCTCACAAAGGAACACACTTCTACCCCTTATTTCCATTGATTTCTCTCAATCCCAATGTCCACATAGTGCCATATCCTGTCCATTGTTCTTTATCAATATAATTATACATACAGCTCCTCACAAAGGAACACACTTCTACCCCTTATTTCCATTGATTTCTCTCAATCCCAATGTCCACATAGTGCCATATCCTATCCTTTGTTCTTTATCAATATAATTATACATACAGCTCCTCACAAAGGAACACACTTCTACTCCTTATTTCTATTGATTTCTCTCAATCCCAATGTCCACATAGTGCCATATCCTGTCCTTTGTTCTTTATCAATATAATTATAAATACAGTTCTTCACAGAGGAACACACTTTTACTCTTTATTTCTATTGATTTCTCTCATTCCCAATGTCCACATAGTGCCATATCCTATCCTTTGTTCTTTATCAATATAATTATACATACAGTTCTTCACAGAGGAACACACTTCTACTCTTTATTTCTATTGATTTCTCTCAATCCCAATGTCCACATAGTGCCATATCCTATCCTTTGTTCTTTATCAATATAATTATACATACAGCTCCTCACAAAGGAACACACTTCTACTCGTTATTTCTATTGATTTATCTCAATCCCAATGTCCACATAGTGCCATATCCTGTCCTTTGTTCTTTATCAATATAATCATATATACAGCTCCTCACAAAGGAACACACTTCTACTCCTTATTTCTATTGATTTCTTTCAATCCCAATGTCCACATAGTGCCATATCCTATCCTTTGTTCTTTATCAATATAATCATATATACAATTCCTCACAAAGGAACACACTTCTACTCCTTATTTCTATTGATTTCTTTCAATCCCAATGTCCACATAGTGCCATATCCTATCCTTTGTTCTTTATCAATATAATCATATATACAGCTCCTCACAAAGGAACACACTTCTACTCCTTATTTCTATTGATTTCTTTCAATCCCAATGTCCACATAGTGCCATATCCTGTCCTTTGTTCTTTATCAATATAACTATACATACAGTTCCTCACAAAGGAACACACTTCTATCCCTTATTTCTATTGATTTCTCTCAATCCCAATGTCCACATAGTGCTATATCCTATCTTTTGTTCTTTATCAATATAATTATACATACAGTTCCTCACAAAAGAACACACTTCTACTCTTTATTTCCATTGGTTTCTCTCAATCCTGATGTCCACATAGTGCCATATCCTGTCCTTTGTTCTTTATCAATATAATTATACATACAGCTCCTCACAAAGGAACACACTTCAACTCGTTATTTCTATTGCTTTCTCTCAATCCCAATGTCCACATAGTGCCATATCCTATCCTTTGTTCTTTATCAATATAATTATACATACAGCTCCTCACAAAGGAACACACTTCAACTCGTTATTTCTATTGCTTTCTCTCAATCCCAATGTCCACATACTGCCATATCCTATCCTTTGTTCTTTATCAATATAATTATACATACAGCTCCTCACAAAGGAACACACTTCAACTCGTTATTTCTATTGCTTTCTCTCAATCCCAATGTCCACATAGTGCCATATCCTGTCCTTTGTTCTTTATCAATATAATTATACATACAGCTCCTCACAAAGGAACACACTTCAACTCGTTATTTCTATTGCTTTCTCTCAATCCCAATGTCCACATACTGCCATATCCTATCCTTTGTTCTTTATCAATATAATTATACATACAGCTCCTCACAAAGGAACACACTTCTACTCCTTATTTCTATTGATTTCTCTCAATCCCAATGTCCACATAGTGCCATATCCTGTCCTTTGTTCTTTATCAATATAATTATAAATACAGTTCTTCACAGAGGAACACACTTCTACTCTTTATTTCCATTGGTTTCTCTCAATCCTGATGTCCACATAGTGCCATATCCTATCCTTTGTTCTTTATCAATATAATTATACATATAGCTCCTCACAAAGGAACACACTTCTACTCCTTATTTCCATTGGTTTCTCTCAATCCTGATGTCCACATAGTGCCATATCCTGTCCTTTGTTCTTTATCAATATAATTATACATACAGCTCCTCACAAAGGAACACACTTCTACTCTTTATTTCCATTGGTTTCTCTCAATCCTAATGTCCACATAGTGCCATATCCTGTCCTTTGTTCTTTATCAATATAACTATACATACAGCTCCTCACAAAGGAACACACTTCTACCCCTTTTTTTTTATTGATTTCTCTCAATCCCAATGTCCACATAGTGCCATATCCTGTCCTTTGTTCTTTATCAATATAATTATACATACAGCTCCTCACAAAGGAACACACTTCAACTCGTTATTTCTATTGCTTTCTCTCAATCCCAATGTCCACATACTGCCATATCCTATCCTTTGTTCTTTATCAATATAATTATACATACAGCTCCTCACAAAGGAACACACTTCAACTCGTTATTTCTATTGCTTTCTCTCAATCCCAATGTCCACATAGTGCCATATCCTGTCCTTTGTTCTTTATCAATATAATTATACATACAGCTCCTCACAAAGGAACACACTTCAACTCGTTATTTCTATTGCTTTCTCTCAATCCCAATGTCCACATACTGCCATATCCTATCCTTTGTTCTTTATCAATATAATTATACATACAGCTCCTCACAAAGGAACACACTTCTACTCCTTATTTCTATTGATTTCTCTCAATCCCAATGTCCACATAGTGCCATATCCTGTCCTTTGTTCTTTATCAATATAATTATAAATACAGTTCTTCACAGAGGAACACACTTCTACTCTTTATTTCCATTGGTTTCTCTCAATCCTGATGTCCACATAGTGCCATATCCTATCCTTTGTTCTTTATCAATATAATTATACATATAGCTCCTCACAAAGGAACACACTTCTACTCCTTATTTCCATTGGTTTCTCTCAATCCTGATGTCCACATAGTGCCATATCCTGTCCTTTGTTCTTTATCAATATAATTATACATACAGCTCCTCACAAAGGAACACACTTCTACTCTTTATTTCCATTGGTTTCTCTCAATCCTAATGTCCACATAGTGCCATATCCTGTCCTTTGTTCTTTATCAATATAACTATACATACAGCTCCTCACAAAGGAACACACTTCTACCCCTTTTTTTTTATTGATTTCTCTCAATCCCAATGTCCACATAGTGCCATATCCTGTCCTTTGTTCTTTATCAATATAATAATATATACAGCTCCTCACAAAGGAACACACTTCTACCCCTTATTTCTATTGATTTCTCTCAATCCCAATGTCCACATAGTGCCATATCCTGTCCTTTGTTCTTTATCAATATAATTATACATACAGCTCCTCACAAAGGAACACACTTCTACTCTTTATTTCCATTGGTTTCTCTCAATCCCAATGTCCACATAGTGCCATATCCTATCCTTTGTTCTTTATCAATATAATTATACATACAGCTCCTCACAAAGGAACACACTTCTACTCTTTATTTCTATTGCTTTCTTTCAATCCCAATGTCCACATAGTGCCATATCCTATCCTTTGTTCTTTATCAATATAATTATATATACAGTTCTTCACAGAGGAACACACTTTTACTCTTTATTTCTATTGATTTCTCTCATTCCCAATGTCCACATAGTGCCATATCCTATCCTTTGTTCTTTATCAATATAATTATACATACAGCTCCTCACAAAGGAACACACTTCTACTCTTTATTTCTATTGCTTTCTTTCAATCCCAATGTCCACATAGTGCCATATCCTGTCCTTTGTTCTTTATCTATATGATTATACATACAGCTCTTCACAAATGAACACACTTCTACCCCTTATTTCTATTGATTTCTTTCAATCCCAATGTCCACATAGTGCCATATCCTATCCTTTGTTCTTTATCAATATAATTATACATACAGCTCCTCACAAAGGAACACACTTCTACTCTTTATTTCTATTGCTTTTTTTTCAATCCCAATGTCCACATAGTGCCATATCCTGTCCTTTGTTCTTTATCTATATAATTATACATACAGCTCCTCACAAAGGAACACACTTCTACCCCTTATTTCCATTGATTTCTCTCAATCCCAATATCCACATAGTGCCATATCCCGTCCTTTGTTCTTTATCAATATAATTATACATACAGATCCTCACAAAGGAACACACTTCTATTCTTTATTTCCATTGATTTCTCTCAATCCTAATGTCCACATAGTGCCATATCCCGTCCTTTGTTCTTTATCAATATAATTATACATACAGTTCTTCACAGAGGAACACACTTCTACTCTTTATTTCTATTGATTTCTCTCAATCCGAATGTCTACATAGTGCCATATCCTGTCCTTCGTTCTTTATCAATATAATTATACATACAGCTCCTCACAAAGGAACACACTTCTACTCTTTATTTCTATTGATTTCTCTCAATCCCAATGTCCACATAGTGCCATATCCTGTCCTTTGTTCTTTATCAATATAACTATACATACAGCTCCTCACAAAGGAACACACTTCTACTCCTTATTTCTATTGATTTATCTCAATCCCAATGTCCACATAGTGCCATATCCTGTCCTTTGTTCTTTATCAATATAATTATGAATACAGTTCCTCACAGAGGAACACACTTCTACTCTTTATTTCTATTGATTTCTCTCAATCCGAATGTCTACATAGTGCCATATCCTGTCCTTTGTTCTTTATCAATATAATTATACATACAGCTCCTCACAAAGGAACACACTTCTACTCTTTATTTCTATTGATTTCTCTCAATCCCAATGTCCACATAGTGCCATATCCTATCCTTTGTTCTTTATCAATATAATTATACATACAGCTCCTCACAAAAAAACACACTTCTATCCCTTATTTCTATTGATTTCTCTCAATCCCAATGTCCACATCGTGCCATATCCTGTCCTTTGTTCTTTATCAATATAACTATACATACAGCTCCTCACAAAGGAACACACTTCTACTCTTTATTTCTATTGATTTCTCTCAATCCGAATGTCTACATAGTGCCATATCCTGTCTTTGTTCTTTATCAATATAATTATACATACAGCTCCTCACAAAGGAACACACTTCTACTCTTTATTTCTATTGATTTCTCTCAATCCCAATGTCCACATAGTGCCATATCCTATCCTTTGTTTTTTATCAATATAATTATACATACAGCTCCTCACAAAAGAACACACTTCTATCCCTTATTTCTATTGATTTCTCTCAATCCCAATGTCCACATAGTGCCATATCCTGTCCTTTGTTCTTTATCAATATAATTATAAATACAATTCCTCACAAAGGAACACACTTTTACTCCTTATTTCTATTGATTTCTTTCAATCCCAATGTCCACATAGTGCCATATCCTGTCCTTTGTTCTTTATCAATATAATCATATATACAGCTCCTCACAAAGGAATACACTTCTACTCCTTATTTCTATTGCTTTCTTTCAATCCCAATGTCCACATAGTGCCATATCCTGTCCTTTGTTCTTTATCAATATAATTATACATACAGCTCCTCACAAAGGAACACACTTCTACTCTTTATTTCCCCTGATTTCTCTCAATCCTAATGTCCACATAGTGCCATATCCCGTCCTTTGTTCTTTATCAATATAATTATAAATACAGTTCCTCACAGAGGAACTCACTTCTACTCTTTATTTCTATTGATTTCTCTCAATCCGAATGTCTACATAGTGCCATATCCTGTCCTTCGTTCTTTATCAATATAATTATACATACAGCTCCTCACAAAGGAACACACTTCTACTCGTTATTTCTATTGATTTATCTCGATCCCAATGTCCACATAGTGCCATATCCTGTCCTTTGTTCTTTATCAATATAATTATACATACAGCTCCTCACAGAGGAACACACTTCTACTCTTTATTTCTATTGATTTATCTCAATCCGAATGTCTACATAGTGCCATATCCTGTCCTTTGTTCTTTATCAATATAATTATACATACAGCTCCTCACAAAGGAACACACTTCTACTCGTTATTTCTATTGATTTCTTTCAATCCCAATGTCCACATAGTGCCATATCCTGTCCTTTGTTCTTTATCAATATAATTATACATACAGCTCCTCACAAAGGAACACACTTCTACTCTTTATTTCTATTGATTTATCTCAATCCGAATGTCTACATAGTGCCATATCCTATCCTTTGTTCTTTATCAATATAATTATACATACAGCTCCTCACAAAGGAACACACTTCTACTCTTTATTTCTATTGATTTATCTCAATCCCAATGTCCACATAGTGCCATATCCTGTCCTTTGTTCTTTATCAATATAAATATACATACAGCTCCTCACAAAGGAACACACTTCTACTCGTTATTTCTATTGATTTCTCTCAATCCCAATGTCTACATAGTGCCATATCCTATCCTTTGTTCTTTATCAATATAATTATACATACAGCTCCTCACAAAGGAACACACTTCTACTCTTTATTTCTATTGATTTATCTCAATCCCAATGTCCACATAGTGCCATATCCTGTCCTTTGTTCTTTATCAATATAAATATACATACAGCTCCTCACAAAGGAACACACTTCTACTCGTTATTTCTATTGATTTCTCTCAATCCCAATGTCCACATAGTGCCATATCCTATCCTTTGTTCTTTATCAATATAATTATACATACAGCTCCTCACAAAGGAACACACTTCTACTCTTTATTTCTATTGATTTATCTCAATCCCAATGTCCACATAGTGCCATATCCTATCCTTTGTTCTTTATCAATATAATTATACATACAGTTCTTCACAGAGGAACACACTTCTACTCCTTATTTCTATTGATTTATCTCAATCCGAATGTCTACATAGTGCCATATCCTGTCCTTTGTTCTTTATCAATATAATTATACATACAGCTCCTCACAAAGGAACACACTTCTACTCTTTATTTCTATTGATTTCTCTCAATCCCAATGTCCACATAGTGCCATATCCTGTCCTTTGTTCTTTATCAATATAATTATACATACAGCTCCTCACAAAGGGACACACTTCTACTCCTTATTTCTATTGATTTATCTCAATCCCAATGTCCACATAGTGCCATATCCTGTCCTTTGTTCTTTATCAATATAATTATACATACAGCTCCTCACAGAGGAACACACTTCTACTCTTTATTTCTATTGATTTCTTTCAATCCCAATGTCCACATAGTGCTATATCCTATCTTTTGTTCTTTATCAATATAATTATACATACAGTTCCTCACAAAGGAACACACTTCTATCCCTTATTTCTATTGATTTATCTCAATCCCAATGTCCACATAGTGCCATATCCTATCCTTTGTTCTTTATCAATATAATTATACATACAGCTCCTCACAAAGGAACACACTTCTATCCCTTATTTCTATTGATTTATCTCAATCCCAATGTCCACATAGTGCCATATCCTGTCCTTTGTTCTTTATCAATATAATTATACATACAGCTCCTCACAAAGGAACACACTTTTACTCGTTATTTCTATTGCTTTCTCTCAATCCCAATGTCCACATAGTGCCATATCCTATCCTTTGTTCTTTATCTATATAATTATACATACAGCTCCTCACAAAGGAACACACTTCTACCCCTTTTTTTTTATTGATTTCTCTCAATCCCAATGTCCACATAGTGCCATATCCTATCCTTTGTTCTTTATCAATATAATTATACATACAGTTCCTCACAGAGGAACACACTTCTACTCTTTATTTCTATTGATTTCTTTCAATCCCAATGTCCACATAGTGCCATATCCTGTCCTTTGTTCTTTATCAATATAATTATACATACAGTTCCTCACAGAGGAACACACTTCTACTCTTTATTTCTATTGATTTCTTTCAATCCCAATGTCCACATAGTGCCATATCCTGTCCTTTGTTCTTTATCAATATAATTATACATACAGCTCCTCACAGAGGAACACACTTCTACTCTTTATTTCTATTGATTTCTTTCAATCCCAATGTCCACATAGTGCCATATCCTGTCCTTTGTTCTTTATCAATATAATTATACATACAGTTCCTCACAGAGGAACACACTTCTACTCTTTATTTCTATTGATTTCTTTCAATCCCAATGTCCACATAGTGCCATATCCTATCCTTTGTTCTTTATCAATTTAATTATACATACAGTTCTTCACAGAGGAACACACTTCTACTCCTTATTTCTATTGATTTCTTTCAATCCCAATGTCCACATAGTGCCATATCCTGTCCTTTGTTCTTTATCAATATAATTATACATACAGCTCCTCACAAAGGAACACACTTCTACTCCTTATTTCTATTGATTTATCTCAATCCCAATGTCCACATAGTGCCATATCCTGTCCTTTGTTCTTTATCAATATAATTATACATACAGTTCCTCACAGAGGAACACACTTCTACTCTTTATTTCTATTGATTTCTTTCAATCCCAATGTCCACATAGTGCCATATCCTGTCCTTTGTTCTTTATCAATATAATTATACATACAGCTCCTCACAAAGGAACACACTTCTACTCTTTATTTCTATTGATTTCTTTCAATCCCAATGTCCACATAGTGCCATATCCTGTCCTTTGTTCTTTATCAATATAATTATACATACAGTTCTTCACAGAGGAACACACTTCTATTCGTTATTTCTATTGATTTTTCTACATCCCAATGTCTACATAGTGCCATACCCTTATACAACTAGCCATGGAGTCTGCACTGTAATCTCTGCATAATTGCCAAAACATTGTTACAAGGAACAGGAAAATTAGTTTCCCTTTATGATCCACGATAATATCATTGACTTAACTTGATAATATCAATTTGATATTCATGATGAATTCTTTAGTGGCTCAGCAGCAGAAACCTAGCACACCCAGAATATACACCCCTGCCATTGTTCTTTTCCTTTTCCTTATATATATGATAGTCTTTAAAAAGCCTAAAGTATCCACGACAGCAGGTATGATTAATGTTTCAAAAGCACATTAACATACGGACATATTATGCAAATACAGCGTATTATCATTTCTATGATCAATTTAATATAACAATAGTTGATAGAACAAGTAGCATTGAAATTAGAAGTGTTGCCTAGAAATTATCTTTCCATCTTTTCTCGCTATTCTTCCCAAAGCTATAGAACTCCTCATCTCCCCAGGTTTTAATTGTAAATTTTTCCAATTTACAGAGGGATGGTCATATTGTTCAAGAACAACCTCACTTTTATCTTTGCTTAGCAGCTAAGTCATTTTTTGAGAAGATTATTTATGTGTAAATATTTTGAGATCTGACCAGTGAGACACACTTAGATAGATAGATAGAAATACATTACGCAGTGTCAAAATTAATCTTCAGTGCAGGTCCCAATAAATTCTTCATAGTTTGAGGACTCTAGAGTCAAGTATAGTTTCAGGGCTGAATATCATAACCATCAACGTATAGTGTTCCAATAGTATTTGACAATAATACTACAAATGGTTGAATTTTATCATTCATCTGATTTGGAATATGATCACTACAAACCAATGATTTGAAGTTTTCTTCCCATATGAATTTCTTTGAGTCTCTCTTTCCTAAATTTGTCTCTTACTTAAGTTTGAAACAGTTCTGAAACTGCAATATCTAACTTTGATGAGAAATATGTTACATTGCCAGATAACACTAGTAATTGTATGGTTGGTTGTATGCATCTTAAGGCCTGGAGGGTTTAAAATCAG
The DNA here is from genome assembly GCA_963457665.1 of Thysanoteuthis rhombus. Taxonomy (NCBI): domain Eukaryota; kingdom Metazoa; phylum Mollusca; class Cephalopoda; order Oegopsida; family Thysanoteuthidae; genus Thysanoteuthis; species Thysanoteuthis major. The sequence goes on from OY735208.1 coordinate 29,261,644, forward strand.
TCCAAAAGGGTTACTTGACTCAAGGGTGAACATAAGATATAGGATAGGTGATACTGATTCCCTTGAGGTCACACAAGAGCACTGTAGGTTTAGGGTCAAAACTGCTATTTCACACCAAACCACAAAAAGAGAGATCTTTTCATGTGACATCTCGTAAACCAGAAATGCTCTGTCAAGTTATAACCAGTGTTCCTCCCATCAAATCACACGTACGAGATCTGTCTGGAAAGAAAGCAATCATTTTGAATATCTCAAGAACTAGTCACACAGTCTTGAGGTAACTTGGCAACCAATCAGAGGAGACGTTATTGTGCATGCATTGACAGATACTCTCCTGTGGGCTTACTCACTCACCAGTGAGATGCCATTGAGTGAGCTTAGGTACTGTGTGACTGTGACATTCACAGTAGTCATTCTCCATTCTGTCTTGTGCATGATTTTTTGAGCTAAACATCATATCACCCTAGTCTATCTGCCATTCCCTACCCTTACAGTCCAGAATTGGTTCCCTGCAACTTCTGGATTTTCCCTAAAGCTGAAATCACTAATTTCAGACCATGGATGAGAATGCTATGATGCAGTAGATGGCATTCCCCAAAAAAGGACTGTGCAGACTGTTTTGAATAGTGGAATGGACCCTAGGATGAGTGTGAGAGGTCTCAAACAGGGTACTCTAACGGTGAAACATGGAACCTAATCAAGAGACAGACCCGCAAACTGAGAAGCATGCAGCGTGCCCATGAGAGAATCATGCTCAACCTCACATGGAGAGATCATAAGACAGCACACAAAGAAAACGGGGGTCCGAGACGTCAAAGAATCTATTAGAAAACTCAAATGGCAATGGGCTGGTCACATTGCAGGAACGAAAGACAACCGATGGACATCACAATTCATAATATGGATCCCTAGAGACTATGTGCAAAACCAGGCCGACAAAATACAAGATGGAGAAATTAACTAGACAAATTCAGAAAATACTGGCTCCGCGACGCCCATGATAGAGAAATGTGGTGGATCCTGGGGAAGGTCTATGTCCAACGACGGCCGTTAGAAGACTGATGATGATGATGATGATGATGATGCTATTATGCTTGATAGGGTTCTTTTTTTCTCATTAACATTAAATGGCTGGACACACTCCGGACAGACCTTGTAATTTTCAAAGTAAGGAAATGGACAACACTGTAATTCATTTCCATACATCAGCACATTATTATTTCTCAGTCTAACATATTTTTCTATTCAATATATTCATTAATACAGACACAAAGGTTATATTTTTCTTTACTTTCTTTTTCTTAATGTTTTTATTTTTAGGATGGTAAGCACACCTGCTGTGGAGACAGCTTCTCCGACTCTATCAATCAAGTGATGATGTCCAAGTGCGTGATAGCAGCAGGATTGAACTGTACCAACCCAGAACACGTGACTGATTTATTGGACTCCCTCCGACCTTATTCAATCATGAAGCCCATCATAGTAAAGCCAAATAGTGGAGAAATGTGGGACACAGCACAAAGGTCAGTATTTGAAAAAGACAACATACAAGTTTAAGCTTGTTCTAATTTGGTAATTTGTCTACTGTTTTGAATTTTTTAAACAAAATCATATCAAGAAAAAATTTTTATATTCGCAATCTCAATAGTTCATAAGAAGATTTGTATTGAAGATACAACACCGATTTTCGGCACCCTTGCTTCCAAATCTTGTCAGATTAACCATTTTGCTGGACAAACCATGATCATGTTATAATAATTCAACACATCTATAACTCACTGATTATGCACTTCCTGTTCGTCTACAGTACCAAGGACTGATAGGAATTTAAATTAGACAAATATTAAATGTTAATAACAGAATTGAAGGAAAAATAACTTGCAACTTTCTTTTGGATCAATATGAACTGATGTTTACATTTGACATCGCCACTGACCATTGCATCTCCCCTAAAAGCCATAGCTAGGGTTAAATCTAAGGAAAATAAGATACGAACTTCATAAAATCAAGATATCACCACCAACAAGTGTAGTGTAAATAATCCAAGTGAGTCCTGTGGTACACCAGACTACTCTGGTTGCCCTGGGAGTTTCATTTCTGTAATTTTCTCCAGACTAAAATGGTCAGTCAATGGTGTACCTGTATAAGATTTAGCCATCCACAACACTGAAATTGTTAATGCCCTGCTCATCTGTTTAGAATAGTTACCATTGTACAGCCCCCCCCTCCCCGTTATAACACGGTTTGTTATAATGCAGTTTGTTGTATAAGGCTGGTGGATTGTGAGCCCCTAAATTTCCACCTATATGATTTCCCACACTATACTGATCCAGAAAAACCTCAAATGAAAACAGAATTTGCCTTTGGAACCATTAGCCCGATGTCTCAGGCTGATCCCATTCGATAACAGGTAGCATAACTCCCAACCCCCAAAAAGGAATATATTTGAATTACGCCTGCAAATCAAACGTTAAAATGAAATGCTTTAGACGAAAAAAATCACATTTCCCAAGTCTATCAGCCACCCCCACGTACCCCTAGAATCTAGATTAGAGCCATGGATTTTCTTAAGGCAGAAATCACTTTTAAAAGGCAGATTTCAGACCAAGAATTAGAATACTACGATGCAGCTCATAGCAATCCCCCAAAAATGACTGACAACAGCAAATCAAATGTAAAAATGAAATGCTTTAGACAAAAATATTTCAGTACTTAATGGAACTTTCAATTCTACTCATTTTTTAGTTTTACTTGTTATTGCGCTACCCATGTGCCTGCATTCACTGATGAGATGGGGAACTAGGTTATAAAGTTACATCAAGGAAAGCATTGAAAATGTTTGCCATCTTTCATCTATCATCTGCCTTTGAGTCTTGCCCACATCCAACCTGCAGGTACCGCAGCTCTGTTCTAACACGGTTGGCATACTTGAGCCCCAACACCCACATTATAACACGAGAAACCTGTATTTTTGCTTTGTTTCAACTAATTTCTTCATCTTTGTCATTTTTGTTTTTTACCTCTGCCAACAAAGTGTTTGAGAGATATATGTAACCTATGTAAGATATAGGTAGTGTCTTTTTGTTTGTTTGTCTGTCCACAAGATATCTCTCGAAGTTCTGGATGAATTTCAATGAAATTTTGTGGAAGGGAAGGCAATGGTAGCCAGATCCAGGAATTATCTTTCGATCGAGAGATTTTTTCCTGTTCATTTTTTTTCACACATTTGTATATTTACTCGTGTCTATCTACACAATATCTCCAAAAGATCTCAATGCATTTCAATGAAATTTTATGGTGGGGTAAACAATAGGATACAATAGAAATGATTAAATTTTTTCACTGATATATGCCCGATTATCTCCCCTACTTTGCACTGTACACAACTCATAACATGTACACGTTTCATAATATCTCCAAAAAAGTACTCAATGACTTTCAATGACATTTTGTTGAAGCATGGACAATGGGACATGGAAGAATTGATTAAATTTAGGGGCGGATCCATGGTCAATTACCACCCATATGTCATAGTTATATGTCCATTCAACATGATATCTCCAAAATTCCATGTCTTTCCACACAATATCTCCAAAAGTTCTCAATGAATTTCTATGACATTTTGTGTACGGGTGGATAATAGCTACAGAAGAACTCATTGAATTTTAGAGTTGATCCATATGCAATTACCTCTCCTATGCAGAATTATATGTGAACATCACATAATATCACCAAAAGTCCATGTTTGTTCACACAATATCTCCGAAAGTTCTCAATGAATATCTACAAAATTTTGTTGAATGGTGGGCTATGGACTACAGAAGAAGTGATCAAATTTTTCTGTTCTGGATAACAACATCAGAAGGGATGACTGCCTTGAAAATTTTCATTCATTTCTTAGTAATTTTGATTTCTAATGAAACACAGTATCTCAGAAAGTGCTCAATGAATTTGAATGATATTTTGTGGAAGGTAGGGCGATGAGGTGACAAAGAGTTTGTTGAATTTTTGAACAGGTCCAGGAATTTCTCTTCTGATTAAGAGATATTTTCCTATTTTTTTTCATACATTTTTGTATATGCTCATTACTATCCACACTATATCTCCAAAGGTTCCCGATTCATATATTAATAATACCATCATTTTTTATGGGTACTATGTTCGTTAATGAAATAGATAGGGTCCAAAGAAGAGCTATCAAGTTTGTCCCCAAAACTAAAAATTTCACATACAGAGAGAGGCTGAGTAAACTCAACCTAGAGATCTTAGAATCCTGCCCTTGGAGATCTACTGTGTTCAATATAAAATCTCCACTTTGGACCAAAACTGTTACTACTTTTTGCATCCAGAAAAAACCCAAGGGCATAGTCAAAAACTTCAGGTGCTGATATCTCCTGAGAAAGTATTACTTTTCCGCTCGAGTGACCAACTGTGGAATGCTCTCAGCAGAGACACCATTTCCTCCAAATCAATCAATGCTCTTACGAACAACTCAAAAGATCAAATATCAATTTTTGTATCAGCATAGTCCCACCCTTTCTGCCTGGCTAGGCAAGATTGCTTGGTCGACCACGTACGGTTTCATGAAGCCATTCAGCCATCATTAAAACCTTTTTGAAAGTGTTTTCAGTAACAATTCCTTCCTTGTTTGTTAGAAGTGATAAAAGGATAGTTTTCTTATTCATTACGTAATTGAGTAAATTTGCTCATTTTGTTAAATCATAAGGAGGTCATATGGTATAGTTTAGATTTTATGAGTATAATGTTTCTTAGATGAGTACAGAGTAATGTTGTTTTGTCATCATAGCCATGGGTTAGTTAGACAGTTTTTATCTTTTCAATAAGAGCAGAAAAGGATGAAAGAGACAGATTGTATGTCAGATTGTATGTTTTTGTTGTCATTCCTGGCTGTCCTGTTTTATCAATGACACAAATGAAAATATCTAGATAGAAATGTCATGTCACTTGGACGAGTTTCAAATTGTTTTGTCGAAATGCTGTTGAGATGGAAATTCAATAAGATTCAATTCTCAGAAAAGAATTTCTCTCTCTACAATTCTATTCCTTCAACATCTGATTGTTATTTTATTTACTATCTCCATCTTTTTAGTGATTCATTGCACATTTTGGCTTGTCCACTCTCTGGCCTTCATTAGGTAGATGTGTCTAGAGAAGAGTTTTGCTGGTTTTGTTCTACTTATAACTGGATAGCCAAATCAGCAAAAAGTTTCTTAATAGCAGAACATGTCTCCCAGACTAGACTATAGGCCGAATACGCCTGACAAGATGGCTTGAGAATGGACCAGGAGGCGCTGGTTGCACTGAGAATAGATTTGGCAAGCCAAGTTCAAACTCTGGCTGGAATAGTTTGTATTCACTTTACTCTAACACCTTTGGGAAAGGCATGAATCCACTTCTTCCCCAAGCTATGGATAAATTGAAGGGCAGTTAGAGTTCTTTAGCCTTGTAAAGCAGTCTATCTTGATGGAACCTAATGGTATTAACCATGCAATTGATTTTCTTGATAAAGAAACAAGCCAAGCTGCTGCTGGATCAAACTTCACTCCTACTTCTATTCTGACTGTAAGTTTTATATTATATATACATATATATATATATATATATATATATATATATATATATATATATATATATATTGAACAAAAATTATTAAAATGTATTTTTTAGTATGAATGTGTTTATCTATTGAAATGAAATAATGAAATAATACCTTACATATTTCTAACAAATTTTTTTAAAAGATATTTAAGACTCGTTGGTTCAATGCAGTTGGTAAGAGAGTCACCTATCAATCACTTGGTCATGATTTAAAATCACAATAGGGAAATGTTGATTTTATAAATATATTTATACATTAGAATAAAAAAGCTCTTGCGTGTTTCTGAAAAATTTTTTCAAAAATATGCAAGACTTGTCTGTTTTGCCCAGTCAGTAAGGGAGTCACCTATAAATCATTTGGTTTTGATTTCATATCATTGTAATAAAATTCTAATTTTCTCTATCATTTTGGTTAAACAAGCCGGAACAAAAAGTGAAGAGGTTACTCCCCTGAATTAAGTGAGGATTGTTCTTGTTACAGGAGAAAAACAAAGTCAACTCCAGACTTTAACTGGATTTTGTCAATAAATTAAATGTGTCGCATTAGGAGCCATGCACCGATTGGAAAGATGCTTTTGCAGATAAACAGGAAATTCATCTGATCTCAATCCGGCTAAAAATGTTGGAACCATCATGAAAAAGCATGTTGAAAATATCTACTTGGACTTTCCCAAAGGATTATTATATTCTCAACAGTGTTTGACGTGAGTGATTGGCAAAGTTTGGGAGGAATAGAAAGGTGAACAACAGATTTTCAAAAACCTCCTTTACTTGTTGAAAGTTGATGGAAATCAATCTGAAGTGTTGTTTGTTGATCTGGTATTGCTAACAAGAAAAAAAGAATTAGTTTTATTATGAAACACATTTCACAACTCTCAAACAATAGGTTAAATTCATGATGTTGCAAGTCTATTCCAGTACATTAGGCATCTTTATTATTAAATGGCATTAAATCCTTGAGTAACAAAATAATATTGTGATGAATTGAAGAATACATTGAAACATGAGTAGTAACGATTTTGATATGAACATACGACTCATGTCAGTCGAGTCAGGGTAATTTAGGAGAGAGAGCAATGTGTAGACCATAGGTATATAGATGTGTATGAATGAAATTAATCACTTTTTTTTTTTTTAAATGGTCATGATTTGGTTTAGTTAACTTCACTGTTTCCAGAAAAAAAATGTTTTCTTTCTCAAGTAAATTTGTGCTTCCAATCAATTCATTTCAGAAATTTGTTAGTTTGGAGAAAAATCAGTTTTAAAGTTTGTTTTTTTTCGGGAGGATCCTATTTACAATTTTACAATAATATTTAACTGGACCCTTCCTTTATGTCCATCATACTGCAAATGTAAATTTCTTGTATTTTCTCAGGCACTTTGATGGGTTTTTTTTAAGGGTTGTGACCTTCATTTTTTCAAGAAATTTATAATTTTTTAGAATTATTGAATTTTAGTCTTATGCCTAAGTATGGTTATTTAAAAAGATGAGATAAAAATGAGAAAAAGAATGTTAACAATTCATTTTGACTTTGAACACTAACTTTACCCCTACCTCTAAAACAGTAGAGAAAATGGAAAATATAAAAAAGAATGACATTGATACTTAATCCAGTAATAAAATTTGATTTGAATTAAACAGTAAAATGATAGTAGTAAAGAAAGTAATTAAATGCTTCAAAGCTGCAGTTTTGTACAACAGATGGAAGGTTCAGTAAGGGTCCAGTTTAACATTATAATTACATTTTGAATAGAACACCTCTCTATAAAAAAATGAAACTCAAAATATTATTTTTTCTAGCATCCACATTTATTCTTATTTTTTTCCGATTTCTCACCTTCAAAAAGGTTTTGATGACAGCTGAATGGTGTCATGAAACCCTTGCACAGTCCACTGAACAATCTTGCTCAGCAAGGCAGAAAGGGTGGGACTAAGCAAATACAAAAATTGATATTCGATCTTTGAGTTTCATCAAGTTGTGACATGGAGGTGTGAAGAATATTAATGCATATTCTGGAAGAAAAGTTTTTATTGATTGAAAGTACATAAAATAACGTGAGAAAGAAAAATTTCTACAAAAAACAGTGATGCCAACAAACTGAACTGAATCTTGATTCTCAAAGAATTAATGTAAATGTCTTTTTTTTTCCAACATCCATATTTATTTTTCGTTTTTTTTTCCGAATTTTCTAGATGGCACGGAGGAGTGAAGAATATTAGTGCATTAGCGAAAACATGGGTGGAGAATGGAGCAAGCTGGCTTGGTGGATGCTGTCGAGTCTACCCAGAGGATATAACCAAATTGAAAAGTGCACTGATGAGCTTATGACACAACCACTATTACAAAATATACTGTACAAAGAAAAGAAATACAAAATATTTTAAAGAAGCCTTAGGACCTTAAAATGTCCAAAATATTTGCCTTCTTATTTGCCATCAAATTATCTAGCCCTTCTCCACTCTGAAGGGTTTGGTTGACCAAATATTGGTTGGTGTTCAGTGTTTTTATTTAAGAATAAAAAGTTAACAAGGTCTCTGTTTTGTTTTGCATACATGCATGTATAAGTACTTCATGAGTAATGAGTGGGATACTATTAATGCAGCCAAAAGTTTTGACTAAATCATATTTGTAATTTAAAGCCTACTAAAGAGAAATTTTAGATTTCTGTCAACCTTTCAATAACTAAATATAACTGAATCTAATTTGTTTAATTTCAACTGTTCAATTTATCTGCTATTTTCATATAGAATGCAGTCAGAAAATAAATATCAGCCAAACAAAATCTTGGACTAGCTGCGTGCATATTAGGTGCTATCCAAAAGTTCAGAATGTAAGATGTGAGATAGCTTCAAGAAAGATTAAAAAATGAGTTTTTTCATTTCCAGATTGTGTGATTTCAAGTGTTGTGTGAGATGTCCATTGAGACACAGAAAATTGTGGTTAACTAAACAGATGATGAAGAGCTTGATCGATTTGTAAAAATTCACCGAAGTTTTGAGTATCACTCATATGTATAAGTAAAACCTCCACATGTATAAAATACAAAAAGTGTAATCACGGATACACTCTGGTAATAGGCAGATGTGCACAGATACTATATTATTCCTCGGCAGAGGGCCAGGTGCAACACTTTGATCCTAGGTAGAAATGTCAATCCATATATGAATAATACCGTCATTTTTTTTTTAACGTGTAGATATATATATATATATATATATATATATATATATATATCTGTAACATTTCCTCCCTTGTTAGAAGCGATGAAAGGATAGTTTTCTTTCCCATCATGTAATAGCATGAGTTTGCTAACTTTTGTCAGGAGGAGATAAGGTAGATTTTATGAGTTCAATTATTTTTTGATAAGTACACAGAGAAATGTTGTTTTGCCAAGCTGATGATGGCAGGAATCACAGCTGTGGGTCAATTTGACATATATGTATGTTTACATTAACAGAAGAAAACAAAGAGAGAAACAGATCGCATGTCAGATTGCTTTTGTTGTCTTTTCAGGTCATCATGGTCGACCGACAACATCATTAAAAAATATAGAAATGAAAATGTCATGTCACTTGTACGAATTTCAAATTGTTTTGACAAAATGCCATTCTGATGAAAATTCAAAAAGATTCAATTCATTGAAAAGAATTTTATCCTGAAGACCTTCGTATGTTCAAAATATTGCTTTCTTATTTGCTTGATGGCAAATAAGAAAGCAATATTTTGAACATTGGTTTGCCTTATTCCACTCTGATGGGTTTGTTTGGCCAAATTTTGTTCAGTGTTTTTATTTAGTAAATAACTTTTTAAAAACTTAACAGAGTTTTTTGCTCGTTTTTTTTTTCTTATACATACACGTGCAAGTATTTCATGCATATCATCAGTATGGAATGCTATTAATGCCAAAGGTTCTGACTAAATTATATTTGTAATTCAAGGCCAACTAGAAAGAAAATAGCCCTTAGCAGTCAGATTTCATTCAACCCTTCAATAACTAAACTTAACTGAATCTAATTTGTCTAATAATTACAGTTTCTATTTTCATATAGAGTGCAGTCAGAAAATAAATACAACAAATAATAGCCATAACAAATCTAGGATTAACTGTGTGCATATGAGGTACTATCCAAAAATTTAGACGACTTAGGGTGTGAAATGGCTTCCTCAAGAAAAAAATGAAACAAATTGTTTCTCTTTTTCCCGATAGTGCAATTTCAAGAGTTGTGTGAAGTGTCCAATGAGACATACAAAATGTTGGGTAACTTGATGAAATACCGTGAATTCACTAACTTTTGTTTGATAGTAAGGAGGATATTTAGTAGAATTTATGAATATAATGTTTCATTGATGAGCTTAATCAATTTGTACAAATTCACCAAATTTTAGAGTATTACTGTATATATATATATATATATATATATATATATATATATATATATATATATATACACAATCTCCACGTATAAAACAGAAGTGTATCCATATTTATTTTGTGTAACATTTTCCATTGAGTGCTCAGATACTACACTCTGATCCTAGAAGTGCACAAATACTATACAGATCCTTGGCAGAGGGCCACAGAGCAACACTTTGATCCTAGGTAAAATGCACAGGTACTCTGATCTTGAATAGTATCACGCAAAGATCCGCATTTCTGCCATTTTTACAGTTACTATGTTGGTATATAAATATGTATTCAGTACCTTGTTTGTTAGAAGTGATAAAAGGATAGTTTCTTTTCCCATTGATTATTGATTCTATGAGAAAAATATTTCTTAGAGGAGTACACTGAGAAATGTTTTGCCTAGCTGATGATGGTGTGTGTATTGAAGCCACAGGTCAATTTCACGTATATTTGAGGAAAGGAATGAAAGAAACGGATCGCATGTCAGATTGTTTTTGTTGTCATTCGTAGCTGTCAAGTTTTACCAATGACACAATAGAAAATATCTGAATAGAAATGTCGTGTCACTAGAACAAGTTTCAAATCGTTTTGTCAAAATGCTGTTGAGATGGGAATTCAATAAGATTCAATTCTCAGTAAAGAATTTCAAAACTTACTAGGTTGAATCAAATGATGTTGACAATGACAAGGGTCTTTGTAATGTTAGGTTCACACTAACACTGGCCGCGGAGAGTTATGAGTGATACAATATCATTGTTACAGACATACAAATCATGAGTGTTGACCAAAGGGAAATCACATATTGATGTGTTCCAAGGTCAAACTCCCAACACAGTATATAGACAAGTACAAATTTAGGGTAGTTGTAGGCTACTGGCAAGACATGAGACACTGAATTGCAAGGGAGATCTCCAGGTCCCCTCCAGAGAAATACTGGCTGTGCCAAGCTCATCTGATAGAGTTATTGATACAAGATTGGTTTTCAGTCAGTCAAAGAAAAGACTGAGTTAAGATATACTCAATATGTTAGTGGCTGTAAAACTCAAGTAAGTTTGAGTTATGTTTGGCAAGTTATATCTACAAAGAATGTTGATTGGAAGTTGTAAACTATAGCTACTTGTATGCTTACGTTCCTTGAAAGTGCAATTTCCCCGGGACGGAAAGAAAAATAAACTAAATGTTGTTATAAATACAAGCTTCATTTTCTCCTCTCCATCTGAAATGAAACCAGTCGTGAAAACCTAAGTTCTTTACAGAATTTCTGGGGCAGCAAATGAATCAAGGAACCAAGCCAGATTCTATAGGCAGATTGAATGAATCGAACGTCTACACCGATCCCCTTCATCCCCCGGGACCAGTCCCCTTCTCATCACTTATACAACAATTATGTTATCATTGATTTTGTTTCTATATGCCTAATCCTCAGTGACAAGCATCAGGGCAGCACCTCCCCATGCATAAACAGGAGGATTGTAGGTTGCTCTTGCCCCCTCTTACATGTAGTGCTCCATATTTGCTCCCATGGAAAGCAAAAAAAGTACCATCAACCCCTCAAATATTTCCATCAGTGATACACCTCTACATCCTTCTCTATGTGTGTTGGAGTGACTTCATTATAAACACAGAAATCTGCAAGACTGCCTTTTAATTATTCATCAAAAGTTACAATGCTAGGCTGGCCATATGACCAGGATGGGATATTATTGTCTGCAGGCCAGGGTAACAGAGATACTACAGGAAGATAAGGACGTGATTCCCAGTCTTAAGGTAAACCAGAGAAAAGGCAAAGTTGTGAAATCAGAGCATCCTCCAGTTGCCGGACCTTTAACAGCCTCTGAAAAGAAATTGCTTTACAAAGTGGATCTTGCCTGCCATTGGCAAAACAGCAATAGATGTGCAAACAACCTTCATTCATGAAACAAAGCCATGCTGATATAATATATATATATATATATATATATATATATATATATATATATATATATATATATATATATATATAATGTTGCAATTGGCAAACCTATGGGTTCATTTATTAAACTGTTGTAGAGACAAGGTTACTCTAACCATTTTCAAATCAAGCTGTTTTTCACAGATCCATTATATTATGATTATTTGTAAGTCATAAAAAAGGAGTTATATTTGATAACTAAAAAGATTCAACAACAGTTTACAATGTAAAAGATAGGTTAACTTTGTAGTACAATTAGTCAAAATTTCCCAGTTTTTATTTATTTTCAATATAAGTTTAAATGTTTACGAACTGATTTTACTTTTAATCAAAAGAAATAGAGTGAAAATATGCCATGTGAGCAAATTTCATTTTGATTAAGCTATAGATACAAGATGCTTCCTGAAAGTTTCAGAGAATTCAAACAATACATGTGAACTGAATGTTATGGATTTTTGCATCCTCACAAAGGGTAGTAGCAATCTCAGGAAAAAGCAATATGATCACTGTAAGTTTCCATTGCCTACTCGGACATCTTAAGAGATAGATCTAATTTTTTTTCAGAATCAAGTTCAAAACTTGAGTAGCACCTCATATATAAATACATGTTTATCATCATCAGTCTGTTAGTGTCAGTTGTTGAACGTAGAGAGGTCTAATGAATCTTGGGGAAGGTTTATCAAAGGTGTTACAGAGCCAGTACTTTCTGAATTTAACTTATCACACCATCTTACTTTCTATTAGCCACCACAGCCTCACACCTGATCTCAGGGGATTCATGTTGTGAGTCATGATGGTCAGCAGTTGTCTGCCATTCTTGTAACATGTCCAGCCCATTTCCATGTGAGTTTTCTTACAGTTTCTATGAGGTTTTGGACTCCTGTCTTTTCTCTGATATACCAAGCTGTCTTATGATTCTCTCGTGCAAGGTTCTGTTTCAGGATTAATCTTTTGGATAGATTCCTGCTCCATAGGTGACTTGGTAGAATACATTTTTTTTTTAAAATACCTTTTTTAGGATGAGTGGGATTTTCTTGTTCTTAAAAGTAGAGCTTGCTCAACCGGAAGCTTGCTAATCTAATGAGATTCTTCTCCTTTTGATAACTTCATGTAGACTTGCTTATAGGTATATGTAGTGGTCTACTTTCTCCAGCTCTACATTTGATTTTAATCTTTGTGTCTTCATCCCCAACATGTTTGCTGCAGATCATGTGGAGACCAACTTTCTTCCTTTAGTTTGTCTAATATCATTAGGAGATTGTAAAGGTTCTTGGCAAAAAGGATGAAGTCATCAGCAAATCTGAGGTTACTTAGGTAAGTATTCATCCTCATGCAAGAGAAGGGTAGAAGGCTATCATCCCCTTTTATTACTGTAAATGGAATGGACCATAATAAACAGGCTGATGGACAGCTAAAGGAGATTTTTTTTAAAGTTTCAGATCTAATCAGAAATTTAGTTCTGAAATGGAAGCTAAAATAATTTACTTCTAGGTCTGGAGTAAGATACAGTGGAATATCACAAGCCCCTCCGAAGACAACTGGAATAAGATACAAGCCCCTCTGAAGCCAAGCTTACTCATCCAAATACACCAGAAGAGTAAATAGTTAGCTCAGCATAGAAAGCATCTATAACTTTCCTGAATCTGGTCACACTTCAAATCATGTCACTTTCATAATAGTATAATGTATTTGAACTAAGAAAAAGAGAATAGGCCTACAGAGGACTCCTTGGTATATATAATCACACACAATCTTAAGAGGCTCCAGAGAGTAGTTAAAAACTAGTGGCAGGAAAATGAGCACATGCAGCATGCATTCCAATTCCTTTCCACTATTCCCATTTCTAAGAAAAGATTAGTATGAAAACCAACCATCTAAAGAGTCAACTTCCGGGCAGGTGGAACATATGACAATCTTTTCAAAAAGAAAATGATCTTGATAAAGCATATTCATATGCCCCCACCAGCTTAGATAAGAGGTACTCCAAACAGAAGTGAAAATTATCAAATTTGTATCATTAAAGACAATAGTCTCGCATTTTAGATACAAAGGAAGCCACTTGTGATCACTTTGGGACAAGGCCTTTTAGATAAGAGATAGAAATTGGAAAAAAATTTATAATCATTGTTATAAAATTTTCTTTACTCCCTCCACAGCACAAGCTAAGAGAAACTTAGCTTTTGTATTTTTATTTGCATCTAACAATCTTATGTTCATGGAGTCTAATTTCAAGTTGTTTTTTTATGATAGAGAAGAACTTTCATTGGCCTTGGACAGGCAGGTGGAGAGGAAGTTTGGGCTTATACTAAGTTAAAACAGACAAGTTCTTGAGCCATCCATGCCACTCAAGTAGACCTTAAAAGAGGAGGGGGTGGCATTGCATATCACCTTAAAACTTTGTGCATGCTGGATGGTTATTTTGCACATAGGACTCACAGTGGAGAACCCTAAATAAGATTCAAGTAAAGCCCTTCACTATTATGAAACACACTGAGTTCAAGATTTCAAAATCCTTCAAGCTATTTGATAACATTGTTATAAACAGCTACTTCTGTATTAGGAGAGAAGGAAAGGGGGGCTACCAGTGAACATGTATAAAAAGGAAGGAAGAAAAAAAAAAAAAAAAAAAAAAAAAACTGAAGGAGATATAGTTGTTTCAATTTGTTCACAAGATATCTCCAAAAAGTAACTCAAATTTCGATAGAAAGATTGGCAATTGGGTAACAAAAAAGGTAGTTAATTTTGGGGAATGGATTCAGGAATTCTTTGAGAAATATTTTTCCATTCCATACATTTGATTAGTGCAGTTTTAGTTTAGTACAATTGAGGTATTGATGTACAAATCAATGTAACTAAGTAGAGGCTGAAAACAAAAAACAATTAAATCATTAGATCATGTTTTGAATATGGAAGATTTGGAACAAAATAACTCCATATTTCAAAATATACCTTCATGACTGTTGATACAAGGTCTCTAAGAAGAGTTATCAAGTTTCAATAACATTTTCTGCCCTGGCACAATAGGCCATGTCAGAAGGGATTATATTTTAGACATCCATGCACAATTACCTTATCTATGTCTCAATTATATATCCACACCACATATCAGAAGTTCTGATTTACAGATGATTCAAAAAGTTACCAACAATAAATTACAGACATTACAGAGATAAAATTGCAAAAAGGTTAAGAATTTAGGGGAACAAAACTATAAGATTTAGGTGTCAGGCAGAGGGACCATGGCATTTCCAGCAATTTAGGTACCCACACCTGACAAAAAACAAGTACATAGGGGAAGGGGGGGGTAATCTAAAAAATCTGAAACATGTATCAATTGTTTTGGAGTTGTCTGCTAAGAGCAATACAATTGAATCCAAATCTTCCATAGTTTATACGAAGCCTGAAGGCACACAAATACCCCCAGGATATGGCAACCTCCGAGAAATATTGCAACCACACCAAGAAAATTGTGATACACTTTCATTCTAAAATATTTGCATGCAGTTGCTTTTCAAACAAAATGCAAGTTACAAGTCTGGTTTATTTAAGTCTTGACTTTCAGTTAGAAAAAAATTGGTTTGTGAAAGTTGTGAGATTCATTTTTTAACCTTTCTTATCTGTAACAAATTTCAAGTCAGCTTTTCAGCTTAGATGAATTTTAAAATATGTATAATAGATAAATATAGACAAGAGAACAACTCATCACCCAAAACTTGAGGTATGTTGCAGCTTAAACAGCTATATTTTCAAATCCAGATCAAAAGGCATCTGCTCATAAAGCATCAGTCAAAACGCAAGTAGTGTAGTTAGTCAAATCAATTTTCCCAGGGTAAAGACCTAAAATTCATAAGTAATTCAATCATTTATTACACACATTTCTTAGTTTTATCTTTCAACTGTATCTTATCACTTTAAAAAGATCCATTTTTCAGGCATTAATATTGGAAAAATTGAACAGAATTAGCTATGAATACATGAAAATTTACCTTCATCCTAATCAGAAATATGTAGAAAAAAACTTGCAACTAAAAATGAAGGTATAGTCAAATAGAATTTATAATACTATAAAATGTAGAAATAAGGCCGAATGTGGAGAAAAAAAAAAAAAAAAAAAAAAAAAAAAAAAAAAAAAATCAGCCGACAAAAACACATTTAAACTGCAAGATACCCCTTAATTTTATCTTGAATTTTGTAGCAGAATTAAAAGAAAAGACAAAAAACACGTTTATTTTATCTTGTAAATTTTATTTCATTTTGGCCTTAGTAATATGGAAATTAATAAGTTTCCATCAGTAAAATGGTTGGATCATCAGTACTTTTAGTGCTTTTCAGTTAAACAATAATTTTAAATGGCCTCATTGATAATGTCACCATCTTTATTTTCCTTAATCTTAAGAGAAGGTATCAACTAAGCTTAGTTTGGCACAATGTTCAAACATATCCTAGAAAAGGAACAATCTCCCTTGCAAGCCAAGACTACAACAGGCACAAATATTTGCTGAGCTGTCAAGTCGAACAAGCCTTCAATAGCAGGAGCTAGCATGCTAACCAATGCTTTTATATTAATATGACAAGTAATCATAACTAGTATCTATCTATGACTTTCTGTAATATAAAAAGAATATACAACCTGTTGAAAAATCTGCAATTTGAAACTATAGACACTTTAATGAGCTCAGTCACTTTAATAGAATTCAATGAGGCTGGTGGAAAAAAATGCATAATAAAAATCTCGTTTTGACAGGTTTTATTGGCACACTGCTTACATCAAGAATGAAAATGTAAAACACTGACTAAGTTATCAAAACAATCAAGTATAAATTTTATCTATTTACCAACATGTCTTTTCAGAGAGACATGTAGGAATATTGATTTAGTATAAACAATAATAGTTTTCATGAGTAAGTTTAATTTTTCAGGGGAAAATGCGGAATGTAAACAAGTTGTCCATGATCCAAGTGGAGTTTATTTGCAACTGCAGCCAGTGGAACATTTGCAATCTGAAGCACTTGTGCAGCCAGCACCACATTTGCAGCCACCTGTCAAATAAAAGTTACATTTAACAAAATTGAAGTTTTAGGTCAATACATTTCAAAGTGTTAAAGAGTTGAGATACCAGGATATAAGGGGATTCAGACTAGTTCATCGATTGAACTTTACTTTTGTAATCCAGAAAGTTAATTTCCGGTAACTGAAGTTTTGTGTGGGTAAGTATATAATTGGGGAAAAAAAGAAAAAACTTTGAAGATGGGCAAGCAGCAATCATAGGAGCAAGAATAAATCTGAAAATAATTGCCAAGAGTTTTTGTAAATATACATGCAGTAGACTGAAATGTTTTCCATAGCCCAATTTCCTTAACTAACAGAACCTTTATTTGCATCAGCTTTTGCAATGAAACTTGATATTTTGTCTCAACCCATTGCTATAAAATCAATCCTAACTAACTCCAGAGAAGTGCCATGTTAAAATTAAAGAACAGAATAAGGATTACAAGCAAGAGCATTTTGACTAGATACCAATTCAAGTGTTCTGTTGTATCTTTGGTCATTTAAGCAAAAATAGAATCGGGCTGATACAATACAATTCTTGTTGAACTTGTACTGTTATGAAAAGCTTTTGAAGTTGGCAACAGATACTGAGCCAATCATGCAAATCAGAAAAGCAAGTTTAGTGATGAAGTAATAATTTGGAGAGATTCCAGTCAGACAGAATTTAGCCGTGTGTATATATTACCAGCAAAATGAATATTAAAGAAATAATCACTACTGTTATCGTAATGTCCCTCAATACATTTCTAAGTGGTTACACAAAGTCTGACAGAACAAACCGCCCAACAATTTTTTAAAGATTTTTCAGGGTTCCTGAAGATATACATTACACCCCCAGTTGCAGGATCAGCAGGTCCAATATGTCTGCATTTCATACTTTATAGTTTGTAATTTAGGCTCTTCAGTGAATATGCCTCTTCTTTTATAAACATATCAAGCTTTACTCCCCACATTAACACAATTAGATTTTATAGGTAGAGTCCAATAAGTAGTAGAAAGATTTGTAATAGAGAAAAAAAAAAAAAAAAAAAAGGCAACTTTTGAAGTCTTGTAATTTGCACAGGTGGTAAACTAAAATTAAGGACAATATTAATGAATGTTCACTTTTCAGGTTGTGGAAGTGAAGTATTTTGCAGTCAACCACATAAAGAATCAAATATTCTAACACTATTTAGTTAATGCTAGCCACAGTATTAGGTTTTATACAGTTGTGATATATTAGAGGCACTCAATTCATGCATCAATTTAGAAGTAATCTTCCTAGTAGAGATAAACTAGAGAAAGATTCAAATGCTACACGTGAATACTTCATATTGAGAGTAACTTGTATTGAAAAGTAAAGTGCTTTAAAGACTTCAAGTTTTAGAAGTGATCATAGAAGGGATAACTTTATAAAATAGATATTTGCAAAGTAAACAATGTAGCAAGTCTTCAAGAGTGTCAAAGGCTCAAAACCTCAGGTTAATTAAATGGACATTATGGGCAATGGAAATCTGAAACAGTAGTTAAGGATTCAGTTGAGTAAAACTGCAGGGAATAAAGTATTTTTAAAGGTTCCTCCAAAGGTAAAGCACCTTTACATTAAAGGATATTTTTCTTTTAATCATACAAAAGAAACTATAGATCTTTTGATATAAAATTTAGTATCCTTTCTGTTTTTTTACTCAAAGTTGTACTATCCAAGTAGAGAGCCTCACTGTACAGCAGATGGTTGTAGAAATACCTACCTCTATCACTTTAATCATACTTATACTAGAAATATGTTTAGAAGCTTTTATTAAACTAAGATTCATGTGGATCGATTTAGAGTTATTTAACTTAAGACTAAACAAAAAAAAAAAAAAAAAAAAAAGGTGGTTAATG
The DNA here is from genome assembly GCA_963457665.1 of Thysanoteuthis rhombus. Classification (NCBI taxonomy): domain Eukaryota; kingdom Metazoa; phylum Mollusca; class Cephalopoda; order Oegopsida; family Thysanoteuthidae; genus Thysanoteuthis; species Thysanoteuthis major. Next base: position 29,280,533 of record OY735208.1, read on the forward strand.
CCCAAATTGAAATGTCCCAGTAAATTTCCCAAAAGATCTACAGGACATCTCAACTAGCACAGAGACCTTGAGAGAAATCAAGAGTTAAAAGCTTTAAACTATAAAGATCTAAAAACTTGCATATTTTATCTTGTTTTAGTGTTCTTTAACAGAGTGTAAGTTATATAGCATATAGTTATGTCGATTAATAACTATTTGATAACTAGAACAGAAAAACTTGAAGTGGAATGTTGATACTCACTGCTAGAAGAACACTTGCAACTTGTTCCTTTGCATTTTGGACATGAGCAATCATCTGCACATTTGCAGCTACTGCTTTTTTCACATTTTCCACCCTTGCAGGAAGCACTGCAAACACATTTGCCTCCTGGGAAAATAAGAATTTCTCACATTAGTTCTTTTAAGCAAAAAAAAAAAAAAAAAAAAAAAAATAAAATAAAATAAAAAATAAAAAGATCAGGTCAACAAATGACTATTTGTCAGCATATAAGACCTCATTTCTGCAGGAAATATTAAAACCCATTTCTTTGGATAACTCAAATCACCCATTTTTTTTTCATTTCAGTTCTGGATAGTGTGGTGCTGGTCAACAAATGTTACATTTACTTGAGACATGGGGGGGGGGGCTATCCGTATTCAAATATGGTAATTCTCCAAACGGTCACCAGAATTTTGTAGCTACAAGAGTCCAATTTGGTACAAGTTTAAATCTTCCACTTGAATTATGAACAAGGTCTATTGAGAGTTTTACAGTAAATTAATAACTACCATTTGAATTATCTTGGAAATATAGAAAAGCAAGAGTACCAAAAAAGTCTAAAGAGGCAAAAGGGTTTCTTCCTAGAGAGACATTTACAGAGGAGACAGCTCTTAAGCCAGAGCCAAGTAGACCTTTAGAGCAGACCTGTCGAGTTTTAATGTTAGTGAGGGAAAATGGAGTTATTCTGCCACCCCCCATATCCTGATCACTTAGAAGAAAGTTGGGAGGGGGCATGCTCCCAGAAAGTTATGTATCCAAGATTGGCTTAATTGCATTTCTGAGCATATCAGCTGAAATAAAGAGTCTAGAATTCTACTCAGAACACGTCTTAAATAAGTTTCGGTGAATCAAAAGATATCGAATACATACAGATATCTAACCAACAATTAAGTTTATTTAAGGAGTTAGATTTTTATCAAATCTAAGCCAATTTGATAAAACTTTAATGCATGAAAGGAAAATTCTCATTTTCATGCGAGAATGAGAATGTATCAAAATCTGATGTCTGTTAGAAGATTGATTTATAACATTTCTCTAGTGCACAATTAACTGTTGAACACGTACAGAACAACCGGAAACCATATGTTTTATTGAAATTTGGGGAGCATATAAAGGCCCATGTCCAGCAGAAGAAAATTTCAAAAATCATGTTGCTATGATGAAAACAGCAAGCCTATTGCCGTTAATACAATTTGTACCAAACACTCGATTCATTACTGCATTTATCAACGTGCAGGGTATAAATTTTGAAAATTTCAAAGTACATGATGCAAAATTCAAGTTCTGTGCCAATAAGACTTTCTGCCCCCACCTTTAATTATAGAAACAAAAGCCAAGCTTACAAAACACATCTAGTCAAAGTTATCCACTTTCAATAGAGCAATTAGGTGGACTAAGTGCGAGCTACAGTATTAATAAGGGTAAGGGTTACTGTAGGCTTGAAAGAGAGCCAACACTACAGAGAGTTAGTGTTGAGTCTATGCCAGTAATTGATGTCAATAGTTTTAAAATTCACTTTTGAAGTCACAGTATTGAATGCTAATTACTAACCGTTTTAGTAGTTTCAAAATTAGTTTTCAACCTGGTTGAGAGTTCAGCAATAGGCATGAATTTATGTCTCTAGGTACAATAGAATGGGAGCCATTTACAGCTTCCAACCCGAACACGGCCTCTCAAAGAGCCGCGTCCATCTCACTTTAGATCAGATTTTGAAAGTTGCACTGAAAATTAGAGCAGTAATTGTTACTATCAAACACTTCACTTAGAATTAAGATTGGTCTTAGTACTCCATATTAAGTAGTTGGACTAAGTTACAAGGTGGATTTTCAACTAAAGCCAAGTCATTTTAGTCTCCACGGACAGACTAATGCAAAACAATCCCGTTCGATCAAGAGGCATGGAGTCGAAATGTCAATATTTTAACTAAATTTATACAAATCATTTTAATTTAGTATTTTTGTAAATTCGAACGAACAGTTTATTTTATTTAATTTTTCCGTACCTCGCAGAAAATTGAATTAGTATTTTTATTTGAAAATAAAAATTTAGGATTTTTAAAAATAAGGATTTTTTTCACAACTAAATTTTTTTTTTATTTTGAAGTGCCCCTCCCCAAAAAAACGTCTAAAAAGTATCAGATCTTGCTACCCTACAGGATATCTTAGAATGAAAAAGGCTTTAATTTGATTTTTCGCCACAAAGTGAAGACAAAGTTTTGTTAGAAATTTTTAGTGCTTATGTATAACGCAAAAATGAAATCGAAGCCTTCTATTCATTTTTTTTTTTTATGGATGATTATCAAGTTTCACCATCGCAGAAAGTGAAACCGAATCAATGAAACTGCGCATTAAGTGTTTAATAAAAATTTTGGGTTCTCAAATATTCACAAGATTCGATGAACAAGAACTAAGAAAAAGACGATAAAAAATGATTTTATTTATCCACCCTTTGAATATTAGATTCAATTCGAGTGTATGAGAGAGAAAAAAACTGAAGGCGATGTTTACGTACGAAGGCGTCAACTTATGCATCTTTAAAAAGGAGCGGAAAGTTCCATTTAATCAATAAAAAGAAAGCAAAAAACTCTAGAGTAAAGAAAGAATCAGCTTAAAAGTTGATCATAAACTTGTTTAAATTATAAATAGGCCAATTATAAAGGTATAAACAAACATTGCAGATATTAACGCTGGGCAAAGGCTAAACATTACGATTGTCCTAGAATGTTACCCATTTAAAATGAGTACCTATTTTCCCCCGTGACATATGGTTTGAAATAATCCATACAACACTGTTCTTTTGACCGGCGCCTATTATCCTAGATTCATTCTAGCATCTGCTAAAAGGAGACAACAGTCAAAACCACAAAAAAAAAATCTCAGCTCAAGCGTAATAAAGATCAGTCTAATACATTCGCCAGCAAATTGTCCCAAGTCAACCAAACCAAGTGGATCCGTACATTCCGTAAACAACTAAAGCTTCTTAACTCTACTTGAGTCAGTTGTTAGCCATTGGGAAGTAACACTGTATTTTCTTTAAAGTCAATGGTTGCCAGTCATGACGTGTTAGTTACTAGGTACGGAATGAGGTGACAGATTTTGCATTACTTAGATTTTCCGCCGTGGTCAAGGGCAGTTGGGGGGGGGGGGCTCACAAGAAACTTAGCAGTCTTGCAACGAAGTCAGTAATGTACAAGTTGGGTTTTCCTTGCAGAAAATATCTAACAGAGTTAAATTTGGAGTCTGCAGATCAATAAGAGTCCTGCGTTTAGATTTGGACTGAATAGTAAGTCTTAGACAAATTGATGCATAGCAGTCAGTATAGTAGCCCTCCCCCTGAAGAGAAAAAAAAAAAAAAAAAAAAAAAAAAAACTTTTGCCCCAATAAGTTGAAGTGGGACGGTGTTGAATGACTTATCGTTGATGGAATGAATGAAGTTACGAATCAACTACACAAGCCAAAGTAGTCATCATTTTTAGTACACTAGACCATATTTAGGCTCTTACCCACTCCTTCCGATCCCCTAAGCTTTAGTTTTCTCAGCCTAATGGTTGATCAGCCACTGGGTATCGTGATAAACATTACTTGCACAATGGTCACCATTTCGCAGCGGGCACTCACTACCCAACACCGACTGTTCATTTAATGAACAACTCAGCAAACACTTCATGAAACGGATAGTATTCCGCCATATTTCCCCCCTCTGGTTGTGAAATGGTCAATAGACCGTCATTTGAAGAAGCCTACGTGAAATCTTTGTCCTTGATTATCAGTAGCTTCAGAGAAGTTGAATAGATCCCTGGACGTCCGCTGGGAGTCACCCCGTCCTACTCACCGACAAAAATAGCTCAACTTTAACCTACTCGTTTTCATATATGGAAAGAGAAATCCACATTACTTAAATTAAGTTTTAATTATGCGTACGATCTTTCATCTATTAAAAAAGAGGAAAACGAAAGTTGGAACCTTAGTCTTGGTCAACGAACGATAATGATGCATTACAATTGTTTTACGTAATCCCAATAAGATTCGCGCCATCGGGTCACACCCAGGGTCAGGTCGTGCGTCTCAGTGAACGGTCAAGTGCACAGTGTGAGTAGGTCGTCGAACTTGCTCACTACAAATGGTGGGTGGAATAATACCTATCGTGTAACAAGGTTGCCGAGGAGATTTTCCGAATATACATCCCCCCCCCGGAAATATGCTTTTGCACCCCTAGAGTGCCAGCAGATGCCCTGATAAACTTACTGCGCACTAGTAGGGGGGGGTGTCTTTGAAAAAAAAAAAAAAAAAAAAAAGTACCAGATTGAAGTTAATAGAATTAAGGTTTACAGTATATACTAATTCATGAACAGTCATCACCCCCAGGCATTATAAGATAAAAGCTGAAAGAGGGGGGTACAAAACTGATTTGAGCGACGTGGCTTAGATTTTGCGTGGATTGTTTTGTTTACAAAACGGTGTCTGGGAGGGGCAGGATTTCCCGGTAATAGAAACCATCTCAATTGAACTAGTTAAAGATTTGTTGATATAGGATGGAAGGAAAAAACAAACAAACAGACAAGGTCTAGTGTGAAGTCTGCAGTCTTAAGTATAGATGGAAGTTTAAAAAAAAAAAAAAAAGGCTGACCGACAGCCACGATTTCAATGCAGTTAAACGAGAACTGCTCATTATTGAAGTCAGGCTGGGTAGATAAGCTTGGCCGAAGTTTCAGTCAGGGTCCATCGAAGGTTTGGGGGAGAAAAAAAAGAAATTGAATGAATTTACGCAGAACTAATATATATATATATATATATATATATATATATATATACGCACATAACCAGCCATTAAAATATTTGCCGACAATCAAAAATAGTAAACAAAGATTTTTTTTTTCACGCGAGTACAGCGATAAAAAACAAATGAATAGTAAATGTTGACTTACCTTCAGTGCAACAACAGTTATCTGGCATGATGAAAGATTCGGTAGAAAATAGTAGATACACAAGTTGAAATTTAAAAACTCGTTTGTCGTCTGCTACGTCTTAATCTTTTCGCACACTACCGAAGAGTATGGCCTCAGCTGTTTTTATACATTTCCCAAATTGAAAGGGACGTGTGCAAAACACGTGACCAATGGCAGTCGTAGTGATGATTTTGAAATTTGAAAGATCATCATCATCATCATTATCATCATCATCATCATCATCATGGTCGTTGTTTCTCTCTCTATCATTTAAGGTCAGTTAGTTAACCATAATAAACATATTAGCAACAAATGAATGGTAGTAGTTTTAGAGGAAGTAGCACTAGCGATCATGAGAATCAGATGTTGGCTGGCAGTAACTAAAATATCAGCAACAGGAGCAGCAAAAAATATTTTTACTAACCAAATGAAGTTAAAGTTTTATCTTATTTTTTCATTCTTCAGGCCCCCATTTTTTTGAGTCACCCTTCAATATGGAATTGAAAATGCGCAGTAAATACTTCATTTGATAAAGTTGGAATCGTCTTCACTATCTAAAACTGAACGAATACTCCCGAATCAGTGCAAAGTAATTGAATGAAAGTCAAGTTAGGCTTTGTTCTCTTTTTTTCACGGGTAAAAACGATATAAAAGAATCAGAAAATATCCAAAGAGGGGCAACGAAACTTATCCCAGAACTAAAAAGACACTCCCCGTAAGGAAAGACTACATTGGAAGAATAGAGAGCAAGAGGAGACGCAATAGAAATAATTCCTGATCAAGACAAAAAAACTTCTGACATAGACTTGTCAAGAATCAGGACGAATTAATGGATCAAGATCCAGAAATAGAAAATAAAACAATAAACCACTTCAAGAACTAATACGATAATTACACAACTAATAAAAAATAACAATTTAAAATTTAAAACTTTTGAAAAGAGAAAAAAATAACGCTCAAATGAAAAGTCAAGAGAGATACAAGCACAAATTGGCATAAATTTATGTAAACCTCATCTTATTTTTTCCAAGCATTGACAGTTTTTTTTTTTTAATGGGAGCAGAGAAGGTTTTTTATGATGACTGCACTCTAAAATTTGAAGGTTTAGTTTAATTTTCTTGAATTGGGTCCCTTTTTTGTGCTGAGATTTTCCCACGTTAATTCTTAAAACTGATTAGTATGAAAATAATTTGTATGGAGCTATCATGACAGCTTGTCTCCTTAAATTTTCCAACACTTTCGTCAATATTCTTAAATATTTGTTGTTGTACTCCTGGCGCTGATCCGGAAGATCCATCCCACTTCCAACCCAGCCCTGCTCGGTTAAAGCACATTTTTTTCTTATCATCTAGACGAAGAAATCTCAAATTTATAGAAAAAACGATGAAACATATATTCCTAAGTATTCATAGATTAACCTGAAAAACAAAAAAATACTTTATTTTTATAGGATGTTTTAGTTTCATATCTTATTCTTTGCAATCCTTTTATTCTTTGGTCCAGTGGTAAATTTCTTCTTCGATTAATTTTTCACTTCAAACATTTGCCAATTCTAGTGCTAAAGAAAGCTGCGATTCAAATCTAAGCGTACTTTCTTGATTTTGATGTTTGAAATTTGTTTTCTTTTTCGCGTATTTATTTCAAAGTGTAGACAAACCAACAAGTATATGAAATGAAAAATTGACTGCACGCCTGCTCTCAATCTGTGTTACTAATTTTTCAAGTATTTGAAGTCAATTTGTCAGTAAATTGGAAGCCTGCACACCCGCTCTGTCGGTAATTTAGAGGCCTCTCCCCAAATAAAAGTTATCAGGTTCGCTTCTAAGCGCAACCTCCACAATGATCCCGATTATGAACGGGTACGAGGTATCTTTCGCCGAAATGTTCCAATGGCTCTAAACGACCATAAAACGGTTGGGTTTGGTACTAATCGGTGATTCGGCGTCACTTCGGCGTTTGCCCATTCAGCGACGGCCGTTTTGGCGTTTCATTTATATTTTCACGTTTGAAGGGAATGTTGATCGATTCATTATCATTCAAAGTTAGGTACTACTTGGCGAATTTCAAAAAATGTTTAACAACGACTTTTGTTATATTCATTTGACTGTCTATTTAATTATATTTAGTTATATTTATTAGACAGACTTTTTGACTATTATTCATTCATCTTTGAATCCGTTCGAATTTTACTAATATTCAGTATACTTTTTAATCCATTACTATTACTTAATTAATTACTTAATTCATTGCTGAATAATGAGGGTTTTTCCACTTGTTTTTTTTTTCTTTTTTTTTTTCAACTAAGAATTCCCAATTTTCAAATCCTCCATACTTTGAAATCTCAATAAAATGCAAAATAGAATATATTTTTTCAAGTGAAATTTTTAGGTGCAGTTTTTACTTTATTTTGTTTTTCACTGCCTTAGATTACGTTGTACACTTTTCAAGAGTGAAAAAATTAAATTAAATAATCCTATTTAATTAAATAAACACCGTCCAAAGTAGTAACAAATTACGATACGAGTATCAATCATTATTTGGCACTTTCTTGAGTTTACCTGATTAAAATAGAGTTGGTTTTAAGCTGAATTAGTCCTCATTTCCAACCAAATTAAAGGAGATTACGTTCAGTTTGGTTTACTGTTTACTCCTAATAAACTAAAATTTACATAAAAACCGTGATTTGATTTTATCAACTCTAATCCCCACTTACAGCACAAAGATATTTCTCTCAATAAAGTTAAAATTACAGTTTTAAGGTTTTGGTTTTGTTTTTGTTTTAACAAGTTTCACCTCTGAATGGTATAAGTCAAGATTCCTTCTTAACGTAAAAAAAATAAATAGAACGCTGAAACATTCATCGCCGAATTGGCTAACGCCGAATCGGCCTCGCCGCAAAGCCATAAGTTCAACTTATTGTGCCATTGTGTCTGCATCAAAACAGCCACAGATTCAGAACTGCATCACAGCCAAGATGGATTGAGAGCTTAAAATGACCGGGGCAAATACCTAAAATCGGTCCATTGGTGTAGGCTATGATTCTAACAGACGCCTTGAGCCCATACGGCTGGGGGTTTGGATGCAGTGAGCCCCCGGGAAAAGTTTGAAATTCAAATAATTACAGAGACATTTTGAGACTATGTGAAATGGCTATTAGAACATATTTTAAACGCATTATTCAGTATTTCATCAAGTTGACTTATGATTTAATTGCAGATGTTTTATTTCAATAATAAACACATGGAAAAAAATGAGAACAAGACACATCCAACACATAATTCATGTTGGATAACTTAGAGCGGGAAAGAGAGGAAGCTGATGAACTGGGTTGAATGAGTAAGCTGAAGATAAAAATTGAGTTTTTTTATGCATTGAGATAATATTGAGTTGTCCAGGAGTACCCACTTTTATTTCAGAATGTATTTGGCTTTAAAAACGTTATTTTTGTCGGTTTCTACAGCTATAATAGGGGCAGATCCTGGGAGCTTCAGCGGACAACGGGTCTGGACCGCTCTCTCCACCCCTACACTCGAGCTAAGCACAGTATGATTTTCTATTTAAATATATAGATGACGAAATTTCATGAAAAAATTATCCCAGGTTATCATGAATCAACCTTAAAAAGATATTTCCATCTAATATAAGATAACTTCCGTCTTATTCTTTATCATTTTTCCATTCATTGATTCTGTGGTAAATCTTTTTAATTATTTTTTGACAGTACTCTTTAGTTAATTCTCGTGTTAAAAAGCCATGACTCAAATGTAAGTGGAAATACTGGATCTCATATTACTTGATTGTTTTTTGTTTTTTTTTAATGTTTTAAATTTGTTTCCTTTTTCACGTATTTGTTATTCTCAATTTGAACAACACCCTGCTCAAAATTATCAATTTTATTTTTTATCACATGAGTCAATGTCAAACACCATCAAAGTTCAACTAGGAGTAGATTGTTTTGCTTCTATGTCCTACTTTCTCAGAAAGTCCTTCCTCATTGTCGTGAAATTTGTTTGTTTTTTTTTTCATCGGTTGTTTGTCACAGTCGTATACTTTTCATATAAACATCATGAATGTTTGATACGCACGAAATAATTCAATCTTTTAATTTCATTGTAACAGAATGCCATACTTTTCTTGTAAAGAACATTTGAAAAAGAAACATGCTTCTGCAAACTTCATATGCCAACTAAAAACCATAAGAAATTCTGTTCATGTATTGAAGGCAAATGTTACTGGATCCAACCTAGAATTTAATCAATTCTACAAAGCCCATCCATCCACAAGATGCTATCGAAATTCATTGAAAACTTTTGAAGATATTGAGTTGTTTCAACAACCATGAGTGAATGTATAAATGTATTAAAAAATGAAAAATATATCTCTCAAACGGAAAAAAAAATCCTGTCTCCAGTCCCAGGTTTTATCAATTCTTCCTTACCCTATGGTCTATCTTTCCACAAAACTTTATTGAAATCATCGAAAACTTTTAGAGATATTGTGTAGACATATAGCTATGAAATAGGGGAGGTAAGTGTAAAAATTCCTAGACCCACCCTAAAATTTAATCAATCCATCCTAATCCCATGACCAAACCTTCCATAAAATGTCAGTGAAATTAATTGAGAACTATTAGGGATATTGTGTGCATAGACAGATAGACTGATACGAGTTGATCCATTGAGAATTCTTTAACTCAAGACATAAAATCAATGACCATCCCAAATGTAAATTCATTTGCCTCTTCCAACTTCGTTGGCAGAAGTAAAAACACAAACATGTTTTCTTACCGATGATTCTTTTAAACTATGGAGTCGCACACAAGAAACAATATGGCCACGGAGCAAAATTTCAATACTATGTGCGATATGTGATTAAACATTATCTAATGAACGAATAATAAACGAAAACTAATACACAGAATAAATCATTTCTTTCATCATACTTTTCTCTTGTTAAAAGTAACTGAACCTTCTTTCTTGAACTTTCGACATAAAATCAATGATCGTCTCAAATGTAAGATATTTTCTGCACACTAAGGTTTTCCAGTTAGTCACAGACCTTTTGACCCCACCCAGGCCAAGAAAAAAAAGAGAGAGAAAGCAGAAAAGGAAGTTAGGTAACTTAATAAGAGGGCAGGAAGAGAGAGTTGGAGAAAAGGAAGTTAATTTACTAAATGGGCTGGAAGATTTCCGCACATGAAACTCATTCAATGTCAGTATAACATTTAGATTACAATATGGATTGGAAACGAAGATTGGATAGAATCGCAGATATAGGCATGAAATAATGGATAATCCATTATGGGATTTTTCGGGGAATTTCCTCTGGTTTAGCTCGTCATTTATTGTTCGCTTTCACTCAATCATGATTTATTATTACTAAGGCGAGATTTACTGCTAGTTCTTGCCTTAATGATACTTTTGGTCCTAATAAGAGATCACAATTGTTTTTTCAAGAGATACCTTGACTCTATACTCTAGCTAAAAAGTGCCATTCCGGCTACCAAGCAGTCACAAACGGGTAAACTGAATCAGACAACTAACATTAAATAGAAAGATAGTTAGTTAGATAATGGAAATCGGATTATTATTATCGGGGAGAGCGTGTACTTTGACCATAGATTATTATTATTTTAATTTTCCAAGCCTAATATGAGAAAACATACTCCAGCCCTACTAAAACCATGGTAAATTTGGTGGCCATAGCTCCCACCATCCTTGAATAATGCTGACATCTGTCGAATTGAAGTAATAGTATGTTTTTAGGGAGGCACAAGAGTAATATTTTCTCAGTCTGTCACTTCAATTAACTGGCAGAAAATGACTCGAGAATTTTTCTGTTCTCTTCGTTGAACAAGACAAATTTACGTCTTTCCACTTTGAATGAGTGACTTTGTTAATACGAAAACTAAAGGCTAACATGGGAGCTAATCAAATTATCGCATTCCAGGCCTCCATACATTTCAAATGCATAACATCTGTACTCAATTTCTAAAAATTGAAATAATTTTACTGAAAATCTCAGGAACATTAGAAATTTATTCACATCCGATAAGTTGTTGATTGTTTGGATAATTTTAAATTCTAGGTCACTTTCGACTAAAAAATGTCTTATTATGTCCTACCGTTTCTAAAGACAAAATCTCCGGTTCCAAACATTGGAAACAAAAATGTTTACATTACTATTTTTTTATGGATGTGACACAGTTTTATTACAATAAAATTGAAGTATTACTCAAGGTCTGTGCGTTTTATCGTCACCAATCCATTTTCGTCAAAAGTTCGTGGATGATGACTTCTCATTATTTTAAGTACAATTTCTCGAAAAATAATTAAAACGTGGAATAAACCTGTTGGATTAATATTTTTTATTTAACTATTTAAGATTATCAGACTACTGCGGTGGTTCTCTGAAAATTTCATGACGGCACAGTAAGAAATATATTTGACAAATACAACACACTAACTGTAAAAATGAAAGGAATTATACGAAACCATTTCAGTAGTTAACAAACAGAATTTACATATCAGCGTACTGATATTCGTACTCATCCCTCTCTTCCCTTTCAACCGTCACTAAGAAGGATAAAACCACTACATTGGCAACTCTGTGGTGGAAGCGGGACAGACACAATAGTCGTACTGGACACGTTCAAAACTCGGAATACATGTTTGCGTATTTGGGGGAAAATACGCCTATGATAGTTGCAGCACACTGTTGTGCCGCAGCACACACTTCGAGAACCTGTGAACTTCTGACTAGGCGCCAGGCAGCCCCGGTCCAAAGACTGACTGAGTAGCCCACCGGGATTTTGCCCGATTGTCCGCTTTTGATTATGTTCATTAGATCCGTTTTGTGTGTGAAAAAAAAACTTATAGAGAGTTTTTCCATGCAAGTATTGCCTTATGTATAATAAAATGTCTTTCATATTTTTCTAGACAAATTTTAAAATTTCAGTTGATTAGCTGGTAAATTCAATCTTACGAACTGTCACATTTTCTATTTTCAGAACAGAAGGTCCTGGGAATCGTTCTTGTGACATTGAGCTCCAAGATAATGTTTTATCAACTTCAGCTTTTAAAATGATTACGGGTTGAGTTGTGAACAAAATATAAGCTCTACAAACTCCTGGGATGCTGGCAGAGAATTTTGAATTTTTACAAATAATTGATTTGGTCAGCTGTCTTGAAAATTATATCCCCATCATTGTTCAGAAATTGATAATCTCTTGTAGGAGCGAGTCCTTCAAACCATCGTTGTATTCATCACTGGAGAGTTGTTCGGGGTTCCTCTAATAAATTGCGCCCCAGGGGTCTGCAGACCCCACGCGCCGTCCCTGCTATAAGCGAGGTCGATTTATACCTATGCATTAGCAGTTGATTTTTTTATTAGCTGTGCCATTGGTTTTATGAAAATATACAGTTATTCAATAATCTAAGACATATTTGGAGATTTTAATATTTGATTCATATAAACGTGAATGAATATCTCCTTTAATATTTGCTTGGCCGTCACTGAATCAAGCCGATTTGTTATTTTTTTCAAAAAGCCATTGTGTATTCAATTCGCCATTAGAAATCATTCTCCCATGACTTTCAAGTCACTCAGTAAAATCCAGGATATTCAACAAGCTACTTATGAATGGCAATTTAACAAGCCTTGCAATTAATATGTGTTAATGAGAAATGCCTAATCCCTCTCTCCCTCTATCTCATTCATATATATATATTGGTTAGTCCCCGTGAAAAATGTGTCGGATACATCTTAATTTCCATGAGATGCTTCATTCTAGTAAGAAACTACTGAACTTCTTCAGTGGAAGTGTCCAGTGTTCAATATTGTGGATAGGAGATCAGCAAAATTGTTACCTTAAAGCAGAAGAGTCAAACAGAAAAAGCCACTCAGATAATTATGCACGCACGTACACACACACATATCTATTAATCGTCCGTGGGACGAGTATTCCGCTAGAATATATATATATTCTTTGATTCAAGGTGATGATGATGGAAGTGAGATGGCGTATGACTTGGATACATCAGTCCAAGATTGGCGATCTCAAATAATCAAAAATTCATTATGTATCTCATTAATAAATTTTCCTGTCTGTATGTGTCTGTCTGTTTGTGATTAATGGACTCGCATGCCAAAGGCCACATGGATATGAAAACTTGACCTGGGGATGGGGTTTTAAAACAACCCAACGAGAGACATATGCCTATCAGAATAGGGGTAGGACTACCCTAAGTGTCTAAACGAGGTTCCCATGGATTCCATATAAAGTAAAACTTTGCTCACAGTGGTTGCATGTGGGCAAAAGGAGGACCATGAAGTGAATTGAGATGATGAAGAACATGAGACTATTGAAATTGTTTCAAGGGGTGCTCCAGGGGCCCAAATGGAGAGTCCACGGGTCCCTATTTAATAAATATCGGTTCCCAGGGGATGCGTGTGAAAAACTGGCGCCGTGGGGTTCAAATTAGACGGAAAGACGTGAATACAATGAAAATGTTGGACTACGCACCCTTGTAAAACGAGTGCCAACGAGATCCATATCAAGTAAGACTTTGTTCTCAGAGATTGTAAACGAGCAAAATTTATACTATGAGGGGAATAGAGCTGAAAAAAGACATGAAGGCATTAAATTTGTTGTACAAGACTTCTTTGGGGTCCACATCTCGGATTTACATTAAGTGAAACTTCGCTCCAAAAAAAGTAAATGAAAAAGTCTGGAAACCTAAAGAGCGCACTCGATTTATTACGATATCAGACGATAATTTCTTTATGAAGAGTTTCATCGTTTTTTTGTTTTTTTTTACGAATAAAAAACTATCACATTTTTTTTAAATTCATTTTTTATGTAGATTAAGTTTTATTTTCATTATTGATCTAAAACTACTAGAATATAAACAAACATGGCCGCCGATCGGAGTGAAATATGGGTTTGAAGGTCATTCGGACTTCTGTCTTCTGATAGGGACTTGGTAGACAGGTAAAAATTCTATTCCCTCCATAAAGATTCAAATCCCACCTGAAGCATATTCTTTATCATCCAATCGTCTTTGTTTGCTCAGTGTCGAAGGGTAATCAGTCTGAGCAAAATTTGCAATAAAAAAGCAATTGATAAATCAAGATGAAGGTAAAAAAAAGTAACCTAGATTTTTAATGAAGACACTATCACTCTCAGATTTCATCAAATTCGAATCAATTGTAAAGCAGAGGTCACTGTATTAGCGTTTTGGATAGGGAAAAGAGGTGACATTAGTTAAAAAAATTACAATTGTTTATAAAAAGAAAAGAGACTTTAGACATGCGGACATTAGAATTAATGTATATCCAATTGTCTACAACACTTCCACCTCTTTCTGCGATATCTTTAAAATACAGAATAATGATTAAATGATTTGATACTTCTTATTCAGCAAACACTGATGCTATATCAGTACCTACTACTGACACGGTTAACTTTAATAACATTATCATTGAGTCGGCTGTAACTACTAACACTGCTCCATTAATATACTAAAAATAATCCCTACCGATGCTGATAATGATGAACATATTTTATCACTCTTTGGTTTCTTTAATAGAATTAACCACTTTTTAAAACCAATAACATAACTAGTAAAATCAATGTCTCCCCTTGATGACCCATTTTATTACTACTGCTATTGTTCACGTTTGAAAATCTACCCAATATTATTACTAACATTTGCAGCTACTGTCCATTACCACTAAGGTATTTCAGCTATTTCTAAGTGATGTTATTAATACTAACTGTTCTCCTCTTTCTACTGCGTAATATTTCAAAACATCTAATAATCATCATCATCGTCCTCCTCATCATCACTACATACTTTCCTGTCGTGCTATTTAAAACCAAATAAACATTATAACCAAATGTATTAAGCATAAAACGTTGTGGGGAGCATAGTTCTCAGACTTGTTGAATGTTAAATTAAAGGTTAGGTTGAGTAGTCGAGACCTAATGTATCTCTTATGGTGATACATCACTTTCGTCCACGTCACTATTGCAAGTAGCTGTTTTCTCTAAAGAGCTTTGGTCTAAAATCTCATAAAATCTACGGGCACTTTGGTCTATGTGTACTTCTGTCTAAAAGCACTTTAGTCTAAAAGCACGTACCAGGGGTGTACCTAATTTGTCGAAAAGGGGCTTTATGGAGAGATGCAGGCCTTTGATTTACTGATGTACGATATTAGCAAATAAAGGAAGATATATGTAGCGATTTTTGCGAAATAGGGGAAGAAATTAGCTGACGGAATTAACATAAGACAGAGATGCCCCCCCCACACACACACACACATCCTTCATTATGACTATGGTACTTCTGGTGAAAGGCACAATGGTTAACAGTTATGAAACAAAACGACATATACCCACTTCTCAATTTCCAGGCTTTTGTATGTCCAATGTGTACTAATGAAAACATTACCATATACCAAGTTCCCAAAACCTAGCGTTGCCACATACCTTGTTCCCAAAACCCATCCCCATCTCTGACTCCCTCTGTACGCACTTTAGTCATATGTTAAGCACGAATCAGTTATTAGCAGGTCTGAATCGCCCACTAAACTTTCCTTTTTTTTTTTTTTTTGTGATGAGACAAGGCATTTGAATCCTCAGGTGGGCTAATATTTTGATTATTTATTCTGTAACTCATTAGTATTACCCACTTAATGAGAATTAGTAACATGGAGAATTAAATACCACATTATCGTGTATTGCAAATTTCAAGTATAGTCATTGAAGTTGTGATTTCAGTTATAATTGCATAAATTTAGTCGTAAAACGAAGGAAAAACTAATTTTTTGCGTATTCACAGAGAATTTACGTTTTTACGTCTTTGAATAAAATCCCGCCGTATTTTAGATGTCGACTGACACATTGAGGAAATATTTCAAAAATAAAATTTACCTCAGAAAAAATTATCCGAAGGAAATGAATCAATTCAATGATTAATTGACTGGATTTTGCGAAATTATTACTTACTTCCAGAAATATATTCAAAAGGGCATTCATTCACCAGATGGGTCACCCTGACCGGTGAACAGATTTCAAAGGTTAGCGTAATTCTCTCCAACATAGAAAACCGAAGTTATGACTTTTCTTCCAATAACGTTTTTTAGTAAGCTCAGTTTTATGACCTTTCTTTCTCTGACTTTTACTCTGGGATTTAAAAAACATATATTGTAGACTTTGCGGATGTGCAAAAAAAATGATATCCCAAAAATTGATTTTCGAGAGTTTGAAAAAAAAAAAATCAATTTGAATATTTTAAAATTCTTTATTCTCTATGGTGATTTCTGAAACGATGTCTCTACGTACAAAAAAAACGAGTTTTTTCAAATTTGATTTAAGGCAAATTTCTAGAACTAAATCCACTAAACATATTTTCTTTCTAATAGTAATGCATTTTTGGAATAAGTTGCCGAGCCATATTAAAAATAACAATAGTATACAGAGTTTTCAAAATATTTTAGATAAGTTTAGAAATCATGGAAAGAGCTTGAGCTTACAAGGGCATTTTTGAGAGCTGTCTGATGAAATTTTCAAGAAAGTGATCTGCAAATAGTTAAATTTTAGTTGTTCATATTTATGTACATTGAACATGTTTCTACGAATTGTGTAAGTTTCCAAGTTAACAATTAAACAATTGTAGAAGTTTGAGATGCTAAAAAAAGGCATTATGAAATTGAGAATTGTAAAGTTTTACAAAATCTAATCTTCGGGAGATTTATGATAGAATTATTTCAATTTTTCGATTAGATACTACTGATTGGTTAGATCGTCCTCTGGTATCCCAAATTACTGCGCATGTTTCCAGTTCGTTTTGAGGGTTCTACGATAGTAAAATCATTTTGATGAAAATACAGAATAGTACTAAAGTTATGACAAAAAATTAAAAAATAATTATTTCAGATTTATACCAATAATGTTGTTCATTAAGACCTACGGTTTTACTTGTCATATGAATAAATTCATGTGGAGAGGGAATCAATGTAGAAATAACACTCTCCATGTTAGTATTCTCCGTGGTTTTAAGGATTATCTCAAAAAAATATCTGTTATAAATTTTTATTCAAAATCAAATTTTAGAAAAAAAATTCAAATCAAAATTAAAATCAATGCATACTCTACAAACAAACCTATTTTCATTTCAAATTCAAAGTTTGTGGAGAAAAAAATATGAATTCAACGCAGAAAAAATAACAATCGCCCAAGATTATCTGTTTCGTTCTATCTTTATTCACGCTCTTTCGTCAATCTAAATCAAATTAAATCAGACATTTCAAAATCAAAATTGAAATTACTTGTTTGGTTTACTTTGCATTCGTACCCTAAAATTAAATTTAGAACGCTTGAATTCAGAATTGACCACAACTAAAGTGAGTAAACAATGAATTATTAATATCTCTGATTTTTGTCGTATTCGTGCTCTAATGATATAGTTTGTAATTGGGACGCAGGACTTCCCGAGAGACAAGCCACATTAATCAAGAACAGCCCCGGATCTGACACTTGAAATATAGAATGTTTGTTGAAAGTACGTCAAGGTACCAATATTTTACAGTGAGCTCATATACCTATAAAGTAATCGAAATATAAAAACGTATATTATTCAATTACGTTACATCTTAAACATAATGGAAGCTAAACGGAGCAATACGAAAAATGCGGGAAGCAACTAGCCCCTTTCTGCTAGGCTTTATTCTTGCAAAGGAAAAAATGTGCATCGAAAGAGTTTTGTGATGTTTCGTCTATAGGTACCCTAGAACTGCAGCAAACCCCATTTATTTTCTCCCGATTTATACGTAGAATCATAAGATAACATAACAATTGAATAATGAGGAGTAATGATATTAGTCGAGAAAATATAGATAAACCAGACTGCAACTGTACAAATAGCAACAGCTGTCCTTTGCAAAACAAATGTCTCGGGTCGAATATTGTACATCAAGCTGAAATATCAACCCAAGATAAACATTAAGAAGCAAAATATTATATAGGAATAGCAAAAACATCCTTTAAATCAAGATTAGCCAACGATACATCATCTTTTTCAAACGACAAATACAAAAACAATACATCACTATCCACACGTTACTGGGACCTAAAAGACAGCGATTTCATACTCACAGTAAAATGGAAAATATCAAAACAAACACACACATGCCAGAACATTGAAACCCCATATTACTCATGTCTGAATGAAAAATTAGAGATTCTCACCTCCACTGAAAAAAACAGACTTACTAAATAGGAAAAATGAAGTAGCTGTAAAGTGTCAGCATCGCTCAAAATTTCCATTGAAACATTAAAAATCAGCCTGCATTATTAATCTATCCTTCTCGTTATCATTATCATTATAATTATTATTATTATTATTATTATTATTATTAGTAGTAGTAGTAGTAGTAGTAGTAGTAGTAGTAGTAGTAGTATACTCCCAGACACTATAAGCCCGATTCCAAATATCTTATTATAATTATCTTAGATGTATATTTGTTAACCAACCAAGAATATCAAGAAAAATTAAACATGAACAACTAGAGTCATGTAGAAACACTGGGGGAAGAAATAAAAGTAGGAAGATGTATTTTTCGAAACAAAATCCTACACAAAAAGTGATAGATTAACAACACACTAATAGAATAGTGTTTGTAACTTTCCAAGTCATTTTTGACAACTAACAAGGAATCCACTTCCTCATATGAAAGATAACGTATAAACAGAGATCAACAACTAAACAGGGAAAAAAATATAAAAACAATATAACGAACTTTTTCCACCTCGAAAAATAGACACCACTCCAATAACGTCCTAAAAGGGATCCAAATAAATCGAATCATATACATGTATTCCAGTCAACACTGTTCATTAACTGCATTGAGAAGGGAGGTGAAAAGAGTCTCGTTAGACAAATCTGGTTTTTTGTGAAATTATTGCAGGAATATTTTTTAATAAATCTTTACTTTTGGTTGGAATGTACTTCAGTATTGCAATGTTTCACAAAAAATCATTATTATTAATCTTTTCATAGTACTATTCATATTCATCCTCATTTTTCAGTTGTTTTTTTTTTATTTATCGAAAATTTTATCTTTTGACAGCCTGTTGAGTTGTGATGAAAAACCTGGGAAATCAAGATGGAGTGTAAAGAGAATTGAATGAAACCCATAATGATGATTTAAATATTCAATCTAATAAGTATAAAATATTAAATAATTGCTTTTATAAATAATTTTGGTCATTTCTGCATATTTAATACCAGAAACGTCTCCAAACGACGATTCTTTCTTTTGAATGGCAGAAAATGAATTCATTGAAACAGTAACAAAATAATTTACTTCAAATGAAATCTAAGTCACTAAGCAACATTTAATTCATCCGTGAATAATTATAGTATTTTATCTATCATCTCCATAGGTTTGATAAATGCAGGGGACCACTTACTTTTGATTACAGTGGCGCCTCAAAATCTCAAGTTCTTGGTGAATTTTGGACCCCGTTTCATGAGGATCTGCTCATTTCATTTATTCATGTTCTTGGATGAACATCGCTGAAAACGTATGTGTTTGGTACTAATCATCACCGCGAACTACCCAATTTTTCTTTCAATACGTTTTTTTTTTTTACAATATTTCATTTATTCCTGACTTATATACTTGTTATAACTTAACACAGCATTTCAAAGTAAGTACTTCTTTAGCGTTCATTAGTTTTGATTTTATTTCTATGTTTTTTGGTTGGAATATTTTTTTCATTTTGAATGACATAGTCAGTATATTTTCATTCAATACTAAATCATCGGGAAATTTTCAGAAACTTTATTGTGAAAAGAATTTAAATCAATAATCATAGCCCCTTGCTTCCTCAGGAGACATGTTCTGTGACAGTGAGTGAACTTCAACAACTTGAATTTTCACAGTTGTCTCTTCATGAGAAAGTCGTCTGTAAGACGAGAGGCCGTCCTCCACCTGATATCAAAATATCCCAGCCAGGAATAAGTAACAATAATTCGTAGCTTTAATTCAGAATTGTACCAAAGAAAAGATCTTCTGCGTGATTGTGAAGTAAAAAATGCATTATTTTGTTTTCCGGGTTTGTTGTTTAGAAATGATGTAACATGGACAAAAGACGGTTTTAAAAATATAAATGAAAGAAAAGAAAAGAACTGAAAAACATGAAAAGTCTAAGTTTTAGTATTTCATTTTACATATACATCAAAGTACAAATCAATAATCCAATATCTGATGTGAAGTGGGTTTCTTTTATACAATGTTCGATACTTTCAACATTAAGTTAAGTTGGAGTACAGCTTGAAATATGATTAAATAAAGAATTCGCTACACAAACACGTTTACATTTCTTCACTGTTTTGGGCATCTTCCTTTATTTCATTATATATATATAAACTAAAAATTGGAGTGAACATTGCCTGATAATGGCGGAACTTTTTACTAGTGGACTGAAACTTACGGACAACGATCTATTCTCTTCAGAATTTTTTTGGACTGAAAATGATCCTTCTCAAATCTATTGGCACTACTTTTCTGTTGCTCCAAAAGTCGAGGTATAAAGACGCCAGTTCTGCTTATCACTTCTTAGCTGAGACTCTGGTCAAGAAAATACGAAAAATACATTATCGCTAAAAAAAAGATCTGGTTAGATCATAAAACGTAGCACAGAAATTCCCTTGCAACTTCTCTTACCTTCCCTCCCAGGCCCCAGCAATCGTGGGCACCCAGACTTTACTTCTGGAATTTATCTTATTCTGACTGTTTAATTATTAATTAATTTCCCATTTCCACATGTTGATACTCCCAATTTCTCAAACACACCACAGGCGAGACTAGCACTTGGCGTAGTGGACGACTTTGCATGTTGCCAGTATATTAGGTCAAAGGAATTTTGCACCCCTTCACACTTGCACACTACTCCTTGGCCTCCACCTTACTCTGCCACTGGGTACAAGCCCGGTGTAGTGCTCCCTATACTTTTACTTGAGAATTGAATACGAAACCCTTCTTTTAGCTAGATATCGAAAACGTCACTTCCTTCGACGCAATGGTCTAACGTTCATTAGCACCGGCACTCTTAGCTGGTTACACTTCTGGCCCCGGCACTTATTGCTGGTTACTATTTCTATTTCTTTCCTCCTCTCTAAGATCGGTATCATTTCGTCTACCGCCCGGTTGATCAAAACTTAACCATTTTTCCACCGTAACTTATCTCTGTACTAACTTGACTCATTTCACTTGACCGATATTGAGGCATCTCACGTACGCACAGCCACGCAACCGTGTCATCACTACATGCTCCAAACTCGTATACACCTCTCACTCTCATGAATGAAATGACAATGCTTTTTACTATCCGGCTGTTACGATGATCTGTCTTAAACACGTCGGGAAACACGCGTCGATAAAACTCCGTGTTCTCCGTCTTTCATGGCCTGTCTGTCGAGTGTCTATCAGCGTCAGATAATAGCCCTCAAGTCACACACACAACTTGGCAGTTCGGCTCACACACTGCACCCGGTCTCCATATTCATTCCTCGGTACGCTCCAAGCCATACAAATTCAAAAGCAGTTCAGACATCTCCGCTCCGACTCAGACGACTGTACTACCAATGACAACAAGGATCCCATTTTTTGCTATCTCTTCTCATCTCTTTACGCAATCTATCAGATTTATGTTATCATTATATCATTTTTCATTCATCGTTTGTCATTAATGTTACTGTATGAAATGTACGTCTTATTTGCCCATCCTATAACTTGTATATGTTCTTTTTACTTTGTTTCATCTCCGCGTCAACGTTCATACTTGGCAGGAATTTTTTCCGTACATCTCCCTTTCTCCTTTCTCATCTCCAATGATGTCGCTGCTAACACCAAACCATGAGGAGACAAAATCCTTTGTCTCCAACATTCTTCGCGCTACCTATTCTTCAACCAGAACTACTGGAACCATCTAGACCCATACCTTCAACAAACCCCTTCACATTCCAATGAGAACATATACCATAAAAACTGGTGACCCTCAAGTGAATTAAACTCGTATTTCTTTTCGTGGCGAAAAATCTGAGATGTTAGTTTCTTCACTCTACGCAGTTTAGTTCATCCAGTCCACTCTGTTTTTTCGACTAAAATCATGAGATCACAAGACCTAAAAATATGTTTGCGATGTTTGATACCAAAATGCCTTTTTGTCAACAACGACCCCCAGTCATAGTTCTATCAGGACGAAGCGAACATGGCGATGAGAAGAATCACTTCACTGTCACTTCCTTACCCGGTACGCTGATTCCTGAAATCAAAGATTTCCTTGATAACACACCAGCTTCGAACGCTTACAACGTGTTAAAAGAAGTTGTAATAGCAAGAACTTCTATGTCAGAGGAAAAGAAGTTGAAACAACTTCTGACGAGAGACGTTAGGCGATAGAAAACCATTGCAGTTCTTACGCCACGTACGGTCGTTAGCGGGAGGTGACCAGATTGACAATATTCTGCCACACATTTTTAGAGAGAATACCCGCAGAAATCCAACCGATTTTAGTTTCCAAGATTCGAAAATTACCCCCAGGTGGAGTGGCCGACATAGCAGACCGAATTATGGACAGGGGGAATCCCACGGTGTTTCCGACCGTCGCTGGTGCCAATGTGCCCGATAGCAGCAAGATGATCGACCTTGTTGTTTGCTCAGTGAAGCAAATAGATTCACTGTCCAACAGAATTGACAAATTGACTACTCAAACAGCACGCAGCCGCAGGAAAGAACGCTCCAGGTCGAGATCGAGGTCATGGTCGAGGTTGAGAAGCACCGACTCTGTCTGTTGGTATCACAGAATGTATTGAAAGCAAGCGAGAATATGTCTCCCTGTACTTTTCGTACTGTTCCGGGAAACTGAAACGCTGGCAGAATTGAGAACTTTTGGAGATATTGCATAAAAAGACAGAGCACTTTTGAAGACACTTTCTGGTGTGGACAGATAGCTACAATGTAGCGTAAATAATTGTGCATGGATCTGTTCCAAAATTTAATCACTCTTTTTCCAATCTATTGCTCAACTTCCTACAAAGATCAATAGAAATTCATTGAGATGAAGATATTGTGTGAACCTTTGCGGTTATTATGTGGTGCAGACAGATAGCTAGGTGTTAGCTAGAACGTATGGAGATAATTGCCAATGGATCCACTCCAAAATTCAATTATTTCTTTCTTAATCTATTGCTGACTTTTCCACATGATTTCATTGATGATTTTTGAGATATCGTGTTGATAGAGAGGGAACTTTTAGAGATATTCGGTGGTAGCAAGGATGTAGAGGAGTTAACTGTGCATGGATCCGCTCCAACATTTCCTGACTTATTTCGTGGCCTATTGTCCGTCTTCCCCCAAAATTTCGGGATATCGTTTGGACAGACTTTTGAACTGTCATTTCCCAATTCATTGCCCACTTTTTGTGGTGTGAATAGATAGTTACAATGTAGGGGAGGTAATTATGCATGGATCCGCCCAAACTTTTAATCACCTATTTACTCATCTATTGACTACTGTTTTCATTGAAATTCATTGAGAACGTTTGGGGGTATCGTGTGGACAGACGGAGAACCTTTGGGTATGTTTTCTAGACAGATGGAAATAACAGCCAGGACTAAAAATAAGTGCAGACCAATGATACTTTTTGCACTCTGACATTGACCGGAACACATTTTTCCTTGGCACCGTGCGACGTCATTTACAAACGTAAACAAATGACACGTGTTTCCGAAAATCACTTTACCCTAAAAAAATAAATAATTTTCTCAATCAAAAAAGAGTAATATTTTGTGCTTCTAACCAAAGAACGTCGAATTAGAATAAAACGTAGTTTTTTAAGTTCTGAAAGTTATTTACCACGAGAAAAATAATAAAATTAATAAAATTTTCAATTTTCTATCGAAGGTATTCTTTTAAAAACTAATACACCATTTTCGAAAGTTACTTGTCTTAAAAGGGATAGGGTGTAGGTTATTCCTAAGGCGTAAAAACGAAATATAGGAAAGAATGAGAATTTAAGGGACACGTGGCATTAGGGGTCTAATGTCGTTTCGTCTATCTATCGAATAGAGCCTGGTGAGTCGTGCCTATTGTAATGATTGGTATAGTTGAGTAAGCTAAATTATAAAAAAGCAGTTGGTCAGGATAGGTGCAAGAAAGAGCTAAAGGGGCCAAATAATGAACGAAGCGTTTGCGTGGTCGCCCAAAATAGTTGTGTTAGCATTTAATCGGAAAAAAGTTCTTGCGAATACTCACATTGATGGAGACAACAGAATTATCAAAAACTATTGAAATTTTGATACATCATGCTAAAACAGTTCCCTATCCTTGGGTTAGGATTTGATTAAATTGAATATCCGATAGAAAATAGAAAAACGTTGTTTGCACTTCTAATCCATGAAGACCTTCGTTACCTCCGTAAATTTGCCAGTTTTGAGAAAAACTGATTCTTAAAAGTCTTCAAAATATTGTATTGATAGCACAGAAAATTACCCTTTGTTTTTCAGAAGTTTTTTCTATTTTTCATTTTATATTCAACTTTTTATGCAACTGGATTGAAATAACAAAAATACTTGTTTTTGAGGGTGGTCAACTTTTGAAAATAATGCATCAGTTTGGAAGAAACTACCTTCGATAAAAAAAGAAATTTTTTTTGTCTTCATGGTTTATACTAATTTTCGAAACTTTCACATTTGACTTTTTTAGATTGAAAGCAGAAAACATTCCTTTTTTTAATGAAAAGAAAAATTGAATGAGGCCATGCGGTGTCAAGGTAAAATGTGTGCATTTACAAAATAGTCAATCTTGGGGTGCAAAAAATACATTTCATCCAAAAATGCTATGATTTAAACTTTTGACACTGTTCTTTCTCCCTGTCTATCCACGCAATATTGCCCAAAGTTTTCAATGAAATTTTGTGAGTGGATCGGTAATAGACTCGGTAAGAAGTCAGGTTCCATGAACAATAATATCCCCTGCGCCCTAGCTAACTTATCACGGTTTAATCGTAAGTCAAACAAACAAATATACATTATCTATATAAAGAATGAGTAAGATAGTTACTTCCCTGTCTCCCGATCTTGGACACGCATAGAATTCAAGCCAGGTGAGCAGATACCTAACGACGCATATAAACTAAAAGCCCTTAGATACCATGATAATGAATCTGGTTGTTCATAAGTAGCGACTGATCTCCAAATAACACTGCAACCTCAACAAGGAAAGCTACTCCTATCTGGCTATTGGCAACAGATTGCTTACGATCTGCATATATCAACCAATATAATTATTCTAAAAGATGAGGTAATGATATACGTTTTAAACATGAAAATAAGTGTTACAAATTATAAAAATTAATTCATTGGAAGTAGTGAATTGTTCACAGTGGAAAATAGTATATAGTCTGATTTTTTTTTTCAGGTGAGGGATTATCATTATGTATAAGTGTTTTGAGGCTCTCGGTTTATTGCAAAAGCCAGTAAGTCCTACTCTATAGGAGAGACATTACTTTGACCTGTTACTGGAGAAGTTCCTTATACAAGTTGACGAGCCAACAGTTGTGAACAGTCAATACTTCATGAGGGTATATGTTCAGTTTTTCAATATAGATCTCCAAACCTATGAAGAAATGTTATTCACTGATCCATGGCTGCTTGATTCAGTGGGCACGTCAATTTTAGGATTATTGAAGCTGTTTTTTTTTTTTAAGTGTATAACATCTCATTGACCAATATTGTCAACAGTCCATCTGATTGAGCGCTCCTAAGGTAGGTAGATACAACGATTTCTCATATCTCCTGAAACTTTAAATTGTTTTAACAGTACACTGCGTGGCTCACCGACAGCATTTAGTTGTAAAAAATATCAACGGCGGGTTCAATTCTTTGTCTGATCGAATTTTCCGTTAACTGTGATGATGACTATACGTAGCTTTTGTGTCGTACTGAAGTACGGTGGTTATCAAAAAGCGTCCGTGTTGTTCATTTTGCACAATCATGGAATTTAAAATTTTAAAAAAACACTCCACTTACGGCTTCTGTGATTGCTGCAAAACATGATATCTTTTTCATTAGTGTCATATTCACCAAAGGCAATGATCTTAATACGTTATTGCAAGGAAAATAAATAAAAAAACGCATGTCTATTGTAAAGAGTCCATCATTGTCTCCGTTTCCACATTGGCATCATATAAGATAAAAACTCCCAGGCGTCAATTCCACCAATTTCAACGTTTGGATAGCTTGAAAGGTTGAATGGTTGATGAGGATATAATTACCCATTGTGGCTATTTGCAATCATTGTATGACAGCGCTTCCAAGATATTATTGCATTGTCTGTTCCATTTTGGTATAGCTAATCGTTTGAACTCAAAGTAGGCGATTGCAAAGACGATGAGCAGGAAGGATTAATAAAGTTACATATTGACGTTGATGCCATATTGGCTTTGCAGCAAACTCGGCTTCTAGTTTTCTACAACTATATTGAATTCTTACCCCAATCTGTGAAAGACACGAAGTTGATTTTTCCTTTTCAACGTCTTACTTGACAGAAGCTGATTTCAGCCACGCCAGTACTTTGCTATCTAGAAGTAGAAGTACGCTGGGTATAACCAAATGAGGTGACTTGCAGTTAAATATGGTTAATTTAAAATCCAATGTGTCTGCACAAGCTCCGTCACATCAGATAAAGGGGTCGCACTGACTTAAAAAAAAACGGTATATATGTGCCAAACATTAGATGCTGCTACTTTACATTTCTTTCATTAAAGAATCTTTTAATGCGAAAGCTGCTCATTTTTATTGTTCTGTAAGAGTTTCTAAAAAATTGGTATCCTTTTGAATATTTACTATAGAAGAAGAAAAATTTCCATGTTGAAGTAGGTGGTGACGTCAAAAAAGTTGAAAACCTCTGATACAAGCCAAACCTCTCCCTCTGTATTTTATAACTGATTATTCATTGACATGTACGCTAGAATGACAAAGCAATTGTGCTGTCTGTTGACATTCCTCTTATTATCCACAATTTACTGGACAATGAAAGATGAGTAAGATGACTCTGCAGAAAGAGAGCAAGTTGATGGCGTGGTAGATTTCCTGAAAGATGACCACATTTCCTGCGGTGGATTATTAAAGACCAGCATGTTATCTGTAAAAATGACGGGATTATTTACGAATGGATCGACACTTCTACCTAGGATCAGAATATATATATATATATATATATATATATATATATATATATATATATATATATATGAAGGTTTCAATCCTGCCTCGTGGTACTTGGATGGGATAATGGATTGTCTATAGCCACACTGAAGAATTGTAATATAACGAAGCAGCTGTCTGTGGATGACGCAATATTATATATATATATATATATATATATATATATATATATATATATATATATATATATATACATATATATATATATATATATATATATATATATATATATATATATATATATATATATGACATTGCGTTTTATATTTGCGGATAATTGTTGAGCAAGAACTACTTGAGCTTGAGGACGTATTTATGGAGGATGTATTAGGGAACGAACTCACCACCGAAACTCCACAAAACTAGAACACTAACAACGACATCCAAGTTCTATTATTTATAATACCCGTGGATCGGAAACAAAACCACAATAGATGGACACCGGAGAGTAACATAACAAATTACATGACACCAAATCCACACACAACGAGTGTAAAGGCGAAATCAATGATCTAAAACACTGATTAACAATTCACTTGCATTAGTCAACATCAGAACATTGATTGTGGGAAAAAAATACAAAATACAGACAACAGAGGAATCTAATGCGTTTCAAAAAGGAATTTAAAACGAATTAAAAACGATAGCTTAACTGAATAACCCCAACATATTATGGAATACGAAAGTGACTGTCATTCTAAAAATCATAAGGACCCTAGGAGAGTTTTGAAAGTACCAGAAGAAAATACTAAACAATAAAAGGGAATCAATTGAAAACGACAAAAAAAAAAAAAAAACTAGAAAGTAGTCAGAGAACGCATTCTTCAGCCACTTCTTCCTTACCCCATTCCACGCCCTTCTACAAAATGTCCTTGAAATCCGTTGAGTACTCTCGGAGATATCGAGTGGAAAGAGAGACAGAAAGACGGACATGTCTGAATTCATCAACATCACGAGCATCAGCAGTAGTCTTTTAGCGTCCGTCGTTGGACATAGACTTTCCCAAAAATTCGCCAGACCTCTCCATCATGGGTGTCGCAGAACCAGTAGTTTCTGAATTTGTCCAGCTCGCCACACCAATCTTACTCTCTATCAGCAAAAATTTCGCGTATGATCTCTGGGGATTCGTGTTGTGGGTCGTGATGTCGTTGTCAGGGGTAAATGTTTGTGGCGGGATTCTATAAATTTTCATGTTCTTTGTGCATACTTCTATTACATCATTACAAAATTGCCCAAAACATCTGGCGTGTAGAGTTGACTTTGTTTTTCTACCGTAAAGAGGAAAACAATAACAATCCTCACCAAATTTAAGGGAGTAAAAGTTAATATTTGAAATCACGACCAAGTGATCGGTAGTCGAGTCTCTTACTGACTGGGCCTAACCGAAAAAAAATTACATTTCTAC
Organism: Thysanoteuthis rhombus; assembly: GCA_963457665.1. Taxonomy (NCBI): domain Eukaryota; kingdom Metazoa; phylum Mollusca; class Cephalopoda; order Oegopsida; family Thysanoteuthidae; genus Thysanoteuthis; species Thysanoteuthis major. The sequence continues at coordinate 29,309,440 of OY735208.1, forward strand.
GAAATTTATTTTACAGGTGTGCAACAAGGGTTCATTTCATTTTAATAAATATATACATTTATACTAAAAAAATACTTTCATATATTAAACAAAAAATAGCGCTTAGATGCCCTGTTGTTGAAGTTGGTGTAATATGCGAGGTCTATCCAGAAAGTTATTTTTTTTGTTGATGGACAAAACAACGTTCTAATTTGTAATTGATAAATCAATCAAAAAGCTGAAAAATGGAGAAAAAACAAACAAAAACAAACAAACAGTTCGCTGATAATTAATTCATTACTTCAGGTAAAATATTTGACTGAAGAAGACATTATTTTGAAGTTTAATGATCAAGCTTGAAGCGTTTTCAGTGATTAATCTTGACTACTATTCCTTTCATCTTAATTTCAGTTGCTTTTTATTGCAGTCTCTCGGGTCAGATCGTTACTCTACGGCCGTTACTTACAAGGGGCGGATAGATAAAGATAAAGCTTTTGGGGGAAAAAAAAGAATCAATAGAAGAATAAAAAAGCGAATGATCATGAAATCGAGTAACAATTGTCGTGAAAGTAACCGTTAAAATGACCGGTTAAGGCGCGTACGAAGACAATTTTTATCAGTTACAAAAGTCGCGGGAAGCGCCAACCAAAGTTTCCTTCTTTTTTTTCCCCCGTGAGCTCTTAATCAATAGTTGGTTCAGGCGTGTATTGACTTATTCCCAACCACAAACACACGTTCTGCACGTAGTGCACACACATGAGTGATAAAAATGTGTGATTACACAGGTCATCTGATTTCAAGATCGCGCCCACTCCCAGTTTGATATGAAGGAGCAATATTCAAGTATTGAACCAAGACAAAAAAAAAAAGTAAAAATTAAAACCTATCCCGTCATAGATCAGTCAGAGACACTCTAGAACCTCCGAGCCTTCCGCGTACCTCGTCAACTGAATAGACATGAACTTCAGATTCCCTGGGTACATGAAAAAATAAGCACATTCATACGTTGAAGAACTAACTAGCAACTTATGCACCAAACATATGGGCCGCACCAATGGAGCCACAGGGCCTAAAATTTTCACATTCACTTCTTATTATATACAGAAAAAAAAAAGTTTATTTTTTTCTTTTTTATCCCTGATTGGTTTTAGTAGGTGGTTTAATTTGCGATGTACGTTTATGCTAAATTTATTCCTTAATTTGTACCCGGCAGCATTGACGTTCGTTATTTTGAAAAAATCGGGCTATTTTAGTGATCATCACTCAACAAAAAGTGAGGGAGGTAACTTAGTCAATGATCACCCCTTTTCCAATCTTTTAATTGATCATACCCGACACGGTGAGCTGTCAAAAGACGTTGGTCACGTGATGGTTTCTACTGAGTGACTAACCAGACGTTCGTTTTTTAATAATGAATTTAACTCGACAGTATCCGTCTTTTTTTCTCCATTACTTTTTTTCTCTACTTAAGCGCTCTAAATGGTCAAAATTTGACAAAAGATTAGATGATAACTTCATTGGTATCCATTACCTTTGGTTAAAGCCAACAACAGAAAAAAACGAACACATAATTCGAATTGTATCGAATTGAATGAAAAAAAAATGAGTATACATAGCACATACGTGATATTGTCAAGTCTAATATATTCAACAGCTTAGCTTGACCTCGTCAATACAACACATCAGTAATAAACGTGGTCGAATTAAAGCAAAGCACGTAATCAGTTCACCTGATGTAAATGCATGATTGCGACCAACTAAGCACAGAGGAGGAGTGTCAGTGGGTATTAAACCATTCCAGCCGCCCTTCCATGTGACCAGATTTGATCAGACAAAATGGATTCTTCATCCATAGTTCAACCTTTCATCCTACAAAAATGAAATACTGGCGCCAATACAGCTATCTTTTTACTTAAAATAAGTCCCTAAAATTTACCCTGCTTCTTTCAGGCTGAAAGTTATTTTTTCCATAAGCACAACCTATCTTGATTATTTTTCTTTTGAATTAACGAGTCAAAATTTTAGTACACTGTTGAATCCGGGGCGTCCTTGACGTCGGGAAATACGTTATTTTATTAATTGTATTTTGTTTTGTGAAATATTCATTTTATTATCAAGGTTATAATAGACACGTACCCTATTCTATGCCCTCTCTCTTGTAAATTTTACTGATGTGAAAAGTTCCCCAAGTCTACATAGCATACTTAAATTCAAACTAAATAATGATATACTAGTTTGAGTTGGAGCACAAGTTTGTTATCTTTGATGTAGTATAATAACATTGGCCATACTCTTTTTGAAGCTGATGAGCTACAACTTCAAAACCTATGAATAAATATCTTTTGGGGGCATTGTTGATTTTTGAATATCAGTAAAGCGAAAGGCGCTCTACCTTGGCTACAACCTTTCCTTTTCGACTATCGCTGATTAGCCAGAATATCCTCGTTATCTAAAACCCTGTGTGTCATGGGCGTCCGTTGCCACTTTCCCGAAGGTAAGGTCGGGGTAAAAGCACATAATCCGGGAGGGTTGGGCAAAAATTCATATATTTCCTTGTTGAGAAAAAGGATATATTGAAAACATATATCTTAGTGGCAACCCTAATGGTACGAATGGTACTACTTTTTTGTGGAAACATTGAGATGGGGTGAAATGAATAATTGTTCTGCACCATTATCCTTTATTGACTATAAGATTCCAACTTTCAAAACCCCTTGCTTTTGGTGAGAAAGCCTGATTCAGGAGTGGGGCGTCAATGCCCCGTTCCCCTCAACCTAGCAGACGCCAATGCCTGCACCATACCATTAAGTTATGCGCACACGTATAACGCTTTACTTCTGGTTTACCTTTTCGGCTATTGATATCAATGGAAATAAGTAAAAAAATAAATAAATAGGATAGTTTATTTTATAACTGGTGTTTGGCTTAGTTCCAAAGTCTTATAACTGATTGAATATTAATTGATACATTAATTGTGACAAATTTAGTTGTAACTTTTTTTTGGTCTTTGGCCAGTTCTCAGCCCATTAGTATGTAAAATGATATTCTTCGTATTATTTTTAGAGATTGTTTTGTATTGTAATGTATACATACTAGCCTAGTAACCCATAAAAATGGCTAGATTCGTTAAGTATGGATTGGCGCCTCTTCTTTGCATCAGGATATCAGCCTGTGATGAAAGTGTAACTCCACGGCATTTCTGCCTAGGACCAGAGTGCAGAATCCATGGGCTCAGTGAATAATATTTCGCATTATGTATTTATTGTCACGTCTGTTGTTATATTTACTGATCCCTCGCGGTTAAATACGTTTTTGGGGTAACTTATGCATTATGTTAATACCCTATACAAAATAGCAAGCAATATATTAAAATCATAGCTGGAAGGGGGGGTGTTGATTAACACAGCTGGGGTGCCATGTTACTATATCTGTTTTGTTTTAAAATCCCCGAAACATTTACTTGATAAACAACTGATGATTTAAACAAGAGAAAATTTACACATAGTACGATAATAACAAAGTATATGCAAAACAGGAAAAAAACCTGGAGAAAATTACATTAATAGACATTGGGAAATATCCATATAAGCGACTGGAGTAAGTGGTGTCGGCTCTTTAACGTTACTTCATTTTTTTTCTCTTTGATAATTCTGCTTTTTGTTTTTTTGTTCTATTGGCAAAAGCGAGAATTTGAAATTTCTCATTTAGGCATAACATGGGGTTTCAATGTTCTGGCATAGGTGTGTTTGTTTCAATATTTCCCATTTTAGTGTGGGTTTGAAGTTGCTATCGGTTAGTCTCCAATTTTATATCGACTCTGATGTACTTTTTTGTATTTTTCGTTTGTAAATGATGATGTACCGTTGGCTAATCCTAATTTAATGTGGTTTATAGGTGTTATTATTTAGATTAAAAGTAGCATCGAAAGAATTTAGAATTTTTACGATAGCTTTAATTTCAACTTTAAAGTTCAATTTTTTCATTTCTTTCATGGTGTATCTTTTTTTTTTTTTGTATTTTTACGTTTTGCTATTTTTTTTACAATTAATAGTGTCATCATCCCTATAGAGTCCTATATTTTAGTCAAATATATATATATATATATATATATATATATATATATATATATATATATATATATATATATATATATATATATATATTGACTTTCACATATTCTCACATCTTCGAAAACTCAGTTAGGCAACGATTTCCACGCATCACAGAATGCAGTTTCTAATTGTGATCTTGATCATCGTCCGTTTAGTTGGAGATAAAAAAAAAACTCACTAGACACTTGTCCATTCTAGCACGTGTAGCTCAAATACTAACTAACCTTCTGTGATGCATTTTTTTTATACACAGGGTCAAAGTCATTACTACATATCATAACTGTAGTGGACACTCTAAAATGTCAGATTTGTGTTTTATTTTAAAAGTTCAGTTTCTTTCTGGACAGCTCGTGTGTGTGTGTGTGTGTGTGTGTGTGTGTGTGTGTGTGTGTGTGTGTGTGTGTGTGTTTATAGATATTGCGTTATAATGTAGCGTTGATAATTGGAGTAAATCACAAAAAAAGGAAAAACAAAAAGAAAGGGAGAATGAAACAAAAAGAGAAGAGTAAATGAAGGAGAGCAAATAATGAAGGAAAGAATCTTTTATGTAAATGTTAGAAACAAAGAATGAAACCAAGAGAGTTCATCACGAATTAGCGCTCAATATTTTTAAATGGAAAATGGATGGAGAAAATATGCATGTTTGTGGTTCGTCTATATAATAATTAATCCGATTAAACCCAAGTCTGAGTCATGACATTGCAAGTAATAATTATACATTTGACGTCAACAAATCAAGGAGCTTAGCTTTATTTGTTTTCCTTCTATTAATGTCAGCTTTCCTTCAAATAACCCTGTCTAGACACGACAGATCTGATGGAAATTTCACTGATATGAATCAGTAAAAAAACAAAAATATGCCAATTTTAAAATCTTTCTAAAAGCCAGAGAAAAAGAAATGGAAGAAATCTATACTTCAACTGAATAGAAATAAACACATCAAGATATTTGATTTGTTTGTTCGATATACCTCCCCCTCTCTCTCTCCAATTAGCTCTGGTTTTCTTTGTTGTATCTGGGAGTCCCAGATGATTTTATGCATTTCATTCCCGAAGATGAATTCAGGCTTGTTTTTATACCATCGGTCTCTATGGTAAAACCACGGTCGGGGCAAGCACATTTTGATCAATTGATTCATTTTGGCATCTCCACGGGAAGGAACGTGGACACTTTCGAAATACCGACAGAACTTTGATATAAACTGCAGGCCTCAGGAGATGCTCTGAATCTTGCCCTCAAATGCAATCAGTGTGAAGGTACACCGTTTGGAAATGTATCCTGGGTAACCAGACGGATCACTTTAAGACTCTCTCTCTCTCTCTCTCTCTCTCTCACACACACACACACACACACACACACACACACACACACACACACACAGAGAAAGACTTGCACCCAAAAGACAAAATGTTATTAAACTCATTCATGTGCCTTCACGATATTTGCTAAGCTTACCTTAATACGGCACAAGACTACAAATACGGACCATTCAGTGAGGATCGAACACTCTAGTGATTGTTTGTAACGAACTATTTTCAGATTTACTTTATTGCGTCTATCATCATAATTTGTGTAAGACAGGAAGAGTTGAGGCATTTTAATTACGGGCATGCGCTGCTACTTTTCCAGAGAGGAACAAAAACGATTAATTTCCAAGGGGTGGCAAAATCCTGTTGCCAACAGAGAATAATCCCATATTATTTAAATGAGTGCATTAAATTAGAGTTCAGTTGAATAATTGTACAGCACCACCCATTCTCTATTGACTATAAGGTTCCAACTTCAAAAACCCCTCACCCTAGGTAAGAAGGTCTGATCCCAGGGTTCTAGGTAAATTAGCCCGCGGTAAATTCCACTGCAATAAATATCTTCACGAAAATTTCACGAACGGTAAATTCCACCGCAGCGAATTCTTCCAAAATATTTATGCATCGTCTTTTACGCTTCGTGTTCTGGTGTCAGAGGAGCTTTCATATTCAGTTTTTTCTTCATAAAATGTATTTTCTTTATAAGTGTAAACCATATCAATACGAATTGTAAAATTATGATATGTTTCTTTAAACATTTACTTACAAGAAGCGTGAATGATGATGCATAAAAAGTTTCCTTTTCAAATCATCGAAATTTTACGATAATTTCACCACTGTAAGTTCTCCCTACAAAATTTCATCTGAAATAAAGAATTAAAAAGAATAAATGCAAATTAAGACATTGATTTAGTAATTTTCTCAAACGAAGATAGGGCCAAAATTTTCCTTGAATAATTGTGTGATTGAAATGTTTGTATTCTAATCTAAATTAACTTTTTAATGGCTGCAACCAACAGTTAAATAATTCTTGAGCATTTATCTATCTCGATAATTTGTTTTCTTGGATATTCATAGGAATGAATTCCCTAAGCTACCTCCGAATCTTTCAATATTGTTTGGACATATTTCTGAGTTATCTGTATAAACAAAATATAAATTGTAAATGAAAAGGTTTGTGCACCCCACTCCTGTGTAGGCTGAGTTTTGGAAAAATATTTCTCAACAAAGTATATAGGCCTTCGTTATTTCTTCAAACTATGTTCTACAAATCATTATGATTTTTGCTAATGAAAATCTCTACTATGAGGGTGTTACCATTAACTCCATTTCCGATAATCAGGTAAGAATTACTATACATATACAAATGAGCATCAAGAATATATTAAAATATAGTAAGAATTATTTTTACAGAAATTGTTTTAATTAAGACGAATTACGTTCAATGCTACTGTGTTGGCTGAGTTTTCTATGAAAATATTTCTCAACAAGGCATACAGGCTTTCCTTATTTTTTCGAAGAATGTTCTACGGAATATTTTTTTTTTTCAAATCTTATCCTCTCCACCATTAACTTTATTTCCGACTAACTAGCATTAGTTTTACACTCGTCTTAAATATTTAACGTCGTTGATTTGAAAGGGACGGTTTTCGTTCAAAACCGTATACGCTTCTTGTAAAGAAATGAATAAAGAAATGTATCATAATCTTACAATCCACATAATCATGGTTCACATTTTTTTGGAAATCCATTCAATAAAAAATCGACCGTGAAAGCTCATTTGACACTGGAATACGCAGCGTAAATGGCGAAGTATTCATATCTGGGGGATTTTTCTGTGGTTGAATTTACCGTGTAGGGATTTACCGTTGGTGAAATTTGCATGGGTAAATATATCGTGGGAGATTTACCAGTCACCGATCCGAAGGGAGAAGCCCAGTTAAATTCAGCGGACGCGCATGATTAGGATTGTTATCTAGACCAACTTTCCCTTACCACTACTGATCTCTCTCTCTCTCTCTCTCTCTCTCTCTCTCTCTCTCTCTCTCTCTCTCTCTCTCTCTCTCACACACACACACACACACACACACATGTGCACACGCACACACACACACACACACACGCATACACACGCACATGCACACACATACACATACACATAACTAATAGACTTGGGTTTTCCTTAACAGAAGAAAAGAGAAAACAATGAAGAAGGGTGAAGGGAAGTATTGAGTTGATAATGGACTTATATGATTGCAATTACCCCCACTCTCTCTATTTTTGTCTGTCTGTTTGTCTGTCTGTCTGTCTGTCTCTCTCTCTCTCTCTCTCTCTCTCTCTCTCTCTCTCTCTCTCTCTTATAGTGTGTGAAACATTGAACATTCATCATGTGCTTTAGTATCACGAGTAGGTGAACAATAACATGCTTATCTTGACAGCTTTTTCTATATCCCTCCTATCCTACAACCACCTTATCGCTATTAAATAGTCAGTCTGTCTGTGTCTCTGTCTGTCTGTCTGTCTGTCTGTCTCCGCTTGCTGTCTATAATCGCACAAACAGAAAGTCAACGAAGAACTGTGTATTTATGTATTCCCTCTGCCTTTATCTCTCTCCACCTCTCTCGGTCACTCCTTGTCATGTTTTCTTCATTTGTTGAAAAAGAGAAAGTAAATAAAACAGTGAAAATATTAATATCTGATGCAATTCACCAACGAAACGTTATCATGCCTCTTATATGGATACTTCTAGTGTCTTGAGTTGCTTGAAGCGACCATCCCTAAAACCAAATCTTCCGCTCACAGATACTCCATTGAAAAAAAAAATTGAATTTTTCGTGTCTGTTGAAAATGCTAATATTTCTTTAAATGTGCTGATTTTAGATTTCATGGCACCTCGACAATACAATAAACCCTCGCTAGAAAAAGGGGTCCGAGATATAGAAACTATTTGAAAACTAAAATGGCAATGGGCTGGTCATGTTGCAAGAATGAAAGACAACCGATGGACATCACGACTCACAACGTGGATCCCCAGATATCACATGCGAAACCGAGGCCAACAGAATACAAGATGGTGAGATGAACTAGATAAATTCAGAAAATACTGGCTTCACGACGCCCACGATAGAGAAATGTGACAGATCCTGAGAAAAGTCTATGTCCAACGACGGACGTTAAAAGTCTGATGATAGCAAAGTATTTGGGGGGAGGGGTGCAAAGGCCGAAAGTTCTCTATGATTGTCCCTCGTTCGGTAAATATGAAGTAAGTTCGGTAGTTTACCGCATTTAACGATCATTGTTCGGTAAATCCAAAGGCAATTCGGTTGCACCATCGTTCTATTTTCGTCCTTACTTTACATCATTCCGTAAATAATCTGGTCCAGGTTTTTGCAGCATTTAGGTCAAGATCTGAGCGCAGTATCTGTTCGCAGTCTCGGGGGAGCAGGACGCACCGGGGCAGTACTGTCCCATCGCACTAAAAGGGATAGGTCAGGCTAGTCCTGATGCCTTCGTGACACTAGTTGTGGGGACTGGGACAGTTTTTGCAGCTCTTCCCAAGTGCGGAACCCTACGTTAAACCGAGCTTATGTCACATCTTGCTGGGAAAGCGAGAGAATAGGGCTCAAAGTGTAGTATCTGCAAGCTGTATACTCTTTGGTAGCTTTGCAGTGGTGCAATGCAGGCCTCAAAAGGGATCTCGACCCAGTCGTAGGGGATCAGTAAGCCCCCCACGGCAGCACCTTCCTATCGCAATAAAAGGATTGAGTTTGGTTTGCCCTGACACCTTTGCAACACTAGTTGCGGGGACTGGAGCATTTTTTTTTTTTAGCTCTCCTGTGTACGGAATCCCACATCGATGTGTCACATCTTGCTCTTGTGGGGAAGCGAGTATCTACGGATCAAAATGCAGTATCTGTTCTCCTCATGATATTGACTTCCGTTTTCAATTTTAAACGTTATCATAGTATTTTAATCATTTTCTCTACGAATTTTAATTTAGATTGAAATTTTTAATTGACAAAAAAGTAGAAGTTTTATTATGTCTGCGTAGAGATCTCAATTCAATGAAGAAAAAGGGATATATATTTTTAAAAAAACTAAAATAGATATCTTAGTTAGACAAAGTACAAACACGTACTCACTCTCTCACTCTCTTTTTTTCTTTGGCTCACACTCCTTCTCTCTTTTGTCGATTTACCTGAAAAGACAACTGAATTTGGAAACCAAACACATCTGAGAATTTGCCCGAGGCTAAACAGTTATCCCCTTTTACCATAAATGGTGAGAATTACAAGAAAAGGCCAGAAGTAGTGAGAAAACAAAAACCCATATTTATTCAGGGGAAGCCAAGAGATATCAGGACAGTCCGGCAAAATCCATCGAACAAACAACAGGTTTATATAATAACGCAATTACATTCTTGGAATTAAATTAGTACTTGGGGTTAATTTGGGTGAAAACGTAATGGATGTATGGCTACAACTTGAAGGATCATCAGAAGTCAGTAAAGGTATATTCTGGATTTTTCCTTTTTGGTTTTAGTCTAAGATATCTTTTGAGAGCAACGTCAGGCATCCCTGCTAGTAAAATGATAAATTTCATACAAAATGCACAATCATTTAATTACAAAAATACAAAACAAACAATAATTTACTCTTTGATGATAATAAATGAGTTGAAAAGAGTCATGAAGAATAATAAGTTGAAATGATTTCGTGAAATTAAAATTACTTGACATTTTCACGAATGAAATGGCCACAGACGTTTTGGTCGCAAATTATACATATTGAATTAAATCACTTTTTTTTTTTAAAATATTTGATCTGTTGCGGTCAACTCTGTTCCTTACTTGCATTTGTTTTTGCCCATTTTGTGCAGCCGTAGTCGATTTCGTCAATGGTTAGAAATCGCACTTATCAGCCAAAATTTCTCATGCAAATTTTTGTTTCAACGTTTTGCTCATTGTGAACATTTCAAATCCAAATGTATCTGGGCTTCTATAATTCATACAAATATTTTTTATATGATGATTTTCTCGAATGATGACAGGTTTCAGGCGTTTTTACAGACACGTTCTTATTGTTGTCAAAGAAGTCGGTAGTGCACAAATTGTAAATAGAACCCCTCTCAAAATCTAATCAGTTAAAATTTTGCGTAATTTTTGCATAAGATTCTTATATCTTGATTCAATTTAATTTTTAGCACCTTGGGATATGCTGGTGGAGGAAGGTGTATTTTGAAATCTGAATTACAAGTTCCATGGTTTTCTGTGATGTATTAATAAGATTTATAACAATTTTTGTTTTTGCGGATTGAAAAAATATTCAAACAATTACAATACAACCATGATAAAATTGAAAACGTAAAGTTATTGCTAGATTCTGTTACTGCACTTGATCTTTATCTGAAAGCTGGACTGAGAAACGATGGACACTGAAAGGATCATGATCGTGTTCATTCGTTATAACGAGGGTTTACTGTTATTGCGTTTTACAAAAAGACTTGTTTAAACTATCTAACTTTCTGGAATGTAACTCGAGGTATATTTTTATTTGGGAGCGTTCAAAATAAGTGCATGGAGTAATTGATATTCAACACGGATGTTAATATGAATATACTGTTGTTTTTTTTTTCTTTTTTAATGCGCAACTGATAGTTGTTGATAGGAAAATGACTTTGCTATTTTCATCTCTTAATGAGTTCAAAAACTCAAATTTCAAATCATATTTATGTTTATTTATAAAATTTGCACGCCCAACAAATCAATACCAAAATTGTAGCAACTTGTAAGTTATGTTTCTACTAAACATTTTCATATTATCAGCCTCTTAGGTTAGTATGAAAACAATTGCAGTTTGAAAACAATTGCAGTTTTTCACCATAAATTTTGAAGCTGTATATCTCCGCTAAGAATAAAAGTTATTAATTGAAATAAGAATCTTCAGAATCTACACATTTGTGCCAACTAGAAACAAATCCGTTTATTCTAGAACCAATGAATTCTTTAAGGGCGTTTTAAGCTTCTGCTTGGTTGATGAAGACCTCCCCTTGCAGGAAAACGTCAAAATGCTTGAAAAAGTGGTAGTCAGTCCAAGAAAGATTAAGTGGGGTACAGTTTCATAGCCTTATTTGTTCAATTTCTGTGCGGTCATTGGCACGAGGTGTGGTCAGGCTTTGTCATGGAGAAAAATAGGTCCTTTTCGATTAACAAATATTGGGCATAGATGTTATAGTTCTTGGAGCATTTTGTTGATTTTCTGGCTATTCTTTGCTGTGATGGTTTCACTAGGATTCAAGAAGTTTTAGAAAATGATTCTACTGGCTGACCACCAAACAGTGACCATAATCTTCTTTCAATAAAGGTTTAGTTTGGAGAAATGTTTGTTGCTATACCATTGTCCAACTACAGCACAGAACCCTGTCGATTATTGTATGCAATTCATTTTTCGGCACGTCACAATGTGATCAAGCAATGGATAGTTTTTGCTGTGCCAAAGAAGTGCAGATCAGATTTTGAAACATCATTTTTATTCAACTTTAGTGGCACCTATTCATTGAGCTATTTTGCTTTTCCAATTCGGTACAAATATCGAGCAACGGTTGAATAATTCATGTTCAATTTGAATTGTTTCTCATGGGTCAATAATATCCTCCATTGAATGTTGTCAACCACAGGATATCCATGGCCCTCCTAGTTTTCAAGGCTGTTGTCTCAATGTTGAACTGTATGTTTATTGAAGGTCCCCTGGCCAAATAGTTGATTGATGTTGGAAGCAATTTCCGCTGCTTTACATCCCATTTTGAACTTAATCAACAAAATTGATCGAATTAGCTAATCTCCATCTCTCATTTGACAGCCTCAAATAAACCAGAATAAATATTGAAAAGGAAATGTTCAGCAAAAAGAGAGCAAAATTCAGGCTTCAAAATGTTATATCCCATCAACATATTTAAATATAATGATTTATTCCAAATAAGATTCTAAGTTTCAAGTAACAAAAAAAGAATTATCTTTGCACCAACTTAATATTTACATATCTTGAGATAAAGAGAGTCTTCAAAATAACTTTAAGCCATTAGGAGTTTTATTGTCAGGTACAGAGGAAGGTAATCCATTATAATCACGTATAATGTTATCAAATAGTAATCGTTATTATAATCTGTCAGTCCAAAACACATTTAAAATGGGTTAAAATTTTGAAAAATCAAAAAATGAATTTCATATTAGTTTTTCATAATGTGAAGTTATTCTTAACGATGAAGTTGATGAAATAATTTTGAATTCATAACAATGAATGTAAATGTTCTATTTTTTTTAGATAATATACTTAATGCTATCAGCTGTTTATATTTTATCAAAAAGACTCCATCCCCAAGTGACCACAATTAGCAACCTGATGCTCAAGAGAAAACAGTGAGTAATGAGATTATAACCTACTCAAAATGTAACGATGAATGTTATGTTTCTTAAAAAAATATTTGTGTCTTTGTTTATATTTGTAAGTAATCTTAACTTCTTGAACAGTGTTTCTAATCATGTTGTCAGTGCTATTCTTCAAAAAACATAAATGAGTTTTGAAAAGTCAATTTTCTGTTATAATTAACAACATGAAAATGAATTTGCCCTTATTTCATATATTCCAGTTACAGCAGTATATAAACCTTAGATAAGATCATGATTCAGCTGTTCACTCTTACCTCCTAATGCCACATCACATTTATTCAGCTGAAAAATTGAAGTAAAATAACAAATGATTTATTTAGCCAAGTTTCCTTCCCTATCTTAATTATTAATCTCAGCATTACTTTAACTCAGGCAGTGACCATTCGAAAAAGTAAACAGCTTGCCATGTTCATCATGTAAAGTAATTTTCCGTTCATCGTACAAAACTACAACTTCAAAGTATTTCGGTTGCTTCTCTACAGTGTAGCCAATTTAGATATTTTATACGAAATTTAGATAATTCAAAAGTCGAGAGAGATAATTTGTAGAGACTATGAAGAAAGATTTAAAATCTTTAAATTTGTATTTATTTTTACTTGATATCTAGAGAACCACGGATCCAAACAACTTCAAACTCGACACTGCACTGCCTTGTGGGCTGACCAATGTGTCTGGTGAATTTCAAGTTTGTATGATCGCCAGTTGTTGAGTAATCACATTGCACATACACACACACACAGATTTCTTCATTTTAACTGAGACAATAAATTTGGTTTCAATAGTATCATTATCATTACCAGTGTGCATAGGTTTTGTGAACATTTCAACTGTCTTTTTATCTTGAAGCAATGGCTCAATGGTAAAAAACTCTAAACTTTAGCAATAGACTATGAATTGTGGAACAACAGATAATCCAGGATTAATTAATTGTAATTAATTCTAAAATTGGGAGCAGCATATAAAGTCATGTTTCATTAGACCTGATATCGTGTTATCAGCCACTTGTGTGTTGATCGAAAACTAGGATTATGTATTCAATGAAAAACTGGATTATCATCCAAATTAAAGTCTGTTGAACAAAAACATTCGTGTAAACATTGGTGAAATTGACTGCGATAAAACATTTCTAAAGAAAGCTCATTCTTTCCATACTAATGGTGTCTATCCAAAAGGTTTGACTAATTTTAAAATTAGGACATAACATTGCCTTATCCACTGGTAATGCGACAAAGCACTTGGAGTGAACATTACTACAGTGCAAACTGCTCAGCATTGGTTCTGTAGATTTGGGCCTGGAAATATGGATACCTATGATAAACTTTGAGAGAGGCCTAACAATGTTGAAGAATTATAGACAGCAGTGGCCAATGACCCACAAATAATGGTTCAATCACTTTCTGGAGACTTTGGAACTTCAACAGCAACCATATTACATCATCTCAAGGGAATATTAAAGGTTAAAAAGGTGGGGAAATGGGTCTCATATGAACTGTATTAAATGTTCCATAGTAGTACTGTATCCTACACCTTTCAGCTGACTGTCTAAGCCTAAAGAATTAGTAAAGAAGTCTTTCAGCATCCTCCATATCTAACTGACATTTCCCATATATCATCTTTTCAAGAATTTAAACTTCATAGCCATGATAAAATATTCAATGATAGCAAGGCCAATCAGTGAAATTGTTATGATAGGATGCATTCTAGCTCTAAGAAGATTCAAACTCACCAACTTTTTGTTTATGAGACCAGTTCTCTATATCTTTGAACTATAGAGGCCTACAAAATAGGGAGTGAAAGACACATATAAATCTTTGTTATTTTGCCACACTATAATGAGTTGATAAAAAATGAAAAGGTAAGGTAGGCTGCAGGTTGAGATAAGGGTACTTCTACACAATGTTATCTAAAGAGGATACGAGAATTCAGATACAATGATAATGATAATCTATGCTATAATGAACATAAGTTGACACTTTTGGCGCCAAGTTTTTCACAGGAAAATGTTCCGCACAAAACTGCAACCACCTACCATACAAAAAGAACTCACTCGATCCTTCAAGCTGGGGATGCTTCTTTCCTGAGTATACCATGACTGACTGCTTACTTGAAGAGGTGATGACAGCCCCCTAGGAACCTTAAAGCTGGATTTGTTAATCATTTTCTAAAAGTATACCTAAACTTATGTCTGTGTCAGTATGTTTACGCAGTAATTTGAAAGGTCAGCATTCGGTATTTTTAACTAAGATTCTTGTATTCATTTTGGGTAGAAAATTAACACATCAGCAACAGTAGTAGTAGTTGTAGTTATTTTATCAGCAGCCTGTGATCAGACAGACATACGCTTACACAGCAGAACAGCCATATCTGTGTCAGTGAGTTCACTTTATCAACTTTCTCTCCTTTTATGTCTGTTGTCACAGACTGACAACTCGTAAATTATATTAAGGATGGTTCAGCATTAGATTGCTGAATTCAGACTTGACATTTTCAGCTATTTTTTTTCAATAATGTTTTCTTTTAAATATTTTGTCACTTATTGATTATTCAGTAAGAATTTCATTTTATTCATTTAATTCTATTTCATTTTATAGGCAAGAATGGAACGCCTTTCAACTGATGAGTTTCTTATTTCAAAGATAATGACTAAGCTTAAAACAGTTTTGCACAAGTGTGAGGCAGTAAGTGAGGAATTAGGTCACTGCAGAGTGGTGTGCAAGACAAGTTCTTTATCTATCATAGACACAAGATCCGGGAAGTGAGGGGCAGCCCCCCTGAAAAAACATGTAAATTTCAGGAAAATTAGTGAAATTCCAAATTATCTTCATAAACGTTGCTTTCATTGTAATCAAATGTCAGATATCTAATAACATCGATTAACATTTGGGCAGTGGTGAGCCTATGGTTGGTGTCACCAGGGGTTGTAACCCCCCCCCACACACACACAAAATTGCTCTCTTCTGAGGATATCTAGAATTTTGGAGATCCTTTTTGTATTCATACTATTCATCATGATTCTCTCACATGATTGAATGTGATAGTATACACCTACATTTACTAGCAATTCTAATCACCTTTTATTTTCAATTTTTCAGGCCTGACTTGGTGAAATAATATGAGAAAAATAAGTATGGGTACCATGAAAATGTTTTTATTAAGTATCTTATTTAACTACACAATAAAACTAGGAAGCACTCAGAGAGCATATATCTCTGCCAATATCAGGTAAAGTAATTGTACATAGGTCCATCCCAAAATTTAGTCACTTCTACGAATTTACTTCATAATTCGAGAACTTTTGGAGATACTGAGAGGACAGAGATGAGATTTTGGCAATATGAAGTGTGGACACGGAACTAGAGCTCAAGAGAGATAATTATGCATGCATTTACCACAAAATTTACTTACTTATTTTATGGCCAACTTTCCATCCTCCCACAAAATTCCACTGAGAGATACTGGATATATTGTGGGGGCAGTCATGAGCATATACAAAAATTTATGAATAGAAAAAAAAATGGAAAAGGTGATCATGTTGAAAAAAAATTATTGCATAAAATACTCTTTTCATCAGTAGGCAATGAATCAACTGATGTATAATCATCCATCAATTATTTTGGTAAGAGCTCCAAATTGGTAATTATAAGACCCAGCACTCACCTGGTAGATAAGTTGTGAATTTTTTTCCCTTTCACTAATGCTTTCAAACTTCATTCTCCAAGCACTGTTGGATTTCAATATAATTCTTCTAGTTTTGACTGTTTGTTACAAAACCATTTTTCTTTCTAGTCAAAGCAATAAATGGTTTGTTGTTACAATATCTTTAGAAGAAAGGGATTAGCAGGGAGGTTGGAACTTATACTAAGTTAAAACTTGAAAGGATTAAAGGAAAGAAATGGAGGAGAAGGAGAAAATGTATACCCCCGTGGGGGTAGGCAGTGGGTTTTGGATCTAGAGCTCTAATTTGCTCAGTATATATCTATACAGGCTGCCATCAGCATAAACAGCAGTGTCATCTAGACATGTGCTTCAAAATATATATATATATATATATGATAATACCCTATATAAAATAACAAACTATATGTATGATATAAGCTATATATTAAGGGATATAGCTGAAAGGGAGGTTGTGTTTGATCAACACTGCTGGGGTGTTATGTTAATATAACTGTTTCGTTTTTTTTCTTTTTAAATCCCTGAAACGGTTACTTGGTAAACAATCAATGATCTAAACAAGAGAAAATTTACATGTAGTACCATATTACCAAAGTACAGGTAAAATTCGAAAAAAACGCTGAAGAAAATTATATAAATGGGAAATAAGTGACTGAAGTGACACAAACAAAAAAAAAAAAAAACTTTTTTAATGTTTAATATTTAAAGCTGTAACGCTTTCTAGACTATATATATATATATATATATATATATATATACCATAGCTTGCAAACCCTTGGTTTAAAGGGTGAGGCTCCACCATGTGTATATCATACTTCACCTTAAAACTCCATTGCGCAGGTCTTTGAGCCTTTCATGTATAGGCCCCATGGACTTAGACTTGAAAAACTCTTCCAGATTTTCATTTGCAGAGCCAAAACATTGTTTATTGCAAACAAAAAAAATGCATACCACTAAAATATTTCTATTTACTAAAACTCTCCATATTTTTTGCTTTTTAGTTATATCAAAACAAGGCGGCAAAAGTTGGCTTTAAAAAAAATTGGGGAAAAATCAGTTTTGTTCATGAAAAGAGATGCCTATATTTGTTTTCTGTCCTTTTATGACGACACCAGCAGCAGTGGCGGTAGTAATAGTGATGTAATTACAAACACGCAGATACATAGCTGTGTGCTTTATCATACTTGAACACACAGACACAGGTTTTGCTTTACCTCCTCCTCTATACTTTGGTGTGACAGAAACCTACGAACCAAACAGTTCTTTTTGAAATGAAAGTTTAAGCTAAATATATTCAGTAGTGATCAATGAAATCCACACTTTGGACTAGTATAAAGCATTTGGATTTGAAAATCTTTACATTGTTGCTACTGACAAAATAAGGGCAGTTATAGAAAAATCTAGATGAACTGATAAAGAAGTAAATTTCCAAGTTTCAGAATTCTAATTTATTTTTTTTTTCAACAAAATCATTTTCTCTGGATCCGCAGAGAATGATTTACTCACAAATTAAATTCATTAAAAATATAAGTTTCTACATAATCACCAAAGTTAAGCAATGTTCAGTATGGTCAAAGTAAAATGAGTAACGACTTGATGTGATACTGTCAGATGCAGTTGAAAAAAAAGATAATAGTTTGTTTATCCTCACCAAAAAAATCAAATTCTCGCAAAAACTAATATCAATATGATATCAATCTTCTTTGGCTAATTTTCAAAATTAGTTCTCTATAGCACAAGTGTTCCTTTAAAAAATTTCTTATTTATACATTTTCTGGTGTTTGTGAAAATAAATCACTCAATTTGTGAAAAAAATTCTATTAATGCTGCTATATGCTAAGAGTATTACCATGACTGGTAATTAAATATTTTTCATTTTTATTTTGAATACCTATATTCACCAGTTACTAAGACATCTGAATGCAAAATGCCCCACCTAAGATTATGATCTTATATGTAAAAAAATTATCTTTTCAGCGTTTCCAGCAGCAGATACCCTGCCTAAAAAAAAACAAAAAAACAAATATGGCAGAAGAAAAAGTCACAAATGAAAAGAGCGAAAGAATGTTCAACAAAATAGTTTGTTTTATTTCAAGTTAATGAAATAATTGGGGGAAAAATCCAATTTCAATTACCTGATGAAGGGAGACAAAAACTGATCAGCACAAAGAAATGAGAAGAAAAAAAATGGTGCTATTTAAGCAGATATAAAGCGGTAGCTTATTTTACTTAGTGAGTGCACACTAGTACTGGGATAATGTTGGAAGTAGAGCGGCAGTGTGATTCAAACACTGTGGCTTACTTTCATAAAGATACATCTTGGGAAATATCAAGAACAGCCTTTTTTTTCTTTATTATTTCTTTTTAGATGCCAATGTTTCTTTTTGAACCACTATTTATATAATTATGAGGCAAGAAAAATATCATCATTTCATGATCATTAGTAAGTAGCTTGGATTAGAAATAAAAAAAATAAGTTTCCAGTGAGACTTGAACATGCATCCCTTATCCTAGGGAGCCTGTCTTAACACAACAGTTGCCTTGCTGACTAGGTTACAAAGGCCATCAAATGCAGTCATTCAAATCTAGCCATATAGCTATTCTTTACTTTCCCAGAATACATGGATATACCACCATCTTTATTTACATATACAAGAAATATTGATTGTAAAATTATTTTTAATTTCTTACAGAATGCATTGTCTGTTAATATTTTTTGAGTATTTCATTCATCTTAGTATCAGTTGCTTTTTATTGCAATTCCCTGATCATCATTCCACAATGATCGGTAATCAAGTGGCTGCTTGTTAATTTCCTGTTTTCCTTCCTTCCTTCTCTTCCACCTCTCATTAACAGTTCTGTTGCAACCAACTGAGTGATAATCCATAATCTTAGTACAAAATGTATTTCGATTCTACTTTTATTCAATTGGATTAATCTTAAAGTTACAAACCAAACAAGTTACTTATTTGAGTTATTTCCCTTCCCTTCTCGTTTCCTCTCACTCAGAATATTTCTATGAATCCAGAGTTGGTCTTTTTTTTTTTTCTTTCTTGTTATGAACTATGGCCCCAGAAAGAAGTTGGTTTTCCGTCTCTTATCCGTGATCTTGTAACAAACGAGCTGAAGGAAGAGACACAATTTCCTATAAAGTGCTTTGATTTTTCCAAGATAGCAAGATCAAGTTGTGGCAGCCAAGGATCATAATGAAATACTTGCACCTGTTTTTAAAAGAAAAAATTAAATCAATATTACTATTTCAAAAATATATATTGCAGGCTACTTTCGGACACACTCAAACAGACAAAAGAAAATCATATTTGCATCAATTGACTGGATAGATTTGAAGAATAAAAATCATAACATGAACTATACTATGTTTTTTTGTCAGAGAAACAAGGTGTACATCAAAATATTAGGTTGCTAAACATGAAATTTTTTTTTCCAATTTCATAGAGAATAATGCTAAAATGAAACATTTACTAATGCAATTTGTACTTTCTTCTGATTCAATGTAAATAGAGATATAATTGGTAATTATTAGATGTTTTTGATATATGTATACATTTTGATAAGTTTTATCAGGTTATCAAGAGAATTTTTTTATTTTTTTAGTAATGCTTTCATTCTTCTATTTTTTTAAATATTCTGGAGAAATGCTTCAAGCAATAAATATATCAAGTAAAATGAGTTTGGGAAATAAAAACAGAAGATAATCAAACCTTTTGGGCTTTCAGATGTCTTTGTAGTTTTTCTATCATGGGGTCTTTGTCTGTAGCAACAAACACAACTTTTACTCGAGTCTGCACAACAATGTTTTTCGTCAGTCTGAAACAATAATAATAAATAGCTTATATTTTATGATCTTAATGGTTATCAATGTACCAAGAATGTGAGAAAGTGTGATAATGCAATTTTTGGATGCAGTAATATAATAGAAAATAAAGATATTGCAAATTATTTTATATACTGGTTATGTTATTTTTATTCCTTATTCATTCTATACTAACACACTATTCATCAAAGATAACAAGATTATTTACGTATCGATTGGCACTTCTGCCTAAGATCAGCTGTGCACTCTGCCTAGGATCAAAGTGTCATTCCGTAGTTCTCACCCAAGGAATAAAGTGTAGTATCCGTGCACTTGTAGAAGAAATGGAGAGATAAACAAACAGAAAAAGTTACACGGATCATTCTACAGATAGATTAGGAGTTAGCAATCATTTTTGAGAACAAACTAATGTTGTTTTGTCAACAGACCATAGACGTTTGATAAGTTGAAAAAAATATCTTTTCAACTCACAAATCTAAAAATTCAAGTGATCATTGATAATGAAATTTTTGATCCAATTTCTTTTTAAGGAAAATTTCTCCAAATTCTTTGACTTGAGTGTAGATCAGATATACCTTTCATATTTTGCACTTATGATCCTGAAATACATCAATATAAAAAGGTATGATTCATATGTTTCTCATCTCAACATTTCAAATTGTAGCAATGATCATGGATATTTCTATGAAAATTTTTAAACTTATCACGGCAATTTAATTTTGCCAAAATCCAGTCCAACTTGCAGGCTGGAGCCGACTTTATTTTTTCAATGCAGCAACTAGAAGAATTTGGGAGAGTAAATTCTTCATTCTTTATCTTTCCCATCAAATTAAACAAAACCGATATATAAAGTCAACACTTGCCTACAATGATTTGAAATCACAACCAAGTGATTGGTAGGTGGCTCTTTTACCAACTGAGCCAAACTGACAAGTTTTACATATCTATGAAAATTTATGTTACATATACACAAGGGCTTACAGTAGCTGCCACCATATCAAGGTGCAAAAATAAGATGAATTAAACAAAAACATTTCAGTGGTCAGTAAACAAAATATCAGAATTTCCTTTGTATCACATGCTAAAACCTAATAATCGGTAGGCATTGAAATATCAATCACTTGTTTTACAATATTACTGTAACTTGAACAAGATAAAGTAAAAAATCCATTTGTAACATTCTGAAGATTGCGTAAATGAACAACAAAATATTAATAAAATCATAGAAGACAAATAATGAAAATCATAATGTCATTCAATAGAAACCATCATGTGACCAACGTTTTTTAGCAGCATGCCGTGTTGTGGGTGATCAATTAAAAAATTGGAAAAAGGAATGATCAATGAATGTTACTTCTCTCACCTTTTGTTGGGCAGTGATCACTAGAAAAGTCTGAATTTTCGAAAAATAAGCACAAATGCTATGGGATTGATTTAGCATAAATTTGGATGGCAAATTTAACTGCTACTGAAAACCTATTGGTGGAGGGGATTTTGAAAAAAACAGGAAAAACTTTTCTCAAGACATAATAATCGCTAGACCAACTCAGAAACTGAAGAAACCTATGTTGACAGTTTTGGTAAATGGTGTCTGATAATGCTAGTGCAAATTGTGGTCAGGGACCTGGGAACAGAGCCTAGCAAAATGGCAGAAAATTTACAATATAAGTCCAAACTAAATTGGCCCCTTGGTTTTTTAGTGATCCAACAAAAAACAAGAGATGTAAATTATCTATCCATCACCCCTTTTTCCAATTTTTTTAATTGATCAACCCCAACACAGCATGCTGCTAAAAGGTGATGGTTTCTATTGAGTGATTAACCTGACCTGTTCACAATTATTATTTTCTTATTAAGATTTTTGTTTTAATTTCAGTAACTCTATATCACAACTTTTTAGATTGTCATTCCATGGCTGTCAGGAAGCAGCACAGAAACTAGTCAAAAAATTAATGACAATGAACTATACTTCATCTAATTATAAATTCAAGATGATAAATCTGTTAAATCCATTTCTAACATTAATTATTACTAGTAAAGAAAATATGTTACATATTTTAGGTTAAACAGAGAGAGTAAACATTGAAGAAGGAGAGGATATCAGGCTTGAAATCTCCCGCAAAAATCTCATGTATAAAGGTTTGGTTTCATGAACTCATTTCAATGAAATTCAATTTGTTTCATCTGAACACTTTTTTGAGAGACCTTTTCTACTTCAATACCAAAATAGCAAGAAACAGTTTCAAACCATTCTTGAATAATGAACATCTGTGAAATGCGAGTGAAATTCAGTTTATGTGTGATGTTCGTTCAAGACTAAGAAACAGAAAATATCAGGAGAGACATTCAACAGCTGGGCTAAATTAGTCTTGTTGGTTATTATTTTGCCAAGCTGTGTCCAAGGTCAATTGACATACATACAAAAAGTTCACAGAACTACTTTGTTTTGTTCCTAACATACAGATGTAAATTAAATACGTGAATAGATGCCAAATAAATCATCTAAACTCAAAAGTCACGCTCTTTACATTAAGGAAAATTTAATTTCCAAAAGGATTCAAAATAGGTTGACAACAATTCCAAATTCTGTTCAGACAATTGAAATCCTTCATGTTTATAATGTTAACACAACATTTTGGCTGATCCATTCTTCAGCCTTTGTCAGGTGATAATCCTGATGAAATATGTTGAAGTAATCATAAATGCTGATGGAGAAAAGCATATATGCTTGCAATGTCCATCTTTTCCAGAACTTGTTCAAGATGTGATCCCACCAATACACAATAATCAATCTTTAGAGGCATCACATATAAAATGCATTTATCTGAGAATGTCATCTTTTAGACACTTTTAAAACACCAAGAAGAATGGTGACAACTGTTTCAGTAACAAGTACGTTTTTAAGGGGTAGAGTTGCACGTCCTACACAACTTCTTTACCCTAATCGGGGACCAGCTATGGTGACTACCAAGCTGTAGATGTTATCTGTAATCTTCTCTTGAAACATAAACATCTTTGGTTGAAACTTGAACTCAGCCCACCAATTTCATTTCCGACCCATCTGCTGAGAGTAGTGACCGTTATGTATCCATATATACAAGTCAAGAGTCAGAAATGATGAACAAGGGGCAAAGTAACACTAGGGGACTGATAATAATTTTTCTAAAAGCTGCCCAAGACATAATAACCAAGTCATTATTTACCTGAGAATTTCTTCTTCAGAGGGTAAGCACATCTTTTTAGTCACAAAAGTATTTTTTTCATAGCCAAGACATTGTGGTGATGCCATGTAAGATGTTAAAAGATGTTTTTCAAGGTGAGCACAGGCATTTACCTGAAGTAAAAAGGCATAAAGTATACTTTAGAATTGTGCATGATACAAAAAGTTATTTTTGTAGAAGATATTTGATTATAAATATCATGACATATGAACAACCTAAATCCAACAGTATTTAAACCAATGTTGTGGATTGTGGTGACAAGGAAGAAAATATGAAAGTTATCAATCAATTATTTCATTCAGATTAGCATATTCATCTTTATTGTAATAATCACAATATTTCAGCTCATGAGATCTTTAGCTTTTTTAATTGTATTTGAAAATGGAATATATAGCAATAGAAAAAATGACAAGTAATGTCAGTAAGAAAAAAAGAAAAAAAAAAGTAAAAACTCATTTCAGAAATTTAGATAAAAAGGGATTAGTTATTCTAATAACAAATTATTACACTTGTACATTTATCCAACAGATTCTGGATATTTCGCAGTGAAAATTTAAAGCAAAACTTTTTTTTATAAATTATTACATCCTTCTATATACAAAAATTTGGTTATCTTTAATCATGTTTGTGTGTATGCCTAGCAGTAGTGAAAAAGAGGGCAAGGTGATACAGATAAACACACATCAGCAGTAGTCCAAGTATAGAGAGTTAACTGGCAAGAACCAGCCTATTTTTTTTTTTTTTTTAATGGTTAAGTATTGTAAACCAGTGCTTTTCAAACTAGGGGTTATGAGACGCCTCCAGTGCCACAGATCATTGGGATTTGCAGAAATATTCAGAATAATTATGCAACAAGAGTTTTTTTCCATTTCTGTACAAATATTCACTTCTCTTGATACTTAATGCAAAATGACTCAATGCTATTCAATAATATCATGAATACAAATATTTTTCTGTTACATTTTAGTAATCATCTCTTGAATTGTATTTTTCCATGATTAACACTAAACACTGTAAGTAATATTGAGCAATTTTCTGTTTGTGGTGAGGGGATTAGTCGATATATTCTGCTACAGTAAGATTACAACTAAAGATCAATTGTATGTGCCTATCGCTACTCATAATGAGCATTTGATAGTTATCTCCCTTGACAAATATAGACATACCCGTGGCATATCATGTAAGTAGATTTCCATTGTAAACTAATCTGATAGGTGAAGTGAAAATCCTCACCCAATCTACTCCGTTTCGTAAGTGGATGCCTACAAACTGTTTGCCTTCAAAGTTGTCTTCAATGTAATGATTGGCTTGCTTCTCAATCGATTCTGACCACAGGAGGTATTTCTGCAAAAGAACATATTTCTCCTCGACTGGGAAACTGGCAGGAGCACCTCGCATGGCAATTACTGGGTACTTGTGAGGAGGATACCTGGAAAATATTTGTTGAAATATGTCAGTAATTGACTATAAAAACAGCAAAGAATTTGTACATCAATGTATTCATTTGTAGTATTTCTTGTTTACTCCAGTGGAGAGAATCTGTATCTCTAACAAAATCCTTCTGCTGGATGGGCTTGTACACATACACATAGAAAAATCTCCAAATATAACAACAAGTAAAGCAAAATTCATTTTATAGGGATCTCAAGAAAATTACGCCACCCCCTACACACATCCCAAGTCAGGCCTGCACACACACACACACACAAAAAAAATTAAAATATAGATTTTAATGCCAAAATAATAATTTGTCTCCCTCAAATGCCACAATTGATAAGTTTGTATGACATAACAGGTAAAGAAGTGGTGCAGCTGTGGCGGCCACAGTATGTGGACAGGTTTTAACACAGTATGATTGTTCATGCTAGAAAGCTGAGGCACTCTATCCCCAAGTTGGCAACTGCTCTAGGTTTTCCTTGGGCAACAGTACTGAGGATATACCAGGTATATATCAATCAAGGACAGACTTCAGCAGCGTGTGAAAACCGCGGGCACCCACAGCTGTGGCAAGAACTGAACCATTGGCGACTGACAAGGAAGATAACCACTCAACAAAGGGGGAACATTGCATCAAATCTCATCACATCACAATTCAATTCTGATGCCACTCAACCCATCAGTCAACATACTGTACAGTGTATATTGCATTCTGTGGGGTTTTGTAGTTGCCAACCAAGAAGGGTACCATTAATGATACCATGGCCTCACTTACTGTGCCTCAGATGTGGAAGACAGGCACTGTGGTCAGACGAAGCAAATTTCCAACTTTCTCAGGTAGATGATCAAGTTAATGAGTGGAGAGACTGCATGAAGCTATGGATCCAGCCTGTGAAATGTGAGTTTTGTACCCTGGCGACAGCCCTATAATGGAGTTGGGTGATTTACAAGGACCACTAATGAAACTAGAGTCTGTCATGACAGGTATGACATACACAGATCTTATCGTGAACCATTTGCAATCCATTATGCTTGCCTTGTTTCCTGGTGGTGATGGTTTGTTCCACCAAGATAATGCAACCCGATTGAGTGTGAGTGACACAAAACTGATTCCCATAACACTCGATTAACTTACAGGTACTCCCCAAAACCCAGTGCTGCCCAAATTTAAAGCTCATTGAGCATGAATTGGACACATTGCAGGCATTATTTAGTTTGCTACAGCTACACCTAACCAACACAACTCAATTATGGACAGCCCTGGAAGATGCCTGGATAGATATAACAATAGCAATGACTGCAGTACCTTGTAAACCCCATGCCTCACTGCATAGCCACTGTTATTCATGCAAAGGGTGGAGCTACTTGTTATTTTGGCACTTTAGTACCAAACTTCTGTGCCATAGTGCATTCATCCTGCTCAAACTATTAACAACTCTATGAAAATAAAATTTATCTCTTTAGGTACAGCAGAAGTACCCTCCCTTGCTAGGGTTCATCTATGCTGCTCATGATGTCATTGCTTCTTTTATGTTCCTCAAAGTCTAATCCACTGCTTCGAAGGCACATTTCTGAGCCATTGAGCATTTATCGATAATAGATAACAAAAATTAAGTTGGTTAAAATTTGAAAAATAAAACTTGAGGAAAAAAGAGTTATTTCCTCTTTTTGAAATTTGGAGCGAAAGAGTTATGTCCCTTCTCATGAGTTTTTTTATAAGTGAAATTCAGTAAAATTTGAGGAAATATTTTTTATCTACTCATATACACACTCCGAAAAGGTCAAATAGCCCATGATCTTTGCAGTGAAAAGATAGCCCCTATGCCAAATTTCAGCTTCTTAGGTGAATATTCGTGCCCTACATATATATATATTTTTTTTCACTCATTCTTGCTCTAAATTGCAACAAGATATCCAAATATTTTTGACTCGGGCCAGAAAATAAAAAGTTAAAGGAGTGATCTCGTGATGTTCTGAAAAGGATAAAAAATGAAAACATCCATACTCAGGATAATCTATCAAGGGGTTAAAAAGTGTATCAGTTATATTTGAAAATTATGATCATTATCAAAGAATCAAAAATATTTACATTTCTTTCCATTTATCTGGTTGAGTATATGAAACGGAGACAACTTTGTTTGCGTTGAAATCAACATTAAGTCCATCCCAGAATTGTCCAAATGGGTTGCCTGTAAACGAATCAAGAAGCAAAATGATATTTCAGAAATAATAATGAAGAAATATAAACATAAATATATCATTATATATAATAAAAATGCTACTTGCATTGTACCCATAAAAATGACAGGCTTATTTATGCATGGATCAACACTTCCACCTAGGATCATAGTATCTGTGTGCTACGCCTAGGATTAAATTGATGCTTCCCAGCATCACCACTTCTACTTAGCATCAGAATATAGTATCTATGTAATCATTGACACACACACACACATATATATATATATATATATATATATATATATATATATATATATGTATATATATATATATATATATATATATATATATATATATGAATACACATCATATGGATATCATAAAGCTTTGTAGCACTGGGTTATTTATGAGCACAAATGGACAATAATCACAAAACTAGAATAATCATACAACAGACATTCCTTGGTTAATATTATAGGTTCCTGAAAACAGCCTCTTTAACAGAAACAACGTTAATTAAAACAGATTTTACCATAGAATCAATTGAATAAATAGAGGTTATGTTCCTTTGGTATGCCAAAAAATGGGTTGATGTTCCTGATACTTGATCTTTACATTGATATTGCTGTTGGTGTTTAAAAAACATGTCCAGTATTTGTTGATGTACATTGCTTTTTTTTATCTGTTGGTAAAATTCCCTCGAACACTTGTACCAAATGGTTATCCTTCAATTGACTTGAGAATTTTTTTCTCTTTGAAAGTCTTTGTTAGCTGCTCATTGTTGTTCCATCTACATGAGATTATTTGATAATTCCTCCCTACGTGATTCTTGTAATTTCACTATATTTCTTACCTCTACTCCAGTTAAACAAGCTTGCTGTACAATTCCAACAATATGTTCATAAACTTTGTTCATTGATGGCTCAAATACGACACAGTTCATATTTGTTTAACTTCTTGCCATGCATAAGAAAGATTGACAATAGCGTCATGCACAAGAGAGATTGACAATAGCGTCATGCACAAGAGAGATTGACAATAGTGTTATGCATAAGAGAGATTGACAATAGTGTTATGCATAAGAGAGTTTGACAATAGTGTTATGCATAAGAGAGTTTGACAATAGTGTTATGCATAAGAGAGATTGACAATAGTGTTATGCATAAGAGAGATTGACAATAACATCATGATGTTATAGGCATATAAAAATACCCTTACAGTAGGCCTATTTTCATTGTCTTGTAAACTCAATTGATTTCCTAAATGTGCATCAGATATAATGGGCTTTGAAAGAAGCAATAACCCTCTGATCCATCAGTTGGATCAGACAAGATGTGTGTGAAGGCAGAAAAACTACTTGAACATTATCTAATGTCATCCAGGTTAGGTGGGTGAGCTGAAGCATTATCAAGAAGCGATGCTTTGTGTTCAAGGTTATCTCCCCTACAATATTCCTTGACAGCTAGGCAGATACATCAAGTAAGTCAGTCTCCAAACACTGTTCTAGAGACGCAGCCAGGGTTGTTGCAGTGCCAAATAATGGGAAGATGAGCTTTTGAGTAGGCTTCCATAGCCCTAAGTTTGAGCTTTAGATCTCCTTTAGTATTACACCTAAGGAAAATAATCATGAATCCAGATGCACATTTTTCTTTCTTTGAATTATATGTTCTGGCTGGCATTATTTTTCAAAATAAGCCCATTTTATCTACATTAAAAACCTACTTTGGTGCAGACTTACCATCTTCAATTATTTTTTTTTCAATACTGCCAGGTAAGTAACAGCTGCCTCATTGTCAGCACTTGCAATTTATAGACTCACCAGTAACATTTTGTGCAAGTTTCAGCCTTCTTAAAACATTTAAATCATCCACAACTTGCTACAATTATCTCAATTCCAGCACTGTCACCCCCTTGTCATTTTGAATGCTCAAATAAACTTAGCTTTTGCCTTTATGAAGAGTAAACAAACATGGACAGTCACATTGATGTTGATTCTCAATCCAGACATTCAACAATCTCTCTAAATTTTCCACAATGCCACTTCTGTTACAAGTCAACTTCATAATAGCTTATGGAGTTACAATTTGAGCAGATAATTTAATCTTTTCGGCATTACTGTATATAGTTTGTATTGTAGTAGGTTTCAAGCCAAGAGCTCTTACTAAGCCCACAGATTGCTGTCCTTCTATAAATCTCTCTAACACACCTAAGTCAATTTCTTTTTGTGACCACAGACAGCAGTGGTAAAGTCTGTACATTTAGCATTCATTGCTCTTGAGCCAAAGTGAAATAAGCATAGGTTTTTAAATAAATGTTTGAAGAGAATGAATCAAATATTAAACAATAAAAAATACGGCACATTGTTTACACAGTGAATAAATGGAAGTCAATCTAATATGTCAAGTCATAAAAATGTAAATTTTGAAACTTAATGTCTTTATAGTCTTTCTCACTTCACTGATTTCTTCAACCCACTTCTTCCTCCGCTGACAACTCATAGATGTTTCTATGGCAACAAGTTTTGAAATTCAATTCTGCAGTGTACAAATTTTGCAATTGCAACTTTTAGAAATAAAAAAATTTCTCTTTTAATATCCCAATCCAGCGGGAACCTCTTTTTCCTACTCATAAGACTATAACGTTTATTCAGAAAAATCACCTAACTTGCCATTCCAACGATGATATTTTTTATCATTTTTAGTTTTCCATTCTTGCTGTCAAAAAGTGACGGCAATAGGCAATATTTAATTAATTTTGCAATTGCATTGTAACTTACATAATATCCAAAACATTATGTAGCTCAGAATTTTCTTATGTTTAATATAATAATATAATGATATAAAAAGTAATATTAAGTAAGAATACAATCAAACAAAATGTTAGAAAGAGTCAATTTCATTACATAAATATACAAATTGATTGTCGTTATCAAAATTATGATTATTATTATTTTCCATCATAAATATTGAAGATCATAGCATACGTAAAATGAATGGATATACAATGATACTTTGGGTTTGATTTTTAAAATTTTAAACAACCGTAATTTAGATATGAGATTAAAATTTAATTATTCTTGAAAATTAAAGATTTCCCTAAAAATAAGGGAAGCAACTTGGGAAGAAAATTACACGTTTTTATAGTACTTATGTATTAGTAATTTTTTTTTTTCTTTTTTTTTTTCTAAATCACTGCACCTGTCATTACCTCCTCTCATATTTTTACAAATTATTATTATTCAATTGAATGTTTGTCCATCCTATCCTAAAAAGAAGAAACCCACAAATCTTAACCAAAAGCCACTTTGTATCAGTTAGAATTAAGTGCCATTTCACGATTATATCTTTATGAGTGATTAGATTAATTGGGAATTATTCTATTGCTTTATTGAACAATTGAAAAAAAAAATTCTTTGCATCTTTTTTCTATTTCATATATTTCTAACATAGACCTCTTTAACTGATATGAAAAAATTCCCAATTTATAGTTTTTATAGCAATTTTTTTTGGGGGGGTCCAATAGCTAAAGTATTGTTCAGGGAGCCATTAAGCTCAATGTAAAGTCACTTTCAATTTATAGAATGTATACACTGAAAATAAAAAATAAAAATAAATAAGGGCAGCTATTCTATAATAAGCATTTGATATACCTGGAGTTAGTTCCCTTGATAATACTGATTATTTGGGTGAGTGCAAACACAGACCCCACACTATTGAATTGCGAATTGAACAGGGAACTGCTTAATTCTCCAAGCTAGAGCCTTTTAATGGTATTGCACTGAAAAAAATACTACAATGCACTATTTTCCCTCAAACCATCGCAAACATAAACAAACAGACAGACATACAGAGATCAGATAATTACAATATAGGTCATATATCACATGATTTAGCAACAATCTTTTTGTAAAAATTATTAGATATTAACATAATTTACCTTCTTTCATTCGACAGTCTCCAGAATTATCTGAAGGTGGTAGGTAGCACCAGCCAGTTCGGTTCCCAGTTGGCCAATATGTTGGTGCCAGAAAGGCTAGAAAGTCTTCAGCAAGAATCACAGCATGGTAAGTTGAGAGTGGTTCAACTTGAAACCACTCATCAAATGGAATGTTCTTCTGCAGTAAAAGAAAATTACAGAATAGAAAAAAACGAAATCAAGATTTGCTAATTTACCAAAATCATTACAGTTTGAATCTTGTCGTCATTAGATTGTGAATCTTTTAGCAGCGCTAAGGCAACAAACTTTGTTTACACTGTAGCTTAGTGTTTTGGTGACACAGTCCTGTTAATTCAATATATATTCACCTGTATTTTAGCTCTCTGGGAGTAATCCAAGAGGTGCAAGAAGATGGTGCTAGTGCTAAAAAGCATTAAAAAAAAAAAAAAGAAAGAAAAAAGAAAAAAATATTATTTATGCTTTAATAGAAGGAGTTACTGAAAAAAATAAGACAAAGGAACTTCTGTAAAGAGTTTGAGTATTATTGGGTCAGATCATCTATTTCATATGATTTAAAGAAACAAAAGGAGCAAAAGTTAAAAGAATGGGTCTTCTAGATCAATCTATATAGTCTGGAAATGACCAGGTCCCAAGCTTGCCAAATAAAAGAGGTTCAACCTGTATTAACCTTTCAGAATAGACTTTGCCTGATTTTCATTAGACCCAAGTTATTTAAACATGCAGTCGATAAGAATTGGTAGATTTCATTGACGAATACAGAAATCCAATTTTTTTTTCCCCCAATAGACTCCTTGTTGTTATAGTAGCAAGTAGGTTTTACAAGGTGAAGTTGCTAGACCCATGCCTAATTGGACTGCCCTACAGGGCTAAAGGTTTTCAACTATCCTACTATTTACCCATTGCTAGGGAAGATGCTGGTTTATGC
This sequence comes from Thysanoteuthis rhombus, assembly GCA_963457665.1. Classification (NCBI taxonomy): domain Eukaryota; kingdom Metazoa; phylum Mollusca; class Cephalopoda; order Oegopsida; family Thysanoteuthidae; genus Thysanoteuthis; species Thysanoteuthis major. Next base: position 29,341,513 of record OY735208.1, read on the forward strand.
CTCCCCCAAAGCATTAGTGTAAAGAGAATGTAAACAGCCTCAGCCAAAATTCAAACTCTGTTCATCATCCCTTTTTCCATACCAGTAGTAATGTTATACCACTCTCCTGAGAAAAAATCCAATTTCCTTTTCAAGTAGCCTCTAAAATGGAGTACCCACTTTTTGGAAAAAAAATTCAACAATTTTAGCTACATGAACTTGAAATGTACAAATGAAAAAAAAAAATCAAATGTTTTAATTCAATAAGTTAACATGTAAGTTCTCATGAGAAATATTTAAAGCTTTTATTGTTATGTATAAGCATAACCAGAGAAAACAATGTCACACATTATATTAGTAGAATATAAAATAATATACACAAGTTTTTTTTTCATTAGTCAGTATCTAAAGTAATTATTAGTATATCCTGATTTGTTTGAATTTTGCTAAAAAATGGTATCATTATCAATATTCTATAGCTAAAAATGTTTTTAACACTACACAAAATATTTCCATAGCCTTTTATGATTATTGTTTCATCTTTTATATTCACTTTGGCTTGCAAGACATGAAAACATTTGTAAGATGGCTCACTAGCGAAAAGGTTTGCTAACTCCTGATCAACAATATTGAAAATTGTCTTTGTTTCAAACCAGCTACACACACCCAAACTCATCTTCGTATGTATTTTCCTATGTAAAAGTTTAATGATAAAAAAAAAGCAACAAAAAAGTCAAAAAGAAAAAGGGTTTTGTTTTTGATACACAACACTTAATTACTTTTCCTCAAAGAAACATTTCTGGTGTTTGAGGCACTTACATAATTATGCAAACTCATCAATTTCTTTGCTTTTTGCACTTGATACGGCTTCATACTATTCAAAGAGTTCAGAATGATCTCAATATTCTTAATGGTTGCCATGCTGTGACAAAGTGCACCCAAAATCTTATGAGTATTTATGCATAACTAAGAAGTAAACAATGGATTAGACCTCTAAAAAGCAAAAAAATAAGTTGGGGGGAAGCAATTCGTATATTCGTAGACCAGTAAAAAAAATTAAATTTTATTAATTTCTTCTTGTCTGATTATATGGAATCTATAAAAAAAATTTTTTTAAATATCCTGAATCACCAATTGCCAGAAGTAAGAAGATTCAGGAGAAAGAAATTTCTTGCAAGATATCTCATCCGTCACTCCCATGTGGTTGAGTGACAGATTAATATTGTCTGAAATTTTGACTCATTACCATCATTCTACAAGTTATTCAGACTAATGTTCACATCCTTGCTGGTTTTATCTCTATATTTTGGCTGATACATTCTAACATAGAACAATGGTTAGCAGCTTAGTCTAGTAGACCATAATTAACATGCACCAGACTGAACTAAGCTTAACAAATAACTAAGATTAAATAAACTGTGATCATCTGCAAAAGTTTACTAGTTAATTTATGATACTTGAGTTCTGTCAATAACAGATGCAGGCATATAGTTTACAAATATGTTACTTAAACATGGATACATGATCTGACAGAATGATTATAAATTGCGTTATATCATATTGAAACTATTAGGAATCATCTCTGATAATCAAACGGGGAATTACATCATTTGGCCTAGACAATGCAAATAGAATAAACAATCAAGGAAAATGGGGCTGCGTCAGGAATTGAACCTGCAACTGATTATATAACACAATTTATAATCATAGTCCACGAAGTAATATGACATGAATAATTTTTTTTACAAGTTGAGTAAACTTACATATGTCCTCCATGGAGGTAAAATAAGGGTTCGATTAATTGCTTTAGCAAATCCAAAAGATCCAAGAAAGTGCTCTGCCTGATTTCCAAAACGACCTGGAGAAAAAAAGTGGAAATTGTATCAAGAAAAGAGAACAAAAAAAAAATTATTCAATAAATTGTATTCATAGTGGTAATGTTGTTAGTGTAAGTTTTGAAAGGAGTTCTTGGTGCAAGGGGGGGGGTTACAACTACTGTAAATGTCAAATATTTTTTTCTTACAAAATTCATTTCAAGTTAGAATTCATACTTTAGCTATAATTCTTTTTCCAAAATCAAAAAATGAAGCTCAGTTATTTTGATCACAGAACTGAGACAAATAATTTACTAAGATCTTCAAGATTAAAAAAAAAGTCAAGATTTAAAAAGAATCTACTTGAATGAAAATAGAAGATTTGGCAACCATTCGGCAGAGGGATCATTTAAAGAAAAAAAAAAAACATATGGAGAATTCAGATAACTGTTTTTGAATATTCATTCCAAACATTAAAAAAAAAAAAAAAATAAAATAAAAAATATGGAGAGTTTGGATAAATGTTTTCGAATATTTAAAAAAAAAAAAAAACAACAAATATCTTATTACTTAAAAAAAAATTATTTATGTATATCTTTATATCAATGCTACTTTCAAATCAACAATGTCTGAAGAGAGTACATAACAGTTTGCATCGACCAGTACTATACTGGATAGACATTGCAACCTACTCATTCTTAATGAAATAAAATTAGATATTTGCATGCTCGTAACCTTGCTTTTGAAATATACCTGTAACTTGGATTTTTAGACAATCCATCTTCAGGTATTTAATAAGGAAATGGAATAGGCTATAGATAGATGAATAACTTACCAAGTTAATCATAAATTAAACACATTTAAATATAGAAATGATGTTGAACTTTGATAACAAAAATCAGTTGATGAAAACCTATTTAAAGTGCAAGATACTGCTTAAATTTTATCTAGCTAAACTTTCTTTACCATGATTAAAAAAACAATAGTGTTTGTTTGGGAAATTCATTTAATTTTATTTTAACCTTCTCAGTAATTTGTATCTCAATAAATTGTACAAATCAGAATATTGTAATCGGTAAAGTGTTGTCATTGAATATCAGTGTCTGAATTGAAGTCAGAATTTAATACTGTATCCTCAATCGTAAAACGACGGGAGATCATCTCAAATAAGTTTCTATACGATATAACGCAATTCATGATTCATTCTTTCGGACCTAATGTGTCTGTTACCTAATACACACTTATTCATGGAAAACACAAGGAGGTATAATCCGGGCTAGGTGGGTATGAAATATGCTAGCCTGTTTTATGCCCCTGGGTCATAAACCTGACTAGCCCAAAATATACTCAGGGTATAGAACAAGCTAGCCCACATTAAACTCAGGTATAGTTTGAGTTGGGGTTATATTTCAGGCTCTTACACTGTATAGTCTAAATCAGTTGTTTCCAACCATTTTTTCACCCCAGTATTGTCAATAATTCCTGGATCATCCGATGGGGGGTGTATCATGATCACAATGTAGGTGATAAGTAAACTATGTCACTTATAAGTGACTTAATTCAATTTCTAAAAGATTTATCTGATGAATTCAGTATCAAGATCCAAAGAAATTAATTTGTTTTTATTTTATCAACAAATATCATTTGCTTTGCAGCCTAGTATCAGTTCACAGGCTGGCGGTTAGGGACCACTGGTCTAAACTACTATAATAAGTACTAGATCTGATTGTCAATGATGATTTTGTGCAAAATATACTTGAAATTGTAGGATGAATGATTAAAAATAATTATTGTTGTTATTGGGTAAAAAAATTAAAAGATGTAAAAAAAAAAAAATCCTCAAACTTGCATAAAAGATTATTTTATCATCAAAATATTTTTGTTATTAAGAAGGAAGGTTGTCCATTTGTAAATATTAAAGTGATGTATATTTGGTAATCAAAATTTTCCTGAAATTTCTCTGTAAAATATAATTTTTACATAATATCAGTGTCTTAACAATATAAAAATATAATTGAAGCAAATCTATATCCTCACATATTTTTTTCTTTTCAAATTGTGCAATTTCCCAGTTTCTTAACGATATAAAATTTTTAAAAATATCCCTGAATGTTTGAAAAAAATTCTAATAATTCTCGAATTTCCGATACATTTACACGAAGTTGTTGACAAAATCAGATTTATAAATTACTATGATAGTCAAGACAAATGATTCCCAACATGGGGCAGATGCTCAACAGTGGAGCATTTTGAATATTTTAGGGGGAAATTCGGAAACTGTATGAGAAGAACAAAAAGCATTCTGTGGCTTAGAACCAAGTCGTGTTAAAACATCTTTGGATGTATTCAAATATTGTTTGCTTAATTCTTGCTTGAGTTCAGCAAAGCCCAAATAGGACTAGCAAAAATCACTGAGGTGCAGAAGACTCTGACTGCAAAGAGAAAAGCTGACGTTGATAGACCTGAGATGGCACAGGAAATCATGAACCCAAAATAACTATCACTACAGACAACTGCCCTGGAGATGCTGACATCCTTGCATGAGAACCAACTTTCAACCTGTACTCTAACTTCTGGATTACTCTGAATATGGCAACAACTCTCCCAGCCACAGTTGCCTCAACTGAGTGAAGTTTTTCAAAACATGAACTCATGAAAACATACCTGCATTCATCAATGGCACATGAACATTTGAGTGGTCTTGCTGCCATCAGCATCAATGCAGAACTCACTCAGAAGCTGTTGGATGATGACCCAATAAATGATTTTGCAGCCAGAAAATGTAGATGTATGCCTCTAAAGTCTGCACCTAGCTCATGCAAGGATTATCATGTCCTGCTCTAAACACCCAGTGTCTGATGATTTTCCCTTGGAAACTCCTCTGGTACACAGGTTTCTGGAAGCAGATACAGCTGTTTGATTTGTTTAAACAGAAAAATTGAGTAGTTAGCATGAGCAGCGATCACTATCATGGCTGAACACACAGAGAAAACTAGAACCTCATCATTGGAAAATGATGAAAAAAACCCAGAAAGGAGTGACTGTTTAACACCAAAGATATTGGAAAAAAACTCAAAAACAAAACAAAAAAGACTCAGATTTCACATACAGCTGCTTTGACACACATTTTCTTTGTAGCTGCCTGTTAAACTGATAATTTACGTTAACTATCCTAATGCTACACTATTATTGCTAAATTTGTTCACTTGGACTATTTCCCCAAGTGTTGTTAATGGCTGAGGCTGTTAAAGGACTCAGCAGCTAATTGTCTCTGTATTATAACAGTGTACTGATTTGTTTACATCTTTGTTGTGTTCTTTTATTGTATAGTACATTGTTAAGAAGAGCGTTATGCAATGGGGGGGGGCATTCATTATTCTTACCCTGTGAGAGCTAAAGCTCTGGCCTAAACTGCACTTTATTTGTTGAACAGCTCAATAAACTACAGGTTTAAAAATGAGGCTGCCTGCTAGGGAAGCTCTTTTGAGCCTCCAACAATTGCTGAATAATACCTGTATACTTGAATTTCTCTGTCTTTGAAGACTTTGTCAAGTTCTGTGACTTTTCTTCTATTTTTGTGCAACTGGTGGTATATTCTCATTTGTCGTATTCTATCAAATCACTTTGTCTTTGCAAAGTTTGTAAAATATATTTCTTCGGATCAAAGATTGCATTCATGTGTTTTTCTCAGGAGTAGGGAGGCGGCATCACAAAGTTATTATGTTTAAGGTATCCAAATGATCAGCACCAACTCTGGCCAATCTTTTGATAGAGAAACGTCATTCATTGCACAGCCATTAAAAACATAATTACTGAACACAAACCAGAAGTAAAATTAAAATGAATGTAATCCATTTAAATCAATACGTTTATTTTCAATTAATTGAAATCTAAAAACTGTGCTAAAAATAGGGGTCCACCAGAATATTTTTTCTATGGAAAGGGACCTTCAGATTTCAAAGTTTTGAAACCACTGGTCAAGAAGATTATCCTTCCAGAGAGTCTGAGATCTCTACATGAACATTACACAGTGAATGCTTGAAGGAAAAGAGTCGGCAGAAAAAACAAAAAACAAAAATAACTAAGAATTAATACTATTATCTATTTCTTAAACAATACACATGGTACTAAAAAAAGAAAAGTAGAGATTATCCTTTCGTCACTTTCTCATTTACTATTTTTGCTACTTGCTATAACATAGACACATAAGAGAATTGTATCTTCGAAATCAAATTGTTTAAATTGTAGACGAATTTTCCAAACAGTAGGAATGGCACTGAAATCTAATTCAGATCTTTTACAATTTCCATTGTCTTCGAGGTATTAAACAATAACCAAACCCAATGATTAAATACGCAGAGGGGTAACTGTCACCGAAGTTAGGTCACATGACCATAATTCCCCAAGTGCTTAGAAAGGGCAATTTTACTACAGTCTGATGTGAACCCGGAACCGGCTCAAGATATAAACATTCTAGCTGATTTTAACAAGATTTCTTAGGTCACAAATTCGATCATGCGTGCGAATATCTTTTTTCAAATCCTTTCCGCTCGAATTCTCGGTGATGTGTAAAAACTAAGTTAATCTGGAAAAGAATCACGAAATGAAATGAACTCGCTTGTACAAAAAGTCAATTTGAGCAATTGATTAAATTTTTTTTAAAAATACGATAGCTAAAGCTACACTCGTCAAAATTAGATTTATATCCCTTCAAAGGAATGTTTAAAAGACAGTTCTAGAGACTTATTTATTTTTTTTTTTTTAGGTTCTTATAATTCTTCGTCTTCGTTTTTCGTCCAGAAAAAGACATATCATTGTGTGTGTCGATATGTTCGGACAAATTTCCTTTGTTATTTGTTTTCTTCACGTTTCGACTGTACACCCTTCGGCCTTCCTCGGACGTCTGTCGTGTCCTGTAATGTGAGCAAAAAAAACAAAACAAAGAACAACAAAACAACAGAGACGAGGAATTTAGTTCAAACAAACTACAGAGAACGATTAAAATATCCCGCCTAACAATATTCAGACAAAAAGAAAGACTCTGTTTTTGGGTTGTTTTTTTTAAAAGTAACATAACTCAAGATAAAATAGTTTTGAAAAATAAACTCCTTTACGCTCTGCTACAATAAAATAGCATCTTGCAAACCATTACAACCTCTATTGCCTTTTCTGGATACTTTTTATCTAGGCTTCTAACTTTTGAATTGAGTTTCAACAACTTTTCTACTCTTCGAAAACAATGTGTCAATTCCAGTCTACAAAACTAAATAACACGTGCGAGCATTCTTTTCCACTCATTATACTTACCCATACAAGGACAATAAATTAAGTAGCCTCGTTCATCCCATACAAAACTTTTTACTAACTTCTTGTCTGCAGATGATAATTTAAACATGAGAAGAAAAAGGAAGAAAGTTCTGTGCATGATTCGGTTGAACGTTGCCATGCTGTGTTGTGTGTCTTGAAAACGGTGCATTACAAACACAAGTTCCTTGTAAATAAGCCGATATTTTTTTCACAGATCTATTTTTCTGGAGCGAGACACTTCTGAACAGCATTACACTTTTCTATTTGCTTGACTTTGAAATGACCGTTGAAATTAATGCAGTATATTGACTACAGAGAAATTTATCTATTCAATTTAGTAAATAGTGTGAAAACTCATTCCCAAGACACAAATAAAACTGATATACGCAATAAAGATACAAATGAGTAACATTTTTCTTTGTCATCAAATTTATGCAAAAGGTAATTATTACATTTCAATGTCAAAAGATTTTCATACCTCCATTTAAATCTAATTCACAAAACAAAACTTTTAATTCACCTTTAGATAATTTTTCAAAAAAGTACATGGTCTCTAATAATCACCACTGCTTAATTTCCAAAAGTCTCTAAAAAGCCAGAGTTCTTGACACCAGTGTTACTATAAATTAAATAGAAGAGCAGTTGAACTACATATCCCAACTCCCAACAAGCCAAGATTCTTGGATTTATCCTTAAACAAGTATTTCATGAGGCAGCAAATGACTTGCTCCTACCATAATTTAATCATATTTCTAGAAGAGCCAGAATGGTCATTTCTCAAGGAGAGATGGATATTGTTATTTTTATTACAGGATGGAGAGGAGGTGTCTAGTATTTAATGGATAAGTGTTGGTATATGTGGGGCAGGGTTGAAGTGGGTATGTTGTTTTTATCTGATCTTTTTGGTTGATGGTGGGTAAGCCTTTTCTTTTCTTTTCTTAAAGGGGTGGTGTATGTGTGCTTGTACTGTTTTTCGTTACAACTATTGGTTGTTAGCCAAACCTTGTATGTTGGTGTAGTAATGTATTATTTCTATGCGATTCTGTTCTAAAATCAGAGTGTTTAGTGGGGTAGCAATCTGAAAATGACTATACCTTTGTGTTACTGTAAAGCATTGGGATATAAGAGCTGCTTCAATGCATCTGCGTGTCAGGGAGTCATGAATTTTCTTGATGAGATGGGATTGGTTGAAATTGTGGTTGTGTATGTTCCTGTGTTCAACCAGGGCATTTGTCCTCTCATCCAGTCTGAAAGCTCTCTTATGTTTGTATAATCTTATCTTGAGAGGTTTTAACATCTCTCCAATGTAAAATTTGTTGCAGTCATTACATGGAGTTGTGTAGACGTCGGCTTCAGGTGGTGGTTTTTTTTGTGGTGGTTTGTGTGTTAAGTCTCTGATGGTTGCTGAGATGTTGGTACCAATGTATATTTCCATCTTGCTCGGGATGGAGCTGAGGTTGATGGTGGTTGTGTTGGTGGGTAATATCATACGTTTAGTGGTGGTGTTGTTTTTCTTTTTGTCTTGTTTGGTGCTTGTTTTATGGATCTTGCATGCTTTCCTCCTTGCTTAGTATATGAAATGTTGTGGATATTGAAGTGAACAGAGGAATTTTTTATGTATTCCTCTTCATTATCAAGGTATTTGGGGCTACATATTCTGAGGTAAAAGCCTATGATTAGTCCTGATTTAATTTTTGGAATGTGTAGAGAGTAGAAATATATGTAGTTGTTCTTGTTGGTGGCTTTACAGAAGATGCTGCTTTTGATAGTGTTGTTGGTTCTGTGTAGCAGGGTGTCAAGGGAAAGGAGTGTATTGTTGGACTTTTCTTCCAGTGTGAATGGTTCCACTGTGTTTATTCTAGCTACTTGGTTGCCTAGATCTATGTGCTATGTGCTATATAGCGAAAGTAGGAGGATGTTCTGGGCCTGATATATTTGGAAGGGCCTAATTCCAGAAATTCCTGAAACACAGGCTAAAACTCCACTTATTGAGGACCCCATCAGTAACCAAAATTTTTGTTAGTAATAATTGGTGTTGAAGCTGAAGAAGCATTGGTTCATAATGAGTGTGCATATTTTTATTATTCTGTTTGACCAAAATTTAAGTAGCCCTAGTGGCTACTTAAATTTTGGTCTTTTTGAGGTGGTTACTTAGTAGGTGTAGGCATTTTTTAACTGGGACGTCGGTATAATGTGATGTTATATCAAGGCTGGCCATAAGTTGGTTTTTCATATCTATGTTTTTAATTTTGTGCATGAGATTTCCAGAATTTTTAAGGTGTAAGGTGCTGATTGAGCCGAGTGGTAGGGTTAGGATTTTTGCTAAAGCTCTAGCTATCTTATGGGGTGCACTGTCTATTCTTGAGATGATGGGTCGTAAAAGAATGTTTGGTTTGTGGGTTTTGGGTAGGCTGTTGAGTCTGGATAGTGTTGGGTAGTATTCTATGAGTTTGGTCCATGTTTTATTTTTGCCTTGTAATATTTTGGGGGGAAGATGTTTTTTTGTCAATGGATGTGGTCTTTGTTTTTTTTATGTGTTATCATCACTGAGGAGGGAGGTGATTCTGTTGAGGTAGGAGTGTATGTCCATGAAAATACCTCCTCCTTTGTCTGAGGTGGTGATATGTATTTTGTTGTCCTTGGCTAGATTATTTAATGCAATGATATATCTGAGTGGTAATAAGTTGTGGTCATTTGTAGTGCAGCACCTCCTATACTTTTAGTAAGGAATAAAATACGAGATCCTTCTTTTAGCTAGGTATCAAAAACGTCACTTCCTTTAAAATCCCCTATAAAACCCCTGGACTCACATGGTCCAATGCTCACTAGGGTCAGTACCCCTAGTTGGTTACACTTCTGGCCCCAGCACTTATTTCTAGCAACTCTTTCTTCCTCTTTCCCTCTCCTTAAGATTATCATTTTGCCGACCTCCCGGCTGATCCGATCTTAACCATTTTTCCACTGTGACCTATCTATGTATTAATTTTTCCCATTTTACTCCACCGATGTTGAGGCATCACACATACACACAGCTACACCACCATGTCCTCTTCACGTGCCTCAAACACGTATACATCTCTCACTCTCATGAATGCAATAGCAATGCTTTTTACTATCTGATAGTCATGATAATCTTTCCTAAATCACTTTACTTCGGGAAACATGTATGGATAAAACTTCGTGTTCTTTGTTTTTCCTGGTCTGTCTGTTGAGTGTCTATCAGTATCAGAGAATAGCCCACATATTATGCACACAACTTGACAGTTTGGCTTGCACACTGAACCCAGTTTCCACGTATACCTTGGTACGATCCAAGCCATATGGATTCACAAGCAGTTGAGACAACTCCACTTTGACTCCAACGCCAGTACTATCAACAACAAGAAAGCTCCCACCTTTCTCTATCTCTTCTTGCGATCGATCAGATTTATGCTATTCTTATATGTATTCCATCTTCATTTGTCAATTGTCGTTTATGTCATTGTATCAAATGTAAGTCTTATTTGTCCATCCAAATCCCTGTGTATTCTTTTTACCTTGTTTCATCTCCGCGTCTAAGTTCATACTTGGCGCACATTCTATTCGTAGATATACCTCTCTCCTTCTACACTTCCAGTCATACCCCCACTACAACCAAAGAACAAGGAGGCAAAATCCTTCCTCGTCCTACATTCTTCGTGTTACCAACTCCTCAACCAGAACTATGCAGAACAATGGAGAAATCACCACAACGATAGTAGTATTGATGGTAGCAGTGATGACTCCTCGTATGAAGCCTTTGTTGAAGTCCGTGTTAGAGTGTCCGTAGTTCTTAGTGATGATGTTAGTGATGTTTGTTTTTGGTATGCTGGTGGCAAACTTCAGTCCGAGGCTAAGAGCTTCCTGTTCGGTGGATGTAGGTATTCTTTTGGACATGTCGTTAACGAGGTCTTGGCTTCTGATATTTTTCCATTCGCTGGTTTTGCAAAGGGTTGTGAATCCGTTTTGTAATTTGTTAACTTATGTGTTGTTGGTTTTGTGTATTTTTTGTTCAAATATGTTGTTTTCTATGTTCTTGTGGGGGTTTTAGGTAGTGTAGTAGGCTAGCTGTATTCCGGGCCTCTTCAAAAGTTAGTATCTCTTTTTGTTTGAGTTCGCTGGCAGAGGCTTCTGAGAAGTCCTGAATGCATTCGGGGAATATGTAATTGGCTGTCCTCAGGATCTTTTGTGGTATATGTATCTATGCATTTGGACTACACCTAGCCCTGACTGTTCATAGAAATTCAAAATTTTGCGCACACTCCCCTCAACAAGTAGAGAAAATGTTTTTCTTTTTTTAAATTCATTGCCAAAATGAGGTGGGGGGGGGGGTCATATTCAATGTAAGTTTCTCCTGAATTGCTCCCTTAGTTTGTGTCCACACTTTTTTTTTTTAATTTGGATATTTTAGCGCCCAGCAAAAAGCACGAGAAGTGACTTATTCATTGATCACACTTTTTCAAATTTTTTTGACTGATCACCTCAACATAACATGCTGCCAAAAGACATTGGTCATCAGGTAGTGGAGAAAAAAAACATTTTCACAAATATCTCATGTTATGCATGTAACTGTTATTGTTGCTATTATTAATCACCATCACCTCCAACAGATCAGTATAAACACTCATGTTGGGTTTAGGTTATTCATGGCTTTTAACATTTATATACACTAGTTTTACCCATGGGGAAATTCTTTGCTTGTCAACACTTCAACTAAAACTAAATATTATCTCACGCCTTTGTATTTCACTCACCTACGTCTGTATCTTCTTGTCTCCTTTATCCCTTCCAATCTTTGTTGCCTGTCCATGATTTTATCTAATTGTTGTGCTATCATGGATAAGAATCATATACTCTAATTTCCGGACTCCATCTGTAAACTACCTTTCTTCCCTTCCCCTCCTATCAAACTGACAAACTTCCTTTCCCCACCCCTAGCCCATAAGTAAACAATTTAATTTCTTTTCACTGGTTCCTTTCTAAATAAAATCACGTTGCCAGAAGACATTGGTCAGTTGGAGGTTGAGAAAAAAATAACGAAATATCCTTTTCACACCTTGAGATTGACCTCTTTGTAAATGCACACATTTTGCCCTGATACCACATGACGTCATTCAAACTTCAGCCATTTTACAAAGGTAAACAAATCACATTTCCAAAAGATACTTACCCTCAGTAATACAAGTAATTTTTTTCTCATTAAAAAAAAAAAAAAAAAGCGGCAATGTTTTGTGCTTTCAATCTCCCAAAAATGGGTGGGGGAAATTTCCTATCAAAGGTAGCTTGTTTTTTCAACTAATATATATTTTTCTCAATCCATTTGCACAAGTCGAATATTAGATGAAAAATAGAGAAAACAAAAAGACAAAAACATAACACGAAGGGTAATTTTTTGAAAAAAAGAAATTTGTTGGAAGACCCTCAAGTTATTTTTTCTCAAAACTGACAAATTAATGGAGGTAATGAAAGTCTTTATGGATTGGAAGTGCAAATAAGGTTTTTCTATTGAATACTTGATTTAATCAAAACTTAACCCAGAGAGGGGGGAGCCGTTTAAGTACAAGTCAAAATTTCAATTGTCTTTAATGATCCAGTCATCAAGTTGGAGTGACACTTATATTCATCTTGGTTTTGGATACGTTCTTAGGGAGCAATTTTTCTAAAATATTTTTAAAACTAAATGTTTAAATATAACTTGATATTTTAAATTTTACTTACAAAACTAGGATTATAAAATAAAATCTAAAAATTTTATTGTGTCACCTAAAACCCAAGTGTTATGGACTAACCACCATTGTCACAAATAAAATAGATACGTAGTTTCAATTTGATCAAAATCCGGACAACTTTTTTTCTACAGAAAATTATGAGAAAAAGAGAGAGGTTCATTTAATCCAAAGAATACAGGGGAGAAATCGTCTCACAAAATTTGAAAAAAAATAAAATAAAATAAAAAAAATAGTGTCTTTCATGCCACATAATTTCTTTAAATAGTATTCCATCATTGATTTTATGAAACATTTTTGATAATTCCAATAGCTCTGTTGTTTATATCTGATTCATTTATTTTCATGCAACTGGATTGAAAGCATAAAGAAATACTTACCCTCAGAAGAAAAAAAAAAACAAACAACCGTTTTATCCTTATTTGATATTGGGAGTGGGGGTTAGTACAGAACATTTATATATATATATATATATATATGAATAAATAAATAATGACTTTTCTTGAGGGTAAAGTAACTTTTGAAAATATGTTATTTGTTAATGTTTGTAAATGATTTGATAGTGTTGAGGAAAAATATATTCAATGTTAGGGTATGAAAAGCATCATTGGTCCAAAACAACAACTTTTCACACATCTCATCTTTCATGCATATAACCATCATTGTTATTATCTACTTTGCCTTTCTCCAACTGTTATGAGTAGGAGTAGGAACTTTAAATTCTGCACACACAATCAAAGAGTAGCGAAATTGTTTTTTTTCAACCTCCCACCCACACAAGTTTCCAGTAGAGGGTTCAATTTACAATATACTTCTGTTAAATTTATGTGAAAAAAAACAAACTTTTTTTAAATGAGAATATATGGGTGTCGGTGATTCATAAGTTCTCTTGGAATGCCTGTCATGATTGTTTTTTTTCATAAATTTTCTTTATCAGTGCAGTTTTTAACATCAAGTGAATGAAGGTGTGAAACTCTTCGATCATAACTACCTTCCATTGTAGCAAAACTTGGGATTGCAGAAGTGGTTGAATACCTAATATTTTTCCCCTTTTGTGTATCCATAGTTGATTCTGACAATGTTTAAAAGTTGTGACACAAAACCAAAGTAATGTCTTTAAAATCATCCAAGTGATAAATTCAGCTGTATCAATTAAATCACAATTGACCCCCCCCGTGGGGGGGGGCACCTTATCTTTCCTCTGTGAAATTATCCTCCCACTGTAGTCTGGTGAAATAAAATATATTTATCTAAATGTTCATAGTTGTATTTCTAAAATGGCTCATTCATTTTTATTTTTTGAAAAATAAAATGTGTCTGAAATTATCATTTTGGCTACAGCTGCAATTAAGTTCATGAGCTAAATTTACTTTTAATTACTCTTTAGAAAGTAAGGTGGGGATCCAGTTTTTTTTTTTTTTTTTGTAACCCCCTATAATATCTACTAGATTTTGTTCTTTTTGCAATTTTTAGATCTGTGTAAGGGACACCTTTGGCTTAGATCTATACCAATACCCAAGCTTTACTCCATTTCACTTGCCACTATAGACTTTTTTTGGGGGGGGGGGGAAGCACATTTATTAACCAATCTAACAATCTGTCCTACACACAACTCCTATACATATTTACTTGTGTATAAAAAAAAATTTTAAAAAAGTTTATTTGATTGGTTCAGTGAGTGATCAGTTGACTAATACTTCTGCTCCCTTTGAGTTTAGCTCCTATTTCATTACTTTTGAAGAGAGAATGAGAGAGAAGTTAAATGCTGCAGCAATATCATTCATTCAGTGAAGCATTGTCAACCATTAAGAACACCAAATATAGCACAGATCAGGGAAGAATCTGCTTAGGACCTCAATGGCTTGGGCCAGAACACACACATGCATACGTACAATTAGCTTATATTGCAATGGTGATGGAGACTGTTGGTGGTATATGGAATCCAATACATGTATTTTCATTAAAGACAATTCGATGGGAGAATTTTCACTTTTATATTAATCTGAGAGTTCAAGATTCACAAATGCATCCATTTTTCTAACATTAGAAGAAATTATGTAAGAAATCCTGAAAAAAAAAAAAAAAAAAAAAAAATCTATGGGGTGGGGACTTAAATCAGTTATGCTTTTTCTCCTGCATTTAATCACTCAATGTGAAATAGAGGGGGGGGGGGGATAATATAAAAAAATTAAAAAAATAAAAAATAAAAAATAATTTAAAAAAAAAAATGGCAGAGACATGGCTCTAGAAAGAAGTCTTTCCACAAGGACGTTAGCATGTAACTAGACTGAACTGTTCCCATTTTTAAATTACCTAACATTCCACAGCTCAGTTGTTTTGTCATGCAACATGCACCAATGATTCTATCTCCATTGTTGCAACTTTTTTTTTATATAAAGCTGAGGTTCTAGCCCAACAGGTACTGCCTTATAGGTCTAAAAGGGCTCCAGCTGCCCTATTTAACCATAGCTTTGAGAGAGGATTCATGCCTTTCCAAAGAGCATTAGTGCTAAGTGAATGTAAATTGTTTCAGCGTAAGTTTGAACTGTTCAATTTCATTTGCCATGTTGAAAAAAAAAAAAAAAAAAAAAAATTCCTTCCAATGCAACATAACTGGAATTGGCATCTCTATATAGACCAAACATTTCTTAGATGAGATCAACTTCAAATGAGAAATATTTATTAATTTTAAATAGATTATCTCAAATTACTGTTGCTTTGAATTGCAAGGCTTACATCACTTATGCATTCTACAACTGTAAGAAAGCAGCATGGATCTGAAGTAAAACAGCTTTTGATGAGATTCGAACTTGTGACTCATCCTAGGAAGTCCGACTTATGAAATTCACAAACCAGCAAGTGTTGTCTAGTCTAATATGTTACCTAATGAGAAACAGTGTCCAACAGGCAAAAGAAATTATTTCATACTTCTCAAATTCATCAGGTAAAAGATGCTGGGAAGTATGGTAAATCTAATAGATTTTAGAGAAATTCCAGGGGTGCAGCTTAATACTGAGGAAAATAAAGTTATTCAGGCTTTGATAAACAATCATTTTCTAAGGCTTGAACAGCCCTTTATGCAAAATGTAGTCTTCAGATACAAAGGATAAAGGAAAAAAAAATTTTTTTCTCAACTTGCCAGAGCTGTCTTGGTTAGCAAATCAATCACTGAGTGATGCCCAAGTTGTGCTAGCCATGCAGATAATGTACATTGTAGGGAAATCAAAAACCAAGGAATAAACACCAACATTGATAACTACTGCAAATTGAGATAAATATCAAATCATAACTTGACTTGAGATGTTAGCTACCTGCATCATCTACCCCCCCCCCTTTAGTTATGACACTATTCTGAAAAATTCCTAGAAGATTTTGACTTTGATAGCCTTTGTATAATTTCCATTTGTGAGCAGTAAGATTAAGTGCCGAGATATGTAATTTTGCAGGATAATATTTTATAAGCTCCTATAAGCTCAATGAGATAAGTTTCAGCACTATTGGCGAAAAGTTTGGAAATACATGAAGTAAAATGCCTATGTCAAGACTTTCATATTCTGTGAACTCAGTATCTTGGTTACCCTCCCGTCAAGTAAAGGGGTGGGGGATGGGTCCAATATTCCAAGTTATCATAGGATACCATGTGTTATATATCGAAAACTATACAATTTAAAACTTCAAGGTATTAAAAGATCAACATTCAACTGGCACAAAGTTCCCAGAGACTACAATCATCCCCCCTTCCATTCTCTGAATAAGACATTATGATTATGGCAGCTGTGCCAGGAGGTAAATCAGGGATACTAACTGATTTATATTTAAAAAAAAAAAAACAAGATAGAGAGAGAGAGAGAGAAGGGGGGGGGGTAATCTTTTTATAGATTACAAATATTAATTTGTAAGGAAAGTAATTTGAAAGTAATTTAAAGCAAGAGAAAAAAAAATATAAAGATTTTAAAATTTGGTGGATTGGATCAAAATGTTCATTATAATTTACACTAGTGGCCAATTTATGTAAATGACAGTGATAGAGGAATCACTTGTGTCAAGTCAAGGCAAAAGTCAAGTATGGTTTTACCAGTGATGATAAGATAGATTTTCACAACTAAACTAAAGAGATTAAATTTAGTTCAAAAGCATTCCTGGTCATTAGAATGCTTTTGTAATTGGGCATTTGAGGTGTATAACCTCAAGAATAGCCTTTCTCAACCAGCACCCGAGAAGTATTTTTTTATGCATCCTTCCCTAAATCAGAAATCTGTCTTCCTGTACACTAGAAGATTGATAACTTAGATTATGATTCATATGAATTCTTGAACACTTATGTATTGCTCGCTGTACATATATTTTTGTGTAGGGATTCAATTAAAAGGGTTGAGGAAGTTTATTCTAGAAAAAATTGATAGACATTTACCAAGCTGCACATACAATGCATTGAGTAGAATACACCATTCCACTATTTACATTTTATTTCTTTTAAAAAAATAAAAACAGGTTATTTACAATGACATGGAAGTCAGAAACCATGTTCAAGTTATTTTTAGGAATGAAACTTGTTTGGTGTGCAAGTGGAGATTCAGGAACACATCTGTTAGCTAGAGTCTTCTGTGATGCTCTGGAAGAAAAGTGAGAGTTATGCTTTAAGATATGAATGGAAGTGGGGAAGAAATTTTTAAAAAATGAAGATGTCTTAGAGACAGGTGATTGAAACATGGACTAATTAGTGAAGACATTGGGACCTAGACTAGTATGGTCAAATATGGACTTGCTTCACGTCATAAAAAGGACACGAGTGCTTCAATAGAGTAGCCAGAAAGAAACTAGTAACAAGTTAATAAAAAAATGATTAAATGTTTAAGGATTTACTTTGGGAAGCTCTACATAGAGGAAGTTGCTTATTGTAGTTACTTTGGGATGGATTTTAGATAAACTAACCAGCTGATTACATTAAGCAAAGGAGATAAATTTACATAAAATATAAGTGCATTTTTGAACGAAATCATCAGGAGTAGGACATTACTATCAAGGTTTCAGAGAAAAGGTTGCCATATATATATATATATATATATATATATATATATAAAAAAGATAGAGCAATTTCAATGGGAGAGGAATTAGAATATTCACCTCAAGGAATTCTGTGAGCTCCTCAGCTTTAGAAACGTAAACTGTTAGTCTTTCATTCTCATTTTTCAGTTCCTCATTTTCTGCCAAGAGCTGTAAGAAAACAAAATCCAGGTGAAAAATATTCAGTAACTTCATTTCAGTTGGAAGATCTAATATAGTAGAGAGTTTAAGAGAAAAAAAAAAGTTTAAATACTATCATTGGATAGTTATTAGAATGAAACAAGCATAAATTTTAGCAATGCAAGTTAGCTAATATAGGAGAAGGAAAAAAAAAAAAAACACAACAAAAAAAAAAAAACAACATTTTACCACTGCCATGAAAGACAAACCGAGTGTTCAAGATTAATTATGTATTGTATAAGAGTTGGAAAAACTATTCAACATTAAGACTGGTATATTGTTCTTCCCCCTCCATCAAAGAGAAGTAGAGCATTTAAATTGCTAATAAGGTTTTTCATCCTTAAATCAAAAGGATGATTAGAATAATGTTTATCTAACATCTTCAGGGCTTGCTGGTGTGCAATGTGAAGAGAAGAGAAAAAGAAAAAGAAAAAAAAAAAAAAAAAAAAAACATTCATAGGACTAAATGATCATAACATGTAAATATTGACAAACCTCCTCTTTTTCTTTCCTCAGTAGTAAGTTCTCTTCATGGAGCTGAAATTCAATTAGAAAGATTAAAACTTTAAAAAATTAAAGCATTAACAAGCATGCAGGTATTTGTATTTTATTTATGCCAAAATGATCTGCCACAGTAGTGATAATTCAATTATAAAGAAAACATGGATCATGCCATTTAATACCAACAGGGTTTGCAACCAATGTTCGGGACATTTATCAGCCAAATATCAAGGGTCATCTTAATTTAGAGCAATCCAGTGCTATTTGTAATAGTTCCCTTGAAACAAAGAAATCCAATCTAGCTGGCAGATTGGAAATCTGTAATATCTGCCAAGAAAATATGTATGCTGCCATAAAAATGGGTATTTAAAGAAAACGAATTCTTAAACTAGAATCAGAAAGCGTTCAATTTCTTGTTACACTAATTATGCAACATTACATATATTTGCCCCTACCCAGCCATAGCTCTACAAGGGAAAGTAGAATTCAAGTCCACACTGGTGCCTCAACAAGTGTGGAGTTAAGAAAGGAAAGGGGGGGGGGGGGGGAAAAAAAAAAAAAAATTGAATTACCTTCTTGTTCTCTTCCATTACTTCAACTAGAGCCTCCCTTCGCTGTTCAGCAAATTCTTTCCAGTAATTTTCAGATACAGTCACTGAACACATTAGTTCATAACCCTCTTTTTCCACAGAATTCAGAGTCCTATTTTCTTTATCTGAAAGACTTTTGCTACCACTCAGACTCTTGTCTGACTTGGTATTACAAAACTGGTTTATCGTCTTTTGTGAACTGTTAGTCAGCTTCTTAGGAGCCTTTGAAGTTTTCTTTGTACCCTGAAACAAAAAGCCAAAAATGACAACATTGAAAGAAATGGAGTAATGAGGAGTTTGTTTGATGTTAGGAAGTATTATAGATGTGATTAAGGGACATTACCTTGACAAGGTTAGTCAAACTTGTCTTCCCCACTAATTCATTAGACCCAAGAGTGGTAGTGGGTGGCAGAGACTGCAAAGGAATTCTCTTATTCTGTAAGGAAAAAAAAGATGAATGCAACTTTGAGAATTGGTTCCTTTTAAGGACCGAACAGCAGTTAATATGAACTGGTTCATATTGCTGTTTAGGTATATTTATAAATATAGAGTGTGGTACAGAGTTAAGGGGAGGAGTGACGCTGGTCTCTAATAAAATCGTATCAACTAGTTTCATTGTGACCAAGTTGCACTTTTCCAGTCACTGAAATAATTCAGCCTTCCTTTGCCAGTATATCCACTTGACTACGTTTAATGTGGATCTACATTATTCCTGGGCTATAGTGTACGTGCAATGAAAATATAGGTAGAGAATAACGCATCCAATTTTGAAAACTAAAAAAAAAAAAAAAGGTCAGTAGCTGGACTATCCCATTATGAATGACTGACGTGAAAGGTTTGACCCTCATACTAAGAGGTACGATTCCCTAATAATTTAAGAGATAAGAAAATTAGTCACTAAGTATTAGTCGAAGGAACCCCTCTCCCACTTTAATTGCAATTTTTAGTTTCCCCATACCTACCGTTCAAGATAACTGCAATTAAGGTTTAATCACGTATATTAAAATCAGCAACTCATTTGAGAGTTGTGTCAGAGACAGCTTCAAAATAGGCCCAAGAAGAAAACCAACCAGAAAATAATTTTAGTGTCCAAAATTACCACTGAAGAATAAAAAATTAAAAAACTTCAAGTTTATACATACGTTTTTTGGAATAGAAAAAGTATTTGTAATATTGCTATCCATATTTTTTATATGAGAATATTTCGTATATGGTCATTATCCTGATAAACAAAAAGGTTACATTTCGTAAATAAGGATTTAAAACGTAACCCTACACCAATATGCTGTTTTGTTTTTTTTTTGCCGTAAACGTTTACACAAGCGTTCGATTTGGGAAACTTTAGGGTTCCTAATTATTATTACGCTTTACTCAGTTTACAGAGATCGGATTTTGAAAGATTAAACCGACCATCTAGTAAAAATATAGCATAAATGCTGGAAGGCAGCCAGTAAATTTTCAAACTTTTCATTTTAAAATGGAGAGAGAAAGCTTGTGAATCTTTTGAAAACTCAAATCCAAAGAATTATACAAAGTAATAAGCAGACTCAGTGAAAGTTTCTTTACGGTAGAAAGACAAGGTATAGGAGCTCACATCGCATACAGGGGAGATTTACTGCATTTATAAAGTTTTAGATACGTGAAGGAACCTGTCACACGATCCTTTGTTAAATCAGTAGGGTACAGAACTAACAAAGGATCGTGTTGTGACAGGTTCCTTCACGTATCTAAAATTTTCAGATGTAACAAAGTTAGAATTGACTGAATAGAATATGGATTAAATCGAAATTTTATGATATATATATATATATATATATACACACACACACACACACATCCCATAAAATTTCAGTTATATATATATATATAAATATATTCTATTCACTTTCCTCATTGCATACGTTAACACAAGGATGTTGGCGCTAATATCAATAAACCGAATACGGGGGGGGGATGTTGAATTATAAATAAAAGTATATCATATCTATTTACCTTAGCCATCGTGATTTCTCTCTCTGCAACAAACGGACTGTTTCCTATCGGTGAATCCAAACTAACACATTATGGCTACAGAGAGTAAGATCTTTATTTGATAATTCCCGCGCCTAATCTCGGATACAGATTTTGATTGGCTCCTATCCATGACGTCATGTTTTTGTTTACCTCACCCTCATGTTAAACATTCCGAAATGGGAAGTTACTCTCGAATTAAAGGATGGGCTATCTGTGAAATTTCATAAACATCATTCATCTTGGTTTTCTTTGAAAAATAAATAAATAAATAGATAAATAAATAATTTTGAGTAGTTGTAGTTACGATTTGATTGAAATAGTGCGGTTCTTTGAAAGACGTGTGCTACAGAGCTAGTTGTATTCCATTATTTTCGCATATCTCATACATTAACATTATTGCTGACAGTCCTGTTGTATCACATAGGGGTTAAAGGAAGTGTGGTCCCTCCTACAGAGCAAGTAGTATTGCTTTATTTTAGCAAATCTCATACTCTAACATCATTGCTGACATTTATGTTGTACCACATTAGGGGTAGTGGTTGGTAATTAGTGACCACAGTCATTGGAGTATGATATGTGAAAAAAAAACAAAACAACAGTACTACTTGCTCTGCAGGGTAACAGCACATCATTTTTTGGAACTGCAATATTCAACTTGTGCCATTATTATAGAAAATGATTGACTTGATGCCAAAACGGTAACCACTTGCACTTGATTAGAGAAAAATAGTTATTATTTACTAGACTCATGAGATGAAATATCTCTCTAATAGTTTGTGCAGAATTCTTATTATTTAATCATTTTACAGTCATGTGAGCTACCCTCTATTTCAGCTTTACAATTTTTAAATTGAAGCAAGTCTGCTGGGGGAAAGCTAACAACTAAATCAGTGAGAAAAGGGCTTTGTTCAACTGATGGACTTACGAAGCCATGTTATTGTTATCAAGCAGGGATAGTTGCTCTAAGGGAAATCAGACATTACCAGAAGTCTATTGAACTGTTGATTTGGAAGCTACCCTTCTAATATTTCATTTGAGAGATTGCCTAGGATTACAAGTCCAAACTTGTGAAGCCTACTTGGTTGGGCTACTTGAAGACACAAGCATGTCTGCAATCTGGGCTAAGAGGGTGATGATAATGCTGAAAGATGGTGAAGATTGCACAAGTAATAATGGCACAAGTGGAAGACTATGGAAAAAATGGCGCATATGATTAAGACCATAGTAATCTCAGACAAAGATTTATTTGAATAAAATAAATTACAAATACAACAAGTAATACTTATTCAAAATCTTGTCTGATGATCTCATCAAATTATAAAGTTAGAAGAAAGTACAATTAAATAGATTTTTAGATGTACCAAAGCTGATGTGATGTCCAACACCTTGAATTAACTGTTTGATGTTTTTGCGACCTTCATCATGATATTTACTCAGATTCTTCAAATGCTGATGGAGTATGTATACAGGGTGTGCCGGGTATTTGAGAATACAACTTAGGAGGCCATGAATAGAAAACAACCTAACATAATGTTATACGTCTCATTTTAACTTTCTCATTTCTCTTTCAGACATATCACAGCTTGTGAGTCTGCGATCTGCATGAAACACTTGTTGAACAAGCTCAACACCCCGAGAAGCACTAGATGAGAAGAATTTTGACCTGGACCAGGATGTGAACAGAAGGAATGACAGGTGGCTCTCTGTGTAAAACCACGGAGATACTCACAGTGAGGCACACCGAGTTCTCATCATTTATGATGGTCTTCTAGGTCGTTGGTAATAAGGGCCATGTCATGCCTCCCCACTTCTTCTTGCAGGACTTCAGAGTCAATGCCACTGCCTATATTGAGGTGGTTGACATGGTGGTTAAATCTTGGACCGAGGGGTGGCCCAGAGAAGGTCATACCTGTTCTAGCAGGACTCGGTTCCCTCCCACATGACCCATGTGACCCACAAGTGACCGAGAATTTTCACAATCATGTAACCCCCAACATGTGGCTACTTAGTTCTCCCAATTTGAATCTCCTTGACTATTACTGGGGCATTGTCAATAGGAAGACTAACCAGTTGACCCCACAATACCAAGGACTTATTGAAAGCTGCTTTCACAATCGAGATAGCCCACATGAATGAGAACCACCTGATCTGGGCGTGAGGTTGCTTCCAGGGCCACATCATAGTGATTCTCAAAGCTGAGAATAACATGCTTCCTTATTACTAGTTTAACATGTGCACCGATTGTTCTGAAAATATATTGATCTTTTCTATTGAATATCTTTATGTTATAATTTGTTCTCAATTACCTGGCACACGTGGATTCTCCTTCTTTTCTGTGGGGGCTCCCCAATTACATTTTGAATAGTGAGTGCACTTTCAGTGGCCTTTTATTTTGAAGTGCTCTGATCAATATACAAATGGAAGGATACTCATAACTCACAAGATGGGAGAAGCATCCTTGTGTTTCAGGCTCAAGTTCTGTTTTAATTGTTTAGATGACTGTGTTTTTAAGGTCAGCTATGTCTTCTCCATTGTCATAGAAGAGAAACTGGTGTGGGTTTGACCCTATAGTCAGTGTCCATCCTCCATATGATTTGAGCTCATATAGACTAGCTGGTTCTGCTGAATAGGTTCTGGTAAGCTGGTTTCTCAATGTTCTTTTGATGACATCCTCACTTGGTAGAGAAGCCCTAGTTTCAGCTCTGATATTCTCAACACTAGCAGCATGAATTCAGCCAAGTTGATCTTCTGTTGAAGCGGCTTTGATTTTTTTATATCATTGAAGCAATATACTTTGTAACATTGACAGAAGGTTGCTTTTGAGACTCGCTCATGAGGGGTTGGGTGTTTCTGCTTGCTGGTTCGCGGTTTCTCTCCTTTTGCCTTTACTTGAGCAATATATATTGTCCGCATCAACACATATATTCATAATCAAACGACTTGCTTCTATCTTGAGCTAGTCATATTTAATTAGAATTGCAGTTTATTATAGTTCAGCAGATTTTTTTCACTCTTTCTAAACTAAAGACCATCTTGTGACAATATGATTTAATCTTAACACTCAGTCCAACAGTTAAAGTAAGACTTGAACTATCTGAACTGTAAAATGAAATTTTTAACTGTTCAAAGAGTTGAGTTTACTTTCAACTAGATAAACTCTTATTAATTGACATAATTAGATATTGATATTTGATATAGGGCTGCCGTACGTCTATTTTCCCAAACATATCCTCTATTTTAGTCTTGAAATCTTCATCCAGAAATGATTTTTTAAATCCCTCAGAAGCCTGCAAAATTTATTATCATGGTTGCTTCAAGATAAGTTTCATTGTGTCAAAGTGTGTGTTGGGTTGGAGCAGGATGTCTTCAGGAACATTCTCCTTTTGAATATTTAGATATGGTTACCCTAATTAAATTGTAAGGCAGATTTACTTTCATGATAATCCAAACTGAGTGGTTTTCACAGGGCTTTTAATCCTAAAACTTTATCCATAAAAAAATAATAGAATTAAGTAAACTTTAAAACAAGTAATAATGCCTTCAAGATTTACTAGATTTATGGAGGTATGAAAGTTCTCCATAACATAAGATAGGGTTTAGAATTGAAATTACTAAAAGCTCCATTGTATAGGTCATATGTGCGAGAGAATATAATGATAAAATAACACAGCCCATAGGAAAATTAATTACTTTTATTTCATTCAATCAAAGGGAAATACATGATGTAACAATATCTGTACAAGTGAGATGTTTCATCAATGTTTTTGTGTGTAATGCAAAGAGTATGTAAAATGAAGTGTATTATTCTGCTGCAGTATGCATATCAAAATATGATAGTGTTTTTGTGTAGGTCTATGTACATGAGGTATAATTAGTTAGTACATAAAAAATGACATGCTCAAGTTGTAGGTGTGTGGTTAGAGGTATATGTGTAGAATGAGGCGTATGTACTTACAAAGGGGTTTTAGCCTATTTTCTGGCTCTCCAAAACATAAGAAACTGAACTGTGAGCATTCTATCTATTTTCATCCATCCCTGATGATCTAGGGTGAATAATAAAATCTTATTTATTCTTATTTACTCTTTTTATCTATTTATTTTCTTTTGAAAATTTGTACCAACTCAATACAAAGTTTTCAAATGGCTCTTCTGAGAGGAAACAATCTACATAAGTCTCTTATTAATATACAATTAAGTCTAATAAAGTGGTAAAAGGCAATAATTTTCTGGGAAAAACTTGTTCATTTCTCCTCATTTCGGTGTTCTGTTTCCAAACTTAGTTATTGTCTCTTCAGGTAAATAGACAAATGAGAGTAGGAGAGTGAGAGAGAAAGAAAGAGAGTGTATGTGTATGAGTATTTGTTGTATATTAAACAAAGTTATATTATCATTCTAATGTGATCTTTTTCTTTTTTTTTAATGTATTTTTTCTATTATATTGTGATCACTACATATAATTCTTACCTGCAAACAAGAGGCTGACTTGGTTCTTGGATTGTACGATATCAAAACATTAAGGACTTTTTGACTCTTTGAAATGTGACGTTAAAGTATTAAGATTATTTTTCCATGAATTAATTGGACCATAGAATAAGAGGAGCTATACTAAAGAGATAGAAAAGTATTTGAAATAGTTTTGAAAGTATCTATCAATATAAAATGTATGCTGTATGAATTGAAACAGCTCTAGTATGTGAATTGTCCTAATTGATATTTTGAAAAGTGAGCTATATAAAAGACAAAGTTAATCTCCTTGAGAAAATTCAGGGATATATTTGAATTTGTGTGAGATGATTTTTCTTTTAGCATAGAAACAACTGCACTTGTCTCAAATAGTAGGTTAGAGATATCTTCAAATTGTTACCTTCAAGTGAATTATTTCATGATTATGAACAGAGAAATAAACAGAAAAAGGCACTGTTCATTATACAGATTGTTCATGTTCAAAGCTCTTTGAAAATCACAAGAGAGAATACCAATGGGCACCTCATTTTGGCATAATGGTTAGCAAGCTGGTCCTGCACATCATTACTATTGAGTAGTCAGTTAAATCCTCACTGGGTGCCCCATGCTTGTGGCCTTGTGCTCAAATTAAACTATGCTTAGTAAACAATTGCCCAAGAAAGGAGCACTTTATGGGGATGGGATGCAGTCCAAGGCCTTTTTTAGTGTGGAAACACATGTTCGTGTGTGGATAGTTCCATTGTTAAAGAGCTTCTCTGACCCTACTTTGTTAGTGCAATGGGGAGGTGCTGCCTGAGAGATTGGTCTCCCAGAACCAAGGTCATTTTATTTGTGCCATGTCTTGCCTGAAAATGAAAGATGACTGATCTCAGACAAAAAGCCAAGGAGCAATTGTATTTATCTGCCTCCCAAAAAGGGCAAAATGTTGCACAAAATCAGTTTAATGGTTCACTGTGTTGACTCCTAATCCCAAACTCTAACCCAAGGGCCAGCTGAACTTCGGTGCCCTTTAAAACATAATACTTACACAGTATCCCATCAAACTAGCTGTGCCTGACTGAATTTGTTGTTGGTCATGAGAATTTCCTTAGCTAATTTTTTCTTTTAGTTTCACCACAATAGAAAATATTCAAATGTCAGATATTTCTGAAAAAGCTGACTTCACATCGGGGATTTTTTCTCTAACTTTGTTTTTATTCTGTTTATTCATATTTTTGGGAAGTGTTTCTGCAGATGAATTATAGTGAATAACAGTCTGAGGAGTTGACTCACAAAAAATGGAATGGATGTGGGGATTAGCGAAATGGAAGAACTAGGCATAATGAGTGGTGTACAGATAATTGATTCTACCTGCAGATAAATTTAAAGACAAAGTCTGGTAGATTTGGTAGTAAAAAAAGAGTTTCGCAGAAGATTGTAAATATTGAATTGAAAAGGATTTTCATAGAGATACTCTGATATTGTGGTATACGTAGGATGAAAAAAATATTCAGAAAAATGCGTCATTTTAGTGAATGGGATTATCAAGTGAGATCGGGTCAGCAAATGAGATAAGCCAAGTTGATGATAAAGCAAAGAAGACCAGCCCTATTCCCCTCCTCGTATTTTGACCATGTGTCAGATTTTTCAAATTTTTGTTGAAAATAAATACGATTACCTCCCTTAGTATTATTTCACAGATGGCATCAGTGTTAATGTGTGCATTACGTACAGAGGCATAACAAAATGGCGGCAGGTTGTGATGAGACGGTTTTGTGCAGTGTAGTGCAACATCAATTGGCTCGTCTAGGGGAGCCTAACAACGACAAATACCATCTCTTACGTCTCATCGATGAGTACAAACTATTCTCTTATGAGGTAGGGATTTAATTGTTTGCTTCTTGAAGTCTTACATTCTCAACCGGCATTGTACTTCTAGCACGTGTCCCCACTTCGGTCCAAAATTTTATTGATCATTCGTTGTTTAAACGGAAATTTGTGTTAAATGTGCGACACGGGAGTTGATATAAGTACAGTTGTTTGATTTAAGGCCAGATTGTACATCTAGGGGGACGTTAGATATGAGCAGAAGACGAAGATATTTTTCTAAGACAGGTTCCATATGAAGGAAGAGGAGTCAAGGAACTTTCATCTTCCTCCCTCTTTCTTTAAAGAGTCTTTGCCCCTTTACAAAAAGCTTCAGCTCTATGCTTAAACAATGAGATAATCAAAACAAAATAAGTATGATTTGAATATTTGGAATTATCCCTCAATAATTTAGCTTTCAAGTCTTTTAAAAAAAGAATTTCTTCGAAACTATATTATATACGGTGTTTCTTCTTACAAATATTGCTAATTTAGATCTGAAAATGACTTTATTTTCAATACACTGATTTTTTTTTTTCAAGTTAATGAAGATTATTTTTATTTGTATAAAATCGCAATAGATCTATTTGTTGCAATTAAACTTTAACGTGCCTTTTGAACGATGTAAAAAATTTGGTCAAGATTCGTCGAATCTAAATTAACGAAATCTTTAATTGAATATTTTTCCGATGCTGAATGAACTGCTTTAACTGAATCTGACATAGGAGACTTTTAGTCGTTTTCAAGAAAAAGAAACTTTTTAGGAGAAGCGAGTGGATTGGCTCTAAAGTAGGTGATCGATTTACAATCTACTCATTATGTAAAACTGAACACTGACTTTGTGTTCCTCTCTACGACACTGGATGTTCGATTCTCAATATAAATATCTCATTAACTGTGCTTTGATTTTCTGACCGCTTAAGAAAAAATATAGCAGTTTAAATGCACTGTTCACATACTCAGAACATTAAGAATGTGTGGATGAGGTTAAAACACAAACTACGGTGGCAGTTCCTAGTTGATGAAATAACACCGATAAATAATTGGAAAATTAGAAACCCTAACTCAAAATCAGCTTCCTAACCCCAACCCTAACATTCTTTGTGAAGGTGGCCTAAAAGAAGTTCACATGAAGCCCATACGAGAATTCCCCTCAAGAAATAAAAATTAGAGTAAATTATAAACAATGACAGGAAAACTTGATGTACATTTTTAAAATGATACATACCGCTTCAGTCGCTGCAAATATTAATTTTTCGAGTTAAATTAATTGAAACTTGTCTCTTAATAAAATTCATGGACCTTTTTTTTTTTCCACCTACTAAGTTAAACTCCTTTAGTTTATGAAAAGATATAAACTGAGAGAATGTTTTCTTGAATAGAAATTTATTTTCTGTTTTAAAAACACAAATAAGTGATTGATCAGCCATGTCGATATGAAATGACTTTTATGCTGAAACCCACTTTAATTTGTGATTGTTAACTTGGTAGAACTTTGACATTTTTCTTTTTCCTTCAACATTTATGGAAAATAATCCAAGAAAAATATTATTACTGAGGTAAATTTCAAAGCAACACAAATTAAACTAAAGAATTTGGAAACAAAAATCAATTCCTTCCAGCTGAAGAAATTCATGAAAGCTTCACAATTTAATTCATATCCTGAGTGTAGGTGTTGGGATTGACAATGTTGCTCATTAGGTAGAGATGTTCCTCCTGCATTTTGAGGGGAATGAGATTGGAGGAAGCCGATTACTATAATCACAGATAATGTAATCAAACGGTTATTATAAACATCACTCAAAGCCAAGAAAAACTTTTTTGTGCACCAGGGTTCCAGACAAACTTTTCTCACCATTGTCCTGGAAAACCATTTTAACTGCCCCAAATGACTGGATGATGGGGGCAGGAAAGGTCTGGCCCCTCCTGGACAAAACTTGCACCCCCCACCCTTAGTGAATTAATTTTAGTGTGCTAATTTTACAATATGTCCCCAGCAATTGAAGCTGCTTCACCTCTCATCATACTCTTTCCCTCTCTCTTCCTTGTTTTTAAAAAGAAGAACCAGAAGTAGATGAATAAATCATAAGATTGTCATGTTGATGTATCAAGCGAGTAAAATTTGGGCACCTCATCGTACAATTGTATCAATTTGTCTCTCTTTTTGTCTTTTTTTTTTTTTGCTTTTTCTATCACGTTCTTGAAATAAGTCTTTCCAACTTATGAAAATTTACTCTGATTATATCCAGTTCCTAAATTGAAATTCTGGTAGTTGATAATCTTGAAAAATGATTTGGTAAAAGTTGAGTATTATGGTCCCTAGGAAGAAGTGTAGCCCCTCCTATAGAGCCAGTAGTATTGCTTTATTTTTGCATTCCGAAAGAAATATACTGCGATATGGCAGTAGTCAAAATATTGCTGACTTTCTGTTATACCAGTAAGGGGTAAGATTAGGTAATTTGGGACAAGTCATTTGATTATAGTATGCGAAAATAAAGCATTAGTACTAGATTTGTTCAAGGGACCGCACTTCTTTGTAAGGGGCCACACTACTCGTACTAATAACTCAATTAATCGAAGAAACCACCCAGTTTTTTTTTCTTAATATTTCATACTTATATCATCTGACTACAATATTGATAATCAAAATTATTTATGCACTATTCTGTTGTCTATTAATCAGGGTTGGTGCTTTATTTTCTCATCTTTTATGCTTTAAGAATGTTAAACAGATTTTTAAAGAGAAATTAAACTGACATAAACACTTAACCTTGCTTGGAAGGGGAAAATCTTTATTTCAAATCCATTGGTTGCTCCAAGTGATCTGGGAGAAGAAGTTTTAAAAGGAATCCTAATGCTAATAATCATACAAGTTGAATAGAATTACTTTTAACTGATTTTGCACTATCTACATTTCTAGACTAATGCTTTAACTATAATTATAAAATATTACCATAAATGTGAACACTAAAAATTGTAGCCATCTTTACATTATCCTCTGAAGAATACTAAGTGAAACTAGGAAGTGGCTCTCATTCAAAATTCAAATATATATAACAAACACCAAAAAATGAATTACATTTTCTTCTATACAACACAGTTTATGTAATGTTATATAAAAAGATGTCCCTTTTTGTTGCTCGGCTGGATTTTTTTCACCTTAAATTGGTCTTAATTTGACAAAAAAAAATGTGTGCTGTAGATGAATTGAGATATGCTGATTCCGAGTATACCTTTAGTTCTGCTCTGGGATGTGTAGTTCTCAAGTTCTAAGAGAGCAAACCTGCTGATTGACGTACACAACAACTTTATATGATTAGATATACATTTACTTGGTTCATTTTCAAAAAGGAAAAGCAATTCAACTAATTAACAGTGCTAAAACATCAATAGTTCAACAGTTTGAATATGCCAATCTCTGGTCACAATTCCACATCTGAAACCTTGAAATTGCTCCATGACTGAGGACTTCTGTATCGAGGAATGTACAGAGTGTACATGTCTGTATTTGTAGAGTATGTCCATGAAAATAAATAAGAATGAATAATATTTTGTGATGAATCCCTTGTTTTACTGTAAGCCTATAAATTTTTTACTGTATATAAGGAATATGATGTGCAATATTTTCCTGTTTACTGAGCTATGTAGTAGATGTTTTTGAAAACCTGATCCCATTTTTATTTAAAGAGATTTCTGACCTCTTTCTACCTTCATCTTAATTTTATTAGTTACTTTTTATCATAAATTTTGCCCAAATTAATTACTCTTTGACAGTGAGTAATTAGCATTTGATCAGAAA
This sequence comes from Thysanoteuthis rhombus, assembly GCA_963457665.1. Classification (NCBI taxonomy): domain Eukaryota; kingdom Metazoa; phylum Mollusca; class Cephalopoda; order Oegopsida; family Thysanoteuthidae; genus Thysanoteuthis; species Thysanoteuthis major. Next base: position 29,372,813 of record OY735208.1, read on the forward strand.
ATAAAATTTGTGATATTAGCAACTAATGAAATTAAGATGAAAGTAAAAAGTACTACAAAATTTTTTAAAAATATATAATATTTCATCTCATGAAAATTTAAAAAAAAACAAAAATAATCCCATTTTGTTTGAATTTTCAGAAATGTACTGCACTGGAAAAGGTTTTCAAAGAAGTTCATTCCTTATTGGAATCTCCTGTTCACAGGTGAGTGATTGATTTTCTAATAAACATACCCTTTCAAATTGTTAGCTGACACAGACAAGATAACTTGTATTAACTTGCTGTCAGCTCATTGTTATGAATGGGATAAATGTCCTTAGTATAGTGTGTTGTTTTTTCTCACATACATATTACTTATATTAGACAGGTAGGGATTCCCAGTTTTGCCTGGGGATCAAATAACTTCTTGCACAACCCGGACACATTTACACACATTCCAGCATACAGTTAAACATTATTTCCTGGATAATGTTGCCAAATTTGGAGTTTGTTTTTCCCTATCCGTACTGGGATTCCCTGCTAGTATTAAGTAGATATTTTCTGTTGGCATGTAGCAGGAATCCCAGCATTTTCCAGGAAGATATAACTGCACATTTAACAATGCAAAAATAAGACCTGTTCTCTGTCTTCTTACACAACAGTTATGTGGTTGCCTAAGCCAAAAAATTGTTAGAGTGTACTAACTGGCAGGTTGTGAGATCAAATCTTAGCATGGGTATTGCACACCCTTGGACAGGCTCACGCAAACGCGCAGCCTCCCTACACACCCTCAAATAGGTTGACATAGTCTGTGCAGCTTTTTCTGATGTCATTATTAAATTGTTTGAAAGCAGAACTTTTGGTTTAAGATTTCAATAGTATGAAATTTATAAACAAAAATTCTTTCAATCTCAAATATCTGGCATTTTCCTTCATCTTTTAAATGTGGATTTCATTAATTATATTTTTGTTCTTTGGAAAAAATTCCATTTTTTTCTTTTTAGTTTTAAGAGTAGAATAGAATTCAGATTTGATTTAAATGAATAAATTTATGTAAATAATTTCCTTGATTTATTTTTTGTTCTTGTTATGTTATGCCAATTCGGCCAGGTTGCTTATTTAGTGAAAAAGAACTATGTATTATGTTTTGTCAAAACAGTTCAATTTCACTTGATTTTCACACATACTTTTGTTTTGTTCAAATAGATTTTTGATCAAATTGAAACAGCTTATTTATTTAGCTCTTGCAACAAAAAAGTTGAAACTACGTTTAGTTATTTTATGAAATAAATAAATGATTAAATATGTTGTTATAACTTTTTTTGTAGAAAATAAAAAAAATATTTATTTTTAATCAGATGAATATATAAATAATTCCTATGCTGAAAGAATTCCGAAAATCAGTCTTCTCTTAGAAGCAAAAGATATTTACATTTATGATCTTCCAATGTCTGTTTTGGTGGAATATTTTGAAAAATTAAATGTTTTTCTCAAAAATTCTTGGCAAGAATCTATTAATCAGCAGAAGCCAGATGGGCACTACTAATTTTAACGTCTGTGCTTTTTGTTTGCCAACAAATATATTTATATAAGGTTTCTTTCGTACGTATCAATTGATGATTTGTATGAGAATTAAACCATTTTAAACATGCAATGAAAACTTCCTTATTCTTAGCAGCAAACAGTTTAAATATGTTCTCTGACCCTATTTGCTTATATGTTTGAGCTTATCACTTCGGAAAGTTGTGATTTGTTACCCTCTTTTTGTAAAGTTGAAGGAATTTCGTATCTTATTCCCGTGTCGCAGGTGGTTTGGTATGTTACTTCTACAGCGTGCAGCTTGTCAGTGTAATACAGATATCCTGGCTGATTATTCAAAGTATTGGCTTGAAAAGACTCTCTCCTTCCTTAAGGTAAATTTTGCTTCATTTATTCTAAAAAAATTCTATTGAATCTGTAAGTGATTTTTTTTCTATCATTTTTAAGTTTTCAAGAAAATAAATTTATTTTATAGTTTCTGTATTTCTTAATTGTTTTGAGTGAATATCAGCAATTCATCTGTTTTATCTGCATATAAGTTGAGGAAATAATACTCTTAGCACTAAAACTATTATTTTAATTATGAATACAAAATTTCACTGAAGAGAAATGCTTAAAAGCTTATATGATTATTTATAATGAACATGCAAAAACTTGGAGAATTCAACTATTATTATCATAGAAACTTTTGAATGAGATTTGTCTATTTCAACATGTACAACCCTATTAGACTTTTAAAATGAATTATTAAGTATCATTTTCTGTGTGTCTGTGAAAGAATAGAATTCTCTGAGAATGATATTGATCTACTCAATCTTACTGTGAATATATTGAGATGCTTTATCAGAATTTTAATATCTCTGATTCCTAAACTTTTTCAAGCATAAAATCCAAAGAATGTATACCTTATAGATTTATTCATTCACTTATTGTGAAGAGGATCAATCAATTAAATACCCAATTACTTGAAAAGAGTGAGAGAGACCCACTCCTTGTGTCTGATATTGCATTTATGAGGGTGTATCAATAAGAATATAGCTTGACACATAGTTATTAGCTGAATTTTGATCTAGAATTTTTAATGTTTGATCTATGTCATTCGTATTCACTTCTGAATTGAGTGCACTGACAAGAGACTGTTGAATAATGAATATTTATTGTTTACAATAAATACCTGTTTCATTATTAGGCCACAAACTAATCGAAGTACCTATGTATACAATGAATATAGAATCATGATATCGCCAAAATCTTCAATTTTTTTCAACTGCATGGATAATTTTTTTAGCTCTCTGAAAAAGATATGTAAAAATAAAAAAAATTCAGTTTTCTCTTTATAAATATTTAAAACAAATTCTGTCTGGAATCATGTATTCAAAAGACAAAGGTTACTATTATCCTACATTGTACCAAATAAAACTATTGAGATAAAAAGCATTTGAACTTGCCTGTCATTTACTTCTATTAGATAAAAAGAACAGAAATTACTTTGATATTTTGCAATTGTTGAAAAGAAATTTGCATTGCTCTATTAACGGAAATAAACATATTTCCCCTCTCTATTGATCAAATTTGTCTTTACGTGTAACTATTATTGGTAATTGTTTGGCTAAGGTCTGCCAAAAATATTACTTTTTGAAAAACGTGTAATAAAATCATATAAAATGTCTAAAATAGTTATCTCACTTTTTTTTGCGAACGCCAACCAAACAATTACCCATTTAAATTATGATTAGGAAAAAAGGAATTTTTTAAAACTATTATTTTGTAAGCAACACCAGTAGACCTTTGTGAAGGATATGCATACTTTACTTTTTGTAGCACTTTTTGCTAAATGTCTTTCTTTCATTTGTGAGTGAAGCTATAAATTTGTTTAGGATTTAATGTAAGCAAAAATGACCTCTATCAAATTTATTGACTCTTTTCTAAGTTCTTGAAAAAAAAAATTTACTTCATCTAAAAATATAACTTTGGCATCCCAATTTTTTGCCATTGAATGATTAAAACCAAAAACCTTGCATTGATCAAGCATAACCCACTCACACCCCCCTAATTTTTTCAATTGAATTTGACGACACAAGAAAATTGTACCTGACACTATATAACCAGAAATCACTTATCCTAATTCAATATTATCAAACTAAGATTTACATGATGTCCCAAATTATAAAATCCATTTATTTTGACTCTTGTCTTTTCAGCCACATCAGCAGATAGAAGTACGGATGATGGGATTCCACACTTTTTCCATCATGATGAAACACATTTCTGATAAAAAGAATCTCTCTAAGTATTTTGACACTCCATTCTTAAATTCATTCATCCATTTGTGTCTCTCTAATATCACCTGTGTAAGTTTCTTTTAAAATCAATTTCCTAATCTTTTAACAAAAATTAGATTTTTTTTTTTTTAAATTCGTAAATTTGGTTGCTTCTGCCTACTTATTTTTTTAATCTAGTTCTTATTTTGAATTTTTATCTGACATTGGCTTTCCTATTTTAATTTGTTGGTTTTCCAGTTTTGAACTAATTTGTACTCATCAATTGGATTGTCCATTTCTTCAGATTTCCCAACATTGTTTCACTGTCTAATTTTGAGTAATAAATCTATTTAAAATTAAAGAGTTGAAAAACTGAAAATTTTTTTCAAAACATTACCAAAAATCTGCTTAACATTCCATAGGGAATAGTTTGAAGTCATTGCAATATAACTGTTCTTCTATCCAAACTTTCTCTAAAAACTGGTTTAGTTGGTACTGATGTCTTCAGTCAAGTTTTAATCCCTTGTTAGTCTGATTAATTTTTTTTTTTTAAATTTTCATCAGTAGCCCTCAATTACAAAGATCATAAAATTTATTAAAAAATGAAAGTTTTGAAAATTTGTAACTTGAAATGTTTTTCTCTTTCAGTGTTCGGAACAAGCGATCCAAAGTTTGACTTATTGCATTGAAAAATTCCCATCTGCTGCAGATCTTTTTAAGGTAAGGATTGTTTTTTTTAATTGCTACATTCCATTGTGAACATTTCTTTATTTGGTCATTTTTCCACTCCTAAAATTGGAAGGTAGATAAAAAAAAAAAAACAAAGTTTAGTCTGTTGGCTTGTAAAAAGCAACAAAATATAAGTATAGTTTGCAATAAAATCAGTAATGATATAAGTTTAGTAAACAGAATTCATCTTTTGATTTCTGGATTCTTCATAATTCTATCAACTAGATACTAACATAGAATCTTGGATATTCTCTTCTGCTGAACTTTAAACCTTGAAGTGCATGAATATGGTATATATATTAATACACGCACACACACAGTATATGCTGGTATATAAGATGGACATTAAATTTAACAAAAAACTGTAATCACACTGCTTCCAATGTGCTGGTATTAGAGGGCTGTCTACCGTATGAATAGTTATGGAGCTTGGATGAGTTGCAAGGAAGAGAAGTCCTTCAAATTCCATTGAAAAACGGCATGAATGATGGCTTCATATATATTTTCTATGATGATGAAAAACATTTCTGGTAAGAATCTCTCAAAGTATTCTGACACTCCATTCTTGAATTCATTCATCTATTTGTATCTCTGATTTCACCTATATGAGTTTTATTTTAAAACAAATTTCCTAATCTTTTAACCAAAATTTCATTTTTTTCGCCTGTAATTGTTAATCTTTGATTCATACCAAAACAATACAAATATAATGGAATTGTTATTTACAATCAAACTATTCTAAAACGTGAAGAATGAAAGTAACTGTATGATATACTTTATTTGTTATTTTGATATTTCAAAGTTTCAGAACATAATAACTGAGGTGTTCCTAGCTGAATCAATTTTATGTCATTAATCTAGCACAAAACTAGAAAAATTCTGTCACACTAGAGGAATATATATTTGTATTAAGTGACTTATTTTGATGTCCTGTACCAGAGAACTCTATTCCTGTATTTATGATTTTATCTTGTGCATAGATTTTACATTTGATCTGCTGAAAGTCATTTATTGACTGAATCGTAGTTGGCTTGCTACTAGTATTGGTGCAGCATTACGAAAGGAATCTTTTGATTTAAATAACCTAATAGACCAAGCAATAACAGACTTCTGACCCAATTTATACCTGAAATGTAAAATTTCTTGAGATTTGAATTTTAGAATTTTTTGCAGTATGAGAATATATGATTATGAAAAAATGTGGTTCCTACAATTTAGAATTGTTTGGCATCAAAATGTGCCGTACTTTGATGTGAAATTTGTAAAATAACTTATAATGGAGAAAAGTAACACCAATAATGGTCCATTATGAGGAAACATTTTAAAATTGAAATGAAATTTTTTGAAAAGATCCTCACATGAGTTAATGCCCCAAATAATGGAGAGAGTAAATAACTATAACATATTCCTTTTGAAAAACACTTATTGTCTTGTTGTATCCAACTAGTGACATTATTACAAAGGAATTAATTGTAAAACAATTAGATTTTCCTGACTTCAGGAAGTGCGAGTGCTTTGGTAAGTATATGAATTTGAGGTTATCGGTCATAAGTATGTTATCTCGAATGTTGCCATTGTAAATTTGATAAAACCACTTATTGGTATGAATTAAAGATTGAGAAATTTTATTCAATGATTTAAGAATTTTTTTTTCCTCACAGCACCAAGTTGGTGAAGACTGGATAAGCAAATTGTTCCATGAAAATATTTCAGCTAAGGTGAGAAATAGATTCTTCTTATATTATTTATAAAGAGCATGTTTTGACTAGGAATAAATGATGAGTTTATATTTCTTCAGTCTTTAAAGGAAAGTTTAGGTAGAAGTTTAAGAACAACCGAAACTTCCAATTTTTAGTCTATCAAGTTTAATAATTTGATTATTTGACTTGAGAGATGGAAAAAAAAAAGTATTTCCAGGTCAATTTTAGAAATAAAAAATTTAAAACATCCTGAGACCTTTACACTTGGACATATTTCAAGACATGTAGCAAATGATATTTATTTGAAAAAAAATTTTTTGATAGGATTAAGTATTGTAAATAGTTGACATTTTTTTTTTTTTTTTCATTTTTATGTTACTATTTATCTTCATCTTGATATTTTTGTTGTTTTTTCTTGCAAGTTCTCTCAGATTGGATTCCCTTCAGCTTTTCAGTAAATAAACAGCATGGATCGGAATAACGATTAAACCTTTTACCAGTTGATAACTAAAACACTCTGAGCTTGGGAGGAGGAGTGAGCTTTAGATCTGATTTGGACTTATGCTTCCCTGTAGCTCAGATGGCGAGATTTGTAGGGTGGATATCTAGCCTTCCTCTGGCATAGAGAGATGTGAGTTCAAGTTTCAGTGGGATCTTATTCTTTATTCTGATCTGTGCAGTTTATTTTCTGACAGCCAAAGAGAATCTGGAGTCTAAAAAAATATTAAGATGATGATGATTATTAGTTGCCTAAAAATGAAAAGAATGTTAATGATGAATTATAAGATTGTTTCTTGGAATGTGTAACCTATAACAATTTATAAAATACATCCTACTGATAGACATAGAACTCAATTTTTTCTGCTTTAAATTCCAATATTTAACTTAATTATTGTTATTCTTTGAAATCTTATTTAATTTCATACATTTGAAATTTGATATTTAATATTTTTTGCGCTAGTTGATCGCCCAACTTGTGTCTGTTGTTGAACATCGATCATCTGCCAGTCCCCAATTCACAGATTTCCACTGGGAAGTGATGAACATCCACTACTTGCTGAACTATATTGTGGATGAAGATGACCCAGGTAGGTTTTGTTGATCAGTCAGCTATAAGCATTATCAGTTCCAAGGATGGAACCTTTTTTTTTTTTTCTTTAAAGTTTTTTTTCATTTGAACATGCAAATCAACAATAGAACATAGAATGGATTCATTTAAGTCTGGTGGAATAGTGTGATCTACCTTTTACATAAAAGCATAAAACAAATACCATAAATGATGGTATATAAGACCTCAACCTCCTCCATTCCAGTTGGAAATTATAAGAAAAAATATATTTCTCTGAATTCTTCTCATTTACCACTCACCTCTTTTTTTTTTTTTCTTTTTTAATCCTTCTCATGTTCTAGTTAACAAAGGTTACAATGACTTTATGGTCTCTCTCTCATACATCAAACAAATCAAATTTAGTCTGAACAATCTCCTCACAATGTTGAAAGGTGTTAAACAAAAATAAACAAACAAGATCTCTGCATTACAATGTTTGTTTTATCAAAATATTTCCCCTGATGTATTTTCTTGTCTATAAAGTGTTATTGCAAGTGAAACAGTTTTTTGAAAATGAAAAGCATTAAAGGAAAGTATCCTTGAAATTCTATCAATTTAATATTAAACTTTTTCTTTCTTGTTGCAGACTATGAACCACTAAACATAGATAATTCCATGACAACTAGTTTAAAAAACTTCTCAAGCAGCATTTCTGACTGGGAGGAACCCAAACGAACAAATGCCATCATTTACAAGATCAGATTTGGATTATCCTGTGTTGAAAACTCTATCAAGTAATGTATAATGCAATCTTTCTTTGTTAATTGTATTCATTATTCCCCCTGCTCAAGTACAAAAATCTCATCTAACACTACAATTTATCCTTAATTGCAAATACACAGCCATCTTAATAAATGTACCAATTGGGTCTTAATTGATATTTTGGTTAATAATGGGTTATATTTCTACAATGTTATATCAGGAAGATTAATTGTCAATCCTTTCTTTTGCTGTGAGAATTTTGGAATCATCCGGATATATGACTGTCGTCTCTCTCTCTCTCTCCCTCTAATATATATGCATTTATATAAATAAAAGTCTATAGCACAGTGGTGATGAAAACAGAATTCATTTAACCCAACAAATGTTTACTTATTCAATTTATTTTCCCTTGAGAAAGCACTTAACCCAATGCTTCTCCTTTTAATCACATAGATTGAACATTAAACGGTGAAAATTTCAGATCAAATTCAGCAAATGATTTTTTATTTTTTTCTTACATCATTTTTGGCAGGTTATCTTCCACTAATATATATACTATCAAAGTATCTTCCTAACTTTAGAAATAATTTTGAAGGGATATTCACTCATTAGGTGCATATGCTGAGTCACAAATAAAAAGATTGGCAAGCGACTGTCAAATGAGAAAGAAATGTACAGACCCTTGAGACTGTCCTTGGATAAAGCTCACTCAATTTAAATGCAGTAGACAGGAAGGTCACTTTCCTAATTTAGTATTTGTCTTGTTGATCTTTTAATAGTGTTTCATTTTTAAATTCTTTTCACTGTTAATGACCTGGAAATTAATATCATTGTAAAAATGCAAGACTTGTTAGCTTTTCTAAGGCTTTATCGGACCAACAATATGCATATGTTAGTTTTAGCTTGTTTGCCTGACAGTTGAAAGAAAGAGCTAAGTAGCAGCTTACAGAATCCAGTTCCTGGTTGGATATCAACAGGTCTATTGAGCATACCAGTGGGGAGGGCCACTTGCTTTCTTCGTTCCTTCATCTGTTGACTTTTGATCACTACTGGCATCTGGGCAAATTGAAACAGATGATTTGACAGCTGGTACAGGAGGCTCCTCGTATCTAGATCTGTTGGTTTCTCTTTAAGAAATGTGTTCCCTGCTAGAGCTAAATCATGCACAGAAAGGGTAGTCTCTCTTCATTGGCAATACGTGTGTGCACATATTCAGGGTTTACTCAACTTGATCAACAAATGGGTTATGTTTACTGGCACAGACAAGATAGTGTGGCTAGACAGGACCAGCCAGCCCCGTAGAAAATGAATGTCCATTAGGAGACCAATGCTGGTATGAAAAGAGTCTCACTTGCTGAGTGGTATTGGTGGCTGTACACAAGAGTCCTGATCGAATGCAATATATCCAGTAGCAGAGTCTCCCACTCTAGATTCTAGTAAACCTCAGGGAAACCAGGATCACGTGCTTCCATATCATTCCATTTTATCACTCACATTGCCTGTTGCCTCTGGGTGGTAGCAGTACCCAAGTTGGTTTGAATACTGCTGCGGCTCTTTACATGTAAATGAGTCCTTGGTCCTAATGGATATAGGATGGTATACAGAATATTGGGAAAATCAGATTTTGGCACTGGATGACAGTGCCATGAATCACATATGGGAATACAAATGCTAAGGGGAATCTGGAATATTTGTCTACCATGGTAGGTAGAAGGGGTTCCTTGAAATCCATGCAGATTTGTTCCGTGGGTTTGGTGGCTTTTCCGGGTTAGGTGGAGATAAGTCTGTTAAAAAATGAGGCTTCAACTCGGTGTATTTGAGGTAATCTCTGCACACTTTTCTTACCTCTTTGATTGAGTAGGGGAGGTTTCTTACTTCATTAAAGTGGGAAAAAACGTGTTACGCCAGGATAGCAAAAGTAAACCTGTAGCTCTCACAACTTCTCAAAACTGATAGTGACCCTGCAATGAGCTTGAGTGATAGTGTCAACTGGGATGTTGCTTTTACCCTTTCGGCAAATGATGTCATAATCATAACACCCGACTCAATTCACCATAAAGTATGGCAATTTTCAGATTTGGGTAGATTTTCTTTCCCTATGACAATTTCATTAAGCAAGTGCCATGAATTCAGGATGAGAGAGAAAAAACCATACAGACAGGTGTCGATTAAGGGCTTGACTGGAACCCTGTTGAGCACTGCATCCATGGTGTCATCCAATAAGGTTGTATTTATAACAAGGCTCAACCACTGCTGCATTTATGGTTGGTGGTGCCTTATAGGAAGGAGATTGTTCAGTTGTTGACTCGAATTTGGATTGAAAGGAGCCCATTTACGAAAGCGTCCCATGTGTTTTCCTCGTGGTTCTCTTTGCCATTACAGATCTGAAGTTGCAGTCTGCGCTGAGAAGCTGGAAAGCTTGCAAAAATTGATCTAAATTCTCATTTAGTTGCTCTTAACAAGTAGCTAGAATGTGACAGTCAAATACTTCAATCTTGGGTTTAATGAATACTTTATCGAGCACAAACAATGCACAATCATAACTAGTACACTTGACCATGTATTCATACACAGAATGGGCCTTATGATCAATCAGCAAATCCAATTAAGAATCCTCCATCGAAGACTTGCATGAAACAAAAGAAAGCTAGTAGAAGTCCACTTTCAGTGTAAACAATCAGAAAAACTGCAAGTGGATTTTGCAGAAAAACAGGCAGGCCTCAGAAATCTTTCTATAATGAAGTAGAATCAGTCAATCCACTGGTTAGTCTATGAATTGTTGTGAAAATGCCACACCTGTTACCCTCTTTAAGGCTTTACTTGACTAACAAAAATACAGGTATGTTAGTTTTAGCCCCTCTGACTGACTAGTGAAAGAAAGATATTTATTGGAGCCAAGTAGTGGTTCACAGGAATCAGTCCAATTTAAGAAAAGAGGGTTAAGAATAGTACAAATATTTTGGGAGCCAATCAGTTAAGGAAATATATTTCAAGTAATAGTCAAAACAGCCACTTGGTAAGAAATTTATGTTAAAATTTCCAGAAATTTTATTCCAAGGACCAAAAATAAATCATAGATTATTTGTGTGTAGATATGGAATGTTTATAGTCAATATTATATCGTAGTTTACTTCTGAGATTCACTTTGAGATAACAACTCTCATTTCAATTTCAGTAAACCTTGTTTGAAATCTTCAGATGTCATCAATTTCAATGTCATTGAGGTTCTTCAGTTGCTCCATAGGATGGTCGACATCAGCACCAAAAAGGTTTCATTTTCTCTTTTGCTTTTTCATTATCTGCTCTAAATTGATTCAAGATGTTAGAAATTATGTTTGTTTTTTTTTTTTAATTTTGCTTTATTAATTGAATAGTCAACCATTGCTAATTTCTGGAGTACTATTTTTTCTCTCCTTATTTTGTTGCTTCTCAACGCAATTTAGACTTCCAGGCAGGAGGCAGGCAGTTCTAATCATGAACTTACTTTGCAAAATTTGCCAACTCTGGTCTCTCAATTTTACTTCCAATATATATATGTGTCAATTAACTGAATTCAACTTCTTACCTCATTTTTATTTTATTTTTTCCCCAATATACCAAATCTCTTTTTCACTGAATTCTTTTGAATTCCAGTTCCAATTCATTTTAGTATATACTCGCAGGGGATCCTGACATTGCTTGGAGGTGGGGGGACAACTTTTTGCACACTCAGGGAGCAGTGTCCAGTATAGTCCTGACTCTAACAGTGTCCTGTAGGGATTTTTGAGTTGAATAAGGAAACCAAATGGACATGCTAGAGGGACTTTCAGTGAGCAAGAATATCTTAGATACATATTCCAAATCATTTGCAAAAAAAATGGTGGATTTTCGCTGTGGTGCCCTGATCAGAAAAAAAATTAGTTTTTTTATCAAATACGAGTTTATCGTATATCAATTGAAAGAAAATTTCATGCTGAATGAAGTCTATGAGAGAACCATATGCCTCAGAGCAAGTCATTTTGAGCTATCTACAATCAAATGCAATGAACCTTTGTTATAAAATGAAACGCTTGTGTGGACTGATTGATATAAGGAGGTAATTGATAAGGAATTCACTCTAAAATTCAATTAGTTCTTCTATTGCCTACCCTTCTGCAAACTTTCATTGAAATTCATATTGCCTGATCTTTGTAATTACTTGTGCTGTGCTTATTCCAAAGGTGCATGTTTGGAAGGGGCTGAACGGGGGGGGGGGTGATGGAGCAGCCTGCTAGATTAAATTCTAGAAAGATGTTGGTAGCAATTGATTCATAATGTATTCTAAAGGGAGTTCTGTATAGAAACTAAGAAGAAATACCTGAAATCTTTAATTTTTATTTGTTTTTATTAGATTTCTCAAGAACTGTTGATCCAAACAACTTGAAACTTGGCACTGCGTTGTCTTGGGCACTAACTAATATATCTAGCAAATATCAACTCAGTGCACGAATACAGAGATTTCTTCAATTGTAGTCAGATAATGTGAAAAAAAAGTAATTCTCAAATTTGGCAACAACCTTTATTTTATCTATTTGGATGTAAATAAGTGGAGAACAAAATTTAGCAAAGTAGGATAGGATACAACTGCCGCCTGACTAGTTAGTCAATGGTAGTGAGTAAACAACATATATTGGAAATAAAGGACAAGGTCACTGTGAGACTCTCATCCATTTTACCTCAGGAAGCTTGTTTATTGCGCGCGCACACACACTAATTTATATCATTTCATAGACATGCTACTGCAAAAAAACAACTGCTGTGCGGCCAGCAAAGCTTTCATCCGATGATGACTGGGGCCAGGCATGGTTTTTTGGTCTGAAGCAACAAGTGTTATTTTGAGTTTGATACTACAAAAATGTATACCATAAAATAAAAAAAAGTCTTAATTTTTCATTCTCTTAGAATGGATTTAGTGTTGTTTAGTTTGAGCATGCAGACAGTTAAGATGAAACTTGAAATCTTAGGTTTTATTCACTTCTTTTGTTGATGTCACAAGTACACATGCTTATATTACAAAAACTAATTATGTATTTATGTATATATACCAACAATAAGTATTTTTTTTTTTTTTTTTTTTTTTTAAGCTTTCATTTTTTTAACATTTCTTATGAAGACCCATAGACTAGACATGTAAAATAAATTTTCCCAAGTGTCATAATACTTTGATATTGTCAAACTTTATATCCAAATGATACACATACTGAAGACAGGGAAAACAAGAAAAACAATGAAAAAAAAAAAGCGAAACAATTATTTTGATGAAAGTCAGATATATATGAATTCTATGTTAATACTTTAATTTGAATTCCATGTTCAACATTGTGAATTATTTGCTTTTTCATCAGTCAACATACTCCATTAGAAAAGAACTTTACGTGTCCTACCAACCAAATTTAATTTGTCAAGCCACTGCCTTGTTAACCACCATCATCAATCGGTAAGTTATTTTTCTTGTATATTTTTAAAGAAAAAAAATGATTTTCAAGAAATAGAAAAAAAATGTCATGTATAATGATTATTTCAAACATTCTTAAATCTCATCTTGTATGTTTTAATAATCTTTCTATTTATTTTTCATAACTTGGATCACTACCAAATAAATTTTATTAAAATCTGTATGAATGAAGTAATATTCTGAAAAAATATTTAGCTTACAAGCATATTTTCCCTTACGTATATTCAATACTTGTTCTTTGAGTATAATATTTGATTGTATATATTTACAATTTCCTCTGATCCTCCATATTCTGAAGCAGATTTTGTATTCTATTCAATACAGGTCCATGTCCATTCTTTTCCCCCTAAACTTCAGTGTTTCTTTATTTAATTTTTGTTTACAGCATACGTAGCCAGATTGCACCTTACAGCAGTATTGTCAGCAATTTGCTAATCAAGTTCCTTCAGAAAAGTATCAGCTCCAAATCTGGAGGTTCTACTACTGTTGCTTACCTGTGAGTAAAATCTTGAATTATTTCCAAGTGGTTTCTAAATTTCAAATTTTCACTTATTTGGCTGTTCGGAAGTTTATTTTATCACACCCACTTTCAAGTAAAAACTGCAACATGTTTTTGATCAAAACACACTGAAAATTAAAATAGTGTGTGAATTGTATTGATGGGTATTCTGATTCTTCTAGCATAGAAATGATGGATTACATTTTTGCTGTATCATTGTAACAAGCCAACAAATATACCGAATTTGTATCTAAATTCAAACCAAAAGTTACTGAGTGAAAGTAAGGGAATTGCGTCAGTTATAGTTTTTGTATTTCATGTGTTTTTAAATTTGCAGCGATAAGAGGATAAAATATTACACTGTTTTTTTTTTGTCTGTTCGTTTTTTTTTCTCCACAAAAACCGGGGTTTGCATTATATTCGAGGCTGCATTATAACTCTAATAAATACTGTAATATCAAATCAATGAAATGTTGAATAGTTTGCAATTGCAGCCCATTATATTCTTTTTCAATCCATCTGTAATTTCCTTACTACAGTGATCTATGATTTCCATGACATATTCGGTTTTTTTTTTTTTTTTTTCCAATTTTCTAGCAATTTTCATTGCTTCTTTATTTACTCTTCCCTACCCATCTGACTTGAGACTTTGAATTCTGTTCAGTTTTATCACTGTAGCAGGTAGCTCATGTGTATGTCATCAGTCTGCTAAGACTCTACCTCAGGCAATTGGATTGTGTTCAAGGTGGCATCTCTCATTTTATGTATCAGTTTTGAATAGTATGCCTGATGTCTGCACAAAAAAATTGACTATGGTATTTACGTGGTTGAATTATTAGCATCAATTTGATTGTGTGTTGATGTATCTTTATTTTTTTCATTCTCTAGTGAAACAAAATCCCAGATCTACTCTTGCCTGATATCTTATCTCCAAGTGATGAAGAGTTCTGTTGATCGGAAAGGATTCACCGATCAAGTAATCACCCACATACTCAAAGACATTACCATTGAAGAACTTGCCATTAAGGTAAAAATTAAAAATCATAATTTTCAATTGATATTAATCTATATATGAATACAGGAACAATCTTAGATTCAGATATGTTCTAGGAATTTTTCAATGGTCAAATATACATGATCACATCCTCACTTATAATTCAGTCTTTTATAGATCTTTGAGAAGAATTTGTTTCTTTCAATTTGAATAAGCACATTCATACACACACACACATATATATATATATATATACACACACGAGCAATCCTTCATCAATGTATGTCTGATTGAATACAACAGACAAGCAACATTTTGTTAATTTTTTATCAAATTTCTGTTGTGTCCACACTAGAGAACATATGTTTGGGTCCATTGAGTGTGATGATTTTTTTACAAAATATTTGTGGAATTGTCTGAGACCTTGAAAAAAGCTAGCTGTTTAGCTGAAAGCGTTAGGTATAATAACATTTTCAGATAACTATTACAAATTATGGATCCAACCATATGTTCACTTGTGCAGAAACAAGAAAAATTTAATAAAAAAATTAACAAGATGTTCCTTGTCCTTCATATCGAACCAGACATGCTTGAAAATATATATATATATATATATATATATATATGTGTATAATGTTATTAATGTATGCATTATTTTGTATTGATAGTTGATGGATACCAACAAGAAAGGACGAATTACTAATGATGCTCAGTGCAACAATAATGGAGATCTTGCAGTTAAAGCTCTAATAGGTAACTTTTTAATCAATTTTAATTAACCAATGAAAATTCCTGATCAAAATTCAGCTAATAAATGTCGGGCTATAGACTTATTCATCCGCCTCTGTGATTTGTATTTAGGGTTTGTAAACCTTATATAATAATAAAGCATATCTCTTCCAAAACTTGCATGTTTGTGGAGTTGATTCAAGTAAGGACAAAGCTGAGCGGTATTTAAATTTTGAACTCATATAAAGTTATTTATTATAGGGAAGAAAAGGTTGAACTAAGGTCTGAACCATAATTTGGAAAAAAAATCCCAACTTGACTCAAGTATAAGTAGCAATGGTTTTCATCAAATGATTTTAGTCGGCATGGACTCTGAACTTTTCTGAAAGAAGAGGAATTGAGAAACATTATATTAACATGAATCTCTCGGGGTGGGGGTGGGGGATCTGTGATTGTATTGAGAATAATTTGTATCACTTCCAATTTACAAATTGGACTTTCAGGAGGTGTCCATCTTTGATACATGGTATGATTAAAGCATTAAATATAGCATAATGGTTAGCGGGCTCATCTCTCAAGCCAGTTAGATAGTTGAGTGTCAGTCACTGCTGTCGGTGAATGGTATTTGAGCTTAGGTAAAAGCTAGGATCTTGAATGCTGAATTTCAAGGTATGTTTAGAAAAACTGGCACAGTATAACCATCTTAGAAGTGATATACTGGATGTGGATTCTTGATGTCTGGCCAGATTTGAATTTCACCTGATACTAACGCAGGATATCCAGCCAGATAGAAAATTATTCGATTAAACTATATTTGTGATAATTCTAACATAATTTTTGTAAATTTCTTTAATAAATACTGATTAATATCTGATTAGCTAATATCTTTAGTGGATAATATAATTGATAAAGCTCTCTGCTTTTATTTAAAGGATGTACAGAATTATATTTCACTAGAGATATTATAAGTGGTCTTCAAATACGAAGTAGTGAATGTAAAGAACCGATTATCATTTGTAAATTGGTTTTGTTTTTTTAATCAGTGCATCCATTGAAATCCAGATCCAGGGTCTGTTTGGTTTGTGTCTAGTCAGATTTCATTTTCTTGGCAAAGGCACAAAAATTTGATTTTATAAAAGATAATTCATTGCTTAAATCAGCTTGTAAGCTAATGTAAGCAATGAAATATCTTTTGTTAATTGTGAAGCAGAAAAAATGGCAATATCTTTATGTTAACAGCCCTTTTAACGAAAGTTATGAAGAAAATATGCTGAATTGTTTTTATTTGAAAGAGATTTTTGTTTTTTTTCTCTTCTCTTAGCTCTCAGATGGTTGATAATTACGGTTGGGCCAAGGATCAATGCTAAATCACTCAATGTAAGTATTTTTTAATTTTTTGGTTTTATTCTATTGATTGTAGCCCTACCTGACTTATCAAAATTCAATTTCGTTTTTCCGCCTGTATTAATCTGAATTTGAATTAATTCAGGTTTGCTAGTATCAATTCACTGTCAAACCTCAGTTGGAGACCATGAACATTAACTTGTAATGCTGTCATATGGGAGGGGTGGAGATGATGGGCTGTTAACATAAAGACTGCATAGCAAAAAGTAAAAATGATGCAATAAGTAAAAATGATGCAATACCTATTTCCCCCTGGGGATATCATTTTTCATACTTGACTCAACCAAAACTAAAAGGTGTATGTTTCCATCATCAAACAAAAGCTTAGTAGTTGGATATCTAAGACACCTACCTCTACATTTTAGAGAAATCAGATAAAATTTGAAGCACAAAAAAGCACTAAAAATTTTCATTTGTGTTGATAGATGTAAATACTTTGATATAACCTTTTTGAAAAGACATCCATACAAATCATACACAATGTAAAATTATAATCATGAAGATTTATATTGTAGTTTTCCATTGTACTCTGTCTGCCTGTTTGGACATGTTTTAAAATTTTGGGTTCCTTAGCTGTGAAGATAATGGCATTGTTAACATTCTTTACTTATTACTGACAAATGGGTGATAGTGAAAGTAAACAAACACACATATACAAACGCATAAATGCACACATATGTAGTATAGAAAGCTTTACATATACATGCACTTATACACATGAGAATAAACATGTAAAGTTATTCCCTGTCAAATCAAAAAATGTTTTAGACAAAAATACCATGACCAAGAAAAAATAATGTAAAAAACCTTATATGTCTATGTGCATATGTATATGTACATATAGACACTTATGTTGGTGTGTGTGTATATATAGGTGTGTGCATATGTATACATATAGATGCATGTACATATATGTATGTGTACATATAGATACTTTGTGTGTGTGTGTATATATATATATATATATATATATATATATATATATATATATATATATACGCAAATTAAAAAATGGGGAAAAAGAAGTGAAATATTTTTCTTATCTGCAATTTTTTTTTTTTACTTCTATTCAATTTAATTATGATTTATGGTTTTGAACTGGAAGAAAATTTTTTCTCAATATTTAAAAGTTTTTTCATCATTTTATCAATTACATTCAATTCAAGCAGGTAAACATAATCAATATCTCGGGATTTATATGTTAGATGTGTAAAAATCAAATGGAAACATTAATGTATGAATGAAATAAATCTGCAAAATAATAAAAGTTTGGGTAGGAATCATGGAGAAAATTTCTTATTCAATATTTAGAATGAAAAATTATTATATTCAAAATTTATTCTTTTAATAAATACGTTTTGGAATTTCCATTCAAAATCTGATATGCTGATTTTCGCCAGATTTTGATTTCATATATATATATATATATATTATGAATCTAGTTTATTTGGCAACTAGTTTTGTCTGCTTCTGATGGTCAAAATTTAGCCCCTTTTATGAGGATTGACCAACTCAGAGTGAGGTCGACGTCATATTGGTGTAAGATTAATTACTTAGAAACCTGACTTGATTATTTCTCTCTGAGGACTAATATCGTCTAGACTCAAATTTAGATCCGTCAGAGTCTCCCTGAGCTAGTATAACAAAGATTCTCTGATTTTGGCTTTTTCAAAAGTATTGTGCAACCCAATTAGGGTACTTTGAATGAACCCTCAAATATGAACCATATTCTTTTTCCCCCCCCATTTAGTTTCAGCTTTATTTCACTTATTTTGTAAAATCCTTGGTAAAATAAATTGGCTTGCAAAATCCTGCAAGTCATAGTATCACATGATCAGCTTTGATTTGCCTTGAAATTTCTGCTGCTGTGTTTAAGGGATCATTTATAACATGTCTTTGAATTACTCTATCATACCTAAAGCTAGTCTCATGCTGTCATACAGCTCTTTTGGTGAAACAAAAGATTTCCAGCTTACAATTTTAAAAAACTCTTGTAAATTAGACTCTTGGACCGGCCCATCAGAGAGACTTGCCACCAATTTTGACCATTTGTTGTAAAAGCTCTTCTTTCACTTTGACATATTCTGGCATGTCTATGAACTGATGCAATATTGAAAACATGGCTACTTATTGTTGAGTAAATAAACGATGATGTCATATGCATATGCCCATGAGAAATTTCTGGAATGTAATAAAAAAACAAAACTGTCCTTTCATTTTGTCCAGTGTTTTTTTTTAAATGATGGTTTTTCTCAGATATCCTGTGGCAATTGATATTAAGGAATTTTTTTAAAATCTTTTGAATGGATTGTTGTCTCATTTTGACCTGTAGTCTGTGTGTGTGTATATATATATATATATATATATATATATATATATATATATATATATATATATATATATATATATAATGATTTTTTTTTCCCTGAAATAAGTTATGACTGAATCTTTTTCATCTAGAACTTAGTCCTGTCTAAGCTCACTTGATCAAAAATGAATGTTTATATCTTGTCTACCAAATGCTGCTTGTATATGCAGTGTTTTTTAGCATAATTTATTCTATTTCCCTTGTCCATTGCAGGATATCCAAGTTGCTCTGATCAATTGTGTTGAGACATCATTCCTACGACAGCCAGAACAAAACATTAGTAGCAGTCGTCGTAAAGAACAGTTCCATTGTCTAATGGTTTTGGGTACTGTTCGTCATGCTTATTATGCCCCACCAGTTGCTACTATTATGTCTTTGTTGAACAGGGCATCAAATGAAGACACTGACCTTGAGGTAAGTAACATTAGGTGTGGTTCCTCACTTCTGGTGGCCCTAGCAACTCCATTAATTTTTTTTTTCCTTTCTTTCTTATTTTTCCGTCTTTAAAATCCAATATTTTTGATTCAATAATAGTAGCTTTTTGCAATTACATTCACTTTTTTTTTTTTTTTTTAAACCCATTCCAACTCCTGAGATATATATATATATATACATACATACGTATTTATATATATATATATATATATATATATATATATATATATATATATATATATTCATTCCAAGGTTTCTAGGACTGCTAGGATATATATGTCCTGTTGATCTGTTTCAAAAGTCTACTTGGATGTATTTGTCGCAAAAAATTTAAGTAAACTAGTTTAAGTTTTCCTGGATTTTACAACTGCAGACAGTTGGGTAATCATAGTGTAAAAGCCAGACAGAAATTAGTTGGCATTACATGACTGACCAAGAAAGATATGTAGGCAAAGTGATCTGCTTTTTCCATAATCTTTATCTGTCCTGGAATAAATGTATATCATTATGATTTTGGTTCTTCAAAACCTGAAAATAATTTCATTTGATAAAAGAAAAGTTTTCCTTAAACTTGGGAAAAATTACATTTTGGGCTTTTTTGTACTGTTTTGAAGATTCAGATATTAAGCACCATCAAGGTGCTTAATATCTGAATCTTCAAAATCAACAAATAATCAGAAAGCTTTTAAATTTGTATCAGTCAAATGCCCAAGTACTACAATCTATAAAATTCCTGAATATATGCAGACCACTTCAGAATTATTTGAGACTAGCATAGCACCCTTCAAAAATGATGAGATTTCTATGCTATATGGATAGATTAATATTCTAGAATATATTAATTTTTAAACCTAATTTTTTTTTTTTTTAATTCTCTTGGGGGCTTGATTTAAAAAAAAAACAAAAAACTCTGTCACAATCTCTTCCTCTCTTTAATCAGCTTTATAGTGAAGAAGAAAGTGAAACTTTAGTTTCTACCATGGTTCTTTGAGGTGAAAGAAAGACACGCCTACGAAAGAAATTTTTATGAGTTTTCCATTTCTTGCTTAAATAAGCATTCCCGTCAACTTTAACATCGGGGAAGTAGATAAGATCTTCAACACTGATATCTTTGCCATAAAAATTAGGCATGGATGGTTTTATTAGATTAGTCAGACTGTTTCCTTGGCCTCTTTATTTCTTGTTCATTATCAATGTTTCTTTTTCACTTTTCAAATTCACTGTTGTTATTTTGAATTATTTAGTTTTAGTTAGTAGTCTGACAAGTTCTTATGAGCTAAAATTTTCGCTGCATAATGTTTGATCTATGTGATCGATCTAATCTGAATTAAGTACATTGATAGAGAGATTATGTTGGATAAATGCATTTTTTCATCACCAGGCTACAGACTTATTTTTACTTGTGTGTACACACACACACCAGTAAATCATTAATTTCCACTTGAGTGTATGTTTAATTGAGGGGGTGTTGTAGTCATAATTGGGGGAAGATTTTTGTTTTAATTTCATGGATCGGAATCTGATGGGAGGGAGTACTTTTTTTTTTAATATTTAGTAGTTAAAGTCGAGGGAAGTATGTTTTCAATTTGATCAATCCCCACCCCCAAGAAAAGATATTTGAAAAATGAAAAGAAATAAGAAGATTCCTAAAATAAATTCCTAATGAGGGGAAGATAGTTTATGTTAGTCGTATTTCCTTACAAATGGTGGAGAGTAAGGTTCCAGTTGGGCCTTATTGTTACAGTGTAAATAGAATCCCCACCCCTATACACTTCAAAAAAATTAATTTTTTTTTTCCCAAATTTATAAATTTCCTGAGGAAACCAAGGATTTAAAACTCAAAAAATAAATTATTCATGAAAAATTTCTCATCTTTTTTTAAGTGGCTGGACCAGCTCCAATAATTATCACATATTACTCGTATATGACTTTGTGTTTCTCAGAAACACCTTTTATCTAAAATTGTATGTTGGAACATTGCAAAGAAGCAAGCTTTAACTCATCAAAATCAACTTTCAAGGAAATTATCATCATTCGCCACATGAATCCATTGGTTCTTGGCAAGTTGAACTTAGAGCATATTATTCTATTCCGTAACATAAAACAGGGCAACTACTTTGGAAAATGAAATGGTTTTCCGCTAGGGTTATCAGTTGGATATTGCTTTACTCAATATATTGGTTGTCCTGATTATTCACCTTTTAATTCTCTTTTTTTTTCTTTTTTTCTTTTTATTATTACAGGTCTCGAGTTATTGTCTGGAAGCCATGAGTAGCTTTGAATTTATTGCCATTGCTTGTCGTGCTGTTATGTTCCAAACTGTATCTGTCCCTGCTGAACCAACCAAAGTTCCTTCTGGCCAACCACCTTCTGCAATGTGGATGCAACATGCAGCAAGCAATATGTCCACTCAAGAGCCTCGGCATCAGGTTTCCTTTAATGAATATCCCTCGCTCTCAAATTCCAGAGTGCAACAGCCACAGACAGTGGGTGGAGTAGCCACCCTACTACATTCAGTGGGCGCTGAGCCATCGTCCTATCTGTCAGTTGGAACTGTCAATCATCAGAACGATAACCTACAGCAGAACAGTCTGGCATTTGAAGGAGTAAGCAATAACATAGTTTTTTTTGTTTTTTTTTTTACAATGGCTAATTATTGACATTGTTTTAATGTTGGAAACATACTTTTGCCATTGTGGGTAGTATTAGAATCGTCATACTGGTCATTTATACTTCAGCTGTCCTATGAGACTCGTAAATCTTAGCAAGCTTTCATAACAATACTCACTTGGCTTTTTAAATAAATTAACAGTTAGCTGGTACTCATTGTAAGCAAATGCATCAATATCTATTACTTATGTACCAAATGTGTCCCGTTATGTTTTCTTTTATATCTAAGAGAGTGGACCAGGTACTCATTTTATATTTTGCATACATAACCCCGAAATATCTTTCCATAAAATAGTATAAATTTTATGTTTGTTTCATGTTGCTAATCTCAACTAAATCGGTGCCGAAAGCATTAAAAATTGTAGAACCGATCACAGACTTCTTGTGAATATTTCAAAATGTTTTGCAATAATTTGAACTTCTATGGAGTTTTAGTTTTAGTTTTAATTGCAAGAAAATAAAGTTAGTTGTAAAAATTAAGATTACTTTTATGTATTGAAAGGAGGTTTCAGACTGTTAATGTCAATTTTGTCCTCAAAAACCTTGATCATTCATTCGCTTGCTTATTACAGAGTCTGAACACAACCCAGGTTGTTCCCTGTTCCACATCAGCCCAACAAGTATCACCCAGGGACATAACTATGGATGAAGGCAGTGACGTGGCTTCCGAATCTAATTCAGCAGAGGCTATCAATTCAGATTCTGATATTCAGGTAAGTTTTTTTTTTTCGTCTGTGATACTACTAAATCTGTCTAATAATTTTTAACAATTTTTTTCAACTCCACACCATTTTGATGACTTATCTTCGTCCTATTTAAAACGTTTCATACGTAGTACCTCTCTAATTCTGCATGTTTTGAATCTACTGCTATTAGTTGGTGGATTAGCTTCTTGAAGAGTCCTGTGTATATCACTCACACAAGCAATCCAGGTTGTGTGTTACTATTTGTCTCATCAGACATACATCAATTGTTTCTAAATAATGCTTTAGTCACTTTTGAATAAATACTTTTTCAGTTTGTCGAGAGTGGTGGTGGAGAAGACTCTGCAGACGATGACAACAGCATTGAAGACACAATTCAAGAATCAAAAAATGTAGGTAGAATATTTACCACTTTTAAATCTATTTTGAATGAGCAATGTACCGATCTTTTAAAACATTATCATTTTTTATCACCATAGTTGAAAATATGTTTATGAATGAATAAATACTGACCAATATTAAATTAAATGCGTCTAGAAAAAAAAAAAAAAAAATCTAACTTTTAGTACTCAGAAAATGTATCTAATTTACTCTCGGCTAATGTTGAACTTAGTCTGGATTAAGTCATACACTATAAACATTTGAAATGTGATATTTCTCTTACTTGTTTTGGTTTTCTTTTTTAAAAAGCTTGTAATAATAGATGATTTATAATGGATTTGTTTTTCAAATTACTATAGTCTTAAATGCAAATTTTCCCCATATTTTTTCTAATTACCACCACCCCTTTTTTTTTTCATTTCAGACATCACAAATCGATGAAATGTTAAAAGCATTTGTTGAAGCACCACCTGACTCAGACTAAAGAGTTTCATCTTTGACAATAAAAACAATTATCTCCATTTTTATTGAGTTTTTTTTTTTTAGAGCATGACAGCATTGTTCGCAGTGATAAAAACTCATCTGTATTTGATAAAAAATAAAGCAACCAGACTTTTTATTACGCCCTTCCTTGTATAAGTCCATCATTGCTGTGGTGAAGATTGCAGAACATTTAACAATTACCAGTTTCCATGTCTAGAGGACCAATGGTCCCCACTTGACCATCTCCAATTTGGGGTCTGAAATGAAGTAGGTGTTCGGGCTGTTATTTGTTAAATACACTATCTCCTGGAGAAATTTGTTTGTTTGTTTGAAGGGTCCTGGCTACTTCTCCTCCTCCAACATTGATCATGTAATTCTTATCAATTAGCCTGCCAAAACATTTTTTTAAAAATTTAGCAGAACGATATCACAAATAAGCATTATTGGGAAATCTTGCAAAAACAAAATTTTTTCTTTTCTTCCACTAAAACTAGTCAGGAGTAAGAAATACCAGATAGCATGTGTAAGAGTCCAGGTTGAAATTGATGGATTTTGGTTGTCCATATCTTTAAGGCAAGAATCCCAGGGCTTGGTCTGATTCAAAAGCACAGGGATAATAATTGCTATCATCCTGAAAGAGTGTGTGACAGGTTGGTGTCCTCTGACTAGTCACTGGAAGTGACATAAAGTTAGGGACAGGGCAATAAATTGATTCAATGAGATTGTAAGGTGGGCCTAGGGAAATATAGAAGTGCAAAGATGATGTTGAAATTAAATCCCAAATTTGGGAAACCCCTTGGATAGGGGTGGGTGATTGATTAATTTGGGCTTCAAACTTCATAAAAAGAAGGAGCTGGTTTCTAGCTCTGTGGTAGACAAGGACAGTTGCCTGGTGGTCAACAGTCGAAAGCTGTGACTAATTGACTTGTAAAACAAAGAACTGGTGTTGGAACCCAAGAGAGAAAGCTGGAACCACAACAAAGTGATTAAGACAGAAATGACAATTATAACCAACAGAAATAAACAAGTTTGATGGTCCTATTTCTTTTTCTTTTGTCAACTCAAATATATCAATATACATTCCCTGAAACGCCAGTACTTGGTGTTTTATCCATGGGGAGAGTGATGGCTGGTATTGAGTAACCAACTGCACATGACCTGGAGGTGTGTGATACATTGTCTGGCAATGAGGAAAGTAAAGTAGTGTCAGTGTTCATGAGGTGAGCTAGTCCGGTTACTTAAAAGTTGCTTCTTAGGCTCCAGATTTCATTGGTATTTCTACTTGGATGTCTTTTTCTAAAAGGGAGACATCTTCTATAGGTAGGTTGATAACATTTTCAAAATATACATTAAAAGCCGACTAACAATTTTTTAGTTCAGTAGGACTTCCTGTTATGGAATCGTGGCTAGTTGAAAATAGGGAAAATAATCCAGCTGTGCTCATACGAAACAAGGTAGTTTTTGGATCCATGATGACTGAACAAGCAGATCTATTAGGCTAAAATTTCACAGGACTTAATTTCACACCCAAAAGAACCTGTGACCAAAGTTAGAGCAATATTGGAAACTAGTTGAGTTGGGCACTTTCCCAAAATTGGTCCACTTGAAATGGAATGACCCAATCAGAAATAGAGCATTAAATAATCCAATATGGACAATAGCTTGGGCCCTAGATATAGCAATTTAGTCTTTTCAAGTAGAAACTAAAAGTTTAATTTGCGCCTCTTCTCTAGATTTTACGAGCAGATATTCTGTAGAATCGTAGTCAGATAATGTTTGTTCTACCAGCTTGGAAGACATTGATGGATTACCCGATTCTCTTCAGGTTTCCAAAATTGCCTCTTTTACACCCCAACTAAAGAGTGATGTGAAAGGAAGTGGACCAATGAGATTAAGAGTACACAGCTGAGGTGTGGAAAAAAAGATTTTAGAATTAAATTCCAATTTTAGGAACCTCTCAGATAGGGGTGAGTGATTTGGGCCAGTTGGCGATAAATCATGCCCTATACTCCATCAAACCTAATCCCATAAAAGGAGCAGATTTTAAGCTCTGAGCAGCCAATAAAGCTAATTGCCATCCTAATCTTTGTTATTAGCCATGGCAGAAGACTGGCATTGGAACTTGAGTAGTGAAAAGCCAATACTTCAACTTGAAGGATTCACTTGGCTGGTGACATGCAGAAATCCAACCTTTGTTTCTTTGATCACAGGCTTGAACCCCAACATCCCTGCATAGACTACTCTGGCTCCCTCACCATTACAAGCTCTTCCATCGTCTCACAAGACGAACGATAACTTACCAACTCATTCAACCCTAGAGAATGTATCACATTGCCTCTAATACTGGACAAGCTGATAAAATACCAATAGAAAATGAACACTTAGTTTTTATTAACAAGTGTTGTGGTACCCGTTTTTCTTGCCTCATTTGTTTTTGTCACCCATCCCTGCCACCACAGCACTAGGACTTTGTCCTTTGATCTTTGCAAAACACTAGAGAGGGCAATGGCTGGTGTGGTGTGTTCTGGAGGTGACGGTGTGATAATTATGGCCATGACCAGGATTCTTGAACTAAGGTATGCCATGCATCAGCAGCTACGGTGTAATTAAACTTAAGCCTATGGACATAGTATTTTGCATATAGACTGAAGAGAGGTCAATTTACCACATAATTCAGAGCTGTAGGATGGAATTTAGGTACATCATCTCAGGGCAAGGATCGCAATCTATGTGATGACTTTGTGGTCATTTTGAAAAGAAATTTCTAAGTTTGGGCCTCTAATTTAGTATCTATAAAACAAATTGGGCAGAGTTGTGGGCCTCAATTTCCCCTCAAGGATGCTGAAATTGAGCAGATGGGTACATCTTATCTCAAAGGTAACAGGCAAGGTGAGGTCATTTCTACTCAATTCACCAAATTTTTGGCAAGGGGTAAATCTTTTTTTGGCAAAAGGTCATAAGTAGTGCAGTATAGATCTCAGGGAATAGGCCAAAAATGACTTAAGTTGTTAGCCACAATTTTGCACCTATGAAACTCAAATTTGGTGTAGAGGTATATCATTCCAAAGTATTTAGTGATCTTGAAGATCAAAATCATTTCTATATCATTTCTAACAAATTTACTCAGGTGTAATATCGTAGCTAACAAATAAGATGCAAAAATTTTGCATTGGGGTACATTTTTACACAGCGAAAGTTATAAGCAAAGTGAGGATGATACCAAGTCACCTGAGGTCATTTTTAGGAATTGTAATAGGGCACAAGGACAATCTCTCAATATCAATGGTCTTTGCCTTTGCCTGATTTCTCTTTGCGTTTCCTATGTACAGCACTAAATTGGTTGTTCTCGTGTTGGATTCCCAATGGGAGAAACACTTATGAAGTGTATCTAGAAGTCCTGTCAAACTAAGGGATAACATCATTTCTTTTTGTACACCAGAATATCTCTCCCATTACAGCTACTTTTTCATGTGTACATAGCAAATGATAAAAAAGATTGTTTACACTATATGGCGCTAGAGCATATTTTTCCTGTTCGTTTATATTTTGATTTAATTCCACCCCCAGGCAATGCCAAATATCCCTGCTAGTAATAAATAAAAATTACATAGGACCATTCTGCATGACATGTATGCTGAAATATCCAGAATAATTATCTATTGTATTAAAAAAATTACATATTATAATCATTAATATATAATATTAAACAATCAGCCTTGATAGCGATAGACAAATTATTTCATCTTCCCATTTGATTTTTAGAATATGATAGGCACTGTAATCAATTCTTTGATGTGACTTGAAAAATTCATGACAATAAACCTCTAAAATGGTGTAATTTAAAATTGCAAAATCCTTATTCTTCTGAAAATTGTTACTGATTCAAAGGATATGACCAAAATAAAGCAGATTCTGATTCAATTAGGAGCTGATACTCACCAAGATAATCTAATCAACTCTCAAACCATTCGGTTCCAAAAGACATTAACATTCTCACAATCTGTTAAATACCAAACATCAATTATATAACATCTCCCTTTTTGAAATTCACTATGCGTCTTCATTTTGTCCTTAGCACACTGCTGACGAATACCCATTTTCCAGCAATGCTTTTTTTGTCGGGGGAATTGCCATTATTCAATTGGCCTTCACTGGCCAGAAAAAAACAAAACAAAACAAAACAAAAAAAAAAAAAAACAAAACAAAACATTGATGTTGAAGATATGACCACAAACTGATGGAAAAAAAAAAAAAGAAAAAAGTCCACTGCCAAGTTTAAAATCAGGCTTATCTCATTGATTCTAACACTTGAGATGTAATTGACTCAATTGATTCTTTTATATCTATAATGGACAGTGACTTGTTTTCTCCATCCATAACAATGAACTCTTCCACTTCCTCCCAGTTTTGTGAAAAAATATTTCCTATCGAACATCTGAAACCATGGACTATTCCACTGGAATAAATTCAGCCACTTTTGAATACACTTCAGATGAAATCGACAGCTCTAAAGTAGAGAACTTTCTAGTTAAACTAATTAAGAGCATGTGAAGCTGAACTCCACAAACACTGGTAGATATTTTCTCCAAAAACATTTCTGACAAAATCTCATTTAAATTCTAATATAGCTGTGAATTTTTTCACAGGTAATAACTAGTAATGAATAATTGTAAATTCAATTCTTCCATAAAGAAAAGCAAATGAAAAATACATTTATTTTGAGAATGACAAAAGAAAGTGACTTGAAATGAAAAGGCACAAAAGTTTTTGATGAGTGGGGAAAAAAAAAAAGTGTCCTTTTGATTCGTCACTTCAAAGTTTCCTTTTCTTTTTCTTTTTATACAAAAAATAAAAGAAATTTGACTCCATACCCATATGTAGTCACATTTGTTAAAAATTTCATAAACTGCTAGAAAAACCTTTCATTTACCAATCTCGTGGACTTGGAAAGATTTTCTTAGTTCTTAGCAATGGTACAGAAATAAAGAACTATCCTTATCATAAAGTGGATCAGGTTTTGATTTTCTTCTGTGATTTGTCACTTGATGATTTTCTCTTACTCTTATCTGTGACCTCTTCATCTTCTTCCTCATTCACACTTTTTTGACGCAGTTTATACTCATCTGAAGTACCTTTGGCCCGGTTCACCTGCCTTGACATCTTCAGTTCCATATCATATTGCTTCTGAAGTGCTAAAGCAAAAAGGCGATCTTTCTCCTCTGAGCTTCGGCTGGCCTCTCCTGTCATATAAGCTTCACATACACTCTTCTCTCTCTGTTTAAAATACATGTCCAATTTGGTGCCATTACAAGACGACGGGGAAGATTTGAGGCTACCCTTCATTCTTGACTTCAAGTTGGATACTCCACTTTTAGAATCACACTTGTCGAAGTTCAACTTTTTTTCAAAAAGAATTTTTCGGCCGCCAACTTTATTGGAAGCCCCTGAAGCAATAATGTTAGTGGAATCATTGTGTATTGTCGATTCACTGTTGAATGACGGACCGTCTTTAGAGTTAGGAGTGAATGAGTCAGTGTTTAGGGTGGGAGAGGCAGACACACTATCTGAACTGGATTGCCCAACAAACTTGAATGACTTGAATTTCTCAAAATGATCAACAATACTTAATTTTGATTTCTTTTTCCTTGTATGACTAATCCCATTTCCAGAAATGGAGGACAGGCTGCGTACTGGAGCTTCAGAGCTTTTTCTAATAGGCTGACGTGGACTGACCTCAATCAATCGAGGCTGTTTGCTTTGGTTGGGAGACACTGGAGATGCTTTTCTTTTGTTGTTTTGAGTATCACTGCTAGCTGAATCATGACGAGGAGTCAAAGAAGAGGAGTTGTTATCATTGGATTTGTCAGCCAATTCATTTTCATGGAGTTTTGACAACAACACTTGAATATCCTGACTGTCACTTTGTGCCGCCTCTTCCTCTTTTCGGCGAAGTGCTGGTGTTCCTGCAGTCTATAAAAGGAGAAAAACAGAACAAAACATCATTTCACTAAAATTGGTGGGGAGGATTTTCAGTGATATTGGTTATGATAAATGTCATTTAGATAATTTCTTGTGGGAGGGGTAAAAAGGATACAACCATAGAAATTATCAAATTTGAAGGGGAGTATTTTCTGTTGTAAGAATATAAACAAATCCAAGAAAGGCAGTATGATATCTTCATTGAGAGAGAGCAGCTAGGAGAAAGCCACCTCTCAAAATAGTCAACATTTAGCAAAAAAAAGCAGCGGATGATGGAGAAGGGACAGAGCAATTTGAGACACTGGTTGTTCAAACTTTCAGAGTGTGTGGTAAATATAAATTCATAAAAATTTATACCCATACAGGGAAAAGGACTTTTAATTTTTGTCTGAGTTTTTTTTTTTAGGAGAGGAAGTATTACTATACACTGATTTACTGGGACTAGTTAGTTAAAAGTTTCAGCCGTTATACCCTACAGAATTCTTCAGGTGTCTGTTATAGTTGGTTACAATCAGGGAATTTTGAACCGAATCAAAAAAGAAAAAACAAAAGAACCCCAAAACAAGCATTCTCCAATTTGTAAACATAGCAGGTGTTTTAGCATTGGAAACGATAAAGATTTCAAGTCAGGCACAAATGTTATATTAAAAAATAAATTATTCCTAGTACACATCTCTCCATGGCGCAGTTGGTTAGTGTGTACATTTTGTAATCAAGAAATTAGTGGTTCAAATCTGACCGCAAACTATTTGTTTTTTTTCTTTTAAAACAAGTGTACATCAATATCAAAGAAAACAAGACTGATGAGAAAAATGTTCATCTACACAATGCGTTAATATAATTGTAAAAACTTGAAATATTGAACAAGAATATTTGACATAAAATAGATAAAAAAAATATTAATTCCTCAGTGGAAATGACCTGTGGGCAACTCTGCATTGCATGACCTTTGCCATGGAAAGATGTACCTCTTTGGCAAATTTCCTAGGTGCTAAAACTCGGAAAATTCTTTTGAAATGACCTCTGAAGTCAACATCACATCAATCGCTACCTTCATCATGACAAGATGTACCAACATGATAATTTCAGCATTCTTGGTGCAAGATTGTAGCTGCCAACTCAAAAAATTGGCTAGACCTCTGGTGTTCTCCTATAACTTCCAAGGTCAACTTCCCATAGCCTATGTTAAAGTTGACCTCTCCTCAGTAAAAAAAATTCTGGATTTTGGGAATACTGTGAGGTCTGCATTTGTGCACACACTGATAATAATGATTTGATTTCCATTCAGCTATCTTACTATAATTTACCAATCTTTTTAAAATCATTCTAGATATTCAAATTAAATGTAATCCAAGAAATCATGATGGTGATGGTTTTGGAATAAGATCTCATTCAATAATATATAGTTCAAATTCATCTTTTATTGAGGCCAAAGGCTTGATATAGGCCTTCAACAGGAACTAGCTGAAAATCCTGCACTATGGATGGGTAAAAAACATGCACCAAATAAGACGCTACTAATAAAAATCCATGGGAATTTCTTTGTCATTTAAAAATTATAAACACTAAAACTAATCCTATGTTTGAACCTCTTCTTCAATGCCAATTCTTCCTTCCAGCCATGCAAGCAATGGCTCTGGCATCTAAAATTGATGACATTTATTCTCTTTAATGGTTTGGATCTCTCCACCAAAGAATTACCTCTAAAAGTCTTGCCAGTTCCTCATCTTTCTTTAATTGAGACTCAAGCTTCTCCTTTTCTTCTTTCATACGCTTCTCTTCTTCAAGTAGAGTTCGCAACAAAGCAGCACTAGCCTCCTCCTCACGACGTCTCTCCGCATCACGCTCCTCAGCAAGCTGCAGTATAAGGGAAAATTTTATACAATCAGGCTTTAAAAATATTAGGTGGGTGCAAAAATAATTGCATTTTTTGCTTTTTAAACTAGGATGCTTATTTTTGGAATAAACTATCATTCAGTTAAGTTCATATGATATTACCTTTTTCAAGTGTGAATTTTGCTCTATATAATCAAGCTGTACATTTTCTCTCCACTATTCATTCTGGTTTATTTGAGGATCTCAAATCCAAGATTTAAAAAAAAAAATTAAAATTAAAAAATTAAAAAAATATCAAATTTGAGCAATTTCGCTGTAAGAGTTCAGATATGGGACGTAAAGCAGCTTAATTGGAGAAGGCAAAAAAAGAATCACATGGTGCGCGAGTGAACCAGAACACTAAAATTTCCTCACAAAAAGCCAAAAACAACTTCAGAAGACAAGAAACTATAAAATTCAATAATACTCCAATGGCACACCATCATATATAAAGTAACTACCTACCCCCACACAATGAACGAACACAAACTCACTATACTCTTTATTTTAGTTACACTTACATTTTAGCTTCTTTTCCACACATTTTATCCCTAGCTTGAATCTATCTTTATACAATTTGATATTATCAATTTGTTCCAAGCTTGGGTTTATGGTTGACTTAGTGACAAATGAACTTGAAAAAACGTCTTCCATCTACAACACAACTATGATTGAAAACTACACACTTTTTTAGCTTGAGATCAGCAGCTGCCGATGTAGTAGATGATTAAAATTTTTGCGCAAATTTTGTATTAATTTGAGATCAGCAGAAGTTGTCATAGTTGAGAATTTATAACAAAAGCCACTTTCATTTCACTCGGAAAACCCGCCAAAATCAACACCAGTTGTATATAATGATAATATTGAAAAAACAGTTGCCCTCTGATCGCAGAGGCATGAAAAACGCTCTATTATCAAATAGTGGAGTAACTATATATACACAGCCAGACACATAGTCATTAGCTGATTTTCAATCAGAAATTTTCACAGTATAATGATGTTTAACCTATGTTGATAATCACCACCAGATTAAGTGCTTTAGCAAGTAAAGAGATTATATTGGAAAAGACAAATCTTTTTTTTTTGGTACAAAATAATTCCTTTTTTTCCATCTACAGGCTACAGACTTATTTATGTACCTACGTGATTATATATATATATATATATATATATATACATATATATATACATATACATATATATATACATATACATATATATATATATATACATATATATACATATACATATACATATATATACATATACATATATATACATATACATATATATACATATATATACATATACATATACATACATATACATATACATATATATACATATACATATATATACATATACATATATATACATATACATATATATATACATATACATATATATACATATACATATATATATACATATACATATATATATACATATACATATATATACATATACATATATATATACATATACATATATATACATATACATATATATATACATATACATATATATACATATACATATATATATACATATACATATATATACATATACATATATATATACATATACATATATATACATACATATATATATATATATACATATACATATATATATACATATACATATACATATACATATATATATATACATATACATATATATACATATACATATATATACATATATATATATACATATACATATATATACATATACATATATACATATACATATATATATATATATATATATATATATATACATATATATATATATACATATATATATATACATATACATATACATATATATATATATATATATATATATATATATATATATATATACGTGTGTGTGTGTTAAGTATTCTTTGCTACATAAAAGATAATTCAAGATTGGAAATGAAATGTGTCCAGTCATGTACTTGCAGACTCTTAAACACAGCTCAATTTGTTCAAATTCTATAGGGACAAGAAAGGATGGATGAATGATAAAAGTTCAAAGAGAAGTGATAATCTATTTGGAACAATGCCAAAAGAATAACAAAATACTTACCTTTTGAAGTGCCCTTTCATATTCTTGACGGATTTCCCCAGGTTTTGACAAACGGGGAGCAGGTGGATGAAATACTGAACAAAAGAAAAAAAAAAAGAGAGAAGTTTAAAACCGGACAAATGTATGAAAATGATTCAAAGATTCAAGAAAAATGTATCATCAAGTGAAAACTTCTGATGGTTATAAATAGATTTTAGTAAAAAAATGTTTCACTCATTAAACCAGAGAAATTTATAAATTACTAGCAGGGAATCCCGGTGTCACACAGGGGTATTCTGTCAACGTAACAATAATAATGATGCTTACTTGGACCCTTGTTTTATGTCAGATACATGAAAGTATAGCTTTGAAGTTTTCAGGTTACTTCTAATACAACAAATTATTTTTCTTTTCGGTGAAAATTAAATTGATACTAAGGAAGTAATTAAAATGGTAAATATAATAATAAAACCATTAAACGTTATTAAAACAAGAATTTTAAAAAAATAGCAGATATTCATCTGTGATTCCGAACTTATTATTTATAATTACAAATAAATTTCAATTTTCAGTAGTGTTCCATGGTGCTGTTATCTAGGGTATTCTGCCAGACATCAGTAGATTTTTGGATTGAATCCAACTGGGAGTAAAACATCTTTTTTTTTTTTTCTTGCTTTTGTGGTCAGTGGTGGATTAACCATTAGGCTTTTACTATTGAGCTTTGACTTTATTTTTGTACATAAGGAAGATATATATATATATATATATATATATATATATATATATAGTAGGTTGTGGATTCGCTACACAAACTAGCTCATGTTTCAGCCCTCTCTTGGCCTCTTCAGGCGAATGATTGTCTATGTAATATTTTACATCTAAGGGTTTTCTCTGAGTTGATATCCTTAGATATGAAATATTACATCAGCATATCAAACACATCTTTTAAGATTAGATTAGCCAATTATCGTTCACTAACGAAAGATACAAAAATAGCACACCCTTATCAGCCCACAACTGGAAACTACACCAAATGAACCACACCCACTACCACACTCACAACATTCTCACCAAATTCCCAATAAGTAGACCCAAAAAAACATAGACAATCATTCGCCTGAAGAGGCACAGAGTGGGCCGAAACATGAGCTAGTTTGTGTAGCGAATCCACAACTTACTACTTATTTCCAGCTCTACTCTAAAACAACTCCATGAATAAAATGTTGTATGTATCGAGTACTCTATGAAATAAATCCAATACATTTCAGAAGTGGCTTTATATTATTGATATAATTATATTGTGTTATACTGCTACCCTGATTTGTACCACTTATACTTATACTGTGTGTGTGTGTGTATATATATATATATATATATATATATATATAGGGGGAGGGATATGGACAACTTCCACTGTTATCAAAATTAATAATTTTAGAACATTTATAATCAAAAGAAAAAAAATGATTTCACTATTTTCTTTAGTTCCCTACATAAACACACAACCATCATGTCAACAAAAATTGAGATACTCAAAAAACTCCTATAGTAAATATATTCAGTTTCTTTTATAAATGAATCACCCAATTGAAATAAAATCATATGATGTTTTTTTCTACAGGAAATGACCAATAAAAGTTATTATTCCCTTTGGATTCCTAGAAGCCTCAGAACTCCGGTTTCTACATGATATTTTTAGCTGTACAGATTTTTTTGATTTTCTGTTCCATTTCATTGAAATGAGGAAGTCATTTCAATGGTCATTGAAATTTATACAGGATATTAGTCTGAGCTGGGGGTATCAGGTTTGGCCTCTTCAGAAATAAGAAAATGTAAACCACAGAAAACATTCTAATACTATGAAAATAGTGGGGAAGTATGTCCTAAACTGAATTTTGATATCCATCTCTGACAGCACTTATTATTCATTTCAAAGAAATGGAGTTGGTTGAGGAAAAACAATAAGACAAATGTATACCTTTAGAAGATGAAATGTTTGGATATCTTTAATAACTGAAGTTACATGAGCTTAGATTTCTCAAGAGTGGAGGAGATTACTCTAAAGAGTGAAGCCATAAGAGCTTTATATCATTAGGTTAAACTGCCAAGATATTCCTCTTGGATGAGTAGGAGGAGGTTTTGGGCATGGGACTAGTAACTCCACTTTGAGACTAAAACCGCACCAGTAACATTCAAGTAAGAGTCTGATCAGGAATATTCCTTTTCAGGAAGGCGCATTCTGGTGAAAGCCTACAGAAAGCAAGTTCAACAAACAACCTTCTAATGACAAAGGTGAAAACCAGGAATAAGAAAAGAGTTAGGAAGCCAAAGCAGAAACAGAGAAAATCAGTGAAGAGCAAGGCAAAGGAAGCACAGACTAATGTGGACCGAGCTGAGGGGAGTTTTAAATAGTAGATCAAATAGGATAGAGGGTACCTGGGGAAAGTTTAAGAGGAAAAAAATGTCCAGGATTATGATTGGCTTTGAGGTTCCCCTACCACCTTGAATTTTTAAATTATTATAACTTTTAGGGACAT
This sequence comes from Thysanoteuthis rhombus, assembly GCA_963457665.1. Classification (NCBI taxonomy): domain Eukaryota; kingdom Metazoa; phylum Mollusca; class Cephalopoda; order Oegopsida; family Thysanoteuthidae; genus Thysanoteuthis; species Thysanoteuthis major. Next base: position 29,409,418 of record OY735208.1, read on the forward strand.
CATACGGAAAACTGTGTTCAAGTACTATAGTAGAGCTGGGTATTCATCAAATGGTTCCAATCCTAGAGTTGCATCTTAATGAGGATTCAGAGTTATGAACTTGTAAATAGTAGTTCATCGAAATGTCGAAATTTGAGGGTGGGTGGGAAAAGACCCCCCCACCCGAATTCTGGAAAACTGATTTCGTTTTCGGAAGTTCAAGCAAAAACTCATTTAGCATGCCAATTTACTAAAACATCTGAGGGGTTATGGTAACAAATTCAACCTTTTTTTAATTATTTGTCAGAGAATGTACTGGATGATATATAATCATGAAGACCAAAGAATGACAATGCTGAAATTTTATAGCAAAAGAAACAAATATGAGGATACCAACTTGAATGTGGCCTAAAGGTTACCTCCACAGAAAAAAGAACTGTTAGACGGAGTTTGAGCTTCAGCAGAGGCTGTTTATATTCACTATAGACTTTCTGAGCTATGAATAAATTACAAAACAGTTGGGAGCCCTTTAAATTTGTAAAGCAATCCATCTAAGAGAAGGTTACTCTAACAAGGAAAAAAAAAAATCAGCTTGAGCATGGGCTAGCAACTCAGCCCTATAAAACCCATTACTACTGAAACTACAAAGCGGCCATATGTTCCACAAGGAATCTATACAAGAATAAATAAACAAGACAATATGAAAAAAGAAAAAAAAAATATATAAAGCTATTAGTAGTATATGCAAATAAAATCACATCGAAGGAGATAAAGAGTATACGTTTTGTTCAATTCCACAAAAAGGAGAACTTACAACTTCCTTTCCGTATAAAAAGTTGGTAATTACGTGGCATCAAAATACAATTTACTAATTACTAACTATCATCAGTTTATACATTTCTAGGCGTTGAGAATCTGAAAACAATTTCTTAAAAAACTATAACCATTATATTTTTTTCTTTAGATTTCTTTCATTTAGTAAATGATACATATTATCACATTAAAAAAAAACAACAAAAACTTGAATTTCCTTGACTCAATTTGCTTTTACTCTTGTTTCAGCAAAAATTATTTTGAGTATCAATTATGCTTCTGATTGGCATTAATTGACAACTGTTTTCAAATTTGATGATCTAACACCCATCGCCATTTTCTCAACTGGACTTTGGACCAGCTATGGTAGGTTTAGTGCTTGTTAAATTTTTTATCAATCTATTTATGCAAAAACAGCAGTTGATAGGATAGTCCAGTGAGGTGAGCAAGTAATAGATTAAGTTCTGAAGCTGAGAAAGTTCAGCAAGTATTAATCTAATGCTTATCATGCAAAACTAGAAATATTAGTTGGTGTAATCAATTTTTTTTTAGTATGCTATTCTTTGGGACTCAGTAGAAAGTGGCAATAATCTCATATTTTATATAATCTGTACATATATAAGACCATTCCATATGTAATGTCTGAATTAAGATTCAGAAAAAAAATACCAAAAATATATTCATTCATTAACATAAATTCCATCTTGATCAGTAACCTCACTCCATAATACCGTTTTTTACAAAAGTCTTTTGGTTTGAAGAAAAACAATGTAGACAGGGTAGTTTGAAGAACTAGGGCATCAAAAGGATTCTATAAGCTCTGCAATAAGTGATGCTGAATGAGACTATGTATTATCAAGATGGAACACTACACTTTTGTGACTGTCAAACTACGCCTCTACTCCTAAACACTCACAGCTGTAATTGTAACAGATTGGTAGCAATTCTAAGTGGAAATCACAAGGAACTCATTTTGCAAGCTTAGGGACACTTCAAAATTGTTCGCAAGCTTAGTCTTCAACTGTAATAGCACTATTTCTATCAAGTTCCAAAAAAAGCAGGTCTTCATTTTCTATACCTCTCAAACTATTTTCAGCAACTTTTTTCATTTAAAGAATCAATTCAATGAACATCATAAATATTTTGGCATGCTTCTGCAGCATTATTGCCTTTTTATTAACAAAGAATTACATGTCTTATGTGCTCAACTGACATGTCCATCTTTAGGAGGGTCAAGTTAGTAGCTAAGTAGAATTGTACTGTGATGACATGATTTGCTTATTTAAAACCATATAAACATGTTTTATCATTTTTCATTTTAAAATAATGGATATACCATTCAGTCTACCACTATCAGATTTTATGGATTCATCGAAGAACAAATAAATTACTACTACTCTAAGCAAGTTGTCCTGTTCCTTGAGACAATAACGAGAACAGTGGTGGGAAGGTAGTAAGGAAAAACAAAAAGGCCAGGAATCAAAAAAAAAAAAGCGGGTGCATGAACTTATACCAAGTTAAAACTTAAAAGGAGGAAAGGAAAGAAGAAAGATTTTAAAGACAAGTTAAAACTGAGGAAGAGTGGGTCAGGAACTTGACTCTGATCTGCACACATGACAGCAAATGGTAGAATACTCTTCATGAAGGGTTGCAGACCTCTCAAATCAGTTCTGTTAGTCAAACAATTAACCTATGGTTCAATATTCACGGGCAGTTGTACAGACGTCTTCAGCCAGCTTGGGCATCGGCAAAATCAGCAGTGTCTCACAGGCCAGTGCTTCAATATATGTATATGATACATATATCTGCATCAGTTTAATGCACTGATGGGGCAGCAGACCTCCATAGCCCACTCAAGACATCTGCATAATTGATAGCGTCTTGAAGACATGCGCTTATATATATATATGTTTTCATTACTGACAAGCTATCAGCAAGTTAAACGGAAAACTATATTTCCTAATTGATGCATTGACTGTAAGTTGAACTTACCTAGCAGCCACAATGTTGATATTGATAATAATGATACACACCATCACAGAATTTACAATAAGGAAAACTTGATACAAAATTACTATCAAAAATTTTATCACCATTTATATATGATATTCTTCTTTATATACATACATACATACATATATATATATATATATATATATATATATATTCTTCCTATATATATATATATGATATTCTTATATATATATATTCTTTTCATATATATGTGATATTCTTTTCATGTATATACTATATTCTTTTCATGTATATATATATATATATATATGATATTCTCTCTCTCTCTCTATATATATATATATATATGATATTCTCTCTCTATATATATATATATGATATTCTCTCTCTATATATATATACATGATATTCTTTATATATATATACATGATATTCTTTATATATATATACATGATATTCTTTATATATATATACATGATATTCTTTATATATATATACATGATATTCTTTATATATATATACATGATATTCTTTATATATATATACATGATATTCTTTATATATATACATGATATTCTTTATATATATACATGATATTCTTTATATATATACATGATATTCTTTTATATATACATGATATTCTTTATAAATATACTTGATATTCTTTATACATATATACTTGATATTCTTTATACATATATACGTGATGTTCTTTATACATATATACGTGATGTTCTTTATACATATATACGTGATGTTCTTTATACATATATACGTGATATTCTTTATACATATATACGTGATATTCTTTATACATATATATATACGTGATATTCTTTATATATATATATATACGTGATATTCTTTATATATATATACGTGATATTCTTTATATATATATACGTGATATTCTTTATATATATATATACGTGATATTCTTTATATATATATACGTGATATTCTTTATATATACATACGTGATATTCTTTATATATATATACGTGATATTCTTTATAAATATATACGTGATATTCTTTATAAATATATACATGATATTCTTTATAAATATATACGTGATATTCTTTATAAATATATACGTGATATTCTTTATAAATATATACGTGATATTCTTTATATATATATACGTGATATTCTTTATAAATATATACGTGATATTCTTTATAAATATATACATGATATTCTTTATATATATATATATACATGATATTCTTTATATATATATATATACATGATATTCTTTATATATATATATATACATGATATTCTTTATATATATATATATACATGATATTCTTTATATATATATATACATGATATTCTTTATATATATATATACATGATATTCTTTATATATATATATACATGATATTCTTTATATATATATATACATGATATTCTTTATATATATATATACATGATATTCTTTATATATATATATACATGATATTCTTTATATATATATACATGATATTCTTTATATATATATACATGATATTCTTTATATATATATATATATATATATATATATATATACATGATATTCATTATACATATATACATGATATTCTTTATATACATATACATATGATATTCTTTATATACATATATATATGATATTCTTTATACATATATGATATTCTTTATATACATATATATATGATATTCTTTATATACATATATCTATATATGATATTCTTTATATACATATATATATGATACTATTTATACATATATATATATGATACTCTTTATACATATATATATGATATTCTTTATACATATATATATGATATTCTTTATACATATATATATGATATTCTTTATACATATATATATGATATTCTTTATACATATATATATGATATTCTTTATACATATATATATGATATTCTTTATACATATATATATGATATTCTTTATACATATATATAAGATATTCTTCATACATATATATATGATATTCTTTATATATATATATGATATTCTTTATATATATATATGATATTCTTTATATATATATATGATATTCTTTATATAAATATATATATGATATTCTTTATATACATATATATGATATTCTTTATATACATATATATGATATTCTTTATATACATATATATGATATTCTTTATATACATATATATATGATATTCTTTGTATACATATATATATATGATATTCTTTATATACATATATATATATGATATTCTTTATATACATATATATATATGATATTCTTTATATACATATATATATATGATATTCTTTATATACAGATATATATATATGATATTCTTTATACATATATGATATTCTTTATATATACATATATGATATTCTTTATATATACATATATGATATTCTTTATATATACATGATATTCTTTATATATACATGATATTCTTTATATATACATATATGATATTCTTTATATATACATATATGATATTCTATATATATATATATATATGATATCCTTTCATATCTATATATATGATATTCTTTCCTATCTATATATATGATATTCTTTCCATCTATATATATGATATTCTTTCCATCTATATATGATATTCTTTCTATATATATATATACATATGATATTCTTTCTATATATATATATTCTTTATATATATATATATATATATATTCTTTATATATATATATATTCTCTCTCTCTATATATATATTCTTTATATATATATATATATTCTTCATATATGTATATATATATATATATATTCTTTACATATGTATATATATATATATATTTTTTACATATATATATGATATTCTTTACTTATATATATTCTTTACATATATATATTCTTTACATATATATATATGATATCCTTTATATATATATATATGATATTTTTTATATATATATATATGATATTCTTTATATATATATATATATTCTTTATATATATATATATGATATTCTTTATATATATATATATGATATTCTTTATATATATATATATGATATTCTTTATATATATATATATGATATTCTTTATATATATATATATATGATATTCTTTATATATATATATGATATTCTTTATATATATATATGATATTCTTTATACATATATATGATATTCTTTATACATATATATGATATCCTTTATATATATAGATATATCCTTTATATATATATATATGATATCCTTTATATATATATGATATCCTTTATATATATATATATGATATCCTTTATATATATATATGATATCCTTTATATATATATATATATATATGATATCCTTTATATATATATATATGATATCCTTTATATATATATATATGATATCCTTTATATATATATATATGATATCCTTTATATATATATATATGATATCCTTTATATATATATATATGATATCCTTTATAAATATATGATATCCTTTATATATATATATATGATATCCTTTATATATATATATATGATATCCTTTATATATATATATATGATATCCTTTATATATATATATATGATATCCTTTATATATATATATATGATATTCTTTATATATATATATATGATATTCTTTATATATATATATATATGATATTCTTTATATATATATATATGATATTCTTTATATATATATATATATATATATATATATATGATATTCTTTATATATATATATATGATATTCTTTATATATATATATATATATATATATATATTGTTTATATATATATATATTCTTTATATACATATATTCTTTACATATATATGATATTCTTTATATATATATATATATGATATTCTTCACACATATATATATGATATTCTTTATATATATATCTGATATTCTCTATATATCTGATATTCTTTATATATATATCTGATATTCTTTATATATATATCAGATATTCTTTATATATATATCAGATATTCTTTATATATATATATCTGATATTCTTTATATATATATATATGATATTCTTTATATATATATATATATGATATTCTTTATATATATATGATATTCTTTATATATATATGATATTCTTTATATATATATGATATTCTTTATATATATATGATATTCTTTATATATATATGATATTCTTTATATATATATGATATTCTTTATATATATATGATATTCTTTATATATATATATGATATTCTTTATATATATATATGATATTCTTTATATATATATATGATATTCTTCATATATATATATATATGATATTCTTCATATATAAATATATGATATTCTTTATATATATATATGATATTCTTTATATATATATATGATATTCTTTATATATATATATATGATATTCTTTATATATATATATGATATTCTTTATATATATATATATGATATTCTTTATATATATATATGATATTCTTTATATATATATATGATATTCTTTATATATATATATGATATTCTTTATATATATATATATATGATATTCTTTATATATATATATGATATTCTTTATATATATATATATATGATATTCTTTATATATATATATGATATTCTTTATATATGATATTCTTTATATATATATATATGATATTCTTTATATATGATATTCTTTATATATATATATATGATATTCTTTATATATATATATATATATATGATATTCTCTATATATATATATATATATATGATATTCTTTATATATATATATATATATATATATGATATTCTTTATATATATATATATATATATATATATATATGATATTCTCTCTCTCTCTCTCTATATATATATATATGATATTCTTTATATATATATATATATATATGATATTCTTTTTATATATATATATATATATATGATATTCTTTATATTTATATATATATATGATATTCTTTATATATATATATATATATGATATTCTTTATATATATATATATATATGATATTCTTTATATATATATATATATGATATTCTTTATATATATATATATATGATATTCTTTATATATATATATGATATTCTTTATATATATATATGATATTCTTTATATATATATATGATATTCTTTATATATATATATGATATTCTTTATATATATATATGATATTCTTTATATATATATATATGATATTCTTTATATATATATATATGATATTCTTTATATATATATCAGATATTCTTTATATATATATATCTGATATTCTTTATATATATATATATGATATTCTTTATATATATATATATGATATTCTTTATATATATATGATATTCTTTATATATATATGATATTCTTTATATATATATGATATTCTTTATATATATATGATATTCTTTATATATATATGATATTCTTTATATATATATGATATTCTTTATATATATATGATATTCTTTATATATATATGATATTCTTTATATATATATATGATATTCTTTATATATATATATGATATTCTTTATATATATATATGATATTCTTCATATATATATATATATGATATTCTTCATATATAAATATATGATATTCTTTATATATATATATGATATTCTTTATATATATATATGATATTCTTTATATATATATATATGATATTCTTTATATATATATATGATATTCTTTATATATATATATATGATATTCTTTATATATATATATGATATTCTTTATATATATATATGATATTCTTTATATATATATATGATATTCTTTATATATATATATATATGATATTCTTTATATATATATATGATATTCTTTATATATATATATATATGATATTCTTTATATATATATATGATATTCTTTATATATGATATTCTTTATATATATATATATGATATTCTTTATATATGATATTCTTTATATATATATATATGATATTCTTTATATATATATATATATATATGATATTCTCTATATATATATATATATATATGATATTCTTTATATATATATATATATATATATATGATATTCTTTATATATATATATATATATATATATATATATGATATTCTCTCTCTCTCTCTCTATATATATATATATGATATTCTTTATATATATATATATATATATGATATTCTTTTTATATATATATATATATATATGATATTCTTTATATTTATATATATATATGATATTCTTTATATATATATATATATATGATATTCTTTATATATATATATATATATGATATTCTTTATATATATATATATATGATATTCTTTATATATATATATGATATTCTTTATATATATATATGATATTCTTTATATATATATATGATATTCTTTATATATATATATGATATTCTTTATATATATATATGATATTCTTTATATATATATATGATATTCTTTATATATATATATATGATATTCTTTATATATATATATATGATATTCTTTATATATATATATATGATATTCTTTATATATATATATATGATATTCTTTATATATATATATATGATATTCTTTATATATATATATATATGATATTCTTTATATATATATATATATGATATTCTTTATATATATATATATATGATATTCTTTATATATATATATATATGATATTCTTTATATATATATATATATGATATTCTTTATATATATATATATATGATATTCTTTATATATATATATATATATATATATATATATATATATGATATTCTTTATATATATATATATATATATATATATGATATTCTTTATATATATATATATATATATATATGATATTCTTTATATATATATATATATATATATATGATATTCTTTATATATATATATATATATATATATGATATTCTTTATATATATATATATATATATATATGATATTCTTTATATATATATATATATATATATATATATATGATATTCTTTATATATATATATATATATATATGATATTCTTTATATATATATATATATATGATATTCTTTATATATATATATATATGATATTCTTTATATATATATATATATGATATTCTTTATATATATATATGATATTCTTTATATATATATATATATATGATATTCTTTATATATATATATATATATGATATTCTTTATATATATATATATATATGATATTCTTTATATATATATATATATGATATTCTTTATATATATATATATATATATATGATATTCTTTATATATATATATATATGATATTCTTTATATATATATATATATGATATTCTTTATATATATATATATATATGATATTCTTTATATATATATATATATATATGATATTCTTTATATATATATATATATATGATATTCTTTATATATATATATATATATGATATTCTTTATATATATATATATATATGATATTCTTTATATATATATATATATATATATATATATATGATATTCTTTATATATATATATATATATGATATTCTTTATATATATATATATATATGATATTCTTTATATGTATATATATGATATTCTTTATATATATATATATGATATTCTTTATATATATATATATGATATTCTTTATATATATATATATGATATTCTTTATATATATATATATATATGATATTCTTTATATACATATCTATATGATATTCTTTATATATATATCTATATGATATTCTTTATATATATATATATATGATATTCTTTATATATATATCTATATGATATTCTTTATATATATATATATATGATATTCTTTATATATATATATATATGATATTCTTTATATATATATCTATATGATATTCTTTATATATATATATATATGATATTCTTTATATATATATATATATATATATATGATATTCTTTATATATATATATATATATATATATATGATATTCTTTATATATATATATATATATATATATATGATATTCTTTATATATATATATATATATATATATATGATATTCTTTATACATATATATATATGATATTCTTTATATATATATATATGATATTCTTTATATATATATATATATATATATATATATATGATATTCTTTATATATACATATATACGATATTCTTTATATATATATATATGATATTCTTTATATATATATATATGATATTCTTTATATATATATATGATATTCTTTTCGTATTTTTATACATATGATATTCTTTTTGTACACACACTCATATATATATATATATATATATATATATATATATATATATATACACACACACACACTCACATATATACATAGATGATATTTTTTTTATATATCACGAGAGAAGTTCTCCAGCCACCAACCCTATACACAACTGTAAAATTCAACCGTGAAAAATACAGACTTTATTGTCTCCGTAGACACTTGCATATACATAAATAACAATAGAAACCTCTAGATCAACATCTTTACTTAGCTTAAAGACACCAACAACTATCTTCACATCAAGTCGGCCAACCCCAAACTCCTGAAAAAACCTCACCATTTTATAAGTTCCCAGAAATAATAGAATTTGCCCAGCAGATAATGAACTTCAACATATCTATCACATGCTACAGTACTTCACTAAATGCGGATATTCACAAGATATAAATAACCAAAATAAAAAAGGCTCGCCCTTCATCTGAAGAAGAAACTCAACCACTCTTTATAGCAAAAACAGATCTAACCGAAATACCTCACATAACCATCTTTTACAACACACTCCCACCTGGCACGTATAATATAAGATGGAATATAATTTCTCAAAACAGAACCCAAGAAATATTCAATGAACCATGTGTCATCACGCCCCACAGACCCCAAAACATTAAAGACATGATTGACAGTAATACTATAATAAATAAAGTCTCACATAATACCATCCCTGAGACTGTCAAATTCTTCCGACCCTACAACAATAGAAATAATCTGCGCTGCAATCACATTAAGTACACCAAAACCTTCATCAGCTCAACCACAATTCCAATTGCTTTGTTCTGACTTGAGCTAATCTCAAGTCGCACTATGATCTGATCAAATCATCGCCGATTGTAATGTACATCTAACTAGTTTTGTTTTTCGCAAGGTGGCGATGATTTGTATTTTTAATAGTGGATCAAGACATTCAATACTCATGTCACACACGACTCGACTTTTAATAACTGCAAACAAGTCTGTCGTCACATGACCAGAGATATAATTCAATCTGAACAAGGGTAACTACAAAACTTTTTTCTTACAAATAAAGAAAAAAAAGTGGTTGAGACTGCCGAATATTCGAAAATAAATAAATTTTCATTTTATTTAGGTGAAAAGAAAGTGACTTTAATTTTGAATTAGCAAATAGAAAAAACAACAAAAAAAAATGCCGTTTCTCGGTCTACATTTGCAATCGAACGGACAATCAATTGTCCGCAATTACTGGTTAAAAGAAGAAAATATGAAAATTGAAATAAAATCCCAAGCAGCATCTTAGTTTGGCGACAGGTCTAGCAATTTCCCAATTACCTCCCATGCATCGTAGCTATACACACACACCACATTATCTTTAGGATTTCACAAAAAATCATCTTTAACAATACAGCTGTAGAACTGTAGTATTGGATACCAGAATACAGAGAGCTCAACAAAAACTTCACGCTCTTAAAATTAGAAAACTGTTGCCACGGTGCAAACGAACTCGAAGTTCCGTCAGACTTTTGTTCTCATACGTATTTTCTATTTCTAGTTAGAATCAAACTAATGTTTTATTATTAGGATTAGTGCTGAGACTAGTATTATAAGGTTCGATGCTGAGACTAATGTTAGAGTAGGGATAATATGGTCTCTTTTTAAGATACATAAAATAATTGAGAATTTGAATCAAAACTGAGCCACACAGTTGATGACGCTTATTACGAGTGTCATGGCCAGTGAGGGGCATGACCATCGATCTGCTATTAGTGAGAAACAAATCAAGTAATTTTTATAAATAACTTTCTGTAGCCGGAGCCAGCTGCTGAGATTCTATCGTTCAAGAAATAAATGCTGCAACCCTTAAAAAAAAGGATCCATTTGCGCCTCTGCATAGCAATTTTACCATACCTTCCAAACATTATCCATATTTACATCCACTTGCTTTTGCTGCAGGCATCAGGGAATCTTCCTCCTGCAGGAGATGCAGCCTGGGAGACAGGTCCCCCATCAACCACATAGCATTTTAGAAGCGTTTATCATATTTATCTGTCTTTTAATGACTTTGAGGATAAAATGCACAAGTCAAAATATGCTTTAAAACATCTACTTTCTATAGCTTTAAGGTTTTCTTTCCAAGATTTTACGCAGGTGGTTAGTTACCTATCTAATCTAAATATTTTACTAATTCTTTAATGCAAATGACATCATTCCGACTTTTCTGGTAAAGCAGAGAAAAATAATCATTAAAAAAATGGGATGGCGAAACGAATAAAATAGCGACTGATATCAAATAACATTCTATTTTTATTAAGACGAATAATTTTCAAGAATTGATACAAATAGCTTAGGTCCCCTGAGTGTTGTGACATAACATATTTTCTATCAATTTTGATCAGCTAAAATCAAAATACGCTAATAGAAATAACTTTGCAACAATTAACTGAAAAAATAATTAAATTAACGGTAAATATCTCCAACTGAAGGAAAAAATTTACCTTCTTCATCATCATCCAGATCATCTTCATATCCTTCGAGCCTTAACCGAACCTTCTCTGGGAATAACGTTTTAATTTGTTTCCACCTTTCCTGGTTGACGAGATTATTTAATCTGGCCTGTCGACGGACCCAGGAAGAGATTCGACACCTGCACATTGGACAACAAAGACTTTCTTGGACATTTTGCTGGAAGCAAGACAAACATAGCTCATGTTCGCAAGGCAGAGTCACCGGTTCGATCAACAGATACATGCAAATTGGACAAGTATGATCTTCCAATAAATCCACCTTTTGTTCCTTTTCTTTACTCTTTTTGCTGACATCGCCGGGCATCGTCGTCGGGGCCGAACGAACAAACAAACAAACGAACGGGGGAGTCTCTTTTTATTGACTTTTTAATAATAATAACTCTTCGTTCACCGTTATCGACACAAACGCCATGACGGCTGCTGGTTTTGGCGCGTTCCACTGGATGGCGCTGGTGTATCAAAAATACTACATCCGGTTTAGCAAGCGGTGTACACTCAAAAATGTGTCAAATTGCACACTGAATAATGATTGTTCATTAACAGACAACTATGAAAAGATCGTCTGCATTCTATTCACTGTGTCTGTTACCTTAATTATATTATCTCTTCCATTGAAAGAAAAAAAAATCCCATATCCTCGTAATAACATTGGAAGATTTTGTAAAAACATAACATCAGCTACGACTCCGGCTTTGTTTAATTCTTGTCAAGTGATTGAATGACGAAAACACTGTGATCAATATTTCACGAATTATTAGGTTTGTCCGCTGACATACTCCCGGAAATCAATTCCTTAGGAGGAAAAAAAAAGACGTCAAAATCGTACAAAATCTAATTTTATCGTTGGATATATGAGTCATTAGTAAGGAGAAAGATTGAAGAAAAATATAATCATTTTTTTTTTCGGCGTAAATTTTTCAGAGCCAGAGATATTTTGAAAACAGGTAGTGTAAAAAGTTGTAGACGTATAAACAAAAAAACAAAAAATACACATTATTCAATTTGCTTGAGAAGACCTTCACGAGAAAACCCAATTTAACTAAAAATAAACTAATAATCAGATTTTAATATATTGCAGGTACTTATCTAATGAAGGACGAAATTCGTTTAAAGTGTTTCCATCCGAAATATCTGAAAGAAAATTTTTCATGTCATCGTCCCCCCGTCCCTCAATTTTAAAATTGATTTTTTTACTTACAGTTTTATTCAATTACGCTACATACTTCTCAAGTACTCATTCACTTAAATATTTTTTTGCTTATTGTGTTGGATCAGATGTTGCCAAAAGCATCCAAGTTTAGCTTATCCAGCTCACCAAGAATCCTGGGGCCAGACATAAGCACTCCTTTTGTCCTCTAGGGTTTTGTCCTAAAATTTTTATTTACTACATCACCCCAAAATCTTATCATATCTTCCTTGATACGTGCTTCACCCTTCCACCAACTTATATACCAATTAATTGAAGACTAATGGAAATATTGTGTTGGCAGACCGGACAAAATAGGAAAATTTGTGGAAAAAACCCCCAGAAATATCGCTCAGGACAAACAAATTTCTGGATTGACCCCGAAAGTTAATCAGTTTTTCTTTACAGTGTGCCTTACACTTTCAAAGAATTTCATTGAAATTCATCGAGAGCAATTCCAACAGAATTCTGCTCTGATCGCCAGGACTAGTACAGATACAAGCCTTTACTCTAGTGTTTAATTTTGATGTCCATTGAAAGTAAATGCCTGCCACAAACCTAGGAATGTCATAAATCATAGCTATTTGATTCCCTAAATCGTAGCTATTTGTCCGCGCGATGCAATATCTCAAAAAGTTGCAAATAACTTTTGAAATTGTGTACAGGAGAGGGATGTGTGCAACAAAAGAAGTGATTAAATTTTTGGCCAGATTCATGAGATTTTCATATTACATGTTTCATGTTACCTTTCCAGCAGGTCTCAAAAATTCATAGCTCAGAAATTTTTTGGCTGATCCGAATCAAACTTGGCATGGATATGAAATATCATGCAGAGGTTTTCAGCGCTAATCCATGCACAGTTATCCTCAGCCTCAATGCATCCTACCTATCTATCCGCACCACACAATATCTTCAAAAGTTGTACATAAATTTTGAAATTTTAGAGCAGATATATGAAATTTTTACAGTCATCCACGACGCCCACATTGTAGCTATATGTCCGTACAATATCTACAAAAGTTTTGGGTAGGTCCATATACAGTTACTTACCCTGCATCATAGCTATATACTCACAACACACTACACAATATCTCCAAAAGTTGAGATTGAATTTCAATAAAAGTTTCTTGGGAAAGTTGTCTATTCGCTACAAAAGTAGTGATTATATTTTTAGGCAGATCCAGAGACCACTTTTCAATAGAGAAATTAATTTCTCATTCATCAATGTATAGTCAACAATGCACTGTTACTTCCTCTCTACCGTAGTTATATGTACACACTACACAATATCTCCAAATGTTATCGATAGAATTTTATGGAAGGGTGGGAAATAGGCTTAGGAAGAAATGATTAAATTTTGGAGTAGATCCATGAAATTTCCTCTTTGTGAAATCTTATCATGTCAAAGAGTTTTTTGTAGACAGATGGATGAAAATATGTTGTATTACTAAAAATAAATCTTGAAATTTAGTAAAAGGTTATCAATATCAAGATATTTTGTAAGTTTGAGTTTGGGTTATGCGGTTGATTCTTAATAGTTGATAATTCTAATTAATCTCACTGCTTATGACATGTCTTTTTTTAAGTTCTCTGTATCTTAAATAGTCTTTTTGTCATGTGTTTTTCATCTTATGAATTCAAAGCCCTTCAGTTATCTTCACTTCAGTAACTCCCAGCTACTATCACTATTGCACAGAGCTCCTGCTATTTGCTCAAGTGCTAACTTCTATCTTTCTCTTCTCTCTAGCTACCATCTGACACTATATACTCATTCTACCATAGATCTAATCTTAATCAGTAAGCCAACCCTACCAATGATCATATTAATGCTTATGATGCTTACACGTCTTTTCCTTTCAGCTTTGAGTTTAATGCTTATACATGTTTATTTGTCAACTTATGAAATGTACATCTAATTTGTTTCTCTAAACATTTGCATTTGTCTATATTCCAATTATGAACAATGATTAATCTCTGCATCCATATTCATACCTGGGGCACATAGATTATCCCTTCTAACAAAGATGACCCAGATATGTGATTTGAATTTGAGCAAAAATACATATAGATTTGTTTAATTCTGGACCATATTTACATAATCTGTCAAAATGAGTTTCAATCTTTATTGATGCTCTTCTCGAGTATTTGACCATATCTTCTTAGGAGTTTTTTGTTCCCTCGATTTCTCTTGTTATTTGTGCTACATTGATTTGGAACGCTCCACTAGCGCTATTTATTCTGTAGAGTAGCTTTGTGAAACAATATATTCCAAAGCATGTACTGAATGTCAGTAGGTGAGAACTGTCTTCGTCAACTGGGATTTGCAAAAATCTGTTAGAAGTATCCAGTTTGGAAAAATATTTTGGACTATGCATTTCAGCCAATATTTCTTCAGTAGTGGAAAATTTATAATGCTCTCATTTTATTGCCTTGCTTGAATCACATGGGTCAAGGTGAAGTCTTAGTTTCTCATTTCATTTTTCAATGATAACGAGGAAATTTACCCATTCAGTGGATTCCCTTACAGAAATAATTATTCCCATCTTTTGCATTTTTTCAAGTTCTTTTTTTAATTTGCTCTTCAGGGTTGATGGAACTTTCCGGGGGGAGTTTCTTTACAGTCTACTCTGATGTTGTGAGTGTTTTGTAAAAGATATGATAAATTTGAGTGGTTGATTTAGAAAATTCTTTGATTAGATTCATTTTTTTGCATATACTTGTATCAAACGCTGGTTCATATTTTGTATCTGTAACAATGAAGAGTACAGGAATCTTGAAATCTTTCTGATATATATATACTTTCAAATACAGAAATTTTAGTGTTATTATATGCTGTCAACTTTAAGGAAATATTCTTTAGTTTGGGGTTGGGTGACAGATTCAAGTAGTAGTATTTTGAGGATAAAACGTTTTTTTTTCTATACCCGAGTCTATTTCAAATTTTACTGCCGACTGATTTAAGTTTTAAGGTTACTATCCATCTTTTAGAATGTCAGTCATTACTTATTGTGCATGATTGAGATTTTATCTCCAGGTGAGGATTGTTGTGTTCAATCATATTCAAGGAAAAGTCTGCAGTATCAGATTCACTTTCTGAGGAAATTTGTTTTTTATATACCAACCTTTTTGAATCACTCAACTTGGAATAATATCTTTTCTTTGAGGCATTTACTACATATTTTATGATAGATAATTTTTTCATTGACTGCATGATAAACTCATGTGCTGTCTTTCTCTTTTACATTTATGCACTTTCCGGCATTTATGCACTATCACTACATTTTTACTAAAAATGTATGCCATTTCATTTTGTCTTTATATCTTGACTATACTTAAGAGATAGTCCCAACTAAGGTTGTTGCTAATTAAAGACTAACATTCATAGCTACTGATTTGTTGGTTGAGTTTGAGAGAGGCAGATTGTAAATTTGTCTTGTGTTATGGTGTCTCTTTCCTCTATAGCATGAGGTAAAATTTATTGAATTTCATTATTAAACAAAAGCAGGTGTAGTTGCATGAATCATTGAGCTGATATGATATTCATATGGTATGGTATTTCAGTTTGAACACAGAGAATGAGAAGAATAAGATAGCTTTTGTTTCACAATAGCAAAGGGGTTTATTTACAAAGCTGTTGTTGTGTTACACCAAAAAAAAAAAAAAGGGATATTATGTTAGAAATTTCATTTGGTGCGATAGTGATCCTTCAGTGCTGTAACTTTGGATATAGTGGGTACACTGCTAGACACATCTTCAATGACTCTCTGATCGAAAAACTGAACATGAGATACCTCATTCTCGACGGACTCAACTAGTTGTCAATCCGATAGTGAAAATGAGAGCCAAGACCGACTTAAATATTGCAAACCAAATCCTATGTAACAATTGACTTCACAAAGATCTCTGCAACTCAACATGCATCTTTCAAATAGAGGCATGCAACTGTTGCAACAACTGCAACATATCTTAACCCTTCATGCCCGATAAACTTCGTAGCACAAGTAGCATTTGCTATAGGCCCTTCAAAAAGATCGTGTATGTGTAAAATTTTGCGGGAGCAAAACTATTGCAAATTAAAAAAAAAAAAATAGTGCACATATTACCGAGTGTATGTAGACAGCAAATGGAGCAATTTTGTACATATGAATGAAAATGTGGTCAAGCAAACGTATGTTTGTGCTCGTCTAAAGCGTGCTAATAGGTTGCAATGTTCATCCAAGCGTGTTCGTGCGCGAATGTGCGCGGAGAAGGTTCAACGATGGTCGTATTAGAAGTGGTAGTCGGTCTCCACGAGGAAAATTCGTTGGTAAGATCCAGGGGTTTTATAGGAGTCGTCAGAGGACGTGACGTTTTGGATATTAAACTAAAAGGAGAGTTTCGTACTGAATACCTTACTGAAAGTATAGGGGGCACCACAAGTGTATAATCCCATGAGGGATTTTTCTCTTATTTCTTTTCATATTTTATTATTAATTTTTTCTCTACCACTGACGCTCTTGACTCGCTTGAGTTCTATCATTTCTTTTCATTTAATAAAAATTTGAAAGAAATAAGGCCAAACAATAAAAGAAAATTATTCAGAACATTAATAATACAATGTATCTATTTAGACTCTCCTTAATGATTTTTCTTATTTCTTTCCATTTTCAATCAATTGAACTTCGTTTACTCAAAGTTTTCGCTTTTTCCATCTAGCAAAAACGTTTTATTCTTGGTTTGTTTTCTCTCGATTTCTACGAAATTGAAGCGATTTCTACGAAATCGAAGCGATTTCGTTTGATGCCCCCGCCCACTTTTTTATATTAAGAAATAAGGAGCCGAAATAAAACGAAAATGCACATCGCTATTAATTTTTGTTTGTAAAAAAAAATTCATTAATTAAAAAATGGAAAGAAATAAGAGAATTAATTCCCTACAGAGAAAGTAGAGCAAATAGATTCTTACAATCTTGCTTGATCTTAATAAAATACGTCACTTGCAAAATTTCTTTTTTAGACTGGGGGATTTCCTCTAACTTCAGTATATACCTTATATAGTCCAGTAACTGTCTCTCTGAAACTTTGGGAAGCCCAAACCCACGTAAGTTACTTTTCTAGCTGACAATTTGTCCGCTTTTTTTTTTCATCTTGTAGCTCACCTTTCCACAAAATTTCATTGAAATTCATTCAGAAATTCCAGAAATATGGTATAGACAGATAGGGGCGAGTATGAAAAAAGATTTTTTTTTCTAATCAAAAACAAATGCGTGGATCCACTTTTCAACAAATTTCAATAAATTAGGCGGTGAAATAGCAGTTTAGTAAGGAAAAAGTGATTGGATTTTGGGATGCCTTCGGGAATTATTCTCGATTGGGAGATATTTTTTGTTTTAAAAAGAATATGTATATATTGCTGTATTCGCTCCTGAACACACGATATAAATATGAATTTCAATGAAATTTTGTGGGATGGTAAAGAAGAAGTAACTAAATTTGTCATATTTTTCTGTTATAATATTTTTATACATTTCTATTGTTGCTCCTCTCTGTCTACACGGAGTTCTCAATTAATTTTAATGATATTTCGTAGGAGTCTGGATCACAATGTAATGTGGAAGTGGTTCAATTTTGGGGCGGATCCAGTCATTCGTTTATCATTGAGAGATATTTTTGTGATTTTTTTCTGCATACACTTATGTATTTACTCCTGTCTGCCCATATGATGTCTCCAAAAATTTTCTATGAATGATAATGTAATTTTGAAGAAAGTTGTGCTTTGGGATAAGGGAGAAAGGATAAAATATATTAGACCTGCTAGATGTATCAACCCCTTAAAATATAAATCACCAGAATCGATCTAAGGAGATAAATCCTGGTAAGTAACGTGTTCACTGCTTAAGCATAAAACAAGGTTAGTACACAGTTGGATTGTTAACTAAACGCTGAAATAAAAACAAAAAGGTTAACAACAGTGCCAGGTTTAATTCATGAGTGAATTAAAATAAATGAGGACCGGAGTTTCCCTTCACACCTACCAGATAATACCTGATGAAGGCCGTAGAGTACAACGGCCGAAACATTGTATGAAAAACAACCAAGATGTGGATACTCCGAATAATAAACGAAATAAAAATTCATATGAAATTTTGTGAAGGCACATATTAGGTAAATTTTGGGTAAATTTTGGCGCAGATTTTTCGACTCAAATATATTTTTCGGTACCTTTTCCATCATTGTGGATTTGACTACGAACAGAAAAAAAAAAATTGTAACCCTATTTTTTTTCTCAATCTGCATGAGGTAAGCTTACCAAAACTGTTACTAACTTTGACGAAAAATTCCCACGGGATTTACCCTTTACTACTGTAGTGCCCCCTATACTTTTAGTTAGGAATTAAGTACGAAACTCTTCTTTTAGCTAGATATCCAAAACGTCACTTCCTCTGACGACCCCTAAAAACCCTGGACGCACATGGTCCAGTGCTCATTAGCTCCAGCACCCTTAGCTGGGGACGCTGCTAGCCCCGGCCTATGCGGCCGGCCATTCTCTCTCCTTCTCCCTGGCCCAAGGGTCCTTGGCGCCAGTATTACAAGCATGATCAAGCTAGTAATACTGGCGCCGATGTGTTGAATTTCCAGTAACCAGACTTGAAGGGCTTAGCTGTACCTAAGTTCATTCGGACCCTTACTAATCTATGGTCCGAAAAAGGGACGCTATGGAAGCTTGGACATTCCAAAAACTTATGATCGACTCTTCTAGCTAAGACCCGATCGATGTAACTGGAATGTTGCACCGGACTCGGGGTGCCACTACCAGTCCAAGTCCATACTACTTGGCGGGGTTGTTCGTTTCGGAATTTATCCACCAGGTCAAGCCTGTGGATCAACTTCCGAAACGGAATCACGTCCGCATGGTTAGTTTCCCTACTTAGCCCTCGATCTATGTCGGGATCAATGACGGCATTCCAATCACCCGCTAACACTAGCCGTCTCGACAGAACTATGAAATGATCGATCCGCCGAAAGAAGTCGACTCGCTCGCCCTGGCTGTTTGGCGCATAAACCCCAATCAAACGAAAAGCCTCCCCTTTCATGGTAACATCAACGACGCACAATCTGCCCGCCAGGTCTGCATACACAAGGGAACACATCGCATCCAAGGCATCGCTTCTCGGCCTCAAGAGAGATTTTCGCTCCTGGGTCAGTCTTCTGTATAGGTCTCCCAGTGCAGTGGTGCAGGTCAACGGGAAAAAGTCAAGGCCATTCGGGATCACGCGATCAGTTTGGCAGGGCTGCCCTCTGTCGCCCCTGCTTTATGTTCTTGCGCTAGAACCCTTTCTGCGTAGGCTGAAGTACGGGGGGACAGAGCCAGCCTTGAGTGGGGTGCTCCTACCCGGAGGGGCTCGAGCCAAGGTCTCCGCATACGCTGACGACGTCACCGCCTTCACGTCCTGCCACCGGGACATAAGAGTGGTGCACAAGTCGATCGAACGGTACGAGCAGGTGACAGGGGCCATGATTAACCAAGGCAAGTCAAACGGCCTACGGTTAGGTGCCTGGAGAGGAGCCCCCCTCCCAGGACCCTTCAGATGGACTGACGGACCCGTGCCCATCCTCAAGATATGGTTCGGCCCCGACCTCCAGCTGGAGAAAAATTGGTCGGAAGTACAAGCAAAGGTCGGAGCCGCCGTGGGCAAGTGGCTCCGAAGAGACTTATCCTTGAAGGACAGGGCAGAAGTATGTAGCACATACATCTTCCCCCTAATCCTTTACCGACTGTCTGTACTTCCACTGCCTGAGGACCGACTGAGGCTGATAGAGCGCCTGCTCTTCTCACTGCTCTGGAAACAGGGCAAGCCAATGGTCCGCAGACAGGTCTGCATCCAACGACCAAAAGATGGAGGCCTGGGTATGCCACACCTGGCGAGCCACCGACACGCCTCCAGGCTGGCCTTCCTCAGCCGGACGCTGATAGAGGAACCGATTTATGGGCAGACCGTAAAGAAGTCCTTCCCTACGTTAACGCTCAACCCGGTCCAGACGGCGCAGGCCTAACGGTGAGAAACTGTTCCTGGCGGAGTGCCGAGAAGCTCTGTCAAAACTTCCCACGGGCAGCAGCCTTACACATCCTCGTAAGACACTATATCGGGAATTAGTGGGGGGAGTCGCTTCAGATCCGCTAATCATCCGGCACGATCTATCGGCAGACGAACTAAGATCCTTGTGGTACTGGGCTCCAACTACCTGAACAACTCCGAGTTCTCCCTCACCTGGAGGCTGGCTCGGAATGCACTGCCTCTCAACGACGTGCTTTTTAAGATGGGCAAAACAGACCTACCCGACTGTATTCGCTGCAACACGGGGAAACGACCGAGCACGCTTTCGTCCACTGCACCAAGGTCCGCCCACTCTGGGAGCACGTCAAGGAGCTAGCAGCCCGCATGGAGCCCAATAACCCTTTCCTGTCCCTCGACGTCGGTTACATTTGTGACAACGTGGTACCCTCATGGTCCCCGACCAAATAAAACACAGCTTTCAATTCGGAGATCAAAATACTAAGATCAAAATCGAGGACACAGAACTGGATGAAGTAGATCACTACATCTACCTAGGACAGCGAATCTCCATGAGACCCTCAAAAGAAGAAGAAATCAAGTGAAGAATCACACTAGCATGGCAAGCCTTTGGCAAAGCAAACTCAATCTTCAAAAGTAAGGAGATCCCAATAATCCTAAAAAGAAGGGTGTATAACCAATGCATCCTCCCAATAGTCACTTACGGAGCTGAAATATGGAACCTAACCAAGAGACAGATCTGCAAATTGAGAACCATGCAACGTGCACATGAAAGAATTATGCTGGGCTTCAAACGGAGAGACTGCAAGACAGCACAGTACATCAGGGAAAAGACAAAAGTCAGAGACATCTTAGAATTCATTAAAAATCTCAAATGGCAGTTGGCTGGTCATGTTGCAAGAATGGCGGACAATCGATGGACATCGCGACTCACGACATTGATCCCCCAAGATCACATGCGCAACTGAGGCCGCCAGAATATTAGATGGAGAGACGAGCTAGACAAATTCAGACAATACTGGCTCCGCGACGCCTATGAGAGATAAGTGTGGCGAACGTCCAACGACGGACCTTAAAAGACTGATGATGATGATATGAGAGTTGTCTCCCATGTTTACTATCAGGGTTACAGGAGTGAACTAGCACCGTCCAATCTATTATCAGGACTTGATTAGTCATTTATTAATAATTGTTTACTGAAGGTAAGACAAATAAACTCTATTTCTTTTTATACCATAATAGAATATAGAAACTGATGAATTTTGTCTCTATAAAATGTTTTCGTTCTTATTGCTTGTTAATCCATGTTCAATGGTGTACGTATCAATTTCTCACAAAATACCGCTTCAAGAAAATTCAGTTGAAATTAAATACAAGAAAAATATTTTTCATTGAAGTTTGCTAATTAGTATATTTTTTTTTTTGACTTATAAAGTGTGTGAAATTGTGTTGAAATTCAGTTCAAATTCAATGTTGTTACGGTTAGTTGCTGTTTGCGAATTGTGAACTAGTTCAAGCATGATTGTTTTCGAATTCTACAATCCTTCTTCTATTGATAACTGATTGTTTTATTCCGGTAAAATTGATGATTTTTAGTTTCTGAAGTGTTTTATCAACACTTGTCACGTTCTGCAGAAGAAAAAAAAATGAAAGACAAAAAAAATGGATGCCCGTAATAGATCCAAAATGCAGAAAATACGCATGTGGAATATTTGTTGACTTCCAAATAGCATTTGACACGGTCAATCATGACATACTTATATTGATCATTACGGAATTACAGGACCTACTAAGAACTGGTTTAAATCATATCTGAATAATAGACACAAATAGTAAAATACAGAGTTTTATAAGAATCTGTACTAAGGCCCGCTCTTCTTTTTCTTTTATGTATCAACGACCTTCGTATAGCTATCTGCCACGTACTGCTTTGTAGATGACATATTTATTTTTGATAGAAAAATCTTATGAAAAATACTAAATAATTAAAGGCCGACCTACAATAGTTATTATTGGCTAATAACACACTGGCAAATAGAGAACTAATATTCAGAAAACCCAGAGAAATTACTTGTAAAATATTAGAATTAAAATAAATGGCCAAAGAATCTACTCTACCTCCCACATTAAATATCAGAATATGAATTTCTTGATGACTCCTCTTATTGTATAGAGCTTGTAATCAAACTTTAATGGAATGAAACTAGATTGTATCTAAGTACTCACAAACTATTATCTTTCTAACATGCTACATTCTCTTCTTCCTCCTCTTTTTATGAATGTCCGGTGAGGTCTTGTGTCTAATATATAGAACCAGAGATTTTTGTCTTTTGAGACATAATAATTTGTATTTTCTATCCCCGTTTTAAAAGTCTACAAAACTAGTTAAAGAATCAACTGCATACCCCAATCTCAGCTAGTTTACAAAATATCTTGGTATGGATAAGTTTTTATTTAATGTCAAGACTTATTTTCAAGTAATACAATATATTTTCATCCATCTACATAGGAATAACTTTTCCGATATGAAATTTTACAATGCAGAAATAGCATAGAAGAATGTGAAACATTTGCTTAATTATCATTCTTGGAGAGGATCAGATGGAAAGTACAGAATTTGGGATAAGTGTACTTCTGACAAACCCTGTTGTCATTTAGAACTGAATGAAAATCACTTCATGACGTAGAGGAAATAATTGAAAAAACCCTGGATTTCATTTGTCCATCATGCCCTACCTTTTGATAAAATGTCATTGGAATTCATTGATAATTTTTGGAGATATGATGAGGATATATATATATATATATATATATATATATATATATATATATATATGATGCAGAGGAGGTAACTGGAAAAATTTCATAGATTCGCCCCAATATTTAATCACTTCTTTCGTAGACAATTTCCCATCCTTCCACAAAATTTAATCCAAATCTATTGTGTGGTATGGACATATAACTAGGATGGATGGAAGTCAAGTGTATATGGATCCACCCCAAAATGTAATCATTCTTTTCTTACTCTTTGGCCCACACTTCCAGAAAATGTCATTGGAAATATTATGTAGACAGATATGATTGAATACATTAAAAATAAATATGTAAAAAAGAAAAAAAGAAAGATCTCTTAATTGAAAAACAATTCCTAGATCTGCCTGAAAATATGATTATTTGTTTCATTGCATATTGCCCACTCTTCCACAAAATGTTATTGAAATTCATTCTGAACTTTTGGAGATACTGTGTTGTATGTATATGGCTATGATGGAAAGGAAGTGACTGTACATGGATTGATCCGCAGCCTACCTAATAGGAGACCATAATAGCATATTTATTTTGAATAGTTCTTTCATTCTGCATTTACTAAAATACTGCAGTTTCTCCATGAAAATTCCAACTAACATTTACAGGTCCATGTTTGGGGGGAGGGTGAGAGGAAATATGATATTTATGTACATTTAAGAATTCCCCACAGATTGAAAATTTTCAACTCTGCTTAACAGAGATGTAGACCTGAAATTATTCATCCTACCCCCACCATCTTCCACTGCCCTCCCTGGTAAAACACCGAGGAATATTACCCTGCTTTAACCAGTAGTTGAAGATCAATGCTAGCAAGTGGACAAATATGAGCAACAGCCCTGGATGCAATTGATTGGGCAAACTATAAATCGACGGAATCATCTCTGTTCCAGTGTTCATTCACGCTTTCTGAATTTCATCCTCTGTTTTGTGTCTTTTGCTCCTTGGATGGGGGACCCATTTGTCACTTTTTGTTCTTCTAGGGTGGGGGACTACTTTTGCTCCCTTACTTAAAAGGGGACTTTTCTTTTTGTCCATGTATTAGGGGAACATTTTTTCCTTTTGCCAATCTAGTGGGTGGGATTTCTTTTTTTTTTTCATCTAGTGGGGGAATATTTTTTTTTTTTTTTTTTTTTTCCCATGTAGTGGGGAGGACATTTTTTTCTTTTTTGCCCGTCTAGTCGGCGGGATCCCCCCCCCCTTTTCCAGGTAAGTTGAATAGAGTCCTCTAGGCCTGACTCACATTTTCAGCCATGAAGCGGGGTAGGGGAAAAAATGATTAAAAGTGGAACTCTACCTTGTTAGCAATAGATTATTTAGAGTGATCGCATCAGTTTAGTCTCCTCATAATCCCGGTATCTCTAAGCAAGAGGTTCAAATGGTATGTTTCTCGGATCTTTGCAGAAACATATGCTGGGCAAAAATGATCTCAATGACAAAATAAAATTGAGGAAAAATGGTCAAAAGTAAATAAACAGTTGGACTGTGTTCAGTCTGTTTGTCTTAGGGAAATAAGAAAATTTACTTTTTACTCAATCAATTTGAATATTAAAAGGTATTTCAGTTCCAATCAATGGGAGAGTGGCATATTTGAATAAGGAACAATTTCTGGCTTTAAGGGAGACCTTTTGGCTCTATAGCCAGTTATGTAAAGAGTTATACATAGAACATAGCTATAGCAAGTTCAGTTCTATTTTTTGTTCAGAACTTAAGGATAGTACTTTTTTGATATTCTCT
The DNA here is from genome assembly GCA_963457665.1 of Thysanoteuthis rhombus. Lineage (NCBI taxonomy): Eukaryota > Metazoa > Mollusca > Cephalopoda > Oegopsida > Thysanoteuthidae > Thysanoteuthis > Thysanoteuthis major. Next base: position 29,436,614 of record OY735208.1, read on the forward strand.
GATCCACAATACCACAGCTTATTTATCATTATTTTTTTTGTTTTATTTGTTAGTTATCTTGTGAAAATCAATATTCTTATCTAAAACAAATAAGTAAGTATCGCTTATTTGGGATTTAAAAGTGTTATCAATTTATCTCTCCAGTCATTTGCTGTACCAAAGTTTTATACCAACTTTTTCTATTTGTATGCAGTGTGTCCAGTTACAGTGTTTCCGGTTGCTGTAAATTCCTATTACATCTTTTCATGCCACAATAATTCCATAAGGTACCATGAGTCCAAGCAAATTTTCTCTGATACTAAACAATTGTTTTATTTTACTTATCAGGCGAGACCACATACACTTGATTCATAATTTTTTGAAAAATTAATTTCATAAAAAATTTTAATACAGAAGCTCCTTTGACACCCGAACAGTAGGTGAACAGTGACACATAAAGAGCGTCCTTTTCAAATCAGCAAAATTTCATGGTTAGAAATTCAATGTTTTCCCTGAAATAAATGTTCTGTCAGTATAATTGATATTGTTATCTCCCTTTGTATTCAGAATTATTTCCCAAGTGGATTAACTACCTTTTCCCGTTGTATTATTTATGTAGTCAAAACCAAGACTGTGATGAAGCAGATTGGTACTGATAAATACCAAAAAAAGTAATCTTTCGGTTGATTAAAATCTGGATTCACATTGGTAATTCAATCATTTCCTTGTATAGGAATCTTCTAATTTCTTCTTTTTTTGTATCTTTTAATTCTATGCAATGGTGAACTTGTTAATAATTATTCTTATACTCCCAAGTATTGTCATTAGAAACTTGTCAGTGATTGGCTTCTTTTATTATGAAAGCATTTTCAGGTTTTCAATCTTTCCCTCTAACAAGTTTAAAGATAAGCCTTTATCATTGGATAAGGCTCTCTTTGAAGAAAATTTAATCTGTACAACAGTAAGTATTTTGGGGGTTAAGATATCAAGAAAATATAACTTCTGCACTCATCACAGACTTGAACCATATATAACCAAACATGTCTTAAATTCTGAGAAATTTCAATTTTGGAAGTGCATGGTAAAATGAAGTATTCTGAAAAAAAATTTCATATGTGGCAAATTTTATAGAAAATGAAAAAATCTTAATAAATCTGGATGTATCTTTAAAAGGTAGCAATCTTGACTTCCTTCTTGATGCTAAGTTCTAAATAGCCGAATTCTTAATGTTTTGTAGGGTACATTGACATCGGGTGTCCTCTTCTAAATCTTGCTCTTCTTCTATTACAATTAAGATTTTATCAGTGTATTTCCATTGATGCAGTTTCTTACTGGCAACAATAACACTTTGATCCATAGTCTGGATTATGCATGTGGTGTTAGGTGGCAAGAACCTGACCCTAATTTTCCCATCTTGATTGACTAAATTTTCTATCAAGGTGAGCCCATGCAATACCAAGCAGGAGCAGTGCTTTAACTTCATCAGGATCAAAGTTTAATACCTTTTCATGGTATTTACGCACTTCAAAGTGTTCGAAAAACCATCCAGAAAAAAAACTTCTGTTGAATCAGGCTTTTTTTGTATTGCAATGAATAACTGGCAAATCTCTCATATACTCCTTCAAGATACGGAGTTGTGTGGACCTACTTACCACTGCCATTTTTAAACAATGCATGCTGTTACTTGAAAGGTTGGGCGGAGAACGCCAAAATAATCTAGTTTCATTCCTATTGTAAACTTCAGACAAATTAAGTTTTGCTTACTGATATGTTTGTAACTTTAAACAAAATGGCTCAACAGCTGTTACAGAATTTCCACCATTGCCATTTAACTTCCTATTCCCCAAGCCATAAGAATTACAAAATCTTTACGATTAGCTTTGCAGTGCTTGACCCTGTGGACATTAATGCTCACAGAATGTACCTTCTCATACCGCTTGTATATTGCCTCTTCAACGTTTTTATTCCTTACCACCTTCATGTCTCCACCCACTGATAAACTAGACTGAGTAGAATCTACGCTGTACTTTGAAGCATACTACCTTAGTTTGGCAAATCCTGGGGAAGGTCTATGTCCAACAATGTACATTAAAAGATTGATGATGATGATGCCTGACACTGACCGTATTCTTTGCAACACTGACACACAAGTCTTCTAATCCTTTGATTTCTAAGAAATTGATAAAGGGTCTAATTGGATCATATTACCAGATGAAAGATAGTTTTAAAATGTAGTGTCTGTAATCTACCTATCACTTTGTGTATTAACGGAGAAGACTGGTAATTTCAAATATTCGTGATACCCCCATTGAGGATGAAATATTCTATCCGGTATTTCCGATCCTGGTGATGAGACGTCCATTAAAATGAGGATTTTCAGTAATACAGATGTATTGAAATATTGAAAGATCTGTTCTTTTCAAAACAGTACAAAGTGTTTTCTTAACACTGGATCAGATTATTCATCAATTTCTGTGTAGATACCAAACACTTTGTTGGTTAAATTCCATGAATTTCACAAATATATCCAGTTTTGATACCTCAACAAAAAAGTTAGGTGGAGTGTTTGCCACTTTTAAAGATTTTTTTACTAATTATTTACTGCTCTCTATTGGGTAGAGATTTTTTATATTTTCTCAAGCAAAAAAACTTGTTATTGTGCAATCATATCGCATCGTATGTAAATAAACCAATGTTTCTTTTTTTTTTTTTTTTGGCCAGGAACAAATAACTGAAGACAGAAATGAACTGAGATTTTTCCTGCGTGTTCGTGTCTTTTCTGCTTTCATTTCATGTAGTAGTAGCCCCAGCGGCTGCGTCAGTCAGCATTATTTATTGTCTCTTTCTGATATCTTATTTTCTGAACCAGTAACAAAACTTTACCGAAAAAAGAATTATTGAAAAATGTTCGCTGAGAGGACAGAGAAATTTCCAAACCTGAATGCACCTTCAGGTAACATGGTGTATGAGGTAGAGCGATTATTGTCCTTTAGTGATGTGAAGGTGACATTAATGGCTACACAATTATCAAACCTTGGTTTTTTCTACAATTCGCCCTCAAAGAAAATGGTTTGCTTCTCATGCCAAAATGAACACGAGACAAAGGATTGTAATATAACACATAGACCTTCATGTAATTATAAACGAAAAAGCATCTCCTTTTATGTTGATAAGAATTATGAGCATAATGCTTCTAGTTCTGGTCATACTGCAGTAGATTCAGTTTGTCATCTGCCATCTCTCTCTCTCTCTGTATCAACTGAGGAGCTTGACATGAAAAATGAAGCAGACAGACTAAAGACTTTCACTAAATGGAACAAGAATGTTCCAGTGGAACCAATTGAGTTAGCCTGTAACGGATTTTACTTCAAAGGATTTGCTGATGTTGTCGTGTGCGCTTTTTGTAAAGTTGAGTTACGGAATTGGGAGCAAGGGGATAATGTGTACACAGAACACAAGCTTCATAATCCCAGCTGTCCATTTCTGGCAACGGTTGCCGAATCATCAAAACCAATACCAAACATGAATTACGAACAAAATAGACTCAAAACTTTTAGCTATGTTCTTGACACTTTTGCTGTCTGTACAAAAGCACTGTCACAAAATGGCTTCTATTTCAAAGGCCCCAAAGATAAAGTATGCTGTGTGGGTTGCAAATGTGAATTAAGCAACTGGAAAAAAGATGACAGCATTAGACTACGTCATCAGAACCAAAGTCCAAATTGTCCATTTGCTCGAAGCAATGAGTCGTCTGGCTCAATGCATTATCGCTCAACTGTCATATTTGATCGTCCCAAACATCAACAGTTTGCTCTGTTGAATGATCGTCTGAAAACTTTCATCAATTGGCCTGCCGACAAAAAGCAAACGCCTCAGCTTTTGGCTGAAGCTGGGTTCTACCATACTGGTAAGTGAAATATTTTTTTATGATTAACTAAGCATGCTTAATTATTTGCTTCAAAACTGCTTACTACTATCCTTCAAAACAAAAGCCTTCAAAATGACACTAATTTTGGTTGTCTTTCATTAAGGATGGAATATTTATCTTTTAAATCCACTGATTATAGAGGTATAGAATAAGTAAACAGGCACTGTTATTTTACTTACTAGAAAAAACTTGATAAAATAACCGTGCAATAACTTCAAAATGCTTTGCTCTCCAGGAATTATTAAGTTTCAAATGGAGGCGTATTGTTAGTTTGTCAGGAGGTGGAATGTGCCAGTATCAAAATTGAGATGTATAGTTCTGAAGCAGTAGTTCTCAAACGTTTTTTCTCCACGGATTCCTTATTGTTCTCAAAATATGTAGACACCTGAAAAGTTCTGTTGATTAGATGACTATAGTACAAAATATGCTATTGCAAGCTACCTGGAATTACATTTATCTTGAAAAATGTATACATTCTAAAAAGAAAGGGAAATGAACGAAAAGAAATTGTTTCATATTTTTATGAATCTCTTTGAAGTCCAGAGTTTTCCCTACCAAGAATTTTCTTCCTACTGCCTTGAACACAGAAGATTTTTGGTTATAGTCTGGGGAGTAATTCAAAGCGCTTGTCCTTCAAACCTTGACTAAGTAGGGAATATCAGTATGGAAAAATATGTCAATTCTGTAGTTGGAACTTCTCCCGATGTTTTTTGGTAATCATTTAGACTAAAACAGCACCTTCTTTGTTTTTTATTTTATTTTATTTTATCTTATTTTATTTTTTTCTAGCTAGGTTTGAACTCTATGCCATAGAGCAAAAAGACAATAATGGCACCCTGTTTCTGACTTTGGGTTATCCATGTGTTCTAACATTCATATGTATATATCTATGTTTCTAGACTTTGCACATCTCTTACCATTAGCAGTTTTTTTTTTTAATCCTGAATTTATGGCTCAAACTATACTGGTGGTATTTTCCTCAAGGTTACTTGATTTTACCCCGACTACTGCTTTATTCACATGGTAAAAAGAAGCAAAAATAGGTAGTGGCAATTCATAATTTCCTTTTGAATGCTATTTGCAAATTAATCTGTAATTTTGCAACTTGACATGTCTATCACAGAAATTGATGATAAACATGGAAAAGGTCTATCCTTCTTTTATAAAAGAAGGATAGGTTTCAAACTATAAATCAGTCACCTTCTATTTAAAGAAATTATGTTATAACTTGTGTGCTCGTGTCATAAAAAATCATGAGTTTTTTTTCTATGTTTCAGATTCTGTCCATTTAGGCTGTTAGTTGCCATGATTTATTGTCCCCTTTACCATTTATATATATATATATATATATATATATATATATATATATATATATATATATATATATATATATCTCATATAACAGACATACTTGATGCTTTAAATTTCAACACCGTCATCAGTGTACCCTTGGCGTCAGTCATCAGGCTGCTAAGGTTCGTGTTGATGTTCAAGCTGTGGTGGTTCCACTTGATTTTATGTATCAGTTTCGTTTATGATGAAAGAAAACAACAAACAAACAAACAAACAAATAAATTAAAACACTAGTAATTATTATGTTTTGATTATTTGTAAATAGATAAATCGATCAATAAGGGAAACTACTGTATGATATATCAGGTGTTATCTCATTATTATGGGTCATTATCATGGGTCAGTTATGTCTAAATCTATGCACATATCAGGTCCCTATCTGACTTATTTATCATATATTACTCATTATAGATATGTTGCATCTTCTGACTAACCATCCTTTTTACAACAAATTCACACTTTATCACCTTACGCTCTCATATCAACAGTATCTTTTTATCTCTGCTCAAAGTGAAAGGTTATAGACAAAAGAAACAAAAATGTCATGCTTAATAATACTTTGTTATTCATATGGATCCTGATGTGCCAGGTTATAATCATTTATAGTCACAAACCAATATATGCTACTAAGTTGAGTTTGGTTTTATTTTATCATTTTCTATAATTTCCCATAATATAAACATTTTTGACAGAATATGTTGAAACTCTTGTCTAGCTTGTGGATAAAGACATTGCTATAATGCAAGGTCTTATCCTTTGAGTTTCCAGCCAGGAGCAAATTGCCTTGTAAAACTAACTTTTTATGCATCATTAACTGTGTACACTCATTGCCTAAGTTAGTAATTACCAAGCACTGTATATGCTAGAATATAAGACAAGTGATTTATAAGGGTATTCGGTGGACTACTGCTCACAGTAACTCATCTAAGCCCCATTACTGTCTCTACAGAGCTTTGATAGACAGCACCCTTGTCATAATACCAATGCATTGGACACAGTGCTATATGTGCATAGTTTTTGAAAAAAAATTAAAGGGCTGTCATTCATACCAGCAGTTCACTCATATAAAATTTTACGTTTCTGCAAAAATGAATAGATTGCTTTTATAGATATTGATTTTTGACTAGTTTTTCTTTTTGACTTGGTTTTGTTGCTTTTCAACACAACTTGTGTCATATTTTCACTTTCTACAGTTGTTAAGCAACAATGATCAAAAATAAAGAAGTAGCCTCTAACAAAATTTAATCACTCATCCTGTACCCAGGGGAATCTGTCTAACAAGACAGTACCTCACCAATTAGACAATTAATCAGCAGGTGAAAAAACACTTTTTTTTTTTTTTTTTTTTTAAATCAATTGAATGATTTGCAGTGATCAGTAGTCCCCCAAATATCCTTCTAAACCAATTTTCGTATATTCTGGCATGTACAGTTATTTTATACTAGTATTTCCGTCATATATAAAAGCACAGTCCCACAAGATATTAATTTTTTAATAGTATTTCTCGCATCCTAATTTCAGTTGCTTTTCATTGCTACTACTTAAATCATTATATTGACCATCAGTGAATTGTGAGTATCGCAAATAAAGAATAAGCTTTTGGCAAGATTCTGACTCTCATCCCTTTTTCCAGGGCAAGCCTGTCTTGACGTGATAGCTGCTCTACCACTTGAGCTGCAAAAGCCAACAGTTTCAGCCACATAGCTTTATTCTTTATTTTTCCTGAATGCTTGGAACTGCTATCTTTGATATTTTGCTTTCATACACTATTAGTATTAGTAGTAGTATTATCTTGAATATTATTATATGATGAATTATCAATAATTAGTATTTCTTTCATCTTAATCTCAGGGTTTATTCATCAACATTGACTATTTTTTCTCATTACTGATAGAATCATTGATGCATTGGTGTAGAATCAGTGTCAGAAGCATTGTGTACATAATAAATAAATAAACCTATCTAGATTCTAACTTTTTCTAAATACAGATACATCACCAATGATTCAGTACCTTTTGTAATCTGGACAAAATTTTAAGCAGACCCTTGAATTTCTTGCAGCTTGCACTCTTGTTCATCTCTTAATTGTTTTATACTTCAGTTAGTGGTTGAAATTGCTCAATCAATTTGTAAAATTTTCTGCCTTATTTACATTTACCCCTTGTAATGGCTTCAAGGCCAAGTGCAGGTGTCGTCGGTGGTATAAACCACAAACAAATCAATGTCAGAAAAGGTATAAGGGATGAAAAAATTCAGCAATGGCTGTTTGATACAAAAGCTGTGTGAGGTGTATGCTATTGGATCATCAACTGCATATGATATTTGGATTTATTTGATTAATATACATCTATCGGTTTCATTGAGACCTCGCCTATGCACAGTTATTAATCATATTGGTCACAGAACTGATATAATAGCACACAGTGTTCACCATTTGATAATGTATTCTGAAGATTCATTATATTTTTAAGAAAGGACTTGGCCCTGTCTTATCAATTAGTCCTGCTTTTTTAGAATAAAAACTTATGAAAGTGGAAACCTAGAGTTCTCACCAATTGATAGCACATTATTTCAAGATTTATTATGTGGCGGTTTTTAGTAGTTGGGGAATTATGGTTGTTTCTTTGAAGCAAGTCATTTTTGGTAATTCTTGCTCATTCAGTTGTAAAATATGGTAATTAAACATAGCTATTTTACATTTGTAAGCAAGGATTACCTCAATTTTGGTTTACCTTGGGGATAGTTAGAGATTTTCCGGGTATGTTTCTGCCAAATGTTAGAGCATCAGAAAATAATTGAAAATGATTTCACCAAGTATTAAAACTCGACTATATAATATTGGAAAATTTGTTTTTACATTCATTGTGTAAGTGAGAGAGTACTATGTACTCACTTTAGTGAAAATTTCATTATGTGGTTCATATCAATAAACTGTATCATTTAAACATTTGATTCATTTTTGATGTTTGATTAAGGTTTCTTTCAATCCTAATTCTTTAAAGATATAAGATGTACATAATTAGAGGGTCAAAGATCTATTATTGGATTATAATTACTGTTGATCTGGCCAAATGAATAATCTGGCACAATTCTGGAGTTGAGAGCTGGAAAATAGGTGGTGTACCTATAGTAACAAACTTTCAGCATTTTTTCCTTTTCTGGAAAATACGTGGTGTACCTATAGTAACAAACTTTCAGCATTTTTTTCTTTTCTGGAAAATAAGTGGTGTACCTATAGTAACAAACTTTCAGCATTTTTTCCTTTTCTGGAAAATAAGTGGTGAAACTATAGTAACAAACTTTCAGCATTTTTTCCTTTTCTGGAAAATACGTGGTGTACCTATAGTAACAAACTTTCAGCATTTTTTCCTTTTCTGGAAAATAGGTGGTGTACCTATAGTAACAAACTTTCAGCATTTTTTTCTTTTCTGGAAAATAAGTGGTGAAACTATAGTAACAAACTTTCAGCATTTTTTCCTTTTCTGGAAAATACGTGGTGTACCTATAGTAACAAACTTTCAGCATTTTTTCCTTTTCTGGAAAATAAGTGGTGAAACTATAGTAACAAACTTTCAGCATTTTTTCCTTTTCTGGAAAATACGTGGTGTACCTATAGTAACAAACTTTCAGCATTTTTTCCTTTTCTGGAAAATAGGTGGTGTACCTATAGTAACAAACTTTCAGCATTTTTTCCTTTTCTGGAAAATAGGTGGTGTACCTATAGTAACAAACTTTCAGCATTTTTTCCTTTTCTGGAAAATACGTGGTGTACCTATAGTAACAAACTTTCAGCATTTTTTCCTTTTCTGGAAAATAAGTGGTGAAACTATAGTAACAAACTTTCAGCATTTTTTCCTTTTCTGGAAAATACGTGGTGTACCTATAGTAACAAACTTTCAGCATTTTTTCCTTTTCTGGAAAATACGTGGTGTACCTATAGTAACAAACTTTCAGCATTTTTTCCTTTTCTGGAAAATAGGTGGTGTACCTATAGTAACAAACTTTCAGCATTTTTTCCTTTTCTGGAAAATACGTGGTGTACCTATAGTAACAAACTTTCAGCATTTTTTCCTTTTCTGGAAAATACGTGGTGTACCTATAGTAACAAACTTTCAGCATTTTTTCCTTTTCTGGAAAATACGTGGTGTACCTATAGTAACAAACTTTCAGCATTTTTTTCTTTTCTGGAAAATACGTGGTGTACCTATAGTAACAAACTTTCAGCATTTTTTCCTTTTCTGGAAAATAGGTGGTGTACCTATAGTAACAAACTTTCAGCATTTTTTTCTTTTCTGGAAAATACGTGGTGTACCTATAGTAACAAACTTTCAGCATTTTTTCCTTTTCTGGAAAATACGTGGTGTACCTATAGTAACAAACTTTCAGCATTTTTTTCTTTTCTGGAAAATAAGTGGTGTACCTATAGTAACAAACTTTCAGCATTTTTTCCTTTTCTGGAAAATACGTGGTGTACCTATAGTAACAAACTTTCAGCATTTTTTTCTTTTCTGGAAAATACGTGGTGTACCTATAGTAACAAACTTTCAGCATTTTTTCCTTTTCTGGAAAATAAGTGGTGTACCTATAGTAACAAACTTTCAGCATTTTTTCTTTTCTGGAAAATACGTGGTGTACCTATAGTAACAAACTTTCAGCATTTTTTCCTTTTCTGGAAAATACGTGGTGTACCTATAGTAACAAACTTTCAGCATTTTTTTCTTTTCTGGAAAATAAGTGGTGTACCTATAGTAACAAACTTTCAGCATTTTTTCCTTTTCTGGAAAATAGGTGGTGTACCTATAGTAACAAACTTTCAGCATTTTTTTCTTTTCTGGAAAATACGTGGTGTACCTATAGTAACAAACTTTCAGCATTTTTTCCTTTTCTGGAAAATAAGTGGTGTACCTATAGTAACAAACTTTCAGCATTTTTTTCTTTTCTGGAAAATACGTGGTGTACGTATAGTAACAAACTTTCAGCATTTTTTCCTTTTCTGGAAAATACGTGGTGTACCTATAGTAACAAACTTTCAGCATTTTTTTCTTTTCTGGAAAATAAGTGGTGTACCTATAGTAACAAACTTTCAGCATTTTTTCCTTTTCTGGAAAATAGGTTGTGTACCTATAGTAACAAACTTTCAGCATTTTTTCCTTTTCTGGAAAATAGGTGGTGTACCTATAGTAACAAACTTTCAGCATTTTTTCCTTTTCTGGAAAATAGGTGGTGTACCTATAGTAACAAACTTTCAGCATTTTTTTCTTTTCTTGAAAATACGTGGTGTACCTATAGTAACAAACTTTCAGCATTTTTTCCTTTTCCCCTCTCCTCTTGAAGGTGAAACTGATACTGTTATTTGCTACTGTTGTGATGGTGGATTATGTAACTGGGACGAGGAAGATGATCCGTGGATTGAACATGCCCGTTGGTACCCACGCTGTACTTATGTCCGTCAGAGAAAAGGTGATCAGTTTGTAGCTTCTGTGAAAACAGATGAATTTACACATCCAGTAAGTTCTAAATCTAATTCTTAGAGCATGCTTTGATATTTGAATTTTGTTTATTTAAACATATATTTAAATACTCCCATAACTAAAATTCTAGAAAGACATGAGGATATGTAGATTAAAACTCTCTCCCCTAATGGACTTAACACCAAACTTAACAACCCTAATCACACAGATCCACTAACAATAACCTCACATCCGCATCTACCCCCTCTCAGATACTAATATTGGGAACTTCAAAGTCACTCAGACCCATAACAACTATAACCTTGGTAGGGCATCTCACTTGTACAAATCAGAGCCAACATATTTTCAATGACTTGTAAGGTAAATACTTATGAAGTTCCTTAACCTCATCACCCCTCCATCTATACTATTCCTAACCTACCCACACAATCTAACACAAAACCACTTACCACCTACCCTGACATCCTATGTCCTCCCGAGGACCTACTACTGCTAACACCACAGACTTCATCACAGACTGAACTAAGTCCCACACAACAGGATGACCCTAGCAGATGGGATCCCATTTTTTGCTCACAAAGTGAAGCTCTCGATGGCAAACTTATAACCATTAAATAGTACACACACACACAGCAAACACTACTGAAGATGGGAATACCTCCCGAAACATTTCTAGACCATCAATGAGAACATTTACGGATAAATAAACCTAGTTTCCTTGCACTTTCACTCATGAGTCTGTCACACTTCCTATAGTTCTAATTATATATAATCTAATCTACAGTTCTCTCTCTCTCTCTCATATATATATATGTTTGTATTGTGAATGTGAAATGATCCGACAGAATGTCGATGAAAATGATAATAGGAAGGTGAAGAGAAAA
>OY735208.1:29460728-29705728 GCA_963457665.1 Thysanoteuthis rhombus
ATGTGTTGCAGTACTTTGACATATACAGGGTCTACACCTTGTAGGGTGATAGCCTTCATGACCATGGGAATTTCTACGGAGTCGAATGCCTTCTTGAAGTCTATAAACGCTACAGCGAGTGGCATTTTGTATTCTATTGCCTTCTTTTTCAGCTGATTTATTGAATGAAGATGGTCCATGGTCGACTAACTTCTTCTAAATCCAGCCTGTTCTCATGGTTGATTTTTGTCCTGTGTTTTAGTAATCCGGTTGATGATGATTTTTGTGAAAATTTTGTATATGCAGTTGAGCAGGCTTATAGGTCTGTAGTTGTTGGGGTCTTTGGGGTTACCTTTTTTATGTAGAAGCATTATAATAGCAGTGGTCCAGTCTTTCGGGACTTTACTTTGTTTTAGACACAAGTTGAATAGAATAGTTAGCTTTCTGTTGACGCTCTTACCAGCTTTTTTGAGTAGATCAATGGTGATGTTATCTGGTCCAGAGGCTTTTCCTTTCTTCGTTTGTTTGATGGCTTGCTTCACTTCCCATGGTGTAACTTCGGGGAAGTCCGCAAACTGATCGTCGGCAAAGCTAATAAGTAGTGACACTGACACATACCTCTGTGAGATGCGTAACATGAGCAATAATCTAATTACCCCAAAGGTTTAACTGTCACCACTAGAGAAAGGAGAGTGACGGAGAAGGAGGATCACAATCATAAACCAACAACAGTCTGTCTCCCCTACCTTAAGAATGTGTCTGAGAGGATCCAGAAGATCTGCACCCCATATAATATCCGGGCTGTATTCAGAAGTAGATCAACACTACGCAGCTACCTCTCCCGCACCAAACCACCCACTGAGTTATCAAACACCAAGAACTGTGTATACTCAATACCGTGCAGCTGTGGGCACGAATACCCATGTTGCTCCTTGAAGGTTCGGGTGGAAGAACACCGAAAAGCGGTGAGCAAAGGTGAAACAAACAAATCAGGTATAGCTGATCACATACGGAAAGAAAAGGGAGACCACTTACCCCTCTGGAACAAAGTTGAGATAATTTAGAATGTAGTCTATTTTGTTTTTGGTTTCATGGTTGGGACTCTTCCAAGTCCATTTTCTATTGGGTTTCTTTATGAAGAATGTATTCATAATTTTTGAGTTTTTTGCGGTTGCAAAATTCACCAGATCGTCACCTCTCTTGTTCCGTCTCTTGTATCCGAATTCTCCGAGGCAGCGTTCATTTCCATGTCCTACTTGTGTGTTGAAATCTCTCATGATAACATTGAAGTATATTGTGGTATCTTGTAATAAAGAGTTCAAATCATCATAGAAGTTGTTTATTTCTTCTTTAGTTGATTGTGAAGTGAGAGCATAGACTTTGATGACATTTAGCTTGTACCTCTTTGAGAGTTGTATGGTGACGCTAGCAATGCAGTCTGAGATAGTTTTAAAGCCTACCACGTTGTCTTTGAGGTCTTTATTGATGAGAAAGCCTACTCCACTTTGTTTCACTTTCACTTTGGAGCACATCACCCCGACCCAAAGCGAGTGATGTGGCTTGGCCTTTCGGGACCGAGGACCCAACAGGAACGGCCGGTATAATTTTCATTGTGCAAACCATGGGGAGTGATGGGCCATACCCTGCCATGCTGGCCCATGACATGTTGGCAGAGGGCCAGGTGGATTGATCACTGCTGGTGTTGTTCAGAGTGGCCTTAGAGCTCCACCAACTCATGATACCTACTATCTGCTCCTAGTGGGTAGGCAAATAGGTCCGGATGTACATAGCATTGTACAGGGTGAAGGTTAGAAGACAAAAAATTGGAGTGAAAAATGTGAAAAAGTTAAGAATTGAGGTATATAGAAGGTATATATAATTATCATTTTTTTTTTTTAAATCCTCTACCATTTGATATTCATGCAGTCTACCTGGGTGAATCAACCAAGCTATTATCCTATTTTGAACTAAGTACGTCTATAATGGATTAGAGATCTGTGATGTGATGTACTAACGTATCTAATGGGACTCTATTTGTTCAGCCAAAAGGGTAATACGTGCTTGGGCATACCTCTCCCTTAATTATTAAGTTTTTAACTTACTTAAAGTCCACTGACTGGATTTTTGGAGAAGAAGAAAAAAAAAATTTGGATAAGTGGAATAGAGAGAAAAATGTGCCAACTTTAGGTCTGCTTATCTGGTTCAATTTCATCTTGCATCAGCTTGCAGGGGCGGGGTTCTTATAACTGTCGAAAAAGTCTTTCAATTTTCAACTAAAATTGTTAAAGAATTAATCGGTCACCCCAACTACAAGCAGCAAGAATTGATCAATATTTATTCTCAGAAAGAGAAATAAGAGACAAGGTCAAAAAGGGGAAGTGGGGATTTAGGACTGGTCTTCTCTTCCCTAACTTTATCCCAGCTAGTCTCATGCACTGACCCAATCTCACTGTATTGTTCCATTTACCAAAACAACACATGTTTTCTTGGTTTCTTTCATACTACATTTACCACAATATCGGACTCTCCCTATGATGAGCCAATCTAAACCCATATTCACAATTTTTGTGGGGGGTGGGAAGAAATAAAAACATAATGAATATTATATCTCTGAATTTTTGAGATGAGGTATCATTATTATTTCTTTTAATATTCAGACCATCTTCATCTTGGTTGTTTTTCATACAACGTTTCGGCCGTTGCACTCTACGGCCTTCATCAGGTATCATCTGGTAGGTGTGTGTCAATATACCCCCGTCGGATAAATAAAGGTTCGTTTCGTTACTTCCCCACACCTACCAGATGATACCTGATGAAGGCCGTAGAGTGCAACAGCCGAAACATTGTATGAAAACCAACCAAGATGAGGATGGTCCGAATATTGATAGAAATAATGATGAATATTTACAATTAAAAAGAAGCTCAAATGGTTGATATATATTTACGAAAGAGAGTAAGTTTGTGACCCCCACAAAGGCCTAATATGGCAGGATAACAAGTTAACTGAATGAAAAATGGATGTTGGCGAAAAAAAGAAGAAAAAAAATTGGAAATTCCAACATTCTCCGGATGTCATCTGGGGGGGGGGTAACTGAAACGAAAAAAAGGGGACTAAAAATGACGAAAAGGGGGAAACTGATACTCACTCTCTCCCTAGCTAAGAAACAGTTGGTTAACTGAAAAGAAAAGACAAATCTAGTCTACCCTAACTTGGGCTAGTCTGTTTCAGTTCTCCGAAATCCTTGTCACTTGACCAGTAATTTTACAAATGCCACTCAAATGCAGCTCTCACTCTGCACAGTTGAACTCCGACCAAGGGAGCCTTTCCCTCTCGACCCTGATCTTAACCTTAAGCTGATGCTTAAAGCATGTGATCAGTTGTTCCGAAGTAAAATGCTCGCCTTTGTAGAATCCCTTCCGGCATGTCGTCCAAATCACTACTCTCATGATGCCAATTAAGCACATGAGCACTTGATGTGCGTCCTTTTCTAGCGACGATTTAAAACATTGCTACAGACGGCGCTGGTGGACCATGTAGCCCTCAATCAGCTCGCACAACGGATGTACCACACTGCAGTGAAAGAAGGTGTGTTCAATAGACTCCTCCATATCACCACAGCGTATGCACTCTGGTGAATCCACCAGACCTGCTACCCAAAGCCGTTTGCTGACCCAGAGAGCATTACGAATGACTAGCCAGGTGAGAGACACCTCATTGTTATTGAGGAGCAAAAATCCTAACTGAAGCCAGCTGCGGATAAGATGGACTCAAGAAAACGATTGGTCAACCCTATCGAAGGCTTTGGATTGATCTAATTTGATCAGCTCATTTGTCGACTTTCTCAACGATTGTGTGCACCATGTGCAAATTTTCTTGGATAGTCCCCTTCTTTACAGAACAAGTCTATTCAGGGTCAATCAGACTATCCAGCACAGTCTGCAGGTAAAAAAACATTGCCTTTCTCAACTTGTTCTGCCTTTATTCCCAAACTAATTAGTGATTTCATCACTAGGTCTTTTGTTGACCTGAAAATTTTGTTTTGTTTTTTGTCGATCAAAAAGACTGACAATTTTCTTTCCAATGTCTCTCAATTCCGCTAAGTCTACCAGCAAACCATCCTCTTTTACAGTTTGTGAGAATGTCTGGCATCTCCTAACGAAATCCGTCACATTGATCTTGTTTAATACTGGGGGGGGGGGGAATTCCATACATTAGGAGAGTCCCCGCTTGTCAATTTCTGCCCCGCCAAAATAGACGAGTTTGCATTTTCCCCGTCCCTTCATGGACAAAAGAATTTTCTTTCCTTTCTGTTGTTTTCTTTTCGTTAATTTTTTCACTCTATTTTTTTTTTGGGTTTTGATTTTTCACCAATTTTTTTCCCCTTTCGGGTGGTGATATCTTTCCCCTGTGTTCCCCCTTACCGGGAGGAAGCAAACAAAGCTCTCCTGGCCTCGTCGACCTTGAAGGAAAAAGAAAAAATGCAAAAACTGGGAAAAAATACCTCAGCAGTCTAGACTTTAAAGAGGTAATAACTAGTCTGGGCTCCTTCTGTTTTTTGTTTCTCTGCGGTCTGCACACAACAAGAAATTCGGTAACCGGATGAGCCTTAAATTGTTCAAGAATTCATCAGTCACCCCAACTACAAGCAGCAAGAATTTGTCTATAGGATGTTTGAAGATGTTCTCATATCCTGTGTATCTTGACTTTGATATTGAATTGTTCTGGGCTGCCATTAATAGAGATTTAGTTTTTCTCTACAGGTCCCCTGTCTGCAATCATATACATGTCTCACTTCATAAGACAAAATGAATTGAAGATATCTCTGGAATTATTTTTCTCCTTATTTTTGACTGCTTTTTAGGAAATCTCAGGAATCTGTACTTGCTCTCTTGTCAATTCTTTTGCAACTTTTGACTATCATAATTAGTTTTGCATTACACCCCCTTGTGTAGTTCTCAAATCCCTCTGTAACAGATTATTATTCTTATTATAGCTGCACAAGCCCAAGCTGAAAAAAAAGATGAAAATACAAAAATTACACAATCTATCCGAAAAGGCCCGACTGTCCTGGCTGTACTAGAACTGGGATATGATGAGAACATCGTAGAATATGTTCTCAAGAAGAAAATCAAAGAAACAGGTAATCAAAATGACATGTAATTTCCTTTTCCTTTTTTCTTTTTTTTTACACATCTCGAGCCAAACACCCATCACCTGACAGACCATCACCTGTTAACTTATTCATCTAGAATTAGAGAACACTCAGATAGTGCATACCTCTGTTAACAATGTTGTCATTAAAAACTTGACAATCACTTTACAAATCCCAGACTATGCAGTGACAAGAGCTTGTAATAATTATTTATCAGACATCCCTTTGAACCTTGATTCATTTCAACTCTTGATTATTTTCCTTAGACTGAGTAACTTTGTTATTACAACTGAAGAAAACTGGAAAGCACTCAGTATGGCAACATCACTGCTGTTAATGCACAGCACTTCCATTAGGATGATGTCACCATGATGACGTTATTACTGTGTTATTGTTATTACATAGAAAAAAGCTATTTGGGCTTTTTGTATCTCGCAATGTTAACAAAATCAGGAAAAAATTCCTGCATCTGCCCCAGAATTTTGCTTCCACCAAATGTCAATGAAATTGGGAATATACCACGAACTATCAGCCATGACAGATACATAACCCTTGTCCAACTTTTGTTTATATTTGCAGGTTGTGCCTTTGCAAAAGCGTCTTTATTGTTGGAAGCCGTGGTGAAGTACATTGAGGAATTTGGATCTATTGTTCCAGAAAATCAGCTGGAAGAATTAGAACAACCAAATGCATTGGTAAATCTAGATAATGACCTTGATTACGGTAAGTGTGTGGGGTTTTTTTTTTGTTTGTTTGTTTTTTGAGTTTTTAAAAAAAATAATTTGATAAAAGATTTAATGGGATCTTTACATTCATATCAAGAGTGAGTCTTTGACTTTGAATGACCAATTCTGCAAAATCAGCCCCAAGACAGTCAGATCGGTGTGAATCCCTGGTCATAGTTCCATATGTCCTCTACACAACACTTCTATAAGTCAGCTATTTTTGCTTGGATTCAGGTGAATTTGACTTGAGTAATACTTACGTTAATGCTAATATGCTGTTAGGTGTTGATGTTCTCTTAATTTACCTTTGTTATCTGCTAAGCAAGGCAATTAGAACATTGGTGATAGGTAATACAACAAATATATCAAATATTGGTTTTGAAAAAAAAAAGGTTACCCTAAGAAGAGAACAAAACCCAGAATAATACAACACACCCATATTCTTCATTGGATTCTCTGTATTAGTAAAAGGTCAACCAAGCAATACAGTTGTGTTATCAGTTTCTTCTAACTCTGAGCATAAAGTAAATCAAGTAAAATTTGAACAACATGGGAGAGATATTATCCGGATTGTCCAAGAGATGCATATCAAGTGATCAGGAGGTGGGTTGACCGTAACCCTGATCTTTCCAGAAACTGGTTAGAATAACTATACCTTCCTCTTCACTCACCAAAAATGTATTGTCATTTTTCATGATACATAGTTCTATAATTGATCGTATAACTATGACATGCCATCACGATGCTGCTGCACTGGACAGACATTTGTATTTCTAAAGCAACCAAGAAAACTTCTTTCCAAGGTGTACGTAACAAAGTATACATGGGTTGCTCTGAAGACTACTCTAAATTCATTGCTAGGTTTTATGGTAGCTATAACACAGAATTACTACAAGATAATCTATGCTATCTCCTCATAACAAGAACTGAATCAATAACCATAATAGTCCCTGAAATGTTATTATCTATAGATATTTGCTCATTCCTACGTTTGGATAATTTTTTTTTCAATAACACTTATTCACAGCTCAGACATTCTCAAATTTTAGCAAATGAGATTGAATGTCGAACAGAGATTACCAGCTTGCATTTCCCAATTTCTTTTAACAGTACAATAGGCTATCACTGATATTGTTCAAATAAAACTTCTTTAAAAAGATTAAATATCTCTCCTTGAAAACTGCAGAAAAATACCAGTTGTTTGTTTTAACACCACCTTTTTTGTGTGTGCTTTCAATTATCCAGAGGGAACATGTGGTAATTTTTTTTTTCATAATCAGAAGTATTTTATTTGCAGATAATAAACTGAGAGAAGAAAATCGATTGTTGAAGGAACAGAAAACCTGCAAAATTTGTTTAGATGATGATCTAAGCATGGTCTTTTTACCATGTGGCCATTTTGTAAGTTGTGCAACGTGTGCCCCATCATTAAAGAATTGTCCCCTCTGCCGTTCACAGATTTTGGGCTTGGTCAGAGCGTACATGTCATGAATATTGCTTATGGCAATAGTTGAAGTTATGTTAAAGTCTGCCTACAAAACAATTGGGGTGTGCTAGTGATTAGTATGCTCAACCTACTAAAATAAAAGGCAGTACTCAAAATTTACGGCACCCCAGGACAGAAAATGTTTCAGACAAAACCCATGTCTAAAACTTATCAATAAGACTAAAGGTGGAAATAACTCAGACTTTTCATCTAAAAAACCCAATACACATCTTTGAGAAACAAATTGATGGGTTTAATATCTGTCATCTGATATCTGCAAATATCAATCTTTCAGTATGAAAAAGAATTCCATAGAAGAAGGGACACCTACAAGAACCAAACCAATTCAATTCTTACTAAATGATAAGTCACAGAAGACTTGTAAACATACACAAAAGAAAAACTAGTGCTTGAAGTCAAATATCTACAAGAAAACTAAAAAAGAAATATATCAATGTTTCAAAATAAAAAATAAAAAAACCTCTATGAGTGTCATCATAATTCATACCTCTCATCAAAGAAAAAAAATTTGTAAAAATAGCATAGTGCCTTGGAAGCTGACGCAAGCGGTTCCAGAATAAAAATGTCGTTGAAGAAAAACTGCATAGTGTCTCGTAAGTAAATGCATCAGCTAACTGCAAGTGGTTCCAGAAAGCAAGTCTGATCTTATTGAAGAAAAAGGGCTGAAAAAAAAAAAAACAAAAAAAACTCGCAATACTAATCGAGTTGCCTCCCTTACACTGCTGAGGACATGTATGAAACCCATGTAACTACAATTACAAGGTAGAAATACATATGCAGGTCTGTTCCACCCTCATCCTACCAACAACCAACGGGAGAGCAAATGTCATGTTGAGGCCATGATCCCAAAGACAATACACGAAGGTGTACTTCCAACCAATGGACACATTATGTAACATGTATCATCATCAGTCTTTTATCGTCCATCGTGGGACATAGACCTTCCCAAGGATCCACAATTCTCTATCATAGGCGTCGCGGAGCCAGTATTTTTTAAAATTTGTCTAGCTCGTCTCTCCATTTTGTATTCTGTCAGCCTCAGTTCCGCATGTGATCTCTATGTTGTGAGTCGTTATGTCCATTGATTGTCTGCCATTCTTGCCTCAAAAAATGCCTCATGCTCTATGAGGACTCAGACTCCTGTTTTCTCCCTTAATATACTGTGCTATCGTGATCTCTCCATGTAAGGTTGAGTATGCTTCTCAGTTTGCAGGTCTGTCTCTCGGTTAGGTTCCATGTTTCAGCTCTACAAGTGACTATCAGGAGAATGCATTGGTTGTACACTCTTCTTTTCAGGATTATTGGGATTGTCTGGTTTTTGAAGGTTGAGGGCTTGCCATCTCAGGATGATTCTCCTCTTTATTTCCTTTTTTGAGGGTCTCATGGAGATTTGTTGTCCTAGGTATATGTAGTGGTCTACTTTCCCCAGTTTTGTATCTTCGATTTTGACAGTTATCTCCTTATTCTCGATGTGATTGTTGCACATGACTTCAGTTTTACTGAAGTTCATGTATAGGCTGACTTTTTTGCTTTCTTCTGTCAGTTAATCTAGTTGGAGGTCGTGTAGGTTCTCTGCGGAAAGGACGATGTCTGCAAATTTGAGGTTTCTCAGATATTCACCGTCAATTTTGATCCCTCTATTTTCCCAGTTCAGGTCAGGTTTCGGAAGATCATCTCGAGGTACGCTGTGAACAGTTTGGGTGAGCTGGTATACTCCTTTTTGAAGCTGGAAGGGTTCAGAGTCTTCATGTAACCTGATGGAGGAGTTGCTGTAACATAACACCATATAAACCTGCAGAGCAACAGAATGTGGAATATTTTATCACACGATCTCCAAAAATATATAGAAATGTTTCTTTTGTGGGGGAGGGGGTTAGTAAGAGGTACCTCTTTGTGATTCAATGACCGGATTAATCAGATTGTCCTTTATTCTAAAAATAAATCACCTTTTTCACAACCATGCTACGCTGAAGGCGGCGTGAGACTGAACAACATAAAAAGCAAGTGTGATCCTACCTGAAAGGAGGTGAACTTGTGAGAATTTGAGTCACCTAATTCCAGAGGATTTTTTTGCCTCAGAGAAAAATGATTCAGGTGTCTGAAGAATTGATCTTACCCCCATACAATGTTGACCCCACTCAGTTAGTCAAATAAATCAGATTAATCAAGTAATTAGCACCTCTCTGATTATATATATCCAATTTTTTTTCTTCAAACTTTACTATTTTATATGAGCACAGTGCTTGTACAGATGATGCATATAAAAATAACAGAATGATGAGGTTTCTTGGTATTTTCTTTCTTCATTGGATTTTGTGGGAGCAGGAAGATTCATCATGATGACTATACAGAATGGAAAATGAATCAACATAAGACCTACATTTATTTTCCTTAGTGGCCTCTACTGATCTAGCATGGTTCGTCTCATTGCAACCTTTCAGCATTTATTCTTCTTTCCCTTCTTCTGGAGGCAAAACTAATACTCTTATTTGCTACTGATGTAATGGTGGATTATTAGACACCATAGCTGTTGTAGTTGAAACAATCAACCAATAAAATCTTTTTAAAAAAAAAAAAAGCACAGAAAAACAATTAGTTTCCTTTGGAGTTTTATTTCACACCCAATTCTTGTAGTAAAAGTAGCATACAACCAATGTGATGACAGTGGCGCTTTTTTTTTTTTTTTTTTTTTTTTTTTAATTTTTTTTTCTTTCAAAGGTATTATTGTCCCAGAGTGTAGGAGCCAAGGCCCCTAGCAAATGAGTGATCCCACTGTTTTAGTCAAAATATATATGTATGTATGTATTTCTTTATTTACACACGAGCATACAGAGATATGATTGTTGAACTTGGCCAACAAAAAAGTAAAATAACAAAAATAAAGAGAATGGGGAAAAGCAATAATTGTTGCTGAACAACTTCCTTGTTCTGATGCACTGAAATACCAAGGAGGCTGAGGAAAGATAATATGCCAAGGGTTCTACTAAACAGTTCAACATTTTGTTTTAGAGATCTTTCTTGTCAAATGAAACATTCTTTCTGTATTAAATAATAATTCAGTGTTTTCAAATACTGTGGTCAATAACCTTAATGGCACATAGCTATGTATTGTAGATTTTACACTTTGAATTGTAGCAGCAAATTTACTGTTGGTTCTGGCCAACTCAGTTATATCACACTGCAATTCTTATATACAAATATTGACTTGTTACAACTGAGGAAAAATATAGCTTTTAAATTGGGAAGCAATTTTCATTTGCAAAAATTCACCACTTTAATTTTTTCTATACCTTAAATATGCAAATATAAATTCATTATAATACCAATAGTTTTTTTTTGAAAAAAAAAAAAAAAAAAAAAATTAAAAAAAATATCGAAGTCCCATAAATTATAAAAGAAAAAAAGAATTCAGTATATTTTTATTTTTTTTTTTTTTGTTCCCAATATAAACCAAACATTTCCATGTTCACTCACATACGTACATTTTATGAGAGAAATATTCCCAGTAGATAACAAGCAATCAAATACAAACCAGTTCAACACTTGAAGATAATGCATTTTTTCTTTTTTATTTAATTATAATAAAAAAGAAAGTCACCAATTGAAGATTTTATGTCCATGGACAGAGTAAATAGCTTAGGCCATTTTTTAATAAAGAAGGTTTGCTGAACTGCGAAAAAAATTTTTTTATTTTTTTAAAAATAATTACAACAGGAATGAAAATAATAAAATTTCTATTCATTTATAACATAGGTACAAACTGAAAAAAGTTGCTATGGTTTCTTTACAGATTTTATCATACCAAATGGGTACGACAGTAGCTGACAAAACTTAATTATTAAGAATGCACAGCATTAGCAAAGTTTCAATTATATATAAAGGAACAGAGACAGTGTTGTTGAGTTAATATAACTTAAAAATCTGGAAGGTTTAATACACTAGAGCCTATTGAAACGAGTAGAATCTTACAATTTGAGGGACTATCATTTCTGGAGCAATGACTAATAAAATCTATTCCTCAGGAAAGAGTGGAAGGAAAATGTCTCTGCAAACCAACTTAAAAAAGGCCTCAAGGTAAAAAAATTAAAAACAAATGCATGAAAATATGAATTTTCTTTGTACAAAATCTGTTTTTCTTTTGTAATTTTATTTTTCTTCCCTTATCACCCTGCATTAACTAAGTTCCATTTTATGTAAATAAGGAAAAAAAGTAAAAATATTTTAAATAAAATAAAAATCCAGCTAACCCACACATCTTCATAGTTGAATGAAAAAAAAAAAAAAAAAAATCTTTGTCCATTATTTGTGGTGTGGATATAGAAGAGATGGATGGTGGGTTGAAAAACAATTGCTGCTCTTTTCTCTCATCTCAATCCACACACACACAAAAAAAAAAAAAAAAAAAAAATATGCATCAGTCTGTTTAGTGTTGCCAGCAGCTCAAGTGCTTGGAGCAGTGTACCAGCAGCAGTGCTACCATTCCATCATACCCACTGTAACGCCAGCTGCGATGATAACACAAGCCCCCTCCCCCCATGCACGAATACAGAATTATGGCCGGTTAGTCCACCTTGACCACACTGTAGATTTTGGAAACAAACCAGAAACAAGAGAAGAATCCAATGGTACCTGGGAAAGAAAAAAAAAGTCAGGTCAATACAATTCAACTCGGGTCTGCATAATGATTTAGTATTTTGCATTAAACAGCATAACTTAACGGTTTTTCGAACCGTTTCTAGCATCACATTTTGATGAACTAAACTATCAAGATCTTTTCTTTTTTATTCCTCAATTGATAATATTAAGGGCTGAATCTATCAAACAAGAAAATTTATAGTTTAAAATTTAAAGAAATTATATTGGAATATAATTTCCTTTGAGAAAAACTTGAAATGACTTGTAGAAAATGTAGAACTTTATTCCTACATACACAGGTAAACACTTCAATCTTTCGTCTATGCATCTCAATAATGATATAACTGAAACCATGTTCAAGGCAATTGCTTGAATAACAGAATTCACATTTCTCAACTATGTTCAACATTTCAGAGAATACTCACCAGTTAACAAGAAAAATAAAAACATCACTATGAGCATATAGCCAAAGTACAGCACGGTGCTGGCTGCTCCCACAAGTTCTAATTTGGTCACATAATAGTGAATACAGTAGATAAAGAAGTAGACAGCTGTGAATCCACTGGTCAAAAAGGATCGCCACCACCAATGGTAGTCCTAAAAAGATACGAGTTAAAATCAAAGTCATGAATATAAAGGATTAATGAGACACCCTTTACTGTGTACTTCATTTTTTTCTAATGTGTTCAAATTTTCAGTGATCTTTATACCCCTTTGTTAATCATCGGTTAACATAGTAAGTAATTTAGGCACAGTGGAAACATTCTGAGTCAGTAACTTGCAACTGATGAGAAGAACGTATAATAATCGATAGGTTTTGAAAAGATTAGGCATGTTGGTTGTTTGGTGGACTTGCATCCTACCATGGCAGGTGAAAGAGTAATCAAAAGAAAAATTTCAAGAATGAAATCCTGTTCTTGACCTGACTACAGACTTGCAAGGATCACTAACCTGACACATAGGGAAAGGCCCAGTCCAACTCTATTGCTCAAGCACCATGACAATTTCAGTACCACTACCAAATCTAAGAATATTTTTGTTACTCTCTCTGAATTAAGCTTCTATTTCTATTTTTTCCAAGATAAGAAATGCCTTAGTTCACATTTTTTTTCTCTTCTCCAAAGATTGCCAAGCAGGAGGCATCTCGATCCAAGCATGTAAATTTTGGACAAATTTTTATTTTTATTTGAAAGAATAAATCAATTTTTTTTTTTTTTCCTTCTAAAAAAGCACCAGTTTCCCCTTTAACGTACTGGTATGTATTCATTTTTATTTGAAGTATTATAAATCATCGTCATTGATTTTCATGACCATTTTTTAGCTCAATTTTTTAAACTTGCTTTTCAATTTTTAAATTGGCCTCCAAACTGGATGTGGGTAACCAAATAACGAAATTCTCTATTCACTTCACATGCCCTAAAGCTTTATACTACTGATACTTTTATTTCATTTGCGACAAATGTATCCTTGTTTTGGTTGTTATAGTCACTAAGTTTTTGCTGTTGTACCCTAAAGCCTTCTTCAGAAGTCTGTTGTAGTCAGTAAATTTCTGGTAATTCAAGTCTGGACCCTCAATTCAATCCACAGGGTAGATGGTTCTCATTCCGCTATCTATGCCAGAGAATATCTTTTATGCATTAATTCTTCCTGTTTTTAAATAATTTGTCCTTGTGATGATGCTTGTCTGTCTCTTCCACTGAATCAGAGAATATGACTTTTTTTCCCTTGCTCTACCTGACCAGGAAGTTACCAACTACGGAAGGCCGGAGATAATTGTTATAATTACAACATTTCAACTAAGATGAGGACACTAGTTTGAGTAAATCAATGTATAATATATGGTAATTCTTCATCTCAGAAATTCAAACAAAAATTACAGAAGAATAGTTTTTTTAAAATGAAATATAATTTGGGTTCATATTATTTGAAACTCAAAATGACAGTAGACTAGGATGAGATAAAATGCATATGAAAATTTGAAATGTGCAACAAATTGTAAATTTTTTTTACTTAGTTGGTTTCCCTTACCTCAGCACAAAGATGAAAGTAGCATAACAAGATGGTGGCTTCTGAACAAGTGATGATGAGAATGAGGAACACCAAAAACAAGAAACCAAACATGTAGTAGGTTTGATGTGACCTGAAACAGAAATATATTGCTTTACAATATTGTTTTTTTTCCACATTACACACACACACACATATATATATATATATACAAATTCAGTTTCAAGTACAATGCAGCTAATCTTTAGGCTTAAAAAGATTTCAGGTTATCAAGTAAAAAATAGTATGAAAATGTTGATGTAAATAAAATGAATTTGTAATCAACTAATTTTAAATTCTCTGAATATGAAGATGAATTATTATCATCAGTTGGATTTGAGACCAGAACCAAGCTATAAACACTTTTATTCCAAATGACTGCTATTGATAAATAACATATTTGATTGTGTCAAATGACTTTTTGGAGCACTACTTTTCTATTGACAATAAAATGATCTTATAAAACGTAATTAGAGAAAGTGTTCAGCTTTCCGTCAAGTTTTCCAGTAAGAACAGTAGACCAAAATAAATTTTATATCCTTCAAATAATTTTACAATTAGTATGTACACACATTTTTTGTTTCATGAATATAAAGTATATGATATAAAGTGCCCAACGTGAAATCTTTCCATACTATTAACACAATCCACATAGAAATGAAGCAAAAAGAAACTCACCAAATACTGTTTAAAATAAAGAAAAGCTGGATGAATATACACCCAAAAGGTAGCACTCCTCCCATGACAATCCCAGGGAGAGGCTTGGTGTAAAATGATTGATCAGGGATCTGTCGTGGAATTTGATTAGTTCGTACTGGGTGTTCAATAGGCTGCAAAATAATTTCATCAGAATAATTTTACATTCAAGGCATCTGTCCAGTCAATGTTATTATAGCTTTCCCGTACATTCAAAAAGACAAGCCATATTCTAAAATATGATGTATTATCTATCACAGAAGTGTAAAATGTTTCATTATTATTTTGGATCATTCCATTTCCAAATGTCTTGAGAAAATCAGAATCAAGTTCCACATGGGTGAAGTGACACAGGAAATAAGATACCATTTTCTAAAAAATAACCGGTAGAGTTTTAGATTACTTAAACTAAAGTAAAAATCCCAGTGAAAATTAAAGTTGATTTTAACTTTAAAAACATAGGAAAATATAGAGCCATAAATAATAGCATACTAATGAGTTAAATACATTATATGCACATGACAATTCATCAGCACTTGAAACAAATTATTCAAGCTATTAAACAATTAATGCAATAAATTTTACATTTTTATATATATTCATATCTGGCTAATCAGTTGCAAAGCATCCAGAAAAAACCTTACCCTTTTCTTGAAACCAAAGTAAGCACCAATGAATGTAAGTGGGACAGAAATGCCAAACCAGAGGGCAAGCAGTGCCAATAGAGTTGTAAAAGGGATGGCTGCACTGCTTCCATTGGCCCAAAGAATTAAGTTCAACAAGAAGAACATACAAAAGACCACACTGGAAAGAAAAGAAAAAAAAAAAAAACACGCTTGAGAATAGTCAAATCCAATCATGGTTGAATTGATTTTTTAAACTTTAAAAAATTCAAGTAGAAAAAAGATTATTTTGGGAAGATTCATTTTTCATTACTAGTTGTTGAATGGATCAGCTGAAACATGGTAACACAAAGGGGGGGGGGGGTAAAATGTTCAAACTGTTGAAATATATAAAAGTTATTGTATACTACATACAAAGATTGGTTAAGAAGGGGGAAGTAGTACATAGAATTACTCTGTACAGCTTGAATATAACACAGATATTAATGCCAGAAAGGCCCCAGAACCAGAAAATTCAATTATGAATTTACATAGTAAATACAACTCATACTAAAACCATTGTTGAATGAGTTAGATCTCATGAGGATCTAACATTTTAGGTATCATGTCAAAATAAAGATGCTATTTTATTGAACTGAATTAAGATTCAATTAACCAGAAGTTCTTTTATTACCTTATGTGATCTAAGACAACAAGGACACAAGTACAACAATTGGTCAACTAATATAAAATGGGTAATCAAGTAAAATACCTGAATACAAATTCCAAGTCATAGGAAATAATAAACCTAAGCTTTTCAAAAACTTGGGGCTCAAAAGACTGTCATTGCTTCCTTTGAGGAACTGTGTTAAGTTCATTACTTTTTTGATAGAATAGGACACAAAAAAAAAAAGACTTCACCTTTAACTTTGCAAAAAACTCATTGCAACTGCATCCTTCTATAAACATGTCACTAGTAAATACACAACTTTTGAAGTAAAATTCAAACTCATGAATAGATAATTAACAAATATTGATAATGTGTGCAGAATTAATCATATTCAAACCATTTTACAACACATAATATCAAATTTACTAACCAGGAATTGAAACCTCCCTTTTCTTTACCTTACTGTTATAAGAGATGAGAAATTTTTTAAGCAGAGAATGAAAAAATTGCCTTTATGTTGTAATTGCTAATGATGGTGATTAATAAAATCAAACTTTAATTTTGAACCTATTTTTATCTCCAATCTAATATATATTGCATATTAACTTTTCAAGTTAAATGTATTTTGTACTGAATTCATTAGAAGAGATAACATTCATATTATACTGTGATTTTCTGTCTTCAGATATGATGATTTGATCACAATTATACTATTAAGATCTGCTACAAGGAAAAACACTCTTCAGAAGGCCAATAAGAACACAAACCTATCTTTTGTATTCTGGTATTGTCATAGATTAAGGTTTTACAATGAGAATATAAATGCTATAAGCAGGAGTTTTGTTGTACTTACCCCGGACATAGAAATGCTGTTAATAAAACATTAGATTTCCATTTCTCTCCACCAAACACTAAAACAAAAAATAAAATAAAAACTTGAATAAGTTCATGCTTACTAATCTTCATATCTATGGTTGTTTTGTTTTTCAAATAGATGATTATTTGTGTAAATGAAGAGAATAATTAGAAATAATTACCAACATAAAATATATTTTCACTAAATACAAAACATTATATATAGAAATAATAACGGTTGACAATGCTTATCAAATATAAAAAATAAATCAATATATTAGCACAGGTCAGAAACAAAGTATAATCTCTAAAACTCAACTTTGTGTCCATTTTACCCCAGGGAGCTTGCCTTTGTCCAACAACTCCTCTAGCAATTCAAGTTGAGCTCTTTTGGCTGGCAGAAAATCAAATCTAATCCATAAATCTATTTTTTACTTTTCCTCAAATTACTTAGCACTATAGTAATCATTGCTTTCATATACACTAGCATTATCTTGATCTTTTTCTTCAAGATGGAAGAAATACTTGAAGAAAAATAATAAAGATTGAAAATGCTCATCTAATATGGAAAATAAATCAACATACCAAAACAAAACACAACACAAGGGTAGAGGGAATAGAGGTAGTACATAAATGTCCCCCCCCCATTTCCTAACAGAAAGGATTTTAGAGATAGACTCTTAAGGTCAAGCAATAAAAAAAGAAAGAAGTCCTCAGACATCCAAGAAACGTTGAAAAGGAAGCGAGACTCCTCGACAAAATAACAGATGGTTGAATATATCACTACACTACATTCACTTAAAAACTTTAACTGCATTCAAGTAAGAATTAGTTTGAAATTGGGAAGCAGTCTGCAAAATATCCCGTAATTTTCTTTCTCTATATTAGATCAACATACATAGTTTTTTTTCCAGAAAAATAGAAACTTTTGTTTGGTTTTTATGAAATTATAAACTTAAATAAGTGGTCAGGAAAAATGACTTCACGGTTTCTCAACTCTTTGTCTAGCTCACTACATAGGTCTTATATCCACCTTCTGCTATGACTGCAAAAATTTAGATTCACATACAGATGTATTCATATTGAGAAGAAAAAGATTTATGATTAAAAAAAATTACTTTTGTAGATTCTCGCTGATATGAATCCAGCTGGAGTGCCAAGACACACGTAAAGCACCTAAAAGGAGAGAGGGAAAAAAAAAAAAGGATTATTTTCTTTCAAGCCAGTATGAATTCTTTAAATAGCAAGTTTAAAATCAGAAAATAGTATCACCAAGAAATTTGGAGAGGGGATATAGTATATCAATAAAGCTATAAAAAGTGATTGAAATGAAAAGATATGTATAATTTGGCTTTACCTAGTTTATATCAAAAATGAATACATATGAATTTGACCAAAGTTTCAAATTATGAAAATTCGTTCACAGATTCACTGAACAATGACCAGTTGATTAAACGTTATATACATGGTAATATATTTTTCAAAAAGAATATCAATATGAAATAAAAATCACACCCACAAATTTGGTCAAAATAAGACCTTTTTTAACATTGATTTTTCAAATGAAAGTTTTTGATCATGAAAGCTGAAAAGAAAAAGAGAAATGGAGTAAACATACCAAAGCACACGTCATGAGAGCTCCACGATTGGCTGGTGACAAGAAACCCAAACAGGCAAATACTGAAGGGGAGAGAAAATGCAAAATAAACCTTCAAAAATATATATTCTCAAAATGTTATTCTATCATTTATTCCTGATTGTAAAAAAGCTGTTTACCCCATCCCAAAGTGAGACTGTAATTGCAAATGAGCAAGTAATTTTATAAATTAAGACAAAAAAAAATGTGTTTTCTCTAGTTGCAAAGAATGTGCAGATGATTCTCAAGTAAAAAGATAGTTATTTATTAATCTGTAATATATCGACACTACTATATGCTTATTGTTAAAAAATACAAGTCTTCTAAAAACCCAAGTTATGTAGAGGTTGTTAAAATCTACTACTATTCATGGTTTACCTATTTTCTCATTCCATTTTTGAAGAATTGAAATAGAAGTGAAAGTTATTGACAAGTTGGAAAAAGACTTCTGACATACTATGCGATGTCAGCCAGTGTAACCTCAAAATTTGAACTTTTCAGTTGGATCAAATCTAGGGTATTTATTCTACACGTAATCTGTTTTTAGTCATGATATAACCTTGCTGCCAAGATTCTACCCCCCCAAAGCTGCCACACTGATAATGCTATCATGCCTTTTCCAATTCTACAGTAAGAGACCTTCCAAAAGATCAAAGAAAATTAGCCAATAATTTAGTACCGAAATAATGTTCACCTCATCCACTATAGGTATTTTCATCGGACACATTATGGCCTCATGAATGTATATAATATCTCTATATATTTTTTTCAGGTACGCATACATATAAAAAAATATCTCCAAAGACAATGAATCATTTTTTTTTTTAATTTAAAAAAAAATAAAAAATGAAAAAAAATCATACATGAAAATTCAAACGGAGGAAATAACTTGTGTGAAGGAAGTCTCAAGATGCAGTCCTATATTGAACAAGTAGTACAGTTTTCAGTACTATATACTCAGTAGTATAATTTCAAGGACTCACCTAAAGTGATTAGTGTCATAAAGAAGATTTGTACACCGTTTCCATTCATGACAGCCAGCAACATTCCTTTGCGTGGAGGTCGGAACACATCTCCATGAACAAGCTTCCACCCAAACTCTTCTTGAGCATCTTCCTGGGAGGAAAAATATAGTAGGAATCCAGATAAGGGTAATGGTAGATTGTGAAACATGTTAAAATCGATTGGATAAAGACAAGTTAGAGAGAAACTAACTAAATACACTAGACTAAATATCCACCCTCATGGGTAGGATAAACTGCTGTCATAAGAATTTTAAAAAACAGATAAATCAAATCTGATTTGTATCAAATTAGTTTTTGAAAAGTGATTTTTGTAACCTTTAGAGTTTTAGTTTTTTTTTTATTCATAAGCTTTAAAAAAAAAAAAAAAGAGAGATAGACTTTTTACAATTCACAAAAAGTCTATGTAAAACAAACCATCAAAACTACTTCAATTAGTTTATCTGTAAAATTCATGGTAGCAAAAATATAAAACTTCTACTTACAGCATTGTCCATTTGGTTGTATCGAGCAATATCCTTATGGAGAGTCCTCAGCATAATCATTGCCACCATACCAGACAAAAATAATACAATTACCAAAGAGTTCATGATACTGAAAGGAAAAAAAATAAATAAATAAAAAACAGACCTTCACTTACATTGTTCAGAATTTCTAATTCAAAGTCATATAAGTATAACAAAACAAAATAGTGCTAGTAAAACCCAACATTCTGATCACTAAATTTCCTACTATCGAAGACTTTTTTTTTTCCCCAAAATGAGTCTAAAAAATTACTGCGTCCCATAACCCAAAGCTTCCTTTTTTTCATAGGCCTACCCTAACCCTAAGAGGAGGTAATCTATGCTACAAAGTAATCTGAATTATATATATGACCCCTGAAAGAAATGTACAAATCATTCTTATCATAGTAAGTAGTAAAGGGGTCAATAAAGAAAAATGTAAATAAAAAATTAAAAAATAAATTATCACAAAAATTCAATCTCTTAATGGTATACTACAGTAGATGAGCACACAGACTAGAGGTAATTTAGAAGTCAGTTCGGATGGATCCACAAGTCCATTAAAGCCAAAATTCATTATATTGAGGTTTGTTATAGTGAGTGTCTACTGTATATTTGCTCTCCTCAAATACAGATATTCCTCTGAAAATAAAAACTACTGCTTGGCCAAAGATTGAATTGTGGAACAGGATTACTGTAGTGTAGATGCAGCTCTATCAGGAGAACTTACCAGTAAGCTAGGTATAAGCTTACTGTATCTCTGTAGTGTAAGAGACAAGGAAAAAATGTAGACTGTAAGAGGATCTACGTATCGCTGAGCCACACGCAAAAAATCTTAATAAAGTCGGTGAAAATGCTGAAGCCTTAATTTTATGTTTGTTTATTTCCTTCCCAAAATTAGAGTTTGTTGTTGAGGCCAGAACATCCATATCCTAAGGGAATACATTCAATTCATTCAATCACTTTTCAATATGTAGCATGCATAATTTGGAGGATGACAGGATATATAGTTCATATAATTAAGCATTACAGTTTCTGTTATTTAGAAATCAGTAGACTTTGAAAAGCATCCACCCTGAGAAATAAAATTCAAATGTCGGTAGTCATATCAAAACTTCCAGAGGCTAAAATGATTTTCAAACAATTTTTAAAATACAGTCAGAACTACTTTTTGTATTTCAAACTGATCTATGTTTCAATTACCATTCCAAGTCAAAATTTACATCTTAGCCACAGGACCAACACGTTTACATGTTATCCACCTCTGTCAATCGAATTCAAAAGTCAAACTATTTTCTTTAACCAATTTTTCCTCTTGGTATGAATGCACAGTAGTTCTGCTGAATCTAAAATACAGATATCATCAAATGGAAAAGGAGTTTTCGTCTCAATTTCAACATCAAAATATGGAGATGAAGAATAAATTGTCAGTTAATTGCCACTAACAGAATAAACTTCTTAAATGCTACTAACATAATAACACAAATTGTGGCGCAAGGAACTATTTCTGTGAATTTTTTTTAGAATTGTTTTAAAATGAATCTTATCTCCATTTATACATTTTAAGATCTTGAAATAGGAGTTGAAAGTCTAATCATACTGAATTACATATATGAAAGAAAAATATAAAAACAACACTTTCCTGTATACAACCAGTGCTTCTGATTGTCTAATATATTTAAATAATCAAGGTCACACTTGATTTTCAAATATTGAGTAGAAAACTGATACTTACCTAAACCATTGAATGTTGGAATGAGGCATTGAATCCAAAATATAATCCCAACGGGAAGACCACTTGATAGCATTGTCCATCTGAAATATAGTTTCCATATATTTGAATGTGCCAGCTGATATTGGAGGGAAAATATATGCAAAAACGATTAAGAAAAATCACAATTATTGATATCAAGGCTCAGCACAGAGCAATGCAAAATTGCAGTATTAATACAAATAAACAGAAACATATTTACTCCTCCATTGAATTTAAATTTGGAAAATAAATTTCATAGTACTCCTTGATATTGTGAAGCTAAAAATATACCAAATCTAATACCTGAGAAGATACTTATTTTTATGAGAGAAAAAAAAAAAACCAAACCTCTCCAACTATTAAGAAACTTTACAAATCCAAACTATTATAAAGTTTTTAGTCAAATATTACTCCACCTTCAAATCAAAGAATATTCAAGCGTAGGAAAAAGAAATTTGGGATTTTCAAAAACATTTTTAATGCAAAAATAAAGATTTTATCAGCCAAGCCACATAGAAAATGTCCACCTCTTAGCCAGAAAATAAAAATGGCTCTTCAGAAGTATACAAATCACCATTATAACCATTTCATATTTGAATATCATCTTTTTCCAGCAAAACATGTATAAATAAAATATGTAACAAATTTTAATCTGACTTACCGTGAATTGAACAGAATAAGTGTAGTTGATACTGACATCCTCTTTGTGATCAGCCTTTA
The DNA here is from genome assembly GCA_963457665.1 of Thysanoteuthis rhombus. Classification (NCBI taxonomy): domain Eukaryota; kingdom Metazoa; phylum Mollusca; class Cephalopoda; order Oegopsida; family Thysanoteuthidae; genus Thysanoteuthis; species Thysanoteuthis major. The sequence goes on from OY735208.1 coordinate 29,483,231, forward strand.
TAGACATGGGAGGTCCTTGGCACGATCCAGGTTTAGAGTGTTTAATACTGAAAATACCAATATTTGGAATATATGCAAAAAAATCTTTGTGGAGCCTTATTATATTCACAATATCAAAATAGATTACTATCCAAATATAAAATAAATCTGTCTAGAACTTTTCGCAAATGGTTTTGTTACTTCTCAACTAGAAAGAAGAATATTGTTATATTTAATGAGAGACTTTTCAAATTTCCTTTATATATGTATATATATTTATTCATAAATAATAACTTAGACCAAAGCAAACATGCAAAACCATTTTAATCTTTACTGAGCTCATGGCAACTAGAGTAAATACTTGCTCTATAACAGACAAGGTAAATTGCTGTACAAAAAAAAGGAATTTATAAGACAGAAAGATAGCTTTCAAGTTAATTTGTTTTCTAGATTGATTTGATGCCACTCTTTCTTTATATTGTTATTAAAAAAAAAGGGGAGGCTAATGCTGAATCGGGGGGAGGGAGTGAAAAACAGTAGGTCTGAAGTTGAACAAAAAGGAGCATTGATATTAAGATAAGTGATGCTTATCTCAAAAGGAAAAAAAGGTGTCAATGTGAAAAGAAAAAAAAAAATAATAGGGCTAATATTAAAAAAAGATAAAAGCTTTGAAAAGAGAGTGATGTTAAAAGAAACGGGCATTATGTTCTGAAAAGGGAACCCATATTAAGAAGGAGAGTAATTTTTAAAGGGGGTGGTTACTGTCAAGGAGAGTGGTGCTCATGTCCGAAAAAGAGGGCAAGGGGGTTAATGTTAAAAAGGGGGAAGATCCCTTCAATTTTGACCCCTTTAAGTGAAAAAAATTCCGCTCAATTTCAACTCCAAAAAAGTGAGAAGAAAAAAAGAACAAGAAAACACATTTCTAAAATGGATTTTTCCAAATAATCTTTTGAAAAAGCAATTACAATTGAAACAATTAGTTTCAGTTTTTTCTTGGCTTAACAAAAGAAACAAAAAACAAATTTTCATAAATTGTATAATAGAATATTGCAATGTTCCAAAGTAATTTTTTTTTTTCCATTTACTTTCATTATCGGCAATATTCAATAAACACACATCAGCAAGTTTATTGATTAGTTAGCAAATGAAACTTTTCTATTTTTCTGAGAAGTGACATCCTTCAAATAAGTTATTTGTAGTTATTGACAAAAATGTAAAAACCTACTTTACAAATAAGCTCAATTAAACCATGCTTAGTTATAAGAGAAATAAAATAATTTTTCTCCATAGAAAATCATCACCTGATGAGAAAACAAAATTTGCATAAAGAAGTTTCGTTTACTAACTTCTCAAAAAATTGACTCCAGTGCATGCGAGTTGAATGTGGCAGATAATAAAAATAAATCAAAGAATTACTTTGAAATATTGTGATATTTGGTTGATTAATTAATGAAAAGTTGATTTTTCATTTCTTTTGACAGAAATTTGGGCTTTTCAATCTAGTAAAGCCAAGAGAAAACTCTGCTAATTTTTTTTCAAAATGCTGTCAATGTAGAATATTTCTGATAATTCGTAAAAACTAATTTTTCAAAAGTGTTTAAATCATCCTGTTCTTCCTGTATTGTAATTTGAAAAGCCACGTTGACAGAATATCAATTTGTCGAAAAGGTTGTCTACGAATCTACTGCACAGTGGAAATGCTGTTGGTGGACTGCAAGTCAGCAATAACTCATTTGATGAAATGACCGGACACATTGAAATTGGAAAAAAGATTTCTCCCACTTGATTTTGGCCTCTAGAAAATTAAAAATGAAGTTGTCGCCATACATAACCTCCATTCCCCTGACTTCATGTTTTGGACAAATGATATATCAATGAAATAAGTATAGTTACATTGTAAATTGTACAGTGATACCTGAACAGCACTGACCAAAACAGACAAGCTATATTTTTCAACCAATGAACAGCAAGATGTGAGGTATATAAAAAAAAAATAAAATAAAAAAAACTTCCTGATAATAACAAAAGCATCTCTATGTCACATTTTGATATCAAGAATTTCATTTAAAAAAACAAAACAAAACAAAAACAAAAAAAAAAACAAAAACATTTTTTTTCTCGTCATTTGTCAAGAGGTCAGATTTGAAAAATTTTTGTGACCAATTTTTTATGCTTTCAATCTATAAGACTCTCTTCACTATGTCAGAGAATCTTACGGATTGAAAGTATTGAAAGAAAAAAAAAAAAAAAAGTGAATCGAAAGCATGTTTTCTCCACGGAATTTATCAGTTTTGGAAAAAGTTGATCTTGATTTATAGGGAAAAAAATCAACCTTGATAATGTTGTTGTCTGAATCACTTTCAGAAATGGCTACCATTTTGGGGTCAACTGACATCATGCACAGGAATGATAAGTCAAGTAATACTGAGTTAGATATTGAATTTTACAGATCAATACTGCAGTGATCAGTAGGCTATTAATTAATTAAGGGTTAATAATGAAGTTTTTAGAGAAAAAAAATAGAATGTAAAGTAAAAACACAAATTGAAATTTGTTTCAGTTGACCTTTATAACAAACTTTACTCAAAATGGTTGTTGAAGTAATGAAGGAGTATGTTACAAACCTTAATGGAGTCAGTCTTGCAGATATGATCCTTCCTCCATTACCTGTGATAGATTCACCCCATTCTTCTTTCTGGCTACTATGGTAGGTAATCATAATATCAACATGGTTGAAGACATAGTAGGTGTTTGTTTGAGAATAGGCATCCTGAAATTATGCAATAGGGAGTTTTATTTTTTTTCTTTCGGAGGAATAGACTTCATTTTAGATTCCAAATCATAAATACTTATAACATTTCAGACTAGTAAGTTCAAAAGTAGCAATTTCCTAATCATATTTAAGATTTTCAAGGACTCTAAGGAAAAGAGTTTTAAGTATCAAAATTCATACTAACTGAAAATCAAGCTTCCAGAATTATGAAAAAAATAAAATGAAATTAAATAAATAAGTCATGCAGTTTTTTTTCCTACAGTTGAAAAATTCCTTTTTTTAAAATTACCAATGTTTCAGAATTTGATAAGGTGTACAAAAATATATGAAATCAACAGGTGACTAAGAAAGTTATGTTGATGAAAAACAACGAACCTTCGTTACACATGCTCCTTTCCTGTATCCGTCTTTGGTAACATAGCATCCAATAGGAAAACCTGTACTACAGTGTCTCTTATTGTTATCCATCTCATAGCACCAGGTAATAGGCATGTTATCGATTATCCTGTAAGGATTATATATTCTTTTTACCACACCATCAAAAACATGGCTCATGCAGAGTACAGAAGAAGACACTTATAGTGATCAATGTGGGATGGTCTTTTAGATAAAATTAACTGGTTGATAACATTAAGAAAAAGGATATAAAAATTGGAACAATTTACATTGATTGTTATAAATTCATTATTACATTACATCAAAGAAAAAAATTAAAATGAAACTCATTGTCTTCTTTAAAATCAATTTTTAATTCATTTTTATTAAAGTCTTTGGGGCCAACTGATTTTATCCTCAATTATAATGAACAGCTGCTTCAGTACTTTTTTTGGTTAACAAACAGTTATATCAAAGATAATGAGAAATAATTCGGTGAAAAGTTTTTCATTTAGAAACCCCTTTCAAAGATGCACAAGAAGTTGAATTCTTTCTTGCATTTGGGTCTACAACAAGGAAGTTTGCTGCTACATAAAAGGACATCTTGGAAGATATATTTCCAAGAATTATTTAGTTATATTTACAACATGCACAGAATTCATCAAAATTGCAATGTAAAAATAGCTCTTGGCAACTGCTACAAATGGAATGAAAATCAAAGCATTTTTAACATCAGTACAAAACTTAACAGAATACAGCAACTTCTTGCTCTGATTTGTGTCATTCAAAATAGTGATACCGACTTGATTTCAAGGGAAAGACTTATACATGCATGCATCAAGTTGAGGCATGCTTATGTGGCAACACTGGTGAAGTCTTTGCCTCCAAAAGTATTAATGATCAAAATGAGGAGAAACCTAATTTTCAAACACTGAATTTTATATAAGGAATATCTAAATCACTCATGTTATTCTCCATCCTCATAAAATTGCAGCCTTGCATCAATCCCTCAAGTGTAACACCCTGTGCCCTGCCTCAACTCCCAATAACCACCACTCGCTCATTGTGTAATTTGATATACTATGCAACCCATATGTTGAACTGCTTTGCATCAAGTGACTGGTGTGGAGTGGGGGTGAGGGGGGGGCTGCTCCCAATAGGCCACCCCTCAATCCATGTTAACTACTCAACTTAACAACAAGCATTCACTACTGCTCAACTTGTAAAATCTGACCTAAGTAGGTTTTTTTTATATCCTGCCACATAAGTATCAAATATAATTGGTGTATTTAAGCATTAAATATTTGATGATGTTGATGATTAAATTGAATATTAGTGGATTTGAACTTAAGACACCAGCAAAATCCAGAGGAAGGGGGAGGAAACGTCTTCAAAAGATGAGCCAAAATGAGAACAACAAAGAAAATCCATACAAAATGATACCTTATCTAAAAAATATTCAGACAGAAAATAAGTTTAAGAGATGAAAAGTGGGATGATTCAAAGCTCAAACTCACCAGTGATGTTGATATTCCAAACTAATACCCTTTAGCATAAAATTTAACTTGGCTCCACTTGCAGCATCATTTTTAGGGTACTTCTTTTGGCAAACACTTTGACATTTGACTACCTTTAAAAATTTGACCTGGAAAAAGAAAAAGAAAAGTAGTATAGAAAATGAACTAACTCAAATTAAGATTAATGTTTGGTACAATTGGTTTTAGAACACATAAATGTTTTATGCACCACAAGACAAGACACCTTTTTTTTCTTGAGTAACTTACAATACAGAACAAAAAATAAGAGCATAATCAAAACCCAAATCATTAACTTCACAACAGCAATTGCTAACAATTGTTTAATGCCTGAATTCCATATGATCTTTACTGAATGAAGTAAATCTAATGTGATTTCAGCAATATTTTATCATGCTTTTATGTTGCCTTGTATAGAATTATGATGTATATTCTCTTTAATGAAGGCTTTTTTATGAAAGAAATCATAAACAATAACAAATAAAAACCCCTTTCAGCAAAGAGAGGCCAAGTTTGACTTTGTAAAATTATGCTTTTCTTTACCTCATAAGGTGATGGACGAATTCTCTCCCCAAACACAACCTGACCAAGATTTTCAACAGGCGAGTGGGATTCATCAATTCCACAGAAATCAAAACTGAAATGAATGGAAAGATGTTGTGCAATATGGAAAGCAGTGAGAAATCAAGTTGATAATTTTCAATCGATAAAAAAATTTTCTTGCTCGAGCAACTCATCTTAACATTTATTATCTGAACAATATTGCATCAAATTCAACAGAGAAATTTTTTTAAAAACTTTGATGATATCATGACCTTTCAATTCATATTGTTGTACTAGCAGGGATACCTGGTGTTGCCAAAGGAGAAAAAAATCTTCAAATATAGAACAGGAAAACAAATATTTTATAGAGATTTCATAAAATTAAATAACAGTTGATTGGTTTAAAAGATAGTTCCACCAGTGTTTCTAACAATAGACCCTTTTCATACATAAATTCATTCATGAAAGAATAGGTAGTGAATTTCTTTTATTGAAAAGCAATTAGTTGATTTTTAGAATACCTCAAGGAAGGTAGATTTGTTTTCAATTTGCACAGATTTTTGGTGAAATTTGGGGGATGAGTTGTCTCCCTTACATTCATTCTATTGAAATTTAGAAATGACTATAAATGGGGATCTGTAATGATCTTATAGGTCAACCTCACATGGCCCATTACCTTAGCTGTGAAGAAGCCCCTCTGCTTACGCAAAATTATAGCCTACAATTGATTCAATTGGCTCAAAATGATAAGTGACCTTTAAGGTCAACCTCACAGCTCATCTTCTCCACTGTGAAAAGATGTACCCTAGTGCCAAATTTCAGTTGTAGCCCTTTCAAGTGAAAACTTGCGATTACGTCGAACAGAAAATCAGGGTCCAGTTTAGCATTATAATTGAATTGTAAATTTAACCCCATAGTAAAACTTTTATAAAAGTTACATAGCCTATGTCCTCCACCATGAAAAGATGTACCGCTTCGCAGTTCCATCTTCCTACATGCAAAATTATGGCCTACTACAAAGTGGAACAGACAATCATTGAGTGTGCGTGCGTGTATGTAATAGAGAGAGAGAGAAAGCTTTTCTGCTTCAAACACTACACACATAAAAAATAAAAACTTTCTCAAATATTTTTGTATCACTTCAGTCACTCATTTCCCAAGAACTGTTGATTACAATTTATGTAATTTTCTTCAGTGTTTTTTCGTTTTGTTTTGCATATACTTTGTAATTATGGTACTATGTGTAAATTTTCTCTTCTTAGGATCAACAGTTGTTTACGATGTAACAATTTCATTTTAAAAACCAAACGATTATATTCACACAGCACCCCAGCAATGTTGATCAAACATCCCCTTTTAGCTATGGTTTTAATTTATAGCTTATATCATACATGTGGTTTGTTAGTTTATATAGGGTATTATCATAATGCATAATGGATGTTATTCTATACTACACATCATTTAGTTATTGTTTTGAAACAGGGCTCACTTAAATATGCTTTTTGGGTAACCTACATAATGATGAGGGATCAGCAAGTATAACTACGGATATGACTCACTGTTCGTGTCACTTTTATTGAATGTTCACCCAAGTGAATTTTAAATCTGTAGTCAGTTTCAACCTTAAACTGCATGCCAACCAACTTATCTAGCCGATAGTAACACCTCAATGGACTATTCCATTTATATACTTGGACAATTTGTTGCTTTGATCTCTCACCCTGTCCAACATCTCATCAGCTAGACAAATGAACCAGAGCCAAATGTATATTCCTTTCCCTGGTTCTAGTCAATACAATGATCTTTCACACTGACTAAGACTAAATCCATCTCTTTTGGTAACCTAATTCCCCTAGTATTAATACAAATTTACTTATTCTGATATATATTATTTATTTATTCTATTTCTATACTCTCATTAACATGGTCTCAAAATCTATTTATTATTTCATTATGGTCCAGCTAATAAATTTGAAAATGATCAGGGAGTCTAATCATGGCTTTATCAAATTGTCTAAAAATCTCAATTTCTCCGCCTTGATTGACCATTCTGACAACTAAACAAACTATCTTTGGTATAAAATCAATAAATCTAAGAGTACCTCAAGTTACACTTGAATGTTCTGATAATATGATACATATACTAACAGAGTACCTGGCATTGCTCAGGTGTCAAATATATAAAAAATTCTATCATGGTGAACTTGATTGATAGCAATTATTTTCATCATTTGAATGCACATACATCTCTTGGGTTGATTTTTTTCCCCAGGCTGCTATGATGTGTGAAGCTTTTCATGTCCATGTTCATGGTTAATTATCAAAGAATAGTTTAAATACCAAATTGTGAAGGACTTTTTTTTTGTCTTTCAAATTTTTGATTATTGCCAGTAGCTTTTTTATATGTAAAATTAGTTCCAAAATTTCAAGAAAATTTAATTTAAAAAAATATTTAATTAAAATGTGATCTCTTATAAGTTAAAAATTTTAAAAAAACCCAGAAAAACAGAGCAAAATTGAACTATATACATACAATATTTAGCTTACTCTAGATATTACCTTATAAAACTTGAACTACTCATTTACATTTAATGTTAACTAATAACTTAATTATGCAGAAACGATATAGAAATACTATAGTGGTCATATCAGATGAGCCAAGCAGTGTAATGTCAGATCCACTTAAATCTTAGTTGGAAGTGAATCAGTTGAAGAGAAGCCCTCGAGGTCAATACTTCCAGAATGGAAAAGTTGGGATCCAGTTTAAATCTACAATTTCATTGAAAACTGAATAATCCAGTAAAATCTTAAAAACTCCTACATCCTATGTCTTTGGCTGTGAAAAGATGGAACACTATGTAAAATTTCAGCTTCCTACCTGCAAGATTGTGGCCGACAAAGTGGAACAGATAGGCTTTATATATATATGTGAGAGAGTTGTACTAAGGAAAGTTGAGACAGAGCCGGAGTATGTAGTGTATATGCAGTAGTTTATTTACATATTCATTCCCAACAGGTTTTGAAGCAAATGAAAAAAGATAAAAAAAATAAAAAAAAGGGGAAATCATTTTCAACGGAAAGGTCAGACATCTTCAGCATTGGTAGAGCAGTAGATGGTTATGCAGAATTAGTAGAAATGAGAATTCATTTTAAGTTCATCCTGCAGCTCTGGGTCAAGGAACTGGATTGATAGTGAGGGCGGTCTTGAGAATTGGTTAATAGCTCCTGTGAATAGGGTTCATTGAGGTGCCAGGTCTGTAAAAGACTGGTTGCCATGGAGACATTCCCGGTGTGGGGAGAAAATATGTAATATAATGAGAGGATTAAAACAGGAAAGGGTTGATGATAAGGAATCTTGGGTTTAAAGAATCATTTGAGTAATTTTATTATCAAGAAGATTAAAGGTTCTTACAGGGTGTGTGTTGGTTAGGGTTTGTGAGTAGTTTGAGTATTCAGTAGTGATAGTGATAATTTTATGGGTTTGTGTTAGGTGTCAGGTCATCTTATTTGATGCTTAGTCCATTAGAAAAACGTGTTTGTAGAAGTAATATCTGATGTTAGGATGTCCCATCTGTTTCCAATTATTTTTGATAGCAGGGGAAAGTGTGTCATGAAAGGTAGCAATGAGTGATATGCAGCTTGATCTGTTTTTGTGAGTCCGCTTTAGGGTATCTTCTCTGGGGATTGAGATTGCCTTTTCAATTTGATTATTGATTTGGATGTCAGAGTATCCACATGCTGAGGAAGTGTTGTGTAAATTGGTCATTGTGTTTATAGAGTCCACTAACTTTCTTATTCCGAGTGCTTGTGAGCATGGCAAGTTATTTTAAAGTTGTAAGGGGTGGGCTGACTGGGCATGTAGATAATTATGCGTGTCGGTGGGTTTAATATATAATGTGGTTTGGAGGAGTCTATTTTCATCTATGTAAATAAGGATGTCTAAGAATTTGATGGATTCAAATTTTACATAATCAAATTTGATAGAGTCATGTTTAGAATTTATGTGTTTAAAGAAGTTGTCAAGTTTTGCTTCTCCGCCAGAGTATATAAAAGAGGATCTATGTATCTGATGTAGAAGCAACAATCAATCCTAATATTGGGGTAAATTTGAGTTTCTTCAAATTAACCCATAAAGATAATCATATATGATGGAGCTGCAACAGTGCCCATAGCACAGCCTTCAATTTTAGATATGTCTATTGTCTAAGCTCTCTTTAAGGGCTAAAAGTCCTTCATGCTGAATGCTAGAGTATAAGGATTTGACATCCATTGTCATACATACAGTATTTTATGGTATTATTCTAATCAGTTTAATCTAATTTAGAAGGTCTGTAGTATCATGTACGGAGGATTGTACTTGCATAGCTATGGGTTATAAAAAGTCATCTGCATATTGATATTCTTGTAGTGTGGCAGTTAACTGGGGAGATCACAGGTCTAACTGGAGCATTTTCTTCATGTATTTTGAGGAAAAGATAAATTGTGCAAGTTTTATGTTAGAAGGTTTTAGTGAATCAAGTTTTTCTTTGTTCACGAGGTTATTCTGATGCATCTCTTCTAGGGAGTTAATTATTATGTTCTGTTGGTCAGTAGAAGGGTCATTAGGGAGTTCTTTGTAGAAGTTAGTATTATTCAGATGGGTATATGCTTCATCAAGGTATTCTTCAATACCCAAGATATCAAACTTCCTTCATCAGAGCAAGTGATAATTAGGTCATCTGTAGCCTTGAGTTTATTTAGGGAATGTTGCTGTTTGATGGAAAGGTCTATTTAGGTTACTATGATTATATATATATATATATATATATATATATATATATGATAGAGATATAGAGATAGAATCAACAGAGATAAATTTTATACTGAATTTTTAGATAAGACAAAATATATGAGCATAAATATAAGTCAAGCCAAATTACCAAGAAATTTTCTATTAATATTCATACCACTTCTACAATAAAAAAAAAAAAGATAAAGAAGAATGACTAACCAATATACTTTCTTATTTTCATTTCTCCCGAGGTCTTCACATATCAATGAAACTTTAACTTAGTCGTTTTAGCATGTTCTTGAGTTTTATTGCCCCTTTCAATACTTCACCATCAAAGAGGGTGAAGACAAGGAATCAATTGATCTAGACAAACTAAAGCATAGTATCTTACATTAATAGAATTCAAATTTCCCTCACATATTTCATCATCTCTCTCCCTTCCCATCTATCTTCATAATATAATGAAGATAGATAATGGAAGAGTGTACTTATGCCTGAATGAGAGCAAAAGGAACTGTTATTCATTCATTATTCCTACCTCACATGTCTGAAACCTAAAAATTAAGTTATAGGCAGTAGTAGACCACAAGAATATAAACAAACTAAAAGTAATCAATAATGATAACAGTAACAATACTTTCATTTGCCTTTGCATGTTACTATAGTCAATTAATATAGATATATTCATAAGTAATAAATTATTTTATATTATGTACTTCATTTGCAGAATCATAAGTAATGATGATATTTTGTCAACACCCATGGAATTTCCATGGATCTAGCTAGTTTATGTATCATTCCTTATCAAATTTTAGATTAACTAACAGATTTTAATGTATATCTGATAGGTCTTAGCATCGACAAGTACTATAAAGCATTCTTTCTTTACAACTAGATAATTTGACCGGCTAATTAATAAATTACTGATCTAGCAGATAAACCTACTTGAAAGTTTAAAAGGCTTCCAAGTCCTCAGTTTCTGGATCATGGCATGAGTTTTCAAAATTATTAAAATTTTTTTAATTGTTTTTATGAATATAGGCGGAAAAAAACTGAACAGGTGTTACAATATAACCAAAGATATCTCTAAAATCAAATAAAATTTTAGTGTTAGAATTAGCACACACTATATCATTAAGCAGAAAGACTTAAATGGGTCATCTAATGCATCAGATTCATATTACCTGAATTTCAATAAATCATTATTCATCAATTGATTCAGTGTCATGTTAGCATCACTAACATTGAGCAGACAAATTCTATTTTATGAATAAATCCAAACTGTCATTCAGTTGGCATTATTATAGCTTTATTTAACTGAATTAATAAATAGTTATGAACATTTCCAGAAATGTATCAACATGCACAATTATTTTACTTGAAGTTTATTCGATGGAAAATAAACCCCAAAAAACATTTACTTGCTACATGCTTGATGCCAACCCCCAAAAATGTCATCAACACTATCAATACTTTACTCATTAAGAACCAAACAACTTCAATATAACATCTCCTTTTTTTAAATTCATACCATTTTACAATTTTGTCTGAGACTAATACCTCCTTCCAAGCGATGCTATTCAGTATCTAGCATCCTCTCACTGCAATTCTTGGCCTATACCCATCAGTGAGAAAAAAAATGAAGAAGATATTAATTACTATTTTTACTCTATGTTTATCGGATGACATTAAGTGCTAAGTATTAGCTGAGTTCACAGGGAGATTAATTCTAATGAAGAGTTTTTGATGACACTCTTTGCTCATCAATGTGGAGTAGATGTGCTAACCATTATACTATTCAAACTAACATACTTTGACAGACAAAAAATGAAACTACTTCAAATGAGGAAAATATTTTTCTACCTGGTATCATACTTGTACAATTTTCTTTTTTACATTTTTCATTTTCAGCTAAAGAGGACATGCCATTTCTCATAGATCTTATAAGCAGACAAAAAAAAAAAGTCAAAGTTGAATTAAATGAAGTACTTCGTAAGTAAAGAGTTAAAGAAAAATAATGGGGTTAAGGAATGTGCACAAAGAAAATCAGTACTGTGTCATAACATTAGCACAGTTTTCTATTAATTAAGTTTTCATATGGTGACAGACTAATCTAAAAGCTGAAGCCTGTCCTTGGCAATTTTACAAAAGACAACTATAAATAACCAGCCACAAATGAAACTGATTTGCACTGGACAGACAGGCATCCTATTCAGTGTCAATATAACAAGCAAATGAAAACAAAGCAGCCTAAAAACTGTCCAGTAGCTTCATTACTATTTCCAAGTAAGAAAAACACATGACTGAGGAGTAGATGATATGAAATCATACCGGCTAGAAGTATACCCTAAAAAAATTCAAAGATGGGGGAGGGGCGATCTTTTTCCAGAGAAAAATATGCTGTCTGCATTTTGATGCTGATGAAGGAAATAAGAATATTTCTGTGTTTAGTTTTCTATGTAATTAAGATTGACATTTGGTTTTAAGTGAGATGGGTCTATGGGAGGCAGGGTCAGGGGTTGTATGTTTCCTGTCTCTGTGGGTGTTTGGCTCGTCTTGGATAAGAAAGGCAGTGATAGGATAGAATGGCCATTTCTCAGAGAAAGGTGGATTTTGTTATATCTTTTTCAAGATGAAGAGGTGGTGTCTAATAATTAATGGATAGGTGTTGGTGTATGTGGGGCAAGGTAGAGGTATGTGTGTTGTTTTTATTTAGTCTTTCTGGTTGTTGGTGGGTAAGTGCTCATTACTTTTCTTAAAAGGGTGGTATATGCGTGCTTGTATCGGGATTTTTAAATTGACTGTCGGTTGTTAGCTAGTACCTATGTTGGTGTCATAGTGTATCATGTTTATGTGGTTCCGTCTTAAAATCTGAGTATTTAGGGGGTTTGCAATCTGAAAGTGCCCATACCTTCGAGTTACTGTTTTACATTGGAATGTGTATCGGGGAGTTGTGAATTTTCTTGAGGAAATTGAAGTTGTGAATTTGTATTCGACCAGGGCAATCGTCCCCTCATCTAGTCTGAGGGCTCGCTTGGGTTTGTGTAGTCTTTTTTGAGAGGTCTCAACGTCTCTCCTATGTAAAATTTGTCACAGTCATTACACAGAATTGTATAGACGCCGGCTTCGGGTAGTGGGTATTTTTTTTAGGTGGTTTGTGTATTAAGTCTTTGATGGTTGTAGATATGTTGGTGGCAATGCGTATTTCCATCTTGGTCAGGTTGGAGCTGAGGTTGATGGTGGTTATGTTGATAGGTAATAAGATACTTCTAGTGGTGGTGGTGGTGGTGATGTTCTTCTTCGTCTTGACCGTTATTTCCTCCTTGCTTGGTATATGAAATGTCATGGGCATTGAAGTGAAATGAGGGATTTTTTCATCTATTTTCCTTTGTTACAAAGGTATTCAGGACAACTTATTCTGAGGGCCCTTAGGTTAAAGCCTATGATTGGTCCCGATTTAATTTTTGGCGTGTGGTGGGAGTAGCAATGTATGTGGTCGTTCTTGTTGGTGACTTTACGGAAGATGCGTTTGATGGTGTTGTTGGTTCTGTGTAGTAGGGTGTCAAGGAAAGGTAATGTGTTGTTGGATACTTTTCCCAACGTGAACCTAATGGAGGGTTCCACCAATTTCAGTCTTGCAACTAGGTTGTCTAGATCTATGTTTTGAGGATATATAATTAAGGCGTTATCAATACAGCAAAAGTAGGAGGCTGTTTTGGGTATGATATATGAGAACAGGCCTGATTCCAGAAAAAGACAGACTAAAACTCCGCTTATCAGGGACCCCATTGGTAACCCAAATTTTTGTAGGTAATAATTGGTGTTGAAACTGAAGAAGCATTGGTTTGTTATGAGTGTGCATATTTTTATGATTTTGCTACTTAAATTTTGGTCTTTTGAGGTGGTTACTTAGTAAGTGAAGGCATTTTTTAACTGGGATGTTGGTATGTGTTGTTACATCAAGGCTGGCCGTGATTTTTCATATCTATCTTTTTTATTTTGTGTATGAGGTCTCCAAAGTTTGATTGAACTGAGTGGTGGGGTTAGGATTTTTGCTTAAGTTCTAGCTATCTTATAGGGTGCACTGCCTATTCCTGAGATGATGGGTGATAAGGGGATGCTGAGGTTGTGGGTTTTGGGTAGGCCGTAGAGTCTGGGTAGTGTTTGGTGTTATTCTATGAGTTTGGTCCATGTTTTATTTTCGCTTTGTAGTAGCGGGGGGGGGGGGGGTATTTGTTGAAATAAGATCTTTCTTTGTCAATAGGCGTGTAGTCTGTTGTTTCATATGTGTTATTGTCGCTGAGGAGGGAGGTGATTTTGTTGAGGTAGGTGTGTGTCCGTGATGACAACACCTCCTCCTTAGTCTGAGATGGTGATGTGTATTATGTAGTCCTTGGCTAGATTTTTCAATGCAGTGATATATCTGAGTGATACTGTGTTGCAGTCGTTTGTAGTATTGATGGCAGCAGTGATGACTCCTTGTATGAAACCTTTGTTGAAGTCCATGTCAGAATGTCTGTAGTTCTTAGTGATGATGTTAACGATGTTTGTTTTTGGTATGCTGGTGGCGAACTTCAGTCCGAAGCTAAGAGCTTCCTGTTAGGTAGATGTGAGTGTTTTTTTGGACATGTTGTAAACAAGGTCTTGGCTTCTGATATTTTTTCTCTGCGTTGGTTTCACATAGGGTTTAGAGTATTCTTTGTCTAAGTAAGTGGTTTTCTGCGTTCGTGTGGGCGTTTAGGTTGCGTAGTATGCTAGCTGTGTTCCTGGCCACTTCAAAAGTTAGTATTTCTTTTTGTTTCAGTTAGTTTGCTGAGGCTGTTGAGTAATCCTGGATATATTTGGGGAATATGTGATTGGCTGTCCTCAGGATCTTGTGAGAGCTTTTGAGGATGACTTTCATCTATGCAGCTAGTGAGGAAATTTTTCCGGTTTTTGAGGATGTGAGCTGATAACAATAGGTCTCTCTGAGTGTGCTTCAACTAAGTGTTTTCCATGTCAACCAGATGTTTGCATTGTAGATGCAAAGTGATCTGACAGAACCACCTCAAATATTTTCATTTGAAAAAGATGGCTGGCCCCAGCCAAAATTCATCAAACTATGCCCATGGAATGATAGTGATAAAAAATTCTGAGAAGTAACAGCTATCTCTTGAGTCTTTCTCTTCACCTTCCAAGAGTCATTTTCATCTACATATATATCATGTCATTCCATGTCAAGTGGATCAATGGTCCCACTCAACCATCCAGATGACCATCTTATGATCACTTGAAAATAAGTTTCTGAGAATAGTGATAAAATTTGGAGCCAATTTAGACATCTTATTCTGGGGGGAAAAAAAAAAGATACTTTCTAGAGCTAGGCTAATAATATTTTCAAAATCTACAAGAAAAGTTGGCCTCAAAACAAATTTTCAGGGCAGAAGTTATGGTTATGGAAAGGTGGCCAGTTGAGAATGAAAGAAATAACTTGGTTGCCATCACACGGAACACAGTAGTCCTTGTTCTTGGATCCACAGTGACTGAATGAGTAGAGATATTGAGCTAAAATTTTACAAGACTTCATTCCAAACTCTAAAGAACCTGTGACAAAATTAATGCAAAATCAGAGAGGGTCAAGTGGGACACTTTCCCAAAATTGGTTCACTTGACATGGAATGACCCATATACATACACTGGAGGCCATAATACATTTGTGAAAATATCTGCCTGGATTTCCGTGGAGTTTGAGCAGTTTCTTCTCATTCTCATATTTATCAAGATTTAATAGTTCACTACTTCAAAGTTGTTAATAGTGTATATGTTCAAATCTTGTCAATTTCATCTGATTTTTCATTAAAAAGCAATAAAACTATGGTGGATAGAAGATATCTTTATCACCAAAATTGTTACCTTCAGGTGGAAGAGTCTATTGCTACTGACAAAGGAAAAAAGGGAAACAGTCACATTGTTCACCATTCTCTACAATTACTATCCTTTTGCCATACTTTTTTTTACCTTCCCTCATATCCATAAATTTGTATTGCAAAAAAGCAAAAATGAACCAACTTCATGAATATATTGTTTCAAATTCCAATTATTGAGTGGGTGTCACTCTCTTATTATCTTTTTTGTTTTTCTCAACAAAAAAAAAAAAAAATGTAGAAAAGGTGAAGAACTATAAAAAAATTCAAAACCTTTATATTCACTAGTTGAATAGAAGAGTTTTTTTTTTCTTTTTGTAAATATTTTCAAGAGAACCCGGTCAACACTTTTCGAAGCCTATGCATCAAGCAAACCATTCAAAACAAAACTATTTTCAAAAGACCATATTGCCATTAAATTTACCATCAAAATTCTGAATCCAAACATACCGTGAAAAAAACTAATTTTGTTGATACTAATACATATTATAATTTCATCATTATATACTAGACTGTACTGCATGAAGTGGCAGATTTTCATGTTCAGTACTTCATTGGGGTACATAACTTTCTTATAGACTTGTGAAAATAGATCAAGAATGATTTGGTTATAAAAAAAAAGAAAGGTTTGATATATCAAGCTAACTAGTAAAAAGAGAAAAATCATGGCTTCATAATAGAAAATGAAAATTAAATATGATTGTAATACATAAACTAAATAAAGGCATGACAGCGGCTGCTAACATCTGCTTAGTTTCATACAGAATCAATAGAGAAGGGAAAATTTGTCTCGGTCTTGGAAGCAAATGTTCGGGAAAAATTAGGTCTAGAAAAGTTTTTTTAGAAATGGTCAGTCACCAACAGTGTGACTAGATAATGGTCAAGTTAAATAATTATTGCGATCATCTCACTGAGTTAATCTATTTTCAAATATGCACACTCTCCTAAGTGTACCTTGGATAGTTTTGTGAAATAAGTTCAAGAGGTGCGCAGACAGTATCTTTTTGAAAAATTAATAATTGTAGTAATAGTATCCAGTTACATTCATACAAATTGAATCTTTTGTTTTTTATTGTAGTCTAGTCAAATTAGCATTGGACCAAGAAATAAATGCTGACAGGCTAAAGTTGGTATCATCGTAAGCGTAAGAGTATCCTCATTTAAAATTTCAACGTTCCTCTTC
Source organism: Thysanoteuthis rhombus (assembly GCA_963457665.1). Lineage (NCBI taxonomy): Eukaryota > Metazoa > Mollusca > Cephalopoda > Oegopsida > Thysanoteuthidae > Thysanoteuthis > Thysanoteuthis major. The sequence goes on from OY735208.1 coordinate 29,500,293, forward strand.
TTTACTCTTTGGGGAATTTTTTTTTTTTTTTTTTTTTTTTTTACACGCCATTTTCCAAGATGGCCACCAATTTGATATCCCTAAGTTGTTTTTAGACTAGAAATCCTGTTTGTACAAATGACATAATATATCATTGGAAATGAAATTTTCAACGGTGTATCTTATCAATTTATCTCTGTTATACAAAAGGAATTACAGACAAAAACAGGATGATAATTATTCTAGCACATAATAATGAAATTTTCTTTCCAATAAATTTATATACATACAAAACCCAATATTCATATAGAGAGCATATGTCACTGGAAAGAGAATTTTGTCAACTTTCCAACAGTTTATTTTGTTTATATCTGTTATGAAAAAGATGTTACAGCAAAAATGGTTGGTATTCCAGCATAAGGTGTTATTAGACTATTGGAAAGCGGAAGTTATAATTTAGTGGGGGTTAGAATTTTGGCAACCAGATTAAATCATTCATATATATATATATATATATATATATATATATAAAATGTTTCCAGTTTTTCTTTGAACTTTAAAGGAGTCTATCTTGAAATTCAAAATGGACGTCTGTGAATGTACATTTCCTCTAATTATGACTAAGTTATTGTGCATGGATCAGCCCCAAAAGTTAATCACTTCCTTTATAGCCTATTGCCCTAGGGAAAAAAAAAAAACAAAAAAAAAAAAAAACCACTCACTAAAATATTCCACAATCAAAAAAAATTCTTGGGTCCAACCCAAAATTTAACATCTTATTAGAAAGAAATTAATCTTTTTTTGCTAATACTTTCTGTCATCTTAAGAGTGAGAGCAACTTTAAATTAGAGGGTTGTGAGTTTGATTCTCATCTGGAACTTATTCTTTTATTCCAATCCATGCTGTTGATTTATAACTCACTGCTGAAGGATACCAAGCCTGAGTTTAGTTGCAATAAAAAGTAAGTTAAGATGAAAGAAATTGGTAGAAAAAAAAAAAAAAAATAATAACAATATAATCTAAATTGATGTATATACTTCTGTTTTTCTTTTTTTAAATTAAATACTATTTGATTTCCATCTATCTTCCTATTTTCTTTCTTACAGTTGAAAATGAATAGATTAGAGAAGATGTGTGGTTTTCTTAAATTTAGTCATGAAATGAAAAGTTTCAAGTCATTGGCCAGGAATTTCCACACTAATTCTTTTCCTGTAAACTACCTCATGGTTCAATTTTAAATCCAGATTACAAAACCTGGATTCAGAAATAACTAGACAAGCATAACATGTTCAAGAACAATATAAAACTTCATGTTTCTAACACATACTGCTTACATTAACAATGCTGACAAGCAGTCTTCATTATTTAGTTGAACAAGGATTAATATTAATTGATCAAAATGAATGATTAATTTAACCATTACTTTTTTATTAAGAGGAATGATTAAACCTGGTATGCTTACCCAGGACTCAATTTATGCCATGTATATGAAGTTCACTTCACACAATAAAAGTTTCTGGCATGCAATCAGTTTCTTGATTGAATGACAAGAAGTAAATACTTAGCAACCATGTGATTTTAAACCCTACTGAAAGCTAATGTGACATTTGTGCAATTCCTCCCTCCTTGTATCATACCACTAAATTTTTGTCAACATTAATAATTTGAGACATCGAAACGAACATCAAAAGAACAGAGCTGTAAGAACTATTATATCATAATTTCCAGGTTTCTTACAATCAAAATAAGTTCATTTCAATCTACAATGTAAATATGATTCAAATGTTATAGTTATAGATACCAGAAGAAAATGAACCTTGAAGATGTTCACTTGGGTTTGTTTTTAATTTGCTCAACAAATTTTAATTGAAATGTAAAAAGGAAACAGCTGGTGTGCTTTTTATCTCAGGCAAAAGAAATATTTCATGTTCTACTATTAGATAAGAAAATAGTTCCAAATCTCATAATGGTCTCTTCACTTTTCTAACCTATTTACAAAAAGCTACTAGTTTATTCTTGTAAAGATTAATAAGAGTTAACAATATATAATATACATAGAGCAAATTAAAAAAAAAAAAAACAGACTTTTATCATCTATTTTATAAAACTGATTATCTGAAGTGCTCAGAGTTATTTACCAGAGTTCTCAGAGTTACGATACAGTAACGTATTGCAAGTGGTTTTAGAAACAAATTTCAATACTGACAAGTATCTTGTGACCCAGTTATAACTGGCTGAAATGATTTGTTAAAAGATCATAAATGAAAATGTCAACATTATTAGTTCCATTACCAGAACACTAATTAAACAAATAGATTGTCCACTATTATGACTACAACTTGAACGCCCAATAAAATACCCCCCTGCCACTCAAAAGTCAGCAAGTACCTTTCAGCAATAAGGAAAAGCAATTTCTTCGATTAAATAGAGAGTGGTAATTATAGAGGCAGTTGGATCTTGTGCAGAAAAGAATCCCAATGGGCATAAATATTACACATATATAATTCATTCAATTCTGAAAATATAATTCCCACTCTTACTATAAATTGATGTTTCTTTTTTAGTACCTCGCATTACACCTGATCAAGTATACATGTGAATTCTCCCTACATGCGAATCAATATACAAATTAAGATAAACACGCAAAAACATCTGTGATACAAATATATGTAATATAAAGTATGAATCAAAAACAAAAATTCTTTTTCACTGTTTTGAAATACAGAAAAACTGCCAAAAAGTGGGAAAAAACAAAATGATGATGCATTCATTTTAACAGTATTTTGGCACATGCTATTAATTTCCAATAGAATGATAGTATTATTAAACAATGTTTGATAGATTTTGGACCTTTTTCAAAGATATGGCATGAGATAATATCAAAAGACACAGAATATTCTATCTGAATCATCAAAAAGTTTCAAGGAGACAGTATTTATCACTTACCTGTGATACTCATAGGGAACCACTGTTTCTGGTGAATTTAATCTATTGACAAAGATCGGAATCTCTGACTGAAATTAGAGAAATCGAAATTCAAAATTTAATTAGTCAATGACTGAAAACTATCAAGCAATTTTTTCACAATACATTCACAAAACATCCTACAGAGAATACATAACGGTTTCAGAAAATTATAGAGTTAGATAAAACTCATATTATGCATTTTTCAAAAATCAATCAGTCCTTCAACTTTTGTTATTTACATGAAATGATTCAAGAAGCTTAACATTCCTAACAAGTCTTGACCAAGGAGTAGAAATCATTGAACCTGTAAGATTACAATACACTTCAACAATAAAGACTAATATTAAAGGGGCTTCCAGCAGGAGGAGACACTAAAAAATATATATGTATGATGAATAGATCAAAGTTATGAAAATTGTCCAAGAAAATAAATGTATACACTGTTTCTACATCAAATAACAACAAAAAAATTGATTATCATTTTGAAATCTATAAAGGATTCTAACTATATATAATGGCAAATTAGCCTAAAGAATTATTTTAATCATAATTTTTATCATCTTGAAGTGGAAGGAACAAAATATTTTTTTTCTCCTGCTAAAGTGTCCAAGTATTAAATGAGTTGATTTTAACTTCCCCTGCGCGACAAAGAGTCAACAGGAAGAAACAAATTAAGTTCAATATAAAAATGTTCTTTTGAATGAAGGATTGAATTTACTGAGTGAACGCATATACCTCTATGTTCCAGGATATATACTACATGCATAAATAGTTTGCAATATATTGGAAAAATGACGAAGAATAAATAGCATGAAAACAGATCATCCGTTTTTTTCACAGTACTTAGTAACATTTTTCTGAGCTTATTATAGCTTTCAAGTGATAATTGAAACTTGGTTGCAATATGCAGGGAAAAAAAAACTTTGAATGACTGACTGGGTTAAAATATACGTGTATACAAGATTACAAACTACTGCTAATTGCTCAGTGCCCAATCTAAAAGAAAAAAAAAAAAAAAATTGCCAAAAATGGATACAAATTAATTTTTTCTTGAATCATCAAATTTCATGAGATCCATTAAATGTAACATAGCATAATCATGGAAAGAAACAAATGACACTGATACAAATGAGCCTTTCATTAATGATTTATTGATTCTCCTTTTGAAATCTCTTACGCTACTTGGTTATTGTTTATAGATTCTTATAGGAATATCTACAGATTTTATTGTTAATATTAAAATAAATTTTGGCTATTTTTTCTCAAGTTGTGCCACAATATTTTCTAAAATCTCATACTGTATCTCACTACATTCTGACAAAACATTTTGTTCTCTCAGCTTTTCAAGCGATTAAATAGCCTATTTTAATGTGAGAATTGTAGTTAAAATGCCAATTCAAACACTTAGAGTTATTACGAAACTGAAATGAAAACATAGAAAAAATTCTGTCCATAATTAGAAAAGTAACGGAAATTTTTAAAAATTCAATAAATAGTTGATATTTTATAAATCGAAGATTTTTTTTCACTAATTCCTTAACACAAAATGACTACAACAGCAGACGGTTTGTTCATTCACATTTTCACCAAATTTTAACCATGACATTTTTTTCTAAATACCTTCAGTTATACAGAGTGTACGCACACTATTCTTCCTCAGTTTTTCTATCTTTGTTCTTACTCATGAGATGAAGATTCTGACGATGAAATTAGATTTTATATGGTTTCGTAGTTGTTTTCTTTTTGCCACTGTCATTTCTCTCCCTAATCAATTTGCGTGCAATACATTATGAGACTAGAGACACTTCCTCAAAAATAATAAAATAAATAAATAAATAAATAATTGAATTCAATTTTGTAATAACACATATTTAAATCAGTGGTCTAACTACAATTCCCACAATGCAATGCATGTATAGTAAAATGGGGAACCCTTTATTGCTATATGATTAAATTCATTGAAAATCAACTGATGAAATTAGGTTGAGTGAAGAGGAATTTTTTTTTTTCAAATTTATAGTCAACCTATATATGAGGACATATTGGTCTCTGCATTAAGGTTAATTCATTGAAAAGACATTAGTGTTACTCCATTACAGCATACATAAACTTTCATATCTTAAGTTCAAAGCCTGTGAAATATTTGAAAAGTGACTCCACAATTTCCTTACAAATTATACACCTGAAAAGAGCTGTGGAATGGATCAGCCAACACATTGTCGTAACAACATCAACCACACAAAGGATAAGTACAGTTTGAACAACTGTACTTATCCTTTGAAATATTAACGATTGTAAGAATATTAAGAATTATCCCATAAATAAATGTTCAACATAATAGTTCAAGAATTATTAGATATAAACATCTGATAAGAAAAAATTAGCGGATTGTACATCATAAAATTTAATCACTTCTTTAGCCCATGGCCCACCTTTTTACAGAACTTTATCCAAATTCATAGAGAATTTTCGGAGATATCATATGCGATAAGGCATATACTAATCCACCTTTTTTGTACCATGGAATATTCAAACGCCGTCAGTACTGTGAAGTTTTTTAACATTCTGAATTTGCGATTAGTTATTTCAAAGAAGTGGATTTTTATATTTTGTCATAGTGCTCAGTCATACTGGCTGATATGATGCATTTTTCTCCTTGAAATCAAAGGTTAAGATGTAGGGAGGTGTTAGCCAACACTCATAAACTCCTAAGCTATTTTATTTTCAAATATTTTCCACAATAAGTACTCATGTAATTATAGGGTGCATCTCACCATTATAGCGTCTCTGGGAAATATGGTAATTTACATGTTGAAGAAATACTGTTTAATATGGGGGAGGGGGAATTAAATACATGTATACATACATTAAAAAAAAAAGTTTTTTTTTTTTTTTTCAGTATTACTATAAATGCTAATTATAAAACTATGAATATCTTATTTGTTCTAGACATAACTTAATCATGCGATGAATCTGACAGATATTCAGAAGAAGAAGCTCTTTGCATAGATGCTCACCATAATTTCTACTGACCGTTTTTACCTTACGATTATGTGATCTATCACAAAATGTATATCTCTTTCCACCCTGCTTTATCTGCGCTCAGGAAGGGTTTTTTGGGCCACAATATTCCTTGTCAAACATCTTTCTCCAGACCAATATTTTGCATTCTCTTTTTCAGAGCATCCTCTATAAGTTGCATGACTACAGCTTTGATGAGGGAATGCCATTTCAGCTTGTTATGTGGCTTGTGAAAGTAAAGGATGTAGGAATTTATGCTTGTCATATTCAGGAGAATATAACATCAAGATGACAGTTTTTTTCAGTCATTTGGTTGACCATATCAATGCCTTCTTTTGTTGAATTGTAGAAGGTAATAATATCAAGTTTCTTTTCATCACCAGAATTTGGGTCAATTTGTCATGATGCATGCTGCTAGAAAGGAACATTTTTTCTTTCTGTGGCTGTATACAAGACTAGTGTAACTGTATCTGAAACTCCAGACATACTGTCACAATTAGTTTCAAGATTTACTTCTGAGAATTTCTAAGGAATTTTGTGTTTGTTTTCACAGACTGTACCCACTGCACTCAATTCATGATCAATAAGTAGCTTGTTGAGTAGTGGGTAAGAGGTATACCAGTTATCTAAAGTGATGTTTCTGCCTGATCCTGAGATCTCTTATGTAAGCCATTTTCAAGGATCCTTAGATATATTATGCCCCTCAGAACTCTGGTGCCCCTCGCAGTTGCAAGGTCAGAGGGTCCCATGCCTCTGATTATATTTATTTTGCTCCATTCAAATAAGTTGGTTTTAACCAAATAGAAAAATTACCAATAAACTGTACAGCCACAGCAATTAATTGATGAGTATCAAATTAATTGCCAACATAATCCTCTGGGTGGTGGACAAAACAAGACGTTTAAGGATATCATCTTGGGCTTTAGAAAACGGTGATCAACAATTTTCACCATTTGACAATTTATAGACCATGTAATATCTTAAGGCAATGTTAAAAGCAAGTGAAAAAAGGTACACTGGAAGTAGAGACGAATATTAGAATACACACATGAAGGAATTAGCTTTGAAGCAGGGATATTCTACACCCACATTTATGCATAGATGGGTAGACACAAAATAGTGTGCACTTGAATTTATATGGAACATGCAGACCGAGCAGAGACTCTCAAAATGATTTTGATTCTGTTTCTTTTTAATCTTATTAGGCTTGATGTGAGGATAATTTGGAAGTTGGCTAGTAATAAATTACCAACATCTTTTCTCATATTTCAAAACTTATGGGAATTACATGATATCTTGATTTAAGTATCTGGAAATTTGGTAATAAATGGAAATTGCAGGCTGCATACAATTGAGTAGTAAAGTTCAAGCCAATGAGAATTGGCCACTTGATACAATATTCTTGACACTTGAGAAATTTGAATTTTTTTCATGTTGGTATCAGCTTGTAATTTTTTTGCATCAGTGAAAATTTTGCATGAGTGAATAAGTAAATTGGTTTATAGAATTGTCAACATAGGTTTCTTCAGTTTTCAATTAGGTCTGGCTATGTACATATGTATCATGCACATAGGCCACACCAACAGAGCTAGAGGGTTGAGCATTCAAACATTGACCAGCTAATTTCAGTCAATCATCTGTTCTGTTGACAAGGCACACCTCCATAGTTAGCAAAATCCTTTTGTTTTCTATCTCATCTTTTGGCATTAACAATAGATATTCTTTTCTTTTTTTAAATTCCTACAAACTTCAGTAGAAAAATATGATGCTTGTAAAATTTTCTACTTAAATTATTCATGATAAGCCTATTTTGAATGAAGTAGGGAGTTGGAGAGAGTGAAAAAGTGCCCTTTGTGAAAGCTAACAAAAAAATTACTAGCTGAACTCATAGAAATTCAAAAGGTGTTCACAACTAAGATTACTCATTATTCCATGTCTCTGCACACTTCTTGCTCTATCTTCTCATTCTCTCCCTTATCTCTTCCAATCTTTGTTACCAATCCGTGCTTTCAACTAAATGTTATACAAACATGGGATTAGTTTCATATGCAAAAATATTACCTACCTCAGTAAACTACTTAAATTTCTTTCCTCAACTCTCAACTATCTAGCTTTCTTTTCAGCCCTCTCTCTTCCTACCCTTTAGTTCAGCTATCTAACGTTCTCTTAACATTATTACTGAGCGTAAGATTCAAACACAGGCAGGAACAAAGCAGGATAATATTATAGATTATATCTATTTATATAAGATTCAAAAAAAGGGCAACTATATCAGTAAGCCTTTCACTTTTATCATTGTTTTCTACAATTAATGTTCCCTATCATTTTCCATGGCCTGGGCAGGACCAAAAGCCAGTGAGCAATTAGAAAGTGTGAAGTGTGCTTAAAATATTTTACTTTTTAGATTATCATTGATTTTAAAGAAAAGTTTTCAACAAAAATATGAGATAAAAGAAACAATTTATTCTGAAAATTGGTTTTACTTTATTATCCAATCCTATACCGTGCATGGTACAAAATTTTACAGCACCACATAATTTATTTTTGTGCATAGAGGCACAGCAATATAATGAACACTCATCGCAAATTTTTTTCTTTTTACTTCTCATCTATTCTGACTGCCTGTTGGATCACACAATATCTCCATAAGTTCTCTACGAATTTCAATGACATCTTGGGAAAAGATGAACCATAGGTTTAGGAAGAATGGATTAAATTTCAAGGCGGGTCATAATCTTATACAGTAACTCCTCCTGCATCATAGCTATATATGAACATTTTCCTCCAGTTTTTTGTTGGTGTATAGCGTTGGCATATGTATGCACACTCTGGGTGCTTTCTAGTTTTGCAATCAAACATGCGAAGTTTTTTCTTTTTTTTTTTCAAACGTATTGTCCTAGAAAATGTTGTTTTATTGTATGAATGAAATAAAAAAGAAATTGTGAGTATCGGCCATTGAAGATGCTTGTGATAAGGTAATTACACTAGTGCGAATACCAAGATTCAAGTCAAGCAGGAAAGACATTCAGCAAATGTAGGCCATAAAAGAAAAAATAATCTCTGTCAGATCAATTTTTGCTGATGTTTGACAATGCTGTATCTAACTCAGATAAAATCTCAACTTATACTTGAATTGATAGACACAATTTTCTTCACATTTCTCTTTTGAATTTTTACCATGTATTTTTCTTTTTCCCCAAACAGAGCCCAACCCATTTTTCAAAATTCATGGTGAAAATTAAAAATCCCTGCTTGTTCTGACTGGGTTGCATGTTTTCTTATCTAATGCAATCTCACAACATTACACTCTAAGGAATAAAAAGTGTTTCATTTTAAAATAAAGATATATCAGAGTTTACATCGTTCACAGAAATAACTTCCACACAAAAATTTTCAACCATCATTCTTCTTATTAATTACACAAAGTTTATTATAATAGAATTCTCTGATATTTTTGTTGCAAAAAAAAAAAGTAGTTGCTAAATAAAGTTCCCTGCATGTCAGATATTATTTATATTATCTGGCTGCGTATAGAAGATTAATTGAAATTTACATTCTAATATTTGTTTTTTTCTAACATAACATGCCTTTTAAACATAACATACGCTAAACACAAGCTGTTATATACAAATAATTTGGTCAGGTTGTCTTGACCAAAAACAAAAAAACAAGAAAAAATAAAAACCTTATTTTAGCCTGAAAATATCTCTTTGAAGTTATAAGAACGTATAATTAATGCTTTCCAATGCCAGGATCATATTAGGATACATGTATTAATTGCAAGAGTTACGATCAAATCTGTGATTGCAATCAGTAACAAAACAATGACCCATCATGGCTGTGTGTTTGTCATCTACTTTCAAATGGAAATACGCATGAAAATTGATGAAAATCACAAGTTATCAAAATCTTTTCATCAAGTATAAATTATATGTTCTATACTGACTGTGTGAAATAGCAGTTGAAATGAATACACACACACACACACACACACACACACACACACACACACAAAAAACAAAAAAAAAGCCTGACTAAAAAGAAACAAGCAAGATTCTCATAGTATCAATCTAGTATAAATTTGATCCCAGCAGGAACCAGATGTTCATGATGTCAGACTTGGCCACTCAATTATGATACATGGTAAATTTTGGTATATTTGCATATATTTCTAATAAACATGGCACATCAACCAAAACGTATAGTATACACTTGCTTTGAAGACTGTTTGTAATACTCTCTTCCATCATTCTTTATTTCAGAAAAAATTCCCAAAAGAATACTATAGCAAATCAGCACTAAGGAGGATATATTACTGTATTTTAAAGTGGGGGAAAAAAAAAAAAAAATCTATTCTTGTAGGTAAACAATTTATGATCAAGTGTGGTTATCAACAATAAGGTCCTGGCTGCACCTAGATACCAATATTTGATTTTGACCTTAGGATATGTAATCCCTACTTATATGTGGCCAAATTTTGGTTGGCTATAACATGGCTACACCATTGTAACTTCAGCTCACTCTATGTTAAAAATGGCTCACAACTTTGGTGCGCCATTTTTTAACATTGTGTGAGCATGTTGATTACCCAATTTAATTCATGTATCAACTTCTGCTTTTCTTTCATAAATTTTTTACAGACTTTTTTCCACTCACAATAGTTGTGCACCATTTTAAAAATTGAATGAGAGAATGTGTGGAACTTTACGATTTACAATCCGCGTAACCATTTAATGATGGAACGAAATTAAACTGCATGTAATGTGGATCACCTTTATTTCATATGGCCTCAAGGTGTTTCTTACTGAACTCAGAACCTCAAGCTGTATGGGCTTAATGCATTTCCGAGAATCAAAGCCTACATTGGGAGGCCGATTTTAGTTTTAGGCTCACAATACCCTTCTGTCAACAGCCATCCCCGATTTAAATTGATAATTCCAATCAGCAGCATGTCAACCTCTTTGATCATGGTCCCGAGAGTCAGGTTAGGAAGGTGGGCCAGAGAGGTAAGATACATAGTGGGACTTCTGTAACAAAGAGGTAGCAACGATGATGGTGATTCATGTTGAAGCAGAGGAGGCAATATTGTTTCATAATTTCAGTCTTAACAAGGATTCCCACATAAGCCTGGATCAAATGGCCCCACTGCCCACAACAACTTTCTAGACCTGTGACTTCTTCATGCAATCCTTGATCCCTCATCGTTAACCCCACAGATGAACAAAAAATATTACTACTAATGATGATTAAGTCGATGAGCAGTTTTAAACATTGTTTTGTTTCATTTCAGTTTGTTTTTGATTTTTTCAAAATTAAACAAAAGGGGAAAAGTGAATACGGCCAAACACTTTTCAAAATAACTAAAATGGTAACCTTGCTTTGTACTGAGATCCCCACGCCCTACATCCTCCCCATTACCACTATTTTTCAAGGATACATTCACGTACATATGTATATATGTAATTGTCATTCTCATAATGGAAAGCTGATATCAGGTATAGGACATAGTAGTCATCGTCGACATATATGTATATATTCGTTGGTAGACATCTAAGCTTGGACTAAAGATCTTGTGAAAAAACGTTTCATTGTTTTTGATGAGACATTTTTCTTTACTTCTTGCTGAAGATAAAAGCACATGTAGGAAAAAAATTATAGGTAGCCAAAAGTCACATGCGTGAAGGAAATTTAGTTGATGTCTAACAGTGCCTGCTGAATGTAGTGGAGCGGATGTTCTGCGTGGCAACATCTGTGGGTGACTGACCTTTGCAGAGGTCAATTCTAACTTTTAAAGCTATCACATGTAAGTAGCTGTAGACTGTCAAAACCATTTTGGCTTAGCAAAAAAAGCTAACCAGACCTGTAAACTATTTTTTTAATTCATTTTTTTGTCCGTGTGAGCATATTTTAGCAAGTAATAATTTGCCAAAACTATTTATCAAGGTTTATTGTGAATCCAGTACAAGTTCTGCGCTTCAAAATGTCATGGAAATTGTATAAAATCTTACTTAGATTTGTTACAAACAGAACAAAGTTTAACAAATGTTAAATTTAACCGCTACATACATATGAAAATAAACAAACTTGTGTACATATCACAAAGAGTGAATCCTGGTACTTCCTCCCAACATATATTCAACTAGGTACTAGAAAAAAAACCCATGCATGTAGAGTTGCCAATTTATGAACTATTTTACAAGATTGCACAATCATGCTTTGATGTAATTATGAAATCACGAGTGATAACATTGTTTAACTTAATGCCGTATTCGGTTAGATTTATTTTGTTTTTCACTTCACAAAACTAAAAGGAAAAATTTATTAGAAAAAAATTCTATTTTACATGCTTTGTCGAATGAATAAGTGTTGAAAGTTATATAAATATCATGATCTAACAGCAAAATTTATAGGCGACTATGAAAACAAAAGATATTCATTCAATTTCAAACAAGGAACTTTCATTTCTTTAATAACATGTTAACTATTTCTTTTGGATATGTTGCATAAATAGACAGAAGTGTATACAGAAATACACAAAAAAAAAAAAAAAAAAAGAAAAAAAAGAGAAGCAATGATATCTTAAAATCCTGGATCCATCCTAAAATTTGATCACTTCTTCCTCACAATGTGGCCAACCCTTCCATATATTGCATGGACAAACAGGAGCGAAAAAAAAAAACACACACAACAACAACAATACCATCAGATAATTTTGGGTTTTCTTTTCATATTCGTTCCTGTCAGTCTTCACAAAATCTCTCAATGAATTTAAATAAAATTCTTCTAGACAGGTAAGCCACAAGGTAAGGAAGAAATGATTGAATTTCAGATGGATCCTGGAATGATGAAAAGATATTTTTCTGTTCTAACATTTATACATATCTGTATTCGCTCACCTCTGTCCACTTGGTATCTGCAAAAGTTTTCAACGTATTTCAATGAAAGTGGAAAGTGCAGATCTAGGAATTCGTTTCTGGGAGATTTTTTTCTTTTTGAACGCAAAAACGAGAAATACATGTCCATGTCTATTCACACAATATCTCCATATCAACAAAAATCACATTGCACAAGAGTTGTACAATGATTTTCACAATTTATATAAACTCCATAAAACTAAGGGGTTGGGGGAAAAAAAAAAAGTAATACAAAACAAAGCTTGTATTAAATGTGAGAGACACAAGAACTTCTCATATAAAACTTAGAAAGTGATTACAAAGAGATTTCAAGTTTAACCAATCATATGATGGCAACTAGTAGTGCATTAGTTGACTTGAATTTTGATATTACAAGTAGTGTTCATGTCTCCATTTTATTTTCCTTGCGTGGGATCTGCATTTCCTTCCCCTACACCATCAGATTATATACATAAAGGTGTGTTCTCAATATAAACTCTTTCTCTTGATAGATATGAACACTGAATCATTGATCTTTTTTTTGTTTTTTTACAAATGTTAATACACAGAATGGCTACTTCCTTGTCTCAAGTCAACACAACCACTATCCTCTGTAGTCTGTTCGAGTATTGTGTTCAGGCTGAGAGACCCAATTTTAAACCAAGGTCCTCTTACTTTCATTTTAGAGCATCAACTATTCAGAATTTTTGTAATTGTGCTACATCAGGTGAAATTAAGATTGTGTTAGAATTATCTTTTGTCCAAACTGCAATCACTATGTATGTCCTTTTCAGAGATCTAAGGTTATCTTTGGTATGTAAGGGGCACAGTGAATCAATTCTGGGACTGAGCCACTTCAATTCTTCTGATCAAAATTGATCCAGCCAATTCAGTACATGTAGTATTTTTGTTGCTTTTCTATCACCTTTTCTCAAATTGCATTTGAGACTTTGTGAATGTGATTTTATGTTGAATGTTTCCTTTCATACGCCTAACTTTGGCCAATGGATATTAGAGAGATTTTTATGATCACTTTTTGTAAAAGTCTACAATTCAACAATACTTTGATGAAATATGTAGTTATGGGACTTCTTTGAATCATATGTTGATTCACTCTTCCCAAGAGGATGATTCACTGTGTACTAAGGTTGAAGCACAGTGGATTAATAATAATGATAATAAAAATAAGGGCCTGTCAACTGCAAACTTTGATATTACTTTCTTATCTTCATATGATCTATTCTACAGCCAACAGATCTGATCTTTTCTTTTTATCCAAATATATTGATAAAATTAGCTTCTACCTACAATTAATTTTTCCTGATCCACTGTGCCCCAGTATATATATATATATATGTGTGTGTGTGTGTGTGTGTGTGTGTGTAAGACTTCACAATGAGTGTGCAGATACTACACTTTGTTCCTTAGCAGAAATGTTGTAGAGCAACACTTTGATCCTAGGCAGAAGTGCTAATTCATTTAAAAAAAATTATGTCTTTTTGATAGGTACTATGCTAATAAGGTATTAATTAGCAAATGGCTATTACCTAATAAATATCATCCCAAACTAAAGATAGTCATCTCCTTCAGTATTAGAATTGAGTTTCCCTCTATATAAAGGACACTTTATAGGCAACACCTATCTGAAGACTGAATTTAAAATCTCTCAGCCTCCAATCCATTTAGCAAATTAATGAGGCACCAAACAGAACATTGTTAACATAATTTAATTAGGATATATATAATTACACATTATGATGTCGGTCATTCACAGTACCTTTCCTATCATCAGCACAAATCTTTTTTATGCTATAAAGTCATATATTTTCCCACATCTACATTGAATCAATAAACAAAAATACACCAATTTTGACAAATTCAAACTAAATGCTCCTACTGTCATCTAATGACAAAATAGAAACTTTTTGGCCAACCCAATAGATGGGTAAGGACATATAAGGAAGATGGTCAAAAAATAGAAAATTTTGTTTTTTGTGCTAAAAGAAATAGTTCTTTCCATAATCTTTTTTTTCTATTCTAAGGTAAATTTATAACCTGGGGCTTGGTATTTTTTTTCACTTGTTCTGATCCTCCTATCTACACACAAAAATTATAAGGTTGATGCAAAAGTTCTTAGCATCATTTTATTAGGAGAAGCTTATAAAGTGTCTGAAGTTCACTCAGCTCTTTATTGTCAATGCAATCAGTCAACTGTAGTACATTGTTTACATTGGGAAAAAAAGTTCCATAGGAACTTACAGTAATGAAACTAGGTCAGCATAACACAATCTCCCTCCTTGCTCAACATAGAAAGAAAAGTCATTTCTTGACAAAATAGTCACTGACAATGAAAAATGGATTAAAAGAAACCAAAATAAAAAGAAATTTTGTTCAGAGCCTTCAACACATAACCTAAATGAAATACACAAGGGAAAAGGTTTTCCTCAGTGATCAGATTCAAAGCTAATTGTTTTACAGGAACCTGGACGAACCACCACAGCACAATGCTACAGTGAGCAATTGATTAGCTTGAATGACACAGGAAAAAGGAAAAAGACATTTTTAGGGCGAGGTAGTAAACTGCGGATTTAGTTGCATGACAACACCCATCTTCACATTGCAAATGCAAAGTAGCAATCAATTATCAAACTGACATAGGAAGTTTTCCCACCTATGACACTCTCCAGACCAGACCTGTCACCAAACTTGTTCCACTCCATGAAAGACTTCTGGTTAAGTCAGTAGTTCTAACAATTTCAAAATATTGAAATATTCCTTGGAGAATTTGGTAAATCAAAAGCATAATTTCTTTTCAAAGATGGAATGTACAATTAAGTCAAAAAGTGGCATAATGTCTTAGAAAAAAAAAAAAAGGAAAATACTTTGAAATTAAATAATGATGTTATGAATTTAAATAAATAGGAGATTTTGTAAAAAAAATAAATGAATAAAATACTGAGCTTCAAACAAATAAAATCCTGATAATTGTTGGATTTAAATAATTTGGAAAAAAAAAAAAGAAAAAAAAATAGTCCTGAACCAATAAATAAGAAACTATAGATGTATCTTGATTAGTGCAGTCAATTTTTTCCAAAATTTTCTGTACTGCTCACAAGGTTTTATTATGATTTAATGTGATTTTGTTTTCAGTTTACATTTCGTTACATTAATTTGAACTTAACCATACTACTCAATGTATTATTCTTGTATTTTGAGACTATCATCCAGGCTGACTTACAGAAGAACATCAGGGATTTGGCACTAATAAACCCTGCCCCACCCTTGCACGATAGAATAGAACTCATCACATTGAACTTTGAAAAAAAAAAAACTTGAATCAATTATATTACTTATTCTAAGTCAGGCAAAATCATTTGTTCAATGTTCAACAATTAAGATTTTATTAGATAAACAAAATAAACCTTGTATTATTAAGAATTTTCCATAAATTGATGATAAATTCTGACATATGGAAAAAAAAACTATATTTGTAACCAAACCATCAGATTTTAATGAAGATTGACTTGCCAAATGAGTTTTTGCTCAAACGTCCAAACATTATATTCGTTTTACAAAATTCCAATAGTGGGAGGGGCTATGAACTACCCCGTTCACAAGTTCATAATTCTGATCCTGATTAAGATAAAACTATGGGATTTGCAAGTTTTAAATGAAAAAACCTATCAATAAAAGTTGAATTAGTACATTTTAATCAAACTTATTCGTTTTCAAGGGGACTTTTTGGGGGCTATATTGTTACCTTTCCAGTTTGAAAATGGTTGCAGCTCGTGTGTTAGGGTTTTCAATACTATGGTTATTGTCGTGTGCTTTTTTTACTTTAAATTCGCCATCAGTACCTGCCATTTTGAAACTGGAAAGGTCATTATTGCCGAAAATCGATTTGCAACTTTCGGATGAGGGGAGATAACCGAACTCCCCCCCCCCACGGAAACAATTGAGCTTGGGTGCAGAGAAAACTAACTGTAAATTAACCGACCGTATACACTCAATAGCTTCATAAATATTTATTTGGGTTCTGAAATGAACTAATGCCCATAAAATAAAAAATTGAGTGTGTAATGACAATAAAACAAAGTACAAAACCAATATGACAAAAAAAATGATCTTATATTTTAAAATTCCATAAAATCAAGATAAGCAGAAAAATTGCACACGACACACCGAGACTTATATTTTCTACAATCAATTTTTTTTCTAAAATTTGAATGGTAAAAGACAAATTCACCAATAGGACCGCTCGAATAATTAGATCATTAATGTAATTTGACCGTAAGTATTTTGAAAAGATAAACTAAATATTCTGAAGGAAATAGGAATTCTGACTAGGTTTAAGAAGTTCAAGGCAAATTGGAAACTAAAAAAGTAACGCACAAATAAACCTCCAAAACAAACTAAGAAAATCGAAAACCTCGATAACAAGTTAAAATTGGAGGGTAAAGAAACTAGACTGGGAGTAGCCAATCAAAAGAAATGTTTGTCAGTAATGATGCAAGTTCTAGAAAAAAAATTGACAACGAAAAAAAAAGACAAGATGATTATTTTGTAGGTCAACGAGCAAGCAACATTTCTACTTTTATAACGCAAAAACAAGGTGTAACTAAATTTTGTACTTTGTCACCGAGTGCCACGTCAGTTAAAAAGGGAGAGGAAAATGATACAACTCCACCATTTGATACATCTTTTTTTATAAATACAAAAAACGAATAAAATTCTAACAAGTCTTGAATGCAAATTCATGAGCAAAAGAAGGAGTGGCTCCGTGAGAAAATATTCTACTTTTCGTCAACGTTTCGCATGGCCGGTTACTAGGCTACCTGACAACAGGTTTTTGTGTTTTCTATTTAATCATTACTTCATTAATCTTGACAAAATGAATTTCAAGGAACCGAAATAGAGAAGCTCTTTGAGAACTTCAAATAATTCTCACCGACTAAGAAAAAAAAAAAAGCAACGTATGCACTGGCATTGCGTGTAATAAGCTTCTCACACAGTATCATGACATGTTTAATCAATTCTGACACCGAATATGAACTGAATTGAGGTAAAACGTAAGGGAGGGGTACAATTCATCTTTTCAGTATTATTTCCTAACAATCAAGAACACTTGTTAATCTAATACTTCCTTTAAAATTAGCTTCATGCTTAAAGCTGACCCTTCCTGTAGGTAGATCAAGGTAATTCCTATCATCTTTCTTTCTTTTATTATTCGGAGGATCTGAAATCGAATATTAAACTAAAAGAAGTAGAAAAAAAACAACTAATGAATGAATAAACTGAGAAACATCGAGTAGAAAAACTAGTTTTCCAAATAGACGTTGCGGTTGATGAAACTGATCGTTATTTCAAAGAGAATTTCAAGTCTTTTTATAAAAACTAAATATTAAACTTGATAATTTAATCCAGGTATACTACTAAAATGTAAAGCTTGACTGTTTTTATGATAAAGGTAAGTTTGAAAAACTACTGATTCTAGTGAGTAGTGATATCGACACCTCTTTTCCAAGTCGTGTTATACTGTTGGTAACAATCCTGACTAGTCAATTGTTTTTGGTCCCTTTTTCAATTACTTTATTACATCGCTGGCAACATTATGAAAGAATTGAGATATAAAAGTTACAATAATTCGTAATAAAAATCGTTACAACCACATAAAGTTATATCTTCTTGAACCCGTGTTCAAAAATGAAAAGATCGGCTGTAACATCACTTCAGTAAGAATATAAAATTGGTGTGTACACATAACATGTATGAGATTGACATAAATACTATTCTCATGGGATGGTAGTGTATTTATTTTCCATCAGAGGCAGAGATCGATGAATGATGAACTCTGATAAAGGCCATCATTTTGAATGTTGACATTACTAGGCAGGCCCTCCCCACACCCACTTGGGAGATAGGCGTAACACATTTTCTACCTGCATCTGGCTCTATGTTGTATTATTAGTTAAATCAATAAAATTACTTTTGTGGACCCGTTAAGAGTCGATTTGAATGGAAAATAAAATTACAGTGCAGTGTATAAAGTTTAAAAATCAACTTTGCACCCAATTACAAAATTTAAAAAAAGTTGCGATAAATTATTTTGTAAGATTGAAAACTTATTCGTAGTCATTTTTAACACAATTTTTTTTTCTTCAAACAATAAATTCTTTTGGTAAACGAAGAAATTAATATTCATCGAATTCATAAACCTGAAAATCTTGTAGACTACAGACATTTTGTCATTTCACTAATAATTGTCATGTGCCTGATTAATGGAGATTAATTTTCAAGGAAAAAAAATTAAACAGATGACATTTACAATCAAATGTACATATTTCCGATCGAAAACAGGTATAAAAAATTGACAGAAATAATGAAGTGAATAAGAGTAAATGAAAACAAACCAAGACAGTAGAGTGAATTTCAACGTTATTCAATAAATGAGACTTCAAACATTGGAACAGAAATAATAGTCAAAGTTTTTAAAAGTTTTATCGTATAACGCTTAGAAACATATTACTTTTTCGGATTCAAAGTTTTTCCTGTAAAAAACTAATGAGGTAAAAAATCAACTTCCCATATCGCAAGCAAAATAAATCTACGCAATATTATTATCAGGAAAAAAAATAACAACGAAATGCCATTTCGTTGTTATACACTTTTTTTGGAAACAATAATAAAGATAGATAACTGATTTCATTTTAAGATGAAACTAAACAAATGTGATCTGAAAGACTGCCAGGCAAAAAAGTGGGAGAAAAAGATGTTTATATCTGTTTGTTGTTTTACCTTGCACGTCTTCGTGTTTTTGCCATCCTCGCAGTAAGTAACCGGGGCCAAACCGGGCAAGTAGAAAGCCAGCGTGGTCGATGGAATCAGTACAAGGCACAAAGCTAGCAGAGGCCAGCTGGGCCGTAACAATACTTCGACCATTTCCAACGGTCGATGTATCTTTTAGACAATTATTGGACGATAGATTATGGTAAGAAGCGATGACAGCAAGAGCCACCGCTGAGAAAGTAGAAAATAAAAAATGAGGGCTGGTCCAACAACACGACCAAAATGGCGGCCACACGTCAGCGTACTGGAGACTTGCGTGAATGAAGAGTTACAGACGACCAAGGGACTTAACTCCCGAGTCCTACGAGTAAAGTAAGGAGTTCAAGGGTTAAAGTTGATTTTTTAATTATTAGAACAAATTCTAAGTATGTTATTAACTTTCAACCTTCCTAAATATCAATCAATTGAAAAAAACTTACTGGTAGGTTAAAAAAAGTCTTAGTAATCAAGGACATTGTCGAAATGAACATATGAACTTATAGTGAAATTTTGTAAAATATTGGTAAAAAAAATACTGAGAGTTTGGATTATATGACTCTTGTAAAGTTTGCAATGAAACTAGTCATCACAAGCTGATTTCTTCTTTCATACTTTAGCCATATGCATATTAATGATAATATGCATAATGATAATAATAATAATAACTGATGATGATGATAACACCAACTCCTGTTATTTGGTTACAGCCAATGTTTCTATGTCGCCACCTTCTACTACCACTTTTTATTCAGCAGAGTGCTAAGTTCTGTATGAGCCTAATCTTGTTTTCACGAGAAGCGCATTTTATGAGAGCGTTGTGCAACATTTGAGAAGCCATATTGAAAACAGAGAGTCACAGAACCAAGTCATCTGTGAGTGACAGAAAAAAAATTGTCTGTCTAGTGACACAAAGTGACTGAGTTACGATTCAGGAACCAGCAGTAAATCTATTAATTTGTGCGATCAGCAACAGCAAGGACAAAATAATAAGACTTGGATAGTCATGATTACGCAAACAAAAATACAGCCAATAACGTCAACTGGCAACGAGCAAAAATGGCATCCGTTTTGAAGTTGTACCATCATCTTTATCACATGCTTCATTAATGATATCAACAGTTTGAGAGGTATAGTGGCCAAGTTTACATTCACGCAAGAAAATGGTGAATAACTCTTCAATTTTCATGCCAAGTCTGGGGTCTCTAAGCATAGAAAAATACATCATGACTTCAATGCAATCTGTGGAGAAGACAAAGTGGTACTTCGCAATCATCCGGTCCAAGAGCTGCCTGCAGATCTTTCCACAGGTTGGTATTCATGTAAAATAAGACATTGCCATCCAGTGTGATGGGTGCATATTTTGGGTTGGTCATCTCTTCATCCCCATCCTGGAGCTAATACTGAAGGATGGTGGTCTTGTTAGTCTTGACAAAGAGTCCATCAAGAGAGCCAAGTGTCGGAGGAACAGGCAAGAGGAGGTAACACATGAGTTTTTTCAGGTCGATGGGCATATCCAGCATCTTGGACTTGGCAAGCAGCTGGGGGGAGTGGGGTTACTCAGCTCTCAGTACATAAAGGGCTACCATGGAATATGAGGAAATGAGTGAAGTTTTAATACAATGTCAACAATGTACGAAGCATGTTATAGCAATTAGTGAATCAGCTGAGTCAATATTGAACTTGCTCAGTACAGATGTAAGCCAGACCTTGCTGCAGTGATCCATCATCTTTATGTTAATCTTCTTGAGAAACTCAAAAAACCCCTCTACTTGGCAAGGGAAAGGTGAATCCCTCAAATCAGCCGTAGAAAAACCCTAAATTCCACAAGGCTTTGTCAGCTTTGCACATTGTTGCTGGTGACTGATGGGATCCAACAGAAGATGAAGTTCTTCACGTATCTTATACATGGCCACATGTGAACGAAGTCGGTTGATGCTGTGTCCGCCAAGATGCTGCAAAAATGGTTGGTACTGACAAAATACTAGACTCTCACTCTGAAGTAGACCCATCTCCTCCCAATGTCTCTCTCTCATCTCCCATGTACAGTAATCCAACTTCAGAGTTGCCTGCTACAAAAGAGGAGATGAACCAATATTTGAGAAGCCCAAATCCTATGATCAGAGAATTGGATGGGAGAAGACAGTGGATGAAAAGTTATTAGAGCCTACCTAGATGCTTGGACCTATCCTTCCTCCTACTGGCCCAGAAAAGAGAGTCAAAAGGGAAGAAGCTCTTGGGAAGGAGGCAGATTACACAAAATAGAACTCAGAGGCTGTGTATAAGGAGGATGCTAGGTAAATGATGAGGAGGAAGAGTTGGAGATCAGAGAGATAGACTTTGACAATCTCTTTAATCATGATAATGATGATCAGTAGCTTGGTGCAGCAAATGACTTGAATAACTGTCCAAATGAAGGTTTTGGCAAAAATAATGTACCAACAGAGAAGATTACAGGACATCAAGAATCAAGAGTAAACAGATTACAGGACAAACAGTTGATATCTAATTTATACATGAATATATATAATTGGATTTCTTACCATTGTTTTTGCTATTTTGCTGTTTTTGTCCTTTGATAGAGTCAAGATATGTTTGAATCTGAACAATGAATTTTTCTAAATGATTCAGAATTATATGGAAAAATGTCTTCATTTGTCTCTGTATGTTGTTTACTCCATTAGTTATATGATTTTCTATCTTTACAATGGGCAGATTTGAGTTGGCACTCAGGGTGACATAGGATTAAAAAATGAAGCCAGTTGGATATTATTTCAGTCTATTAACATGCAGAATCATGAAACAGACACTTAAAGGATTAAGACAAAATAGGGGATGAAAAGAAATCCAGGGGTTCTCATGAACCTACTTTTCCGACTAGATTATATAACAATGACAAAATATTGAATGGCAAAATGTCAAGGATGATAAAAAATGCAGGTGGGTTTCATCAAATGATGATGATTTTGAGAATTGAATTGAAGTCACATTCAAGCCGTAAAAGATTAAAATGAAAATCTAGTAAATATCTAATGATCTGATTAATTTGCTTTGAGTTATTCTTCTTTCTCTCATTCCTTTCTCTCTTACCGTTTTTGCTACCTTTTTTACTCTCCTCCTCTGGCCCCTTTTTTTCTGGCCTTTCCTTCGGGATCAAAGTGTAGTATCTGTTCCATGGCATAGCCCGAGGAGTTGGTAATGACACTTGCCCGTCGAATGGGCTGGAGATTGTGTGCTGGTTGGCATCAAAGACCGAGTGTGCCGGTGCAAGCGTTAGCCAATGAGGTTTTACTGAGGCTGCGCTTTGCTATACACATTGGAGGCCTTCGGGCTCGTCCTTCGACTCTCCTATGATTACTTGGCCCAGCTGCAGGGTGTCAGTTTCCCTGGAGCAGCACTGCTCCATTGCACTTAAAGGAGCAGGTCCCCTGGTGGATGCTTTGGTGAAAGAGGTTGTTTTAGCTTCTACAGTCACTTAGCAATCAAAGTCACGTCGGCTGGAGCCATTTTTAGAAGGGGTTACTTATTCTTCCCACGTTAAGTCCGACCTTATGTCAAATTCCGCTGTGGTGGGACAGTAGATAAATAGATTCATTGCCCAGATTCCCTTTGCTGCCACCATATGTGCTACGGTCCTGTATCTGTAGAACAATAGTTAATTGTGCATAATATACAAGTAACAAGAAACATTGAGTATTGGTTGATGAGAAAGTTCCCAGTACCATCTTCCGTACAATGCAGAGAAAATCTCACCAGAGTCTTTGAAATTTATTCGACTCTTTATTTTGAATTGCGTCAGTGGTTCACAATATACCAAAAATCAATTTTTTTTTCCTTCTGCTGTATAGGTTTCTATTTCCTGAATTCTGTTTTTCAATTCTGTTTCTATTTTTATCCAAGTTTGATTTACACCTACTGACAATAATGTTTTTTTTCTTCAGCTATATAGCTTTCTTTGCCTAATTTTCTTTTCTGGCTATACAGCTTTCTTTACCAAAATTCTGTTTTTCAGTTTTCATCCTGTTTATATACCAGTTTGATCTATGCTGAAAAATCATGCTATCAATCATGGTTCTGCAGGCACTAACTCTAGTTTATCCAGTAACTTTTTTAATCTGGCAACCCTTTAATCCTATTTGTGGTTTCAATATTTTTTTTGTTTTTCTATCCACAGAACTCACTTTGGTTTTGTGCCAGAGCAATACCGTAGCCAATGATGGCTTACTGGAGCTCAGCATTGCAAAGTGCAAGAGGCCTAAGATTTATCCTGTGGCCTCAAAAATTTACTCAGCCCAGTCTCAAGAGAGCAGTACACCCCAGGGCAGTAATGTCCCATTGTACTAAAAGGGATGAGTTTGCCTTGTCCTGACGCCCTCGCGACACTAGTTGCGGGGGACTGGAGCAATTTTTGCTGATCTTCCATAAGTGGAAATCAACATTAAAAATGACTTTGTGTCACATTTTGCTCTTGTGACGAAGCAAGTAAGTATGAAGAAGTAAGTGTAGTATCTGTTCTTCTCATGTTAAAAAAACACTGCATTAACTACCCATTAAAATGGATACAGCAATCAAAATGACCACAATCCAAAGATTCCACAAAACTTGGCCAAATTTTTTCAAAAATGAACTATGACAATGAATTTAGTTTGCCTTTACTGATGGCACTAGATCATTTTCTGACATTCAATCATCTAAGCCATAAGGTTGCTGTACGATAACGTTTCATCAAAAATGCAAAATACAGCAATATGCATACATATCCACACCATAATCATACACAGATACACATACCACATGCACATATGCATACACATTCAAACATACTACCCACATACACATACACACACACCATATTCTCATATCTACATGTGCACACACATGCCACTATTTCATGCACACATGCAAAAATATGCACATAAATACAACACATGCAAATGTATGCGTATGTGTATGCATATGTTTATGATGTGCATATTTGCGTATGGCGTGCATGTGTGTGTATTTTGCATTTTCGACATTTGATGAAAAGTGCCCCAGTTGGTTACTGATGTGCTTTCATTCTCTCTATCTCAAATCCTTTCCCTTTGTCTTTCGCTTTTGTTCTTTGTCTGTGTGCAGTGTTCTGTCAATGATACTGCACAATACATGATAGTCTACAATACACAACGTTGGAACACTTTGTAACATAAGTATCAACAACATATTTAATTACGTTTGGCCTTTTTGGGCTTTTTTTCCATGAATTGTCTGGCTTCACTGTCATGTTTGGCAACCTTGACATGGCCTAAAAAAGAAGAGTAAGAGAAACAGCAGAAACTGGATGGGGAAAGTCATGCATTCAAAAAGTTAAAAAATATCATTGTAACATTAAAAAATTCAAAACATCAATGGCAATATCAAATGAATGATTTAAAAAAAAAAAATGGTAGCCATGCAAAATGGTGTAGGGTTGGGGACCTCTGCTCTATGATGATGTAAAAAAAAAAACAGAACCATAAGTTCAACGATGCATCCAACATCCTTACGTCCATATCTATCCATGTGGTTTGCCTCATTTACTAGCAACCTACAATTAGTGGTAGTAGAAAGAGGAAGATGAGGATGGTTTACCCATGAGTCCGGACCAAGTTTCATATCAATCCAACATGATACAGATGAAAAAATTGATACTTAACATATTAGGGACTGACAGACCAAACGAAAAATGAAGATGTGTTGGTGTATCTACAAGAATGAAATTTCATGTGTAACAACCTAATAAATCAATTAAGAATGCAAAGCAGTTACATTGATTGTACCTAGCGTTCACATATACTTTTGGGAACCTCAAGAAAACTTGTCAGAAGTTTTAAATAGAGACTATTTCTGAAGGACAAGATGAGCACTTATTTACGTATATAAGGGATTCTCTTTTTTATAAACACACGTCTTCAATTACACAGATTTATTTACTTTTATCTTTCCTGTATACAACTTGCATACACATACAAACTACACAAATATCTACTTGTTCTTAGTTATCTAAATAAATCCTTCTTTTTTTGTTGAATGCAAAATCATTTTCATGTGTTGTTTTTAATTGATTTGCACGTTGTTTGATATTTGACCCAAGTACCTTCTCTGTCTTACTTGTAGTTTAGTTTCTGCTACTATTAGATTCATGTTTTTTGCACATCTCACAGAGTTGCATTTAATATAAATTGTAGTGATACTACAGGAAATAGTGCCCACACTAAATCAGGTTCTCTATCCAAGTGGTGTCACTACACATCTGTTGGATCTATCTTCAGTCGGTACTTTTTGTGATTTATTAAAATGAGAGAGTAACAAATGCACCTTTAACTATATATGAAAAAAAAAAGAATTAATGCACTTTAGACTGTAAAATACTAGTATTGAACACAGCAATGTTTATTGAAAGAAAATTACAAAGGTATAGTGACCTGAATGGAAGAATTTGAAACATACTTGCCAAACAAGAACAAGTCAGTAGACAAAATGCAGGAGCTGACCTATATTTCACATATCTTGAATTTCAAGTCAACATTTTCAACAGCAGTTATGAACCATTAAGGGGACAAAATACATTGTTTCAATGATTTATAGATTCATTTCCACTTCATGAGCTGCTGCAGATGCGCTAGAATAACTCACTTAAAAGCCAGGAAGTTTTAAGTTTGCTTGCCTGCCACTAACATTATTCTGCATTGATAACCTTTGGAAAGGTGTTACTCTGAAATTCCCTATCACTTCTACTACAGCTGATCACTTAATCATAATCTTGTAATAGTAGCACTAATTTGATATCTTACATATGATGATTCCTTTATTATAATATGCACTAGTTAACCACTGCCATCACTATGCATGCGAGTTTGCATGAAATCTATTTTCCTGACTTCATTTGTAATTCATGCTATGCTCTTTTATTCTATTCTTTCTGCACATAAGCACCCTATTCATTGAATTGTATGCAGAATGAATCTTGGAGGGCTTTCAAGTAGCATTTTGCTCAACTTATCATGCAAGTTTGACTTTTATCTAAGCCCTTTACTGTATGTCTGTCTGTTATTTTAGTTGACTTTTGTCATTTGAAAAAACAACAACCTGTTTCGTAAAGCATTCAAATCCAACTGTGCTTGCTATTGGCTACTGATAAGAATAAGCACAAATGTAGTTCAATTATAATGTTTTTTTTTTACCTATTATTACCATCACCATAACCTAACAATACAATTTGTTCAAGAGAATTAAATCAATGAATTATATTGTAACACCTGGCACATGATAATGAAAACTATAGAACTCCCTCCCTATAGTACAAAGCTTGGTAATATTATTGTTCTGTTTGAATCTTCCTCTTGTATTCAAAATGGAGAGATGGACACGACAGTCGGGTTATTCCGTCCGTCCATTTTCAGTTTCCTTTATTTTACTTGAACAATTTATCATAATCCCTGTTCATTAAATGAAAATGCTTGACAAGGGGTCAGACTTTCACAATTAGAATTCAGAGTTATCTATCTTCTGTACTTGTTGCTAACCATGGCCGGAGGGTCCAATCTTCCCTGCTATTTATCCATAGCTGGTGGGGAGGAAGAGATGGATCCATGCCTTTCCCAAGGTCATTAATGAAAGAGAACAAAAACTGTGTTACTTGGAGTTTGAAATCATCAGGCCATGTGTACCCTTTGTAATATTATGTTCAGAGGAAATTTGATTTAATATCGTAGTTTCATATGAGAATAATGAATTTTTCCATGTTATGATAGTATGTGGCCATATTAGTGCATCATTTAGTTTATGAGTTTTAGAATAAAGAATAAAAGTAACACTGATCATATACTTCTTAGACAATTGGTATTTGATTAGCAAACAAGAACTAATCCGCAAGAACTAGTACCTTGGTGTGGTGGAGTGACTTACATATTCCAATGACCTGAAGATCTATGCTGGTGGAAATTCAATTCCTAAACAAGTCAGACAGGTCAAAGAATAGGAGTTCGACCAAATCTTATTCAATCCCACCCCCCAAACAATATGCCCTAATCCTTGGCCCCCTTATTTTATTATCCATTTAGTTTGTCCAAGTTCCATCCTTAGTACCATTTTTCTAATTACCTTTTCCTTATCCTTGTCCCCCCCGCTTCTCCTCTTTCCTTTCCTACAAGTTGGTACTTTGTAATCCCAATTTTTATGAAAAAGCAAAAAACTCTATTCCCAATTTTATTTCCAGTGAAAAAGAAAAACTATAAAACAAACCTCTAAACATACAAATTCCCGAGTTCACAACTGATTTCAGCATTAAATTAACCATCAAGGATTGATATGCCGTAAAACCAACCAATCAATCAATCAATAAACAAGAGAGTCTGTTTAATATACTTTTGAGGATTGTAAAAGTAAACATTGCAGTATCAATAAAATCAATTACACGTTTTTTTCTTTTAATCAAATATTGGTTACTTTCAAGTTTATTTTTTTCAAGTTACTTTCATCCTTGGCTGTATTTTAATCTTTATATGTAAAAATTTGGTTATCTATGACAATGTTTGGGTGTACAAATGATTCAAACAGATGGCTTTGACAGGCCTGCCTGATGGTCATGAGTGAGTGGGCAAAAATGTTCTTTAATGAGAGGGAGGGCAAAAATGAAAGCAGAGGACCGGCTGATGGTCTTGATATTGGCTGGATATGCCTTTTTTCAGCTAGATCTGATCCATTTTTTCCTAATTTATCCAATAAAAATCTACGATGGCCATTCATAAGAATGGGTTTTGCTCAATATTCAGTTTAATTTACATCACTTTTATATTTGACGTATCCATTTTTAATATTTATGTTAACATTCATTGTCAATAATGTTTTTCTTTTTAAAAATCTATCTAAATGAAGTTTTTGTCTTTTAGGAAGGTTTTTTCTATTGGTGATACTAAAACTAGTCAGGGGAGATTTAACTTCATAAATTAATTCTACAAAAACTTAAGGCAGTTGAAGGCAGATGAAGGCAGTTCTTTGCTGGTGAAGGTCCTAAGGAGTTCTTTCCTAGAAATCAGCCTAAACAGTACTTGATTCCTTCTCTATGATGACCCGACTTGGAAATTTCTGGCTTGAAGTTGACCAATTCACTTCTAGAGTCCCATGGTAGCGTCCATGTCTAGGATCAGACTAATCCTTCTTGCCACTGCCCATTGATAGAATCACCTGACCAATCATAGTATTCAAGAAAACGGGAAGGGTTGACTTTGAGCATTAAACCTGTCAACAATAAACCTTTTTTTTTACTTGTTATACTGTCATGATTACATCATTTTGGAATTCCCATTGTTCCTGTTTTTGTAACAAAATGACTGAACCGTGCAGGGATTGTAGTGTCATGATTATACATGTAACTATAATGCTAAACTATACTGGTATTTGTAAAAAGAATAGTGTTGAGAGGAAAAGACATTGTTTTATAAATTGCATATTATTGGAATCTCAAACTCAAACATCCAGCTCAAAACATTTTAATAATAGTGATACAAAATGCTCCACTGACTAAAGGCACAGCAAATTCTCATTTTATTCCTATATAGTTTAGTTACGATTTGGGATAAACAAAGCAGATCAAGGCAATTTAGGGAAGAATTTGTCATGCACTTGAAATAAGATAATTCAAGGATGCTGATTCCAAATCTGCTGTATGACATTCATTCCTGTTATTACTGGAGAGCTCATTCAAAATCAGAGCCAAAATTGCATTTTTATGCTAAATTGTATGCCAGTGATTGTGAATATGACAACATATTTTAGGAATCACACAACATATCCCAATGAAATTCTCTGCACAGGTTTTTAGAAAGTCAGTTTTTGAAATTTTCAAAAACTAACATCATTAATAATAGTTTTGGGTCTGTGTTTGTACTCACACTAATATAGTCTTACAGAATTTTGAGGGAAGTATGGTCAACCAAGAAAAAAAAATTGACATAATATATAATGGAAAGAGAATTTCATCAACTTTTCAACAGTGTATATTGTCATTTTGTATCAGTAATGTATAAAAAATTACAACAAAAAATGTTAGGCTAGGTATTTCAGAATTTCACAAGGAAATTTCAAGTATATGTGTTTTTCATATGAACTAATGCAAATATTTTTCCAAGTCAATCATCATCCCTTTATTTAATTTTATGAAACCTAAATAAAATCTCAAATATTTAGCAAAAGATATTCATACTGTAGCTATATATTGGAGAATTTTTATAATGAAAAGTCCATCCTCTATAGTTTGTAGATTTATTCCCTGATAGAGAATTGGACAAAATGAAATTACAAACATGAAAGAAGGTATTTTATCAATTTTGGGATCAATTTTCTGATATAGTCAGGTACCAAATTAACAATTGACCCCTCTGAAAAGAGAGCAAGGCATTTTAAAGTGCATTTTTTTACTCTTGTATAATATGATTCAATGGTGCTGATCCCAGGACAATCCATTTTAGCATCACTGAAAGATAAGCCACTGACCTTTGACAAGAAGATAACATATGTCAATAAAAACGCTTGAAACTCGTAACATTTTGATTTCATTGTAATAATCTTAGTATCATTACTAAGGAGAAAAATTGTAGAAAAATCCTATATGATAATTATTTGTATAAATAATATAAAACAGAGCATATCCATGTAATGTGATGATTTTCATTACTAAGTTTTAGGTGAAAACACACCGAACAAAAAACAAAATTCTACAAAAATTCAAGTAATGATCTGATTCTAATAAATTTTCTGTTATTTATTCTTTGATAAATGAATCTTTTATGGGAATGGTATTTTGTATGAAGAACTAATGCAAATATCTTTCAAAGTCAATCATTCCCCTTTTATTTAATTTTATAAAACTCTGATAAAACCTCAAACATTTAACAAAAGGTATTTACATTGTAGCTATATATTTAAGAATTTTTATTCTGAAAATCCTGTTAACTGCTTGCTTCTAAATTAGTTGAGAAATTAACACACAGTTTTAAAAGTTATTCTATTCAGAATAAAAACACAAAACCAACCAGGAAGATGCCAGAAGAATAGTAGATAGTCTTTTTTTGAATTGCTATTATCAAATTTCATATAATATAAAAGATACAATGTATTAACAAGACTTTGGGAATTTAAATTATTGCAATAAGTTCTAAAATTTCCATTTAAAAAAAGTGTAATCATTACTACAATTTGTAATATTTTTGGTACTTTCATAGTTTAGATGACCAATGTATGAATTATACTATTACCATTTTATGCAAACATATTTTGGGGTTATGTATGCAAAATATGAAAGGTGTACCAAGTCTACACTCTTAGATAGGAACAAAAACATAAGGTGAATTGTTTTGTGCATTACAAAGTAACAGCTTTTATATAGAGATTAGTATTCAAGTCATAGGTGGAAAGGGTAAAGACCTTACTCACTGTGATGATAATGTTAGACCTGACATTTAGTGTTTGTTTTTTTCACACCGTAGAAATCTAATGGTCATTGCTGGGGAACAAGTGACAGCAAGTCTCCCCAAATCTTTGGTCCTCTCCTCAATATTCTCCTCAGATTTGATGATGGCGATATCAGCATTAACTCAGTTCACCAGTCCTCTAACTACCAATCCATTTGCAATTTTGGTACTATTCTGAGTGCTCCAGTGATTATAGGCACAACCATAACTGCCCTTTAATGACTTCTACTACTGGGCTTTTGAGAGGTCTGCCCACAGACCCTTGGTAATAACTTTATGGACCCTCATGGGTCTACAGCCTTGAGCTAAGAAACAACTATACTCAGGTATACTAGCCTCAAGTTTGTTTATATATATACATATATACATATATATATATATATATATATATATATATATATATATATATATATATATATATATATGTATGTATGTATGTATGTATGTGTGTGTGTGTGTGTGAGTGTATGTTTATATGTATATATATATATATATATATATATATATATATATATATATATACACACACACACACAGTATATGTCGTACAAATCAGGCTAGCAGTATAACATAATATAATTATATATCAATAATATAAAGCTACTTCTGAAATGTATTGGATTTATATATCCGGGAAATGTTTAATTTCATGAGTGAATAGTTATATAGTATTTTAGTAGTGATAATTTCCCCCAAAATCATCAATTTCAATATTATGAGTTTCAAGATAGTTTTTGTCAAAGAATGGTTTGTGAACTTATGATTTTTTTTTTAAACGGATAATTTATTTTTTAGTTTATTATTTTTATTATTTGCAAGAATATTCCTGAGATTTTAAAGAGTAGTAGTCTATTTTATAAGCAATAATTGTATCATACAAAGATTCCTTATTACAGTATGAGTGAATAATCCATGTAATTCCATTCTGTTTTTATAAATGACTTTGAACAATGCCAGCCATTTTCAAAGTTTTCTCAACAGATTGTATAAAAATGATAAAACATGCATAAATTTTGGACAGAGTGATTCACAGAATAAATATCATGAGAAACATACAGAAGATGTTGAATTAAGTAAAATCTTTGTACCATATAATGCATGGTTTGCATTATATTGTGGGTAGATGGTATACTCCAAATTATTAATCTAGCTCCAAAATAGCAACAAAATATCTAATTGATCATGGCTCAGTAATAATGCGTTGTTGGCTTCCTTTAACCCCAACACCCACATTATATCTATCCTGGTCACAAAAGCAGAGTTTGAAGGGAATAATAGATATTTTCTATACTTTTTACACATAAGTAATTAGAAAATAACCGTCACTACCCAGGAACAAAAATTGGGTTGTATGGTGTAATTTCCAGTCTTTACAGGAATTTTTTTTTATAGTAGGTGTAAGAAACAGCTTTCCTTTTGTAAATAACTGTTCAAGGCTGGTATTCATTTGGAATAACATAATTCAACAATGGACAACAATAACAATGACAAAATCAACAAAATCAATGACATTATAGAATTAAAAATGGTTTCTCTTAGTCTAATCAATTATATTCTAGTATACTGTATCACAACTGCTGTTACCATTAAAGTAAAACTAATTGTCTAGGTCAGCCTTTCTCAGTCTTTTTAGACTGGAAGAACTCTCGAAATAACTTTCATATCTCAAGAAACTCCTGCATTAAATAATATATGCACAGCAAACGACACATCAGTATGTTAAAAAACTATATGCATTATAATTTAAAAGTAATCAGTATTCTACACTACTGTAATGCCCCCTATACTTTTAGTTAGGAATTTAGTACGAAACCCTGATCCTCGTGGGTAAATGCAAAATATATAGTATTACCAAAAGGTTAAAGCAAAATATAAAAAATCATTGAGTAAATAAAGCCAGATTCAAGATGATCGAGAGGGAATTTCATTCAAATGAATCTGAACGTTGAGCACCTATCTGCTTTTTTGTCTTTGAATCTGCCTAAAGGAACAGAAAAATAAATTCTTCAGAACTTATTTTGCTTAAAATCAATGAAAATTGACAATAAAATAACAAAAAATTAGTAAATCTGACAATATGAATAAACAAAAAATTTACTGACAATATAAATTGAAAAAATTGATGTATATTGAAAATTAATTAGATATTTTATTTACTGAAAATGGCTTGGTTATAATGTGGTGTTGGCTCCCTTGAATCCCAACATCCATGTTATAGCTGTCCTGGTTACAAAAGCAGAATTTGAAGAGAATGATAACCATTTTTTATACTTTTTACACATAAGTAATTAGAAAATAACACTCATTACCCAGTTGTTTTTTTTAACCAATTATTTAAGTATATGATGCTATTGTATCTTGTATCCTATCAAAGAATATAAGCTACTTTCATTCTTGGATTACAAACAAAAGATAACAATTCAAATTTATTAGATTGTTACACATGAAATGTTTTCTTGGAATGCTAAAAGGTAAAATGTACTGATTTAATTGCTCTTTTTGCAGATTCAATTTAAATAGGGAGGTAACTCATTATTATTAGAGGTTTTGGAGACACTAACAACAATGATATCTACCGAAGAAGTTGGGCTAATTTTCAAGTATGATTTAAAATTAGGACATCATAGCCCAAACTGCTGATAATACCAACAAAGCATTTGGGATGAACGCTACTACAGTAAGGACTATTCAGGGCTGGTTCAATAGGTCTAGGTATGGAAATATATATACCAATAATAAACGTTGGGGGATGACTAAACCTGTTCCTAATGATGAAGAATCATCGACAGCAGTGGCCAACAACCCACAAACAAGGGTTTGAGCACTTTCAACAGTGACTACATCGTATCATCTCAAGGCAATAGAAAATGATAAAAAGTTGGAGGAATGTGTCCCACATGAACTAAATGAAATGTTCCATGCCTCACTTCGTACCTCTCGGAAGTGTCTAGGCTAAGAGAATTGGGAAATGAAGTCTTGCAGCATGCTCCATATACACCTAATATTTTTCATATAGATTATCATTGTTTCTAGCATTTTGAATTTCATAGAAGGTTAAATATCAAAGAATCCATGATTCATGATTTTACTGAATTTGTGAGCACTGAACATAAAGAATTTTTAAAAAGACTGAATATCATTATTAGAGGGTTGTTGGAAAAAGGTCATTGCTTCAAACGGAACATATTTTGATTAAATATTTACGGTTGTGTTGTTTGTATCATCTTTCATCTTTGTATTAAAAATTCATGTGTAACAACCCAATACTTGTAATGCTGCCAGCTTCTCTATTTCTATTCACTACATGATACCATAGTACCAGCCATTGTTGGTTGACACAAGTGCACAAAAACACTGAGTTATGTCCTTGACAGTGAAAAAATGACACTTTACCCAAGAGAGCCAGATCATATTCCTTCAAATATAGTTATTTTCAGGACTTGGGCACAGTAAATTTTATAAGTATTATATTGGCTGTTAGAAGTGTCTTAGTTTCAAATTGAAGGTTTCATTCTGTTGTCTAAAAAGTTTGTTCCGTTTTTGCCACAAGATGGCATTAGGACTGTTTAGTTTGAACTAACTTTGTTTAAAAAAGATTACTTTCACAGTGACAGCAGCCATATCAGGGTGCATCTTTTCATAAATTACTTAAAATTAGCATATTTTTGTTTATCGATTTTAATATTAGAGAGTACTGAGAATGATTGAACATGTTAAAAGTGGTCTGTGAGGTTTCATGCTGGAGATTTCTTATGGAATAATGCTCTGCAGAAGGGCAAAACAGCTGAAGTTAATAGCAATCAAATGAAGACATTAGCTGAGAATAATCAAGATTATATGATGTGAGAGACAGCTAACATACTCAAACTATCCAAATCATAGAAACTATTAAAAATCTCAAATGGCAATGGGCAGGCCATGTTGTAAGAATGAAAGACAACCGAAGGACCTCATGTCTCACAACATGGATCCCCAGAGATCACATAAGAAATCGAGGCCGACAGAATACAAGGTGGAGAGATGAACTTGACAGATCTAGGAGATACTGGCTCCGCAATGCCCATGATAGGGAATTGTGGCAAATCCAGGGGAAGGTCTATGTCCAACGACGGACGTTAAAAGACTGATGATGATGATGTATTACTGCCTCATAAATTAATCTAAGTAAAACCTGCTGGACTGTAACAAAGATATTCCATTTTGGAAACAAACTGTGACGAGCAATGAAAAGTGAATTCTCTACAACAACCTGGAATGTAAGAGATTGTAGGGCAAGCAAAATGAACCAGTCTTCATCCAAAGAAGGCGATGTTGTGGATTTGTAAAGACTGGAAGAGAATCTTCTACTATATACTCCTTCTGGATTAGCAAACGATTGATTTGTCCAAGTACTGTTTTCAATTGGGACCAAAGAAAGGCAGAAATTGATGAAACATGTCCGTTATTAATTAAAAGAAAGGGTGTGATATTTTATCAGGATGATGCTGGACAGCATGTTTCTTAGGTGACCAGGCAAAAATTGTCATTGCCTGGTCAGTTTATTCATCATATTCAGCATACATTGCACCTTCAAATTACCATTTACTCTGGTCTTTACTGAATTTTTTTGATGAAAAAATTTAACTCCC
Organism: Thysanoteuthis rhombus; assembly: GCA_963457665.1. Classification (NCBI taxonomy): domain Eukaryota; kingdom Metazoa; phylum Mollusca; class Cephalopoda; order Oegopsida; family Thysanoteuthidae; genus Thysanoteuthis; species Thysanoteuthis major. The sequence continues at coordinate 29,536,092 of OY735208.1, forward strand.
CTGGAAAACTGCCCCTAGAGCAGTTCTTTGCTGAGAAAAATAAAATTTTGTGGGAGGATGAATAAATTTGCTTGAAATATAGCACAGGATAGTGGAACAAAATGGTAAGAATATTCTTCAATAGAAATAATGCCAAAAATCAAAAATTTATCTGTTATTTTTATTTAATGAATGGAACAAACTTTTTGGTCATGCAGTATTTGAGTTTGTGGTAAAGAACATTCCCAATTCTGCATCTCAAAAGGTACTACCAATATTTTATTAACCAGTTATCTAGTTTTATTGATTGAGTTGAACCTGGGAGAATTACATGTATGAATAAGAATATGTATTCTTCAGCCTTTATCAGATGTACAAAGTCAGTCCAGAAAGTATCAAGCCATTAGGTGATAATGGAAAAAAAAATAGCCTACCCAGGGCAATGATATATTAGTCCCCTTCAAAGTCCTCACACACCTATTGAAGTGTCTTTTCTACTTTTTGAAATACACTGCTTAATTTCATTCTCCATAATCTTGTCCACAGTCTGAAATCCTCCTTTAAAAGGAAATTTTAGATTTGAGAAAAGTCATTTCTCAATACAATATTATTCCAAAACTATGAATCCTATTCCAACTCATTTATCAGTATTTCCTGTAAATGGGATTTGCAAACTGTTGTAAAACAAGTTGACCTGAGTTGGGCTTTAAAAGTGGGAAATGAACTTGTCATCATTTTTGGTGCATGTCATTGATTCACCGTTCTTTGTGCATGACATCTGTGGTTTTTAGTTATTGTCATCTGTCATCCATCATTGTTGTTGCGTACAAAAATAAAGATAAAACTTTATAGTAGGAGTCAGACAAAAAAAAGAAAGAAAACTACACAGCCTAATGGTTAATCTGTGACTAGCTTCAAAAGCAAAGAAAGGGAGAAAAACAGAAAAAGTGTACTCAGCCTAATTTTTAATCTGCCACTGGGCTTGAAAGCAAGGAAGAAAGAAAGAAATAAAGAAAGAAAAAAAAGAAAGGCCAATTCAGCCAAATGGTTAATATGCCACTGACTTCAAGAGAAGAAAGAAACAAAAAGGTGTCACTCTCAGATGGATTCAATCTCTGGATCTACAGATTATAAACTGAATGCCTGTAACCAAGGAGCTGCGGACGTGTTGATGAAAATCAAAACTTATGTGCTTATAAATGATATGGTTTGGCCATGTACAGTCTTAGTGACATATTTAAACACAAAATATTTATATACTCCAATATTTCTTAATTTTACTACTATTTACCAATTGTTGTTGCTTTTTATCACAACCAAACAATTAAAATGAAGGTGAATAATTAAGGTTTTTTTCTTTTGAAGAAGTTTTTGAAGTGTTTTCCATAAACCAAACTGAACCATTGCCTACAACTACTTAATTGTAAACGGGAATTAATTTATCTGTAAACTAATCCTATTCTAAATAGGGAAACCCAAAAGAAGTGTGAATGAGGCAGAGAACTTTTGAAAAATCTTTTAAAATCAAATGAAAGATAACAGCGGTCATTTGAATAAAAACAAAACAAAACAAATTTATAGAGCGACCAACAATCCTCACTCTCGTGTCTATTTTTGACCAATAGCAATAAATTCTGACATGACGTCATCCATCTTTCTGGGGTTTTTTTTACCTACTCTCTTCAAATTCTATCCTGAAATCACGATATCTTGAATTTTAACAGCAAACTAATTATGACAGTGAAGTCCACTCTGTAGGAGTTTGACAAAAATGTTCATTGCTCTATTGAGCTCCTCTCTCTCTCAACAAGAGAAAAGGAAAGCCAATAATAAAAAAAGGGGAAAGGATAATGTTTAATCCTCTATTCTGCTCCTCTCTTTCAACAAGAGAAAAGGAAAGCCAATAAGAAGGAGAAGAAAATGGAAATGTTCATTGCTCTTTTCAGCCCCTCTCTCTACACAAGAGAAGAAGAAGGTCAATGAGAAGAAGCATAGAAATAAAAAGTTTAGTCTCGATGGATCATATAAAAGATCTTTGTACTTGCGAAGGTGTTTGTCACCATGGAAACATGAATTAAATTATTAAATGAAAGCTTTGTGGCGTGGGAACAGATTTATGGACTAATGTAATGGACATTAAAAAATTATATTATCAAATGAGAGAAATTATCTGAACCACTCAATGACAGATTTTGTCTGGGATTTTGCGATGAGTTAATATCATTGAATTATCTTTTTTTTTTACTCTTATCTTCATCTCTATTTTTTCCATGATGTTTCAACAGGTCTATTCTCCAACATTCATCAGGTGAATGCCGGGTCCTGTGAATAGTCCCAATTGTCTAATTTATGACATTAACAATGCTGTTTTGTACATTGTTTAAATGTATTCATTTTCTATTTGACAGATAGCATTTCTCATCGTGTCTTTATGTATTTGATCTTAATAGTAAATCAATGTATCATCCCTGTTTTTTTCAATGCGAATGCATAGTTTCTCTTCACATATGGGTCTATACCGAAGAGGGGAGCTTGGGTAAGTTGGAATGCAGGCTTTTATTTGGAGCCTAATGGGTTTTCACTCATTTTGGTAGTCTGCTCTCTTGCATCAGAAATCTCGTGCATACGTGTTGTAGACTGGCAAGGTGAGAGCTATAAAAATCATTTTGATCATTAAAAGTAAACTCATTGAAGATTTGATCAGATCAGGTTTCCGAGCTACTAAATGGTATCAGCCAGATAAGTATAACTGTGAGCAAACCTGTATATCAAATGTATTGTTGGGGGGTTGATGCTTTTGCTCTGTCCGTTGACAGTGGTAACTGTCATCCCACCTGTCTGTGTTGGTAAGTTGGTCCCTGTTTTTAGAGTTCTGCAGTGCTAAATATGCACCTATGTTTCATCTCATTTGCTGATAATTAAAACAGGTGTTCTAATGAACTGAAATAAGGACTTCTGTTTTCTTTTTTTAAAATCATTTTTCTAGTTAGGATGATATTCTTTCCCTTTTTAGCTTCATTTTATCATCAGTAAATATATTGCTGGTGTGTATTGCCAAAAGGCTCTATTTTGGTAGCGTCTCTTCACAGAATATTTACCTCGAGGAATTGTTTGTCCAGGTAATCTTAGGCAAAGATCAGTTATTACTTTTTATGTTTTTTGTTTCAGTAATAAGGTCATCCTTGGCTTCCGCTTAAAGGGGAAAGAACACCCGACCCAAAGTTAAGCATGGTGGAGGATCTATAGTGTTATAGATTTTCTTTGGTGCCTCTGGCACTAGAGGCCTTTACCACATTGAAGGAAACATGAAATCAAATGATTATTAAAGGATTTCAGAGCAAAATGTGCAACCCAGTGTGAGGAAACTAGCTTTGCTCCAAAGACCATGGTTGTTCCAGTACTATAAAAACCAAAAGGACTCACCCAAAAGCACAGACGGATGGTTGAATAGGAAAAAAGCTAGCCAGCAATGAGTTCTCAATCTCAATCCCATAGAAAATCTTTAGAGAGAGTGGAAATCTGGAGTCATGGTTCCAACATGTACTGGGGCACCCGGCATGTTTTAGTCAAGAATTTGATACAAAACCCTTCTTTTAGCTAGACATCTAAAATGTCAATTCCTACGATAATTCGCTATAAAAGCCTAGAACATGCGTGGTCAAATGCTTATTGGCCCCGGCACTTCTAGCTGGTTATGCTTAGTTACCCCAGCACATCTAGCCAGTTACCTTCTTCTTTTCCTTCTCTATAAACTCGTGGCCGGCGTAGTTTCTATCCTTTGACAATGGCTATACATACATTGTCTTTTGTCACTAATCTTCCATGATGAGAGAATTTGCAGGAAGTTTAAAGCTACTAAATGCAAATACTGCAACTACTATTTTTGGTGACAATGTTGCGTTTACTATTTAGTCCCTTTCGGCTCCTTCTTGCACCTAACCTGAACTAACCGCTTTTTTATTATCTAGCTTGGTCAACTATGCCACTCATTATAAGAAGCATTACTAACCAGACCCCATTTGATACATAAACCAAATGACATTAGACCCGCTATATCACGTGTACCCTGAATACTTATTCTTTCCTATATTTCATTTTTATGTATATGAATAATATTCTAAACTATACAGGCCTCTTCTCTTCACTTTACACAATTGATTATATAATGTTTTCACAGTATGTACTCCATTTTCCTTTTTCATAAATGTTATGCATTAGATGTACATTTCATTTGTTCATCAAAATACTTGTATGTATCTTTTTTAACTCTCTGTGATATCTGCGTTCACATTCGTATTTGCCACGCACATTCTCCATACATCTCCACTTCTACCTTCAACTTTTCCAGTGACGTCCACATGCGGGCCGCAAATACAGTGGGCTTCCATTCTTCAATAAGACTTCTATCTAGAACCCAATAATTCCTATAACTGATGACCTCGAGAACTACGTGGAACCCGGTAAACAGTCAAGAGCTTTAACAAATTGAAAAGAAAGAGTAGGAGAAACTACCAGTTGACAAGTGCAAGAAGCTTATAGATGGCAACAAGGATTGCTCGAAGGAAGTCATTGTTGCTAGAGGGTAACCAAATATAAAGGATGGACGTTAATATTACTGTCCAGGTCATATTTTCGATTTCTTACTTAAAATACTACTTGTAAATTGAAAAATAATGATTTTTTGACAAATTACTTGGAATATCATACCAAAATATTCTAATTGTATAAGGTTGGTAGATTTGCGTTTATTTCTGAAGATATTGTACAGTTTGAATAAAAAAAATTCAAGCTTGCCAATATAATCCTGAGTGGTGCTGTATATTTGTAAAAATAAGAATTACAAGGATGTTTACTCAGTGAATGTTAACATTTCTTGCCTAATGCTCTCCTTAGCAACCGGGAATATATCCTTGTAATTCTTTTTTTCATAGATAAATTGCTCTATTTACTGGGTTAAAAATTGAGCACTGTGGTAAAACATCTATAACAGATAAAATCTGAGTTCTATTTCCTTCTTTTTGCATTCTTACAAATTGAAATTGTACTATGAACTATATATATATATATATATATATATATATATATAAGTATTATCAATATATAGATAGTACATATAAATATATATAAATGATATATGAATGATATTAAGAAATGGATATATAATCTGACAGATGTATATCAATAAACATAACTTTGGTTCCCTGTAATCATGTTTGTGTGTATGCCCCACAGTGGTAAAAAGGGGGCAAACACTAGCTTCTGCAACAACCGTTGATACTGTGAAGAGAGTTAACTGGCTACAACTGGCCTACTTATTTTTTATCAGATGAAGTATTGTAAACCAGCACCTAATTTCAACTCTATACAAATTATCAACTCCTATTGCTGCTTCAAGTTGAGTGACTAAATGCTATTCAGTAATTCTATGAATACAAATTTTGTTTTTGTTACATTTTAGTTATTTTTTTTGAAAAAGTATTTTTCGATGATAAACAGTAGACACCCTAAATGTTACTGTGTTCTGTTACAGTAAGTTTATGACTAAAAAACTTATTGTATTACAACCTATATGTATATATATATATATATATATATATATATATATATATATATATATATATATATATAGATATAGATATATATGTAAATTATATATATATATATATATATATATATAATGTATTTTAAGTATATATATGAATGCGTATACATATATGTGTATAAATATGAATACTTATACATATATATATACATATATATATATATATATATATAATGTGTACTGTAGAGAGTGAGACAGACTCAGGAGTGAGGTGTTTGGAGGTAATGTTTATTAATCCTTATAAGTAAATTATCCATACATGTTTCGGGATTTTTCCCATCACCAGTGGTGTGTGCAGTGTCGCATATATATATATATATATATATATATATATATACATATACATACAATAAATACATATATATATGAATATATATATACAAATAAATACATATATGTCTATGCATATATATACATATATATTAAGCATATATATAAATAAACTCATATATATAAATAAACAAATAAATAGATATGTATTTATATTATATATATAAATATTATATATATGTGTGTGTGTGTGTATATATATATATATATATTCATATATACAAATAAATACCTATATACATTATAATACATATACCTTAAATATATATATATATATATATATATATATATATATATATATGTATATATATATATATATATATATATATATATATATATATATATATATATATATGTATATACATATATATATATATATATATATATATAAGGTAGCCACTTAAATGTAGCTGAACTGCCTGGCGGATGTATTAAATATATATATATATATATATATATATATATATATATATATATATATATATATATATATGCATGGAAATGGAAATAGAAATATATTCATACATATATGTATAGATCTATATCTAGAATGTATTAAATGTATCTAGAATGTATTAAATGTATATATATATATATATATATATATATATATATATATGTATATACATATATATATATATACATATATATATATATATATATATATATATATATATATATATATATATATATATATATAAGGTAGCCACTTAAATGTAGCTGAACTGCCTGGCGGATGTATTAAATATATATATATATATATATATATATATATATATATATATATATATATATATATATATATATATATATGCATGGAAATGGAAATGGAAATAGAAATATATTCATACATATATGTATAGATCTATATCTAGAATGTATTAAATGTATTAAACTGCAATATATAGACAAATTTGGAGTGGTAGTTCAACATTAGACTTAATAACCATAAGCTCTGAATTAAATCACCCAATCATCCCAACCTACTCCCAGTAGAACAACACTTTTGACTCCCAGCTACAATTTTGGCAGACACTAGATTTATCATCAATGAAAAAATAGGAAAATGTACACCTCCCTACCAGACAAAAATTCTGGAACTGAATGAAGATATATGGATTGATAAATTTGAAACTCTCTCTCAGAATGGACTCAACACTATATTCAACAACCCCAACCATACCTAAGTCTAACCTCATAATCCTCTCACTCGTAATTACTCAATGCTTATCAACTTACTATCTTCCTACCAGCATCTAATATTACATTTCTACCCAGGCCTGTGTACATACACCCAAATACCCCTTAATATACTCATGTCTTTTTTCCCACGACAGCCCTAACTATATAATCTGGACCCCTCCTACATATAATTAATGCTAAAAATTTACCTTACCTTATCCATAACTAATTATCCTTTTATGTATATCCAACATTGAGAACTTCATAAATATTCACCCAGACCCCATACCTCTAGACACCTATGTATAGACCATTTTAGTTGTACCTCTATGCATAATTAATATATATATATATATATATATATATATATATATATATATATATATATATGTATACATACATATATATTTTAAATGAATATGTGTACATACCTAGATGCACATTAAATATATATGTTCACATACGTATACATATTAAACATGTACATATATATATACATATTAAACATATGTTTTACATTTACATATATATATATCGAATATATGTATTTATATATTAAATACATATGCATATATATTTTGAATATATATGTGTGTTGATAGGAAAAATATTCTGCCATAAGGGTTGGATAAATTTGAGAAAAAAAGTGATAAAAAGAAATCCCAACTTCTTTGTTATGGTTTTAAGGAATAATAATTTTTGATAAGCCTAAACAGGTTTTGTACATTTCTTCAGAAGGCTGATATGATTCTGTTTCTAGACTTTACTTCCCACTGTTCAGTAGAGGGGGCTAAATTCTGAACATCAAATTTTGTGGCAATTTCAGCTTTAATTGGAGATAGAGAATAGTTCTGTTTAAGTAGGTATTTTTTTAAAATCTTAAAAAGACACTTCTACATTAACATCCTCATAGATGAGTATATATATATATATATATATATATATATATATATATATACACGTATATCTTAATATAAATATCCATATAAAAATTAGAATTACAAGGATAAATACCAGTCAAATGTTAACATTTTATGCCCACTGCACTCATCAGCAACTGATATATACATATATATATGTATAATTAATATTTCCTTATGGTAGTTTAAAATCATAAGCAAGTGATCAGTAGGTGGCTCTCTCATCGACTGCCAGAATATAAGAAGGAGCGGTGTTTGATTTCATGGTCTAATTTCTTGGTGGCACATAAATACGTTCAAAGGGACCTCTACCAACTAATATTTCATGATAGTTCTGAACTGAAGTAATGGCATATTTGAGTATTTTCTTCTCTATGAACATTTGCAGAATAAGGTCACTGGCATGAAAAAAGGCAATGAAAAAACAAATTCAACTTCATGGAACACTGAATCCAATATTTTTGATAATATTATTCAGTGACAGAATTAGTCCCTCCACCTTGAATTTTCAAAGATCATTTTTCTGTTTTTTTACAATATTTTTCAGATTTTCCAGTGTTCCTCAGATATATTGTACCCCTGAAGCAGTTGCTGAGTCTACACTACCTCTGTATTGTTGGAATGATAGTTTAGGTAAAGAAAAAAAGAATACATAAAATGAGGTATTTAGGAAAAATATACTTGAGAGAGAGAAAGAGACAGCAGTCGTTCTACAAACACCATTCATACTTCTATTCTGACAGAAGATAATTGCTAAAACTTTTGTATTATATATAGAAAACATGAAAAATTATAAGATATATATATTCTTTTGTATAAATATATTTATTCATTAGAATGAAATAAGCCCTTGTGTATTTGTAACATAAATTTTTGTAGATATGTAACTGTCAATTTGGCTCAGTCAGTAAAAGACCTACCCACTGATCACATGGTTGTGATTTTAAATTTTAGTAGGGAAATATCAATTCTATCGGTTTAGTTCAAGGTGACAAGACAGACAAACAGTGAAGAGTTTCCTCCCCTGAATTAGGTGAGGATTGTTCTTGATATAGTTGTATTGTTAGAAAAACCAAAGTCATCTCCAGCCTCTGATTCGATCTGGAGTTTGATTGGCTGCCACAAAGTCAATTTTCACTACTACTTCAGTTTAGCTCAGTTGGTAAGAAAGCTGCCTTCTAATCACAAGGTTGTAATTTCACATCATAGTATGAAAATGTTACATTTATACATAGGTTTGGTTCAACGTGATGTGATTGAGAAACAGTGAAGAGTTTATTCCCCTAAATTAGGTGAGGATTGATGTTGTTGCCCTTTGTTATGGGGGGTTGGGGGACAAAGTCAACTTCAACTTGGTCAGAAGTTTAACAAAAAGCAAATGCCGAGTTGTCTTTTACCATACATAGCTAAGCTTAGTAAATAAAGGTTTCCTCTTTCTATCCAAGAGTAGAATGTTCCTAAAAAAACTTTTCATAAGCCAGAATGGTGTAAAGCAAAGAAAAAATTACTATCATTTTATGTGGGAAAAATTTCTGAATGTTACCAAACCCCCCAAATTATGATGATGGTATATTAGGTTGAGTTACCAGAGGTTGGGGGTGGTGGGAAGTATTGAAGACTTGGGAGTACGAGAGAGAGGAAGTGCACTGCTTCAGTCACTGCAAAACAAACTTTGAAAGTTATTTTCGTTTTGTGCCTTTATTTTGTTGAAGCGAAAAAGTAAAGCAGACTTTTGGAATGGTGGGGATACCTTTATCCCGCTTTGATGAAACGGTTTTCTTCAACACATCGACTCCACAGGATTATAGCCCCAGGACTGTCGGGAAATAATAACCCATACACCTGCACCAATATTCTTATTGTGAAGTTTAGCCACTAATGGTCACATTTTTTGACAGTTTGGTTGAGTCCATAGTTGACGTTTACAAATGTTCTCTGTCCTTGGAATGGATTCTTTCATTCATAACATGGATTATGTATGTATATGTTATGGACCTACATTTACATTGTTGACTTTGTATTCACAAATTTTATATTTGTTAAATTGAAAAAGGGGTGGATCCCATGTTTGCTATTCGTGTTTTTTCCTTCAATTTTACTTCATCCAGACTATTTGATTACTGTTGCAATTAATCATGAAAAATTATGAATGGTAACCTTTTATTGAATTTATGAAAATGGATAAAAATTATGCTTCCAAAGTCTATATTTTGAAAAATCTGCAAAACCAGAGAGTATTGAAAATAGTTGAATTTCGTGCAAAAACAAGTTTACTTTCACATTTTTTTTATAAACTAAAACCCGTGATAGATGTATAAATTATTGCTTATTTTTGGATAAATGTATCTGTATGTATTCCGTCATTTCCCGAATCAATCGAAAACATATATATGATCAAGAGTCAATATGTTAATTTTTTTTAATTATCAAAATTAGTACATCTCATTTTTAGAAAAGAGAAAAAAAATTGAATTTTTTCTCCTTAGGAAAATCCTTCAAAATATATCATCTACTCCCAAAGGAAAATGGAAAATTTTGGAAAAGAATGAATATGATTTAATGCAATTTGAAGAGTCGGTTAAGTATTTGGTGAAAATTCAAGTTATTTTACTGTTAAGCCTGTGATTATAACTACAATTTAACTCATATTTTTCTCTTATCGAATTTTTAATTATACTCAAAAGTGAGAACTCAAGGTTCTTCAGGATGAGCACTGAGGTTTGCAGTAATTCAGGAAAGTGTGTGCTCACACTATTCTCTAATGGGGGTGCTAGAAATCCGTTTTCAATGGTTCTAATAGGCTTGGATAGTTTCATACTGACAGTCAATTTTCTACCCAATATGACATCCCCATCACTTCATACAAAACAATTCTCTTCAATAGTGCCCTAATCCATACATTATCATACCAGAGTTTCTCCACTTCTCTAGTGCGGTCCCTCTCATAACTTATCTGTACACTCACTGTTGTCTGAGCAATATTCTATTCAGAAAAAAAAATTCCGTTTTTAACAGGAAAATAAATACAAAAAAATGAACTATGACTTACCAATTTGTCATTCAAAATGAGTCCTCAGAGATATTTCCAAAAACATAATTCTGTACTTTTAAAAGTCTATGTACGATTTGTATGTATGATCGAAAGAATTATAGTTTTTGCATGGCATTAATTGACTAATACATTATTCAATGGGTCCTATACTGGCCCTGTTAACTGGAGACTAAAAAAAAAAATGGAATAAATAAAAAAAATCATAACACAATGAGTCAAGTAAAACTTCAATTTGAATGCTAATGGCAATATCTACCTCAGCTTGGTTTTAAATCTATTGAATATATGTTATACATCTAAATATACCTTGCTAGTTTATGATGATGATGTTGATATGATGGTGGTTATTGTCTAGGTTGTTAATGGATATTACAACTTTTAGTTATTACTACCTTATAAGTAATTATCAAATAGTAGTTTGCCCAAGTGCTCACTTATCTATCCTTTTCTTTCAATTATTGTGGTACGCCAGAGACAGAACATCTGGCAATGGGACAGAGCACAAGGATATGGATTCATACCCTCCCCAAGGGTATCAGTCTTGAGTTCAAACAATGATCACTACAGTTTGTCTTCACTTTGCTCTTGGAAAATGCATGAATGCATCTCTTCTTCTCCTAGCTATGGGTAAATTGCAGGGCAGACCTGATTCTCTAGCCATAGTTGGCAACCAGTGTAGAAGATGGGTAATTGATCACAAACTAGGGAGTTGAACCCACTTGAAGCAGATGAATGCCAACTTTGACTCCCTTACATCAGCTCCTGTAAGTAAGCTGATGCTAAACATTGCTCTGCTTTCCTTCGGACTACATCAGTGAGGGGAAAGAAAAAAAATTTGTCAAGTGGGCACCCAAGGATCTCCATATGCTTCACCCAAGCAAGGTCACATTAATGTCATTCCAATATCTACCAGGATAAGAGGTGCAGTGTTAGGCGAACATGGGCAAATTCAACAGAAATTTAAACCGAGTTTGTAGATTATGTTTTCTATGTTGGTACCTGTTACGTTACACTACCTCAGAATTTTATAAACAAAAATATAATATAAAACGCAAGAAAAAAAATGTTGAAAGATTTTATTTTTTCAATTTCTTTTTATATGCATTTTACACTTTTTATTAAAAAAGTTTAAATAAAGGAACACAGAAATTTTCAATAAAAACTCAATGATGCAAATATTCAAATAATACCACATATGCCAGGTTGTAAGACAAATGATTCAAAAGAGTACTTGACGGACGATTGCTGATTGTAACTCATCCAAGACCCATAACTGTCCATATCAAGCCTTGGTAGATGTCCCCCTAGTCATGATATCAACACACTGGATGCAGTGTAATATTTGCATAGTTGAAAAGAAAGAGAAAAAAAAAAAAAATGTCTGTCTGTCTTATATACAGTAATTTCACGAACTGAATTTCTTTTCAGTTTTTTTTAAATGTATTTCAGACTTGTAAACAAATGTTGAATAAACTGAGAGTGATTGAATTTGAACACTATTGCTGAGATATGTTTATGGGGATCAATATTTACTATGCTGGCAGTTTTACAAAAATTTCTATCATCAGCATTAAAATGGTTTCATACAGAATGTTCAGTCAACGAAATCAGTGAATCAGAGAAGATAAATGTAGAAATGATATCCTACATAATATTTTCCCTGTAAAGTTTTATAATCATTTGCAAGAGATACAATGTGAAAGTAAGGCTACTCTAATGATGATAATGTGTAAAAATGGATAGATTTTTGTCCCTGGCAGATAAAAAGCCGCCAAGGACTATTATTCACTATGGGTGTCTTGTCGTTATCTCCTTTTTCTCAATTGTATAATCTTGTTATTCCTTGATATATTTCAATGAAATGTATGTGGAGAGACTCTACTCAGGGTAGTGGAGAGAGATATGACCCAATTCAATTGTTTGTTTAGATTTTATAAGCTTAAAAAGTATCAGGTATCTCAGAGTTAACGGTCCTGATAAACAACTAATTGACACTCTCTATTTCACCGTTTTCAGCTGTGGACCTTCATACTTCCAAGATGTTTTTACTTGAAATTTTAGCAGTCAATCTTTTTAAAGTTCAAAGCATCATGGAAAAGTGATAAATTTTCTTATTTTTAACATTACTTGAATAATTCCGGTTGTATTTTTCAAAACATTTCATGAACCAAAATCTAAGTAACATTTGACTATAAATCAGTTTTCTTCAGTAACTATTGCAACAGTTTCAGTTATTTTGCGAGAAAATTGTAGCCTATCTTGACTTGTAACTGGGCTGCAAACATAAGACAGCGAGTAAGGACTGGAATAAGGAAAGTATACAAGAATTTGTGTACTTCTGATTCAAGCTTGAATACAAGTGAAATGGATTTTTGATCTGGGATGAGATCAATGTTTTAATTCTAGATGAGTTGATGGCAAATGAATTAAGCCTCAGGTATGTCTTTTGCATTTCTACATTATGTCAGTAAGAATAGAATAACCATAGCCATCAAAGATGGTGAAAGGGTTCTATCCTTTTTCTTTATGCACATGTGTTAATTTGTGTTTCAACAATCCTGGTCATATAGTTTTGTCCACAGACTATAGAAAATTGGCATCAACACTCCACTAGATCTCTGAAAAGAAAAAGAAAAAGGAAAAGGGAAAAGAAAAAGAAAAAGGAAAAGGGAAAAGAAAAAGAAAAAGAAAAAGAAAAAGAAAAAGGAAAAGGGAAAAGAAAAAGAAAAAGAAAAAGAAAAAGAAAAAGAAAAAGGAAAAGGGAAAAGAAAAAGAAAAGAAAAGGGAAAAGAAAAGGGAAAAGAAAAGGGAAAAGAAAAGGGAAAAGAAAAGAAAAGGGAAAAGAAAAGGGAAAAGAAAAGAAAGGGGAAAAGAAAAGAAAGGGGAAAAGAAAAGAAAGGGGAAAAGAAAAGAAAGGGGAAAAGAAAAGAAAGGGGAAAAGAAAAGAAAAGGGAAAAGAAAAGAAAAGGGAAAAGAAAAGGGAAAAGAAAAGAAAAAAAAAGGGAAAAGAAAAGAAAAGGGAAAAGAAAAGAAAAGAAAAGGGAAAAGAAAAGAAAAGGGAAAAGAAAAGAAAAGGGAAAAGAAAAGAAAAGGGAAAAGAAAAGAAAAGAAAAGGGAAAAGAAAAGAAAAGAAAAGGGAAAAGAAAAGAAAAGGGAAAAGAAAAGAAAAAGGAAAAGAAAAGGAAAAGAAAGAGGCTGGGGTGGGGGCTATAATTTATTCAGACCATAATTATTTGAAGGAATTTTTATTTTTACATGACTTCAGATTTTGACACTACGATTGTTCAATTATTGACTGTGATGGTAAGTCAGTATCTTTATCATACAGTAGTAAAAATGCTGTTCTAGCTCTTATGAAATTTGATATAATAGAAAAAAAATTCATTGCACAAGGTAAAAATATCATTCAAATGGTTGTCAAGATCAAAAGTTAATGTATGTACCATTGATCAACTCCTCTAAATTCGTATAATAAAGCCTCTTTGTGCACACACTCTCAGATAAGTCAAATGACGTCAGTTTCAAAATGTACTAAAAAGATTTAAAAAAAAAAAAACAACAAAAAACAAAGTTTTAGATAATGTTTCAATAATGGAATTGAGATTTCAAAGAGCAATTCAGGATTTTCGTTTTTATAAATGACATGGCCTAGTTGATAAATGCATGGGTTAAGTGTATTTAGTTACCAGCCCGGCTGGCTGTCTTTAGTTCAATCCCCCAGTTGGGTAGTGCAAAAAGAGTCATATATTCTAATTCAGAGGAAGAAAGACTAGCAACATTGAGAGAACTTAACTAGGTACAAAAAATATCCTCTGGTATGGACAGGGATAAGAACAATCTGTGCCCATGATAATCAATTATGAGAGACTACTGAATCAGGCCTGAGAGTACAAAGACTGAAATGTTGTGACCATAACAACCAAGGTGGGGGACACTATTCCTAGTAAATCAATGTATAATAATGATTATTACTTATTTTAGAAATTCAGACAGAAGGCTGATCTTTATGTATTATTCCTTTATTTTAATAACATGAAAATGCAAAGAATTCAATTTTGATTTTCAACTGTATAAACATTTGTTTTAAGGAAGTAAGAATGGAGTGACCAAATCTTATTAAACGTTTTTTATTCAATATGCCACCATTTAAGAACTGACCACAACCTTACATACATATATTTGAACATTTTTTCAACGATCTATCTTCTCAACAGGAACATGAGGTTTATTGACTATTTTTGAAGAAAAAAAATATCTTTCAAGTTTAGAACTGCTCCTAGCATCCAGAATTTTCAGAGAACATGAAACAAAAAACCCTTCTTTACACCTCATCTCATTACCGCTATGTTAACAATATGATTAATAAAAAGATAGTACATGATGAATTTGTAATAGACATAGATATGTATATGATAGGGCATTGTGCATTTTACTAGTAAAATGAACAAACTTTTGAGCTTTCAATCTTTTTATTGCACATTTTTTTAATGTTTTGATATGAAAAGTTTTACCAAGTTTCCATAGATTAAATATATACTTCTACTTCAATACCAAAATCAGCTTCTTCAGATAAGCAATGCTAACTACTGCTAATACCTTTGTTCCAGATATTTTCACCACTGTGGATTTCCAAAATCAAAATGTAAGATTTGTCAAAGACTTGTTTGAGATCTAGCTGCTTCTGGATAGATTTGAACAAATCTAACCAAGCATTGTTATTGAATGAATAACTACTATCAAAGTACATACTTATAAAATTGGATACAAGAGATTTCACTGGTACAAGACTGCATAAGGAATGGTGTGTAAAAGTAATGGCTAAATGAAATTAACACTTGACCAGATGATTGATGGCATAAATTCTTCAAGTAGATATTCAGAGAATTTTGTGTATTTTATTAAGCCTAGTCAAATAATTGGAAACAAGGCTTGCAAATCCATATAACTAATGCACTTTTACGTTCTAAACAGCAGGCTACTCCTGCAAAACAAAATAAAAAAGTTTTAACACCCGTCATTAAACTTATCACCTAAGCCATGTTATTACTGAGAGGCAGACAAAGGAAGAGGTGGAAGACAACATTAGAATAGGGAGATCTGAGCTTCAGCAAATTTCACTGGATCTGCAGTGGGTTATCTGATAGGATGCTATTACTGCTGAGTATTGAGAATTCAAAGAAGAGACAGACTAAGCAGAGGTTATGGAATATTTACTTGGAAATGGATAACAAAAGCCAAGATGTGATGTATTCTTGATTAGAAATAAAGAAATGTTTTGTTTTTTTTAACAACCAAAGTTTGGGCACATTTTTCATGCGAATCCATTTAGAAGGAACAACTGCTTACAGGAACCAAAATTTGTGGTCCTGATGTGTCCCACTTGGATGGAATCAATCGTAAATAGTATACCTTTAGAAATCTACTCATGATTGTTAATAACTGCCATATTAATTCTGTAATTGATTTAACAATAAAGAATAGAGTTATGTTTAAATTGATACTTCATGACAGATTAAGTGAATTCATGTGGTGATGGAGCACTACATGTGTGTGGATATGTATGTGCATGAAAGAAATAATTTTTCTACTCTTTCTTTCATCGTACTGAAATAAGAAAGACTAGACAAAAATAATGGTCAATAATACTTCAAGAAATTTGCAGGCTATTAGAAATACAAGTAAATACATAGAGTGTGGATACTTTCTACAGACCCCTTATAGGATGTAAGTGTGGTGAAGCACAAATAAAGCAAAATTAATTTTCAAAGCAGTAGTCATGGCAATTAAAATCATCTTATTCAACTTATCTCCCTTGAGCCTGAGTGAATTAGATCAGATCAGATCATGAGATCTAGAGAGTAGTTTTTCCCTTACTTTTTTTTTTTTAGGGGAGACGTGTTAAATTCAATGAGTTACAGTCTTAAAAAAAAAACAAAAACAACCTCTCCCCCTGCCATTCTGATGCAAGCATCAGAGCAGCAATATATAAAAACTGTCCATATCAGTTCAACATGCATCCAAGGACACCCTATCAAGGCTGGTCATAATCATCATCTGAGAGCTTTCTTTTCAAGGGGTTGGTTTGTGTTCCAGGTGCTGATGGTGCTGAAGTCACAATCTGTGTGGTACTCATGGGGTTGAGGCTGATGCTAGGAGGAGGAAGAGGAGGAGGAGGTACACTGGTTATGGTACCACTGGATGATGTGATGCTTGGAGTGGTAATTCCAATACTTCCAGGCACAGTGCTGCTGGTCGTCACAGTGGCTGTTTGCCCAAGTGGCATGCTAGGGCCACTTGAAACACTTGTGATGGAGGGTTTTGAACCTGAACAAATAAATATAACTTTTTCAGATTTGGCAGGTACTTTAAGGGAGATTTAAATATGTAGAACTGAAATCTTAATAACAAATAGCAAAAAATCTAAAACATCGGAAGTAATATATAGAATAATATCTGAAGTGATTCAAACACTTTTTTTTTTCTTTTTTTCAAAGAAACAAAATTTAATGACAATTTTGTCAGAACTCTTTAACATCCAACGCGGTGTTCTCATTAATTATAACGATCCGACTTGGTGCGTTAACATAACATAGAAAACATAGCATACCGTAACACAAACTCTATAAGTGCAATAATATCAAAATGCTTCAACTTGGAGAATAAAGCAACTTCAAGTCCAACG
The DNA here is from genome assembly GCA_963457665.1 of Thysanoteuthis rhombus. Taxonomy (NCBI): domain Eukaryota; kingdom Metazoa; phylum Mollusca; class Cephalopoda; order Oegopsida; family Thysanoteuthidae; genus Thysanoteuthis; species Thysanoteuthis major. The sequence continues at coordinate 29,553,839 of OY735208.1, forward strand.
AAGCCATTTAAAAAAATAAAATAAAATAAAATAAAATAATATAAGATTTCAACGCAGGGGACATTTTTTGAGTTCTTTTTTCATTAAAAACCTCATTTCAATAAAGCCTAGAAACATTGGTTTCATATTGAGATGGATTTTTTTTTTGTTAAGAGCTTTGAAATTTGACGGAGTAATAATTAAAATAAGGTAAAAATTCTTGCCCATCTCACTCAGAGTGGCCCTCAAGCAAGAGATACTAATTTGCATTATAAAACTTCAGACACAATTGTAACCCTAAATGCAAGTATCTGGACTGGTACAAAATCTGAATTTTATATTTTTTTTCCTAACCTAGGTATAATACTAATAATAAGGTGACAACTACAATGAAAGTTAATATGGAAGCTAAGCAGTTTACAAACAAGTACAGAAAAAGCCTACAACAAAAATGAGTTACCTCTCTTCCGTTAAAATACAATTGTGATTTCTATAAGAAGTTTAAAAAGATTAACCAAGTCAATTAAGGATGGTATGACTTATTACATGTATACGAATCTTCTTCCTAAATATGTAAAAGTGTTTACTCACCAGTTGTTATCCTGATGGTGGGTTTAGGTGTTATGGCAGGGCTAGGTGTTGAGACAGGTTTGCTAACAATGGTTACGGTGGGTAAAGAGACTCCTTTAGTCACAACTGTTAACGTTGGATTACTGGAACCTGATAGTCCAATTCCAGAACCAATTTTCCCTGATACTGAAAGTGGAGGAAAAAAAAAAGAAAAGAAAATGGATGTACATATACATTTTATCTGTATACCAATTATTAAATTTGTTTTTTCATGCTCTAAAGTTGAGAAAACAAATACTGAGCAGTGTCAGTACAGAAGAAGCCATTTATTGTGATCACATTTTGGAATAGGGTCTTTACTTTTAGATAACAATAACATGCAGATAACATTAAGCAAAAGATATAAAAATTAGTACAATTCAAATTCATTGTTAGATTATTAAATTCACTTTTATAAACTTTACATTATGGAAAATTGATATGAAATTTTATATTTGAATTTTTCTGTATTCATTTTGAATAAATTGTTTGGAACTGACTGATTTCAATAACAATAACTATTTGATAACATTCTCTGTGATGATAAGCAGCTGTCTCTGTATTTCTCAGAGAAAACAATTTAACAATTGTATCTTACAGAGCAATGCAGATGGTATTTCATATAAGTGAATGAAGTCATGCATCTGAGTAAACCAATCAAAACTATGAAATGAGAAGTGATGATGGCACAACACATATGCTGGAAAATGGCTGAAATGGAGCAAAACTTGGGAGTCCATGTAGACAATTGCCAAAACTTTACAACAAATATCCAACAAAAGATTAACACTTAACAGAAAGCTTGGCTCTATGCAGAATACCTTTAAATACAGAGACAAAGAAAACTTCCTTCTTCTCTACAAAGCTATTGTCTGCCAGCATCTAGAGTTCTTATGCACATGGTTGCCCCACTTGAGATACAACATAAATGCATTAGAAAGAGTCTAAAGAAGAGCTACCAAGATAGTCAAAAACTGCAGATACATACATCCACTGGGCCGAGAAAGAATTTCTCTTTGAGTCAAATGACCAAGCCATGGAATGCACTCATTGAAGAGACTATTTCTGCCTAATCAATCAATGCATTCAAAAACAATATATTGAAAGATATCTTAAGACTCAAAATTCAAATACCAATTTTCATATTAACACAGGCTCTACTTGGCTATGCAAGTATGATTGGTGGACTGCATATTGTTTCATGACATGATTCAGCTGTCATTAAAGGTACAATAAGTAAGGATGCAATTTAATTACGTGACACTTTATCTTTCTCAGATATCATTTACTTGGCAATAACTACTAGATAGTGCTTTTGTAAGAATCTCACCTCTATTGGCTCCCAAGTGAGGTCTTGTTGAAAATGAAGCAGCTCACCGCATGAGCTAATATGATTTTATGTATCTCTGAATTTAAGTAATGTTGTGATTAGTTTATTTTACAGCCAACTAAGGTTTCACAAGATATTAAAAAAATATGAATCTAGTAAACAATGGTCTTACTATGAACAAGAGCATGTCTTTTCATGAGTCTGCACAATGAACAGAAGTGAACATTTACTGCATCCATTTTGTAGTACTTAGCATAATAAGAAATGATTTTCTCAATCTTGTATGAAACACTAAAAATTCAGTAAGTACAAATCATTTTTCTCAAAATTTCCTAATGAGCTAATTTTCATCTGTTTTTACATTTTGAGAGATCAAAACTAGGTTTTGAAATCCAAATATATTATATTCCTGATCCGTGACATATTTAACATGTGACCGACCATCCATACAACAGAAATACATGGATACAAAAAAATTTCATGTAAATATAAGAGTTACGCTTCTCAATTGAAGAAATAAGTGAATATAAAAATTCTTGGTTATATGTGTGTATGAGAGCTGTATAAGTGCAAGAGTGTGTGAAAATTACACTTGTACATCAAAAAACAACATATTATATACCATAAATATTACTATTGGTTGTATATGTGTATAAGATTTATACAAGACATTTTATAAGAGTATTCATATATATGTACAAGTAAATATTGTCATCTTTACTCTAAAATTTGAAAAAAAAAAAAAAAAAAAAAAAAATAGAAAACAAATAATCATATTTAAAAAATGCAAGATAATTAATAAACAATAATAATAATGATATAAAAAATAGTATTTGCCTGACTTATGACTAGTTGCATGTTGGGGAGTAGGTGCATACTACACATATTATATATAGGGTCCGAGTTCACCCCGATAATCTATATTAAAATGAAATTATATCTCAAAAGTGACAACTATAATAAATGCTAATTATAGAATACTTTCCCTTATCTATTACTTATTTGCAAATAACTATAATATAGATTTTATAAATAGGAAGTTAATTGGTACCGAGCTTGATGGCTGCCAAAGATGGCCTCTAGAGAGTTGCATCAAAAATAAAAATCAGATGCAAAATTAGATGAAGTTCAGGTACGAGTAGTTGTTAGGTAAATATTTTACTTATCTAGAACAAGGATACAACAGTCGCAAGGCAATTAAGTCATTGTTTCTTTAACTGATCACCAAAAGATTCAGAAGGATGAGCACATCAAGTTTGCAAATATTTCACATCTACTTAAAACCAAAATAGTTCTTGTCTAACCAAAGATTAAAGAATCTTATCAACCTGGATATTGAACTAAGCGTATCATTTTAGTCAGTTCTCTAAAAACTCAAACCCATTTCCCTATTGATTATATATTACTTACCAGAAATGTTCTGTTGTAGAGGAGTGAGACTAATCCTCTGGGAGGGAAGAGATGTAGTGGAATACTGATTCACTGGTAAATTCAATGGAAGCTTGTGCTGAAATAAAGAAAAGACAAATTTTAGGGAAAATAAAATATTTACTTTAGTGTGAAAAAAATGTATACAAATTATATATATATATACACACACACACAAGTACACACCATATTTCTTTTTAAAAATCATTAACATCCATTGATAGGACTACATAATCCAATAATCTATTTCATAGTCCCACCACTATTGCTAAAAAAGAATTTTCTGATATTCAATCTACTTCTAATGTATATTTGTGATCTCTCAGTCCCTTATACTTGCATCAAATGAAAAATACAAATGGGTCGACTGATTCTACACTATGCATAATCCCAAACATTTCTTCTATCAAGTTTCCTTGAACCCTCCTATTTTCTAATGATGATAACCCTTACTTTTAACCAATTCTCATAACTCATAATTTTACTACATACTTTTCTGTATTCATTGCAGCACAAATTTTGGGAGAGATAATTTTTGGTCCTGGAACATTACAAAGAGTTTTCCCATCTGTTTTAATGATAACAGCTTCTTTGCTTTACACCATTGCAGCTGACAAGAGATTTCACAGACACGCTGTACTTTCAGATAGCAAAGGAATCCCTGTATGACATACATTCTAATTTGAAAAAAAGATTGTAAGATAGATTTTAAAAAAAATTGTGCCCACCAGAAATAACTGGAGATATTAAGGAGTCCCTTGAGAGATGCATCCACACTGCATAAATATAATTAATCAAATGTTTACAAGTTGTGTTCTAATTTTGAAGACCTTTTCTCCCAAGACAATATAAACTTCTTTAGTTTTACAAATCAAAAATACTCACTTTTTTGGTACTCTTCAGTTTGTAGTTGGGAGCAGTCAGACAGTATCTGTCTGGCGGAAGTCTTGGTCCTGAGTATGGTTTGATGAGGGGAAGTGGTTGAGAATTTTTATTACGAACTATCTCCATCAAAAGCTGTCCAAGTAAAAATAATTCATAATTGATAGCTACTCATTTTGAACATCAAAATAAAACAAAGGAGAAAAACAGACTGAAAATCAGAATAGAAAATTGGGAAATTGTTTCCCAGAAATTTAAATCCCTAATGAATTATCCAGAGAACAAGCGTTTTTTTATATTTTATTCTTTTCAGAACACAAGTTGAGCTTTGCATAAAATGACTTTTGACAGTACTATTTTACTATTAAGCAATTCTCAAAATTAAGCTCTGGATATTCAACAAAAATACATTTTCAGCTGAGTTCTTGTTAACGAAAAAATGAATAACACTCACGTCTCTAGGTGGAGGAGTTGTGAATGAGTGATCCATACGGCATTGAATGGCCAAGCGTACATCATCCCCATCAATATTTTTCTTGTTAGCATGTGATGAATAAACTTTAGAGTCATCAAGAACATCAGTTACATAACCTGGAAAAAAAGTGAAGCTAAAAATATTATAAAAGCTACAGACAAAAATTGTATGAAAACTTTGCATTAGATAAGTATACAATATAACAAGATTATCAGAACAACTAGCGTTTCCTTATCAAGGAAGAAAATATAACACAAAGGGGTTTTCATAATACCAGTGGAACCCAAGTTGTTGAGCACCTAATATAAGACAAAGGTTGATATGTAGCATTGATAGTAGGGACATTCCATATCAAATCAACCAGGGGGTGCTAGGTCATTTGAAATTTGGGGCAATTTTCTGAGCCTTGTAGGAAGAAAAGTATATACGATATGTCTGATCTGACAAGATTTTTGAAATTTACTGAAAATCACCAAGTTTTAAAGCTGTGCATGCCATAAAGGAGATGTTGGACCTTCAAAAGGCTTGTAAAATGCACAAAATTAGAATGTCAAAGGGCTGTAATTTTAAAACTATCAGAGACACAGACCTTATATTTGGGATTTCTTCATCAGTTTAGTATAGGAGCACCTGTAATTTTTTTCTCAAGGGAATCTGAGAGGGTGATCTGTGTTATCTTATAAGGAATTACTGGGTAATGTTATCATTCTTTATTAGCAGTCTTTTTGTGCATAAGACTAAAGCAAGCAGAGAATGATGAAACGGGTTTTAAACCTAATTTATTTCTTGTGGAATGTTAGTTGCCAAATGGTTCGGTTGCAAGACATTCATGTGAAGAGCATTTCAACTTTTTTGCAGTTTTTTTTATCAAGTTTCATACATATTTGTAGCTTGAACTTGAGTATATTTCCATGTTGAATACGTATTTCAAATGTAAATCAAATACAGAGATGCCCACAAAGACATTTTTATTTAAATAATAAATAATGAAATATCCATCTGACAGCAGTTGTCAGCATTCTTACTGAAAAGTAAAAATCCAAGTGAAACTTACCTGGATCTTTTTTTTTTTTTTAACAAAAAAAAAAAAAAAAGTAAATAAAAGGGTAGTTTTAACTTAATATTGACACCAGAGCTTTTTTAAAATTTTTTTTTCATTTTTACAAAACAATGGAAACAAAGAAAGTGAAAAACTGAATATTCAATAATAGAAAAATCTTTCACAAGTGATTTTTTGTGCAATCCAATTCTCAAGGCTGATTCAACACCAGAAATTTGTCAGTGTTGAGAAACACTAATCCAATCAGTTTTATTTTAGATTAAAATTGACTTTTTATCAAATGAATAAAAACTAAACATGAATCTTTGTACACATGTTAGAACTGATTGTTAAGGAGAGGAATTGATAGAACACTCAATTCAAGTTTTGCTGATACAAACTTGAGTAAATGCCATCTAGATTATAAATACAAAGACAAATTATGAATCCGTTATAAAAAAACATTCACTTAAAAAACAAGGCGTGATGATGACAGATATTTTAGACAAAAAGCAAAAGTGAATCTATTGCGCACAGTGTTGCCAACTCAAATACAATTTTTTCAGTTAAAACTGCTTCAGAAAGGGAAATTTTTAAAAAACATATATAATGGCAAAAAATCGGCTAATCTTTATGGCCAAAAATATTTATCATCAAATGAAATAACTATATACTAAGACTCGAGAGAAAATAAAAAATTGCTCTTACATTCATTAAACGTGATTTATTAGTAGTGGATTTACTAAAGAAATAATTAGTATCCAACTCAAAGCAAAACTTTGGGTCGAAATTCCATTTATCGAACTTGAATTTGCTACCGCTGATTTTTATTGGCTAAATATGGAAAAAAACGGCAAGATCGAACCGAAAAATGCCCGATTTAGCATCCCTGATCGCACGCATGGGAATACGCAGTTCAAGTGTCCGCTAAATCCGAAAAACGTTATATCAGGGTCCATCAAACCGAGGGTTTACGTCTAAAATCCGGTTCATTTAGGAAAGATACCCTTAATAGTTGTGATTTTGGTGCTCATTTTTATCGAATATTACCTCACTTTGTTGATATTTTGAGAGTTATCTCCCTCGTTGATTGCTTGGGGGTACAGAAGTAAACGAGCACCCTAGCTTGTTTTGGACTACTTGAATCTTAAAGATTGAAAGTACGAATAATAGCAAAAGTTTTTTTTTCCAAATTTAAAAAAAATGCATCAACGCATATCTAAGACACTCTCCGATCAGTCATTCCCTGATGTGTTAAATAATGGACACAACAGTAATAAAATAACAAAAAATATTTAAAATTCTAATATAATTCCCATTTTCAAATTTCATAATCGGATGTTGACTTATTAAAATCAGTGTATTCAACTATGCAGTCTGTGCGCAGTTATAGTCGAGAGAGAGAGATCAGTTAACGATACATTAGATTCAAACTAAGTAAAGACCACTCTGGACAGATTCATTTTTGAAAAAGCCGGCACTTTTAAAAACATGATTCCAAACAAAAACAAATCAAATTAATTTCTCTACTTTCGGTGCATCAAAGGAGAGTTTTTTTCCAATTTAACTCGAACTATCAGAGACAAAACTAATGAATGAATATCTAGGGAGAGGGGATTTGAAGAGGAAAAGAAATTAGATTGAAGTTCAAGGAGCAAGTGTCTTTTCCTATTTTAAGGGACACTTAACAAAAAACGGAATTGGCAATTGATCGATTAAGAAAGAAGTTTCGTTTTATATCATTTCATTTTTTAAAAGTCAAGGTTTGGGATATCAGTTGGATCAACAATATGCTTTACTAAATTTGGAATGTTTAAGAAAAACATACCCTCTTAAACTGAAAAGTTTTTCATTTCAATTAAGTTTTGTGATTATTGGTGCCGCCATCGCATGACACCTTGTTTTAATACGGGCACGTGAAAAACATAACAATGCAGAATACGAGCAAGTGAAACAAAATCGAATGGTAAAACAGATCACAACTTACGGTAAGCAAACTCCAACATCTGATTAACGCATCTTGGTTCATAGTCTTGCACTCCCATATCTTTTAAAATCGCTGCCATCACCTGGGCATCACGGGGCGAACTTTTCGGCACCGCCATTTTGGAATATGAAGCTCATCCAAGGCATAGACAGGAAGTGAGGTTTGTAACACGTGACTAAGGTTAAAGTGCAACGAAAAACGAAAAACGAACGTGGCGTGCAAGCAGTCGAAGTAAAGAGTAATTAGGGTTTCTATGGTGACGAAACATGTTAGCAAATTTCGGTTTAAAACCCCTTTTTTATTGAAAAAATAATTAATTACATTTATTTTCCCCAAATCAAGATTTTCAATTATTAATTCAGTAATTGTTTGGAATAGGTAGTATTAAACAATATGCCGATATTTTGCAGGGGAGGTAATCGAGATAGCTGCTGCTACTGTTAAATTATTACGGAGGATCTTTTTTTTTTTAAAAGAAATTTTATTGGCCATTTTAATGGCTAGAAGAGGCTAGATTTTTTTTCAATACTTATGTTCAATCAATGTTATTTTCGATAGGATTAGTAAGGAGGTTCTGAGTTAGGGTTAGTGGGTAGGTTTGAAGTTGAGGTTTTTGGATGAATAATGATAATAATCTTATATTGGTAACTGCAACCCTAACACTTACCCTGAACCACATCCTTTCTAGATAAATTCAATAAAATACAATTCCAAATGTTCATAGTTTCTAGATTTTTTTTCCTTCCATAAAGTTTCTCGAAAGTCTGTCCTCTCTTAGCTATTCAAAAATGGTCAATTTGAAAATTTGCTCCATTATAGTTCCATAGTAGCAGTAACTAATCATATATATTGTCCATCTCAATTACCTTTCCTACAAAAAATCGGCATCTTGTTTAATCTTACCTATTCCAAACAATAACTGATAATTCAAATTAATCAACCTATGTGGGAGTAATTACCAAGTTGAAGGAAAGAAAAAAGCTCTTGAGTGATAAGTTATGAGGCGTAAAAGAGAAGTTATGAATTATTAATGTTTTAAAAGAAAATCATCTTTAGTTATCACTTGCATCTCTCTTTATTCTGGAACAATCCTTGTGGTTGTCACCGCTCTGCTGCAGTTTCTGAAACAATTGGGTTTTTATGGGGATGGGATTTAGCTGCATGTTGGATGCTCCTCCTTTATCAGACTTGTTAAGTTTCAATGTCAGAAATGAGTGAGAATAGTGTGAAAAGCCCACCTCGGCAAAAAAAAACGAATGCATTGAACTCAAGACAGTTGGGTTCATCCTTGAACATGTATTTCATGAGGTAACAAATGACTTGATCATGCTCAAACTCAATCGTATTTTGTCTATAACTCGATAACTATAACATAGAATGAATCACCCAAAACATTGCAACTACATTGAATATGAAAAGAATAGTTTCAATTGTCCGAGCAAAAGTTAGTACCAATCATATTTGTTTAAAACTAAAACACGAACAGTTTGTTTCAATCTTCTTAGCTTTAACAAAATTAAGCTACCCTTTTTTTTAAGCCTTTAGCATCTGTTGGATGGTGTTAAATTTATATGAATATTTTTAAACTTTCAGAACTGTGGTTAAATTCTGCAATGATTTTAATGGACATCATTTTCTTATAGAAATACCCAAGCTTTGCTTCATTTCACTTGCTTGTTGAAATAAATCTAACACTTTTTATAAAAAGCATGAGAATTTTCCTTTCATAATGTGTGAGACTTCGAAGGTCTGACTTTATTTAGGCTTGGGACCAGCATGGTGACTGCCAAACCATCGTTTTTTTTCTGTCAGAGTAACCTTTTATTAGATAGACTGCCTTTAAGGTAGGGTGGCCAGATGTGGGACAACCTGACTTTTGAATACTCTATCCTCTGTTCGGCGCTACCTTGAGTCAGATCTCAATTTGTCCACCTTTTTAGGGTCTGACTAAAAAAACTTATACAAATTACCTCTGATATACTTAAAACAGTGGGGACTGAAACCTATTACAACTGTTTTACAAATGTATTATTTTTTTTATTATATATAGTTGTCATTGTTAACACACTGCTGACGATTCACAGTGTCAACATGTCTGAGTGGGTCAATCTAGAACAGTGGTTCATGCTTCTGAACCATTTTATTACCAAAGATCATTTTTATTTAGATGAATTTACTCATGGACTCCAGGCTTTTGAAAGGTCTGCCTACTCAATAAGCTCCAGTGATACTTTTTTGATTCTCCCCTTGGATCCGTGGATACCAGGTTGAGAATTGCTGGCTTAGAGGGTCCAGGTTTTCAGAAATTAGGAAATAGCCATCCTACTTACAGGACCAAAGGGCTCCAACTGCCTGTCTATTTATCCATAGCTGGGGAGAGGAGTGGATCAATGCCTTTCCCAAGAAAGGCATTAGTACAAAGTGAACAGAGGAGTCTCAGTTAAAATGAACTTGGTTTGTCAATTCTGTTTTCCGTGTCAGTATCTATTATACTTCTACACTCTTCTACTTGCAATTTTAGCTGCACAAATTTGACTTGCAATAACAATTTTGTTCCCTGCTTTTTTCTTAATCTACAATTTTCTTACCATTCATAAAAGAAGTTTAACAGATATATTGAGTGAACTGAAAAAGATTGGATGAATAAATCTCCTCCAAAATGGTAAATCCTTTTGTTTCAATGTGGTTAGCGGAATTCAGTTGGAGATGGCTTGGTTATTTTCATTTTTGAATTCATTCCGTTGAATAGTTTCTTAAAGTTAAGTGATCATTAGTTTCACAGAGGAGTTACAAATGGATATTCATACTTTCCTAAAATTTGAAATTTCATATCACTTATAGAGGTTCTCAACCGGGGAGGAGGGTAATCTGAGAGGGTTCCAGTGGATGAAATTGGACTACAGATTGTCAAATTCAAACAGTTGCAATATTGATCTTGGTTAGTATAGAATGCGTCTTTTGAGATAGGCAATCTTAGAAAGGGGGAGGTGGAACGACATTTTGAAATATGGTGGAAAGGATACATGGACAAAAAAGGTTGAGAACCACTGGTTCAGAAGAAAGACTTTGACCATATATTGGCTGGCAGTTCTTTGTCCCAGTTGTTCATCACAGGTTTTGCCTTCGGGCAAGACTGATAAAATTCACCAATGCCTGGTTCCTGGGGATCTGTCTCCCAGGTAACACCTCCCTATTATACTAAAGGGGTAAGGTTAGTGGGCATGCCATGAAACGTGGCGATATGCTGAAGGAACTGGGCAATTTTTGACACAACCCACATATAAATGTGTGTGGGGTCCTACCATTGAACATTGGCTATGTGTAACATCTTGTCCATGTGGGAGGACGAGAAAATACCCTTTAAAACTTTATGACTGAAAACTAGATTCTCAAATCTTAATTTTGTGGTAACTAATGTCTCCATCTAAGCATTGTAAACAAATTCTGCCACTGAGCTATATCTATTCAGTAAACTTAGCTTAATCTGATACAAAGTCATGGTAGTGGGCACCAAGTGAAAACTGAACCCACTACAATTGTAAATTGGTCTGTGAGATGAGCCTGTTAACCCTAGCACTATAGTGGGCACCCTTTAAATTTAGTCTGGTACAAAATCAGATAGAGTGAAAGTGGGGTAGGAAGACTGTGTTGCACCAAACTTCCAAGTGGAGAGGGCATTTCTGCTTTTTGGTGCAAATGATTTATTGCTATAAAAGGAATAATGAACTATGACTGTCAGTGAATGTGAGCAGTTAAGTTAGAGTGGGTCACAGGTCAACCAGTACCATTTCCACCCCTAAATCATTTGGCCTGTCAGAGCTAAACATTTCAATTTATTTTATCTTAGGAACTGAATAGGAGTTAATCTGGTCAGATCTAAGATAGATATAAAAACTGATTTTTTGTTGTTGCTCAAGCTCAGGATCCTAATGTTTTTTGAGCAGGTTGTTGGGTCTGTGTCAATCTACATTTGCAATGAATGCAGGCAGTCTACAGCTCAGAGAAGTTGAAAAAGAAAGGTTTTATTTCAATCAATCTTTAAATGTGCAAAAGATTAACTTGCTGCTCCTCAGAATGATAGAATTCAAGTGTTTAGCTTTGACAGGCTTTCTACCATATTTTTCTATGAAGATTTCTATAAAAACTTAGGAAAAAAAATCAATTGAATAAATATTGTCCTCAACATGCTTTGATAACATGCATCAGTCAAATTGATTTTGTGATAATAAATTAGGACATTAAACTCATGGAAGGCATTGCACAGCAGTAGAAATTAAAAAAAGTTCAAGTTCAGCTGAAATTAATCCAAACATCTGAGGAAATATTTAAGAGAAGATCATGAGCAAAATATATGAAATTTTATCATTATTCAAATTTTTCACTCTTTTTTTTATTTTTCAAAGAAAGCTAATCTTATATTCTGAATCTAAATCTGAAATTACTTCCCTTCTTAAAAAACAAACAAACAAACAAAAAACCAATATGCATTGTGTTGTATGGTTAGAATTCCGTTTTATGGAAAGTAGCTGCTGAAGGCAGATAACCTAAACTAAGGACAACAAATCAAACTTCCGCCTTCCCAGTGTGCAACAAAAGAAACTTATACTCCGTCGTGCCGGTAAGCTATGAAAATGGCGAAAGTTGTTAATATTGACCACAACACTGCTGAAGATAATACAAACACCAACAACAGCGAAGAATCAACAAGTGGTCAGGATGAGAGCGAACTTAAAGTCAAGATTATATGCCTTGGTGACAGTGCCGTCGGAAAATCTAAGTAAGAAAATTTGATTGAAAAAAAAAAGAAAATAATCGTGTTAGTTACTCGCGAGAGGGATAAGAAATGAAAGGACATTATTTTAAATTTCTAAATCATCAAAAATAATATTTTTTTAATTAGATTAAAGAGCGAAACTCTGGTATTTAGTAATATAGTAATTTGAATTTTTTTAAATTCTAAATAAGTGGGATTTTTTATTTATTTAAACATCGCTTTTAGTTTCCACCAGCTTCAGCGTATACGTCTCCATGGTAACTGGTTGGTTTGTCATGTTTGCTGATGCTATGATCGATACTACTGAACACACGCAGTCTTAACCACCTGTTATATTTATTATTATTTATATCTCTCTTTCTCGGCTTTCTAAGGGCATTTAAAACCCATATTTAGAAAATAGCCAGTCGTTAAGGTATAATTTCTGTTAGTTCATTGATGTCAATTTGGAAAAGTCAAAGTAAATGAAATAAACTAAGATAACTAAACTGATGCACAAGCTGCTTCGAGGTTCTCTCTTCACTCAAGTTTAATTCAGTGTGGTTTGTAATAAATTAGTAATTATCGTTACTTGAAATTTTTTTAACTTTTATTATTAAATATATATATATATATATATATATATATATATATATATAAATATCAAATTGAAATTTTAGTATAAATCAATTGACCAAAGGAAAAATGATTAAAAGAGAAAAAGCTAACTTATTAGGTGTCATAGTTCAAACTGAAGTTTAAAATCAAGACAAAATAATATTCTCTATTTAAAAATTACAGGTTAGATTTAATAAAAAAATATACATTCTAAAGATAAACTATGAAAACACTTCGTTTGGACGTTTTTGTTCCTTCTCTAAGTGTATTCTATGTTTTGTTATATCCTTTCTTCGTTTCAAAAAAAGTTCGTTTCATATCAAAGTTATGTTTTGTTTCCATTTTTTAACTCTTAGCTAATTTTCTGCTGACCAAAGTGATTATAAAAGTCCTTAAAGTAAATGTTTTTAATACAAATTGAAAAATCAATAGGCCTAAAAGTAGGATAAAATTTCGAATTCGAATTTTTTACCGCTGATTTTCAAAACTGTATATTAAAAAATTGTCCTGTTCAGGGAAAGGGATAATAAGAGTATTTCCTTGCACTTGTTGAACATGTATTTGATTTTCATTTTTTTCCTGGAAAGATTTACCATTAAATCATTTTTTCTATCTGGCACTGTAAATAACTAAAATTTGATTTCTGTGTAATTTATTTTCCCAGTCTGGGAAGACTCGGGGAAATGATACAATAATTTAATAGTTTGTAAAAGTGATAAAAAAAAAACCATGTTTTGTCAAAAACACTTCCCTCATGCTTGATATAGGTGTTGATGTTTGAGAAAAAAATTGTACTATATGTAGTTTATCACTATACTAATACTTGGAAATTTCTCAAGTTATATATTGCATATATAATTTGAGAAATTGCAAATATACTCAAAATCAAGCACTGAAAATTATTCGCACCAGCATTGTTATGTGGAGGCCACACATCAAGTTGATTAACATTAGCAAAAAAAGTCTACTAGACAGTATTTCCATGTTCAGATGTAGCAAAATAAAACAGCATAAAATTTTGGGGAAAGTGAAGTAAACTATCATTAACAGTATCAAAGGTCAGTCTTCATCCAGAGGAGGTGATGCTGTGTATAAGATGAGATTGGGATTCCTCTGTCTGAAGAACCAAACAATGGTAGGAAACAACTGACAAAATGCACCTAAAGATAGTGAAGAGAAAAGGCGGTATTTTCCATTAGGATAACATTTGACTGCCCATTTCTTTGCTGACCTGTCAAAACTTGTCAAAGCTTGGCTGGGACATTTTCATTCATCTGCTATATTCACCAAATATTGTACCTTTGGAATGCCATTTCTTCTGGTTTTTACAGCATTCTAAATGAAAAAAAAGCAAACTAAATTTCTTGGAAGACTGCAAAAGACACCTAGAACAGTTCTTTGGTTAGAACAATAACATGGTCTAAGAGGATGGAAATACGAAATTGTCTAAAAGATGGTCGAAGAAAGTGAAACAAAACAGCAAATATGATGCTCAATAAAGTCAGTTGAAAATTTTTAAAAAATCATCTTTATTTTTCTTATTATAAACTGGGTGAACATTTTTGGTTACCTTATAGTTATTCTAACTTTTATTATAAAAAACATGTGTTCCTGAAATCTCTTAAACAATTTGGTCGTTAAAGAACATTTACAATAAGCATGTATTTTACTATGGATAAGAGATGGCATATTGTTATTTACTAAGCTTAGTCTGGCACAAGGTCATTGTAGTGGGGAATCCAGTGAGGATCAAACTCACTACATTAATGAATTGGTCTGTAGAATGAGCTTACTAACCATCATACCACTGTAGATGATAACAAGAGATTGTGTATGCACCTTCAAAATTTATTCGTATTTATGATCACAAAATTTGTTTTTTTACATGCTACCTTACTCATATGATGAAATGAATATTTCAAGTTGGAAGTATTACATAACCAAAACAGTACGGAATTGTACACAAAAATATGGTCCGGTATGTTTTTTTCTAAGCCACACATGAAAGCGACAAACATAACCCAGTTGATACAAATGATTTTTAGTGCCTTATTTAGATATTTTGAGTATATTGGTTATCTCCCATGTTGTAACATGAATTATTTCTAAGTCATGTCTTCATTTAATTGTAATCAACCTCGACTGGTCTACCACCTGTAGACCATCATTCAGTGATGTCATCCTTAAAATGCACAAATCTCTTTTGCATTTGAGCCCTATTTCTACCTTTTTAAAAATTGAATTAATTTAATTAAAAAGCATAATATGCTGAAAATGTTGCTTAATATATCTTCAATGTTATAATAATAAACAAACAAATAGGTTTTTTTTTGTAATTCATACTGATATAAAGCTGTCACAATACAATCTAACACTCTGATCAATCTTTTTGGCCAACCCAATAAATCAGTTACGGTAACTTCAATCTCTGTTGTTTAAACTGAAATGTGAAAATTCCAAAATCTGTGACGAAAAAATGTGGTTCCAAGGTCCTTAGACAAACATGGTGCATTGACATCTAATGCGGAAATGTTTCGAATTTAACGTGGAAAAGGTAATAATTGCCATTTCTTTTTTTTTTTTTTCTTTTTCAAGGACCATATTTTTTCAATATCTATTTTTATCGACACTGATTTCACTCTTTATCTTCAACTGCAGAAAAATATAGCTGTAGTCTTCTTTCTGAAATAATACTAAAATGAGTATTTTTTAAAAAAAAAAAGAATAAATTGTTGGGACAAAAAATTAACAATTTGGTATAATGTAGTGAGAGCGAGAGACGCATGGTTTTACCTTTCTTGTCTCGTGGAATTATTGGAAGTTGTTAGTGATGTACATAATTTTTCCTCTAAAAAAATCAGCATTTATAAAAGATACTTCCAGAGCAGTATTTTTTTCATGTTATCATATTCATTTAAACAGCATTGAGCAGAATTTATTTCTCTATGAGCCTCTCTTCAATATGTGTAAAAAAAAAAATGAATGGTCAAAAATTACAAATACAATTGATCAGCAAATAAATTGAGGGGGTATCACATGAATTTTTTTTTTTTTCCTGAAATATAGAATAGAAACTTCTTAAAATGAAATTCCTCCTTTATTAAATAATTATTGAAAATCTATCAAAATCCAATTACTGTTTTGTCTTTTTTTTAAATTGTAAAATCTTGGTGTAAAATAGTGTGAATTGATCTTGTGCAAATTGATTTATGTCTTTACATTTTGTCACAACTTTTTACACTATTTATCTTCTAAACTATCTCTAGTTCTATAAGATGTTCAGAAATAATTTTTTTATCAGATCCATCTTAAATCTGTTTTCTTACGAATGGTCCAAAAATGTTGTTGACTATCGCTCCTGGCCCAACTCTAACTTGCTGTCTTATAACAGTCTGGGTACAATTTACTGTGGCCTACCTATACATCATTTGGAGAATTTATTACAAAGTCAATCCTGACTGTCAAAAAATGGCTTCTCATTTTCTTGCACACCTTAAAGTGCCAGATTTTACCCTCACCTGTGGATTTGTGATTTTGTAAAACTGTTGACTGATTGCAGCAAGTTTATGTATTCACAAGTAAAGAATGGCTTTTCGCCCATTCAACTGAGGTATTTTTATCTCTAGCTATTTCAAGCATTACATCCATGCTCTTGTTAATGTTCGTAAAACTATGTCATTGATGGCACATCGGCTGTTATCACAATGAGCTGATGCCATTATGGAAACAATTTATCCAATAGAATATTTTATTGAAATTGAGTAAGTTGAAAAAATTGTCATGAAAGTCTAACCATTCAATAATTGCATTGGTTTATTCTAAGTTGAAAAAATAACGGTAATATAAAGATATGCATAGATTAAAAGTAATATTTGTTTCAATCTAATCCATTCAATTTTTAGAGAAAATGAAAGAAAAACATTCGTAAATACTTAGATTATATCGTTATTGATTTGAATAGCTTAAATATAAGATCAAAAAATGAGCCGGAAAAATTTTGTCAAAAGTTTTCCTAACAAAGTCTTTCAAGAATTATTTCTATTAACTGTTTTTGTTCTATTATTATAATTAACTGTTACCCTTTCTAAATTGATAAGAAATATTAATAAAACTTATTCTGGTGGATTTCATTAATTATATTTTAATTCTATGAAAAGAAAACTCTTTTTTTCATCCAGATATTTCCTGTGCATTTTTACATTCTAATTCATTTGTTGAAACTTCGGAAGAGCAAATCTTTTCTTAAAAGAAAGAAAAAGTATATTTATTTATGGGAACAGTCAATAAATATATTTTTTGTAAAATTTCATTATAATTGCATCTTTTATTGAAAAAAAAACAAACAAATTATGCGTCATTTAAAAAAAATTGAAAAAAAAAGACAAATTAAGATTTATACAGTAATTTATCTATCAAATTATGAAAAAATATTTGATTTAAATATATATTTAAAATTTTCTCTCAAGTATTGTTGTTATTTCTTCAAATAAATATTTAAATGAATTCTATGCTGAAATAATAGTGAAATAAATTTACAAGTATAATAAGGATAATCTTTTGTGACAAAAGTCACCAATGGCTTGAATCGACAAAACGTATGGATGATGAAAATGAAAAATAGCCTAATAATCAATATCCAAGTAAGTCAGTAAGTGATCACCACAATGTTTAGAGGTGAAGTTGCTTGACAGACTAATGATCTATGAAAACCTAATCTGTCATCCAGTCTGAACATGTGACAACTATTGTCTGGACCTGATAACTTAGGAACCTGTCTTCATCAGTTTGTCACATTCAACCTCCATCCTCCTCAATACCTTTTTCTATTTTAACAGTTGATTTGTCGGATAAGACAATGAGTATGTTTCTGGCAGATTTGAGTGGGGAATATTTTGTGAAAATAAATTATTTTCTTCCATTCGGTATAATAAAAATTAAGGATTCGGGTATTCTTTTAATTATTGAATGTAAAAATAAATTTTGATTGGTTGTAAGATGTTTGTTTATTTTTTGAGACTTTTACTTGATTTTTCAGTCTATTAGATGTGTCCACATACATCCCTATAATAAGGTCTATTGGTTGATTGGTCCGTCCCCAATATTTTTGAAACCGATTTTCGACACGTGGTGGAAAGAATCTTTTTAGCCCTACATCTTCACCATGCTCTAACACAGAGAATAAAACTAAATTAGGTAGTTTCTGCCAATATATTTTGTTCACAATATCAAAGATGCTATTATTATATATCTCCTCAAAAGAGCTGGTAAAGTCATCACCTGGAAACTAGCCATCCTATTCAACTTATGCCTAAAACAGAGTGATCACCAACTGGATCACCAAAACGCTAGATGAAAAACCAACTGCAGGAATAGGCTGGATTTAGAAAAAACTACTTAACCGTTGACCATTTCTATTCAGTAATTCAACTAAAAGAGAAAGCAGCAGACTATAAAATGCTGTTGTTGCATTAGTCAACTTAAAGAAGGCCTTGACTCAGTAGGAATCCCCAAGATCATCAATGCTATTGTACAAAGCACAGTCTTGCAACATGTGTACCAACACAGCAGTTCATTCATTAGGCTACAAAAACTTTTAGCCCTTTCAGCTTGAAAAGGGAGTAAAACAAAGTGATACCAGCTGATATGGAGCAAAGACATAGAACCTGACCAAATGATGGGCCCTCAAACCAAGAACCATACAATGTGCATGTGAGAGAATCATGGTCAAAAATCACATGGAGAGATCACATAAGAGCACAGTATATTAGAGAAAAAGCAGGAGTCAGGGATATCACAGAATCCATTAAAAACTCAAAAGTTAATTGGCTGGTCATGTTGCAAGACTGATGGACATCATGACTCACTATGTAGATCTGCAGAGATCATATGTGAAACTGTGGCTGGCATGAATATAAGATGACGTGACAAACTAAAGTTCAGTAAGTATTGGCTCTGCGATGCCAGAGAGGTCTGGCACTAAAAGGCTGGTGATGATGTTGATACAGCAGAAGGAAAGCAGGTTATTAAATCAGGAACAGTTCGATGGATATTGAAGAAACATGGTAAAAGCTTAGTAGGAGTGAATGTCTGGAAAACACACACTTATAAACACATTTAGATATGAAAAGGGAAAGAACCCTTTGCCAATCTTTGGTGGGTACGGTAGTTCAATTTTTATCTCGATTCCAAGAAGAATTTTTTAAAAATATTCACATTGGTGGAAGGGAGGCAACTCTTCATTTTTTTTTCTTAGACGATATCCTATTCTTCTGTACTCAATTCAGTTTAGGTTAATTTGCTTGTATGATTTTGTTAATTCTGCTGATATCATTTCATTAAAATTTGGTAAAAAAATTTCTTATAAAAAATATCTGTTGATCAGTGTCAAGTCTTCAAACTTGAACATTTTCACCTGCATGAAGTGAAAACATTGCATTGTGCATAAGTAGTGCCTTAGTTAATTAATTCTTTATACAGTTGCAGGCCTGACACAAGTCACAATTCTATTCAATAATTTGTATCCTCACAATATTGAGGTAAAATGAATTGGGTAATTATCTTATACCTGCTATAATTACCTGGGTAATCACTTTATTTTCTATAAGATATTGAAAATTCATATTCAAAATACTTATATACCATCAAGTGTGGTAATTAACAATGAAACTAAGTATATATGCTATACTTTGATCTGAAATTTTTAGTGTTGAACAATTGAGAAAATGTACAAATCAATGAATAAATCTTTTTTTTTCCCCCTTCTCTGTTACATTTTGACTATTTCCTTCTATTTCATCTTTATGTGTATTGCTAAAAGAGGCTCAGATAGCATGAAACTGATTGCCCATATAAAGTCAAAAATGATCATGGAAACCATTTTTTTTTCTTGTACAATCTGTAAAGATGTAGATGAAACTTTGTAGATCTTTCTGTTTTCATATATTTAAAGAATTTCATTTTTTTTCCCATCTTGTGTATCGAGCTACATTTTGTTAAATGAATGAACAAAACTGATGTCAGTTTCCTTACATTTTGATGAACTTGTTTACCAAAGTTCAAAGACACTTCCCGCTGTGTAGATTCTCACTGAATTTCAAATCTCAGAATTGTACTTGACTTTAGACATCTGGAATAACCTGTAAACATTTTTATATTAATCTGAAGTCTGTGTGCTTGTTTAAAAGATTAGCTGCCAATCAAACTGCTTATCAATCAATAAATTTGATTAGCCTAATGAATTCTTGTCTTATTACTTTCACTTTCAAAACAGTTGAAGGAAGGGCATAAACACTTTGTGTATTACCTAATAAAAATAAATCCCATCTCTTTCCATAGGATGTCAGCACCTTCTTAGTGTCAGCATATCAGAGAGAAAAAGATTAATCACAGAAAACAAAAAGTATAAATAAAAACATAGGGAAAAAGCTTCAGCATTAGGTTTTTAATATTTTTTCATTTGGTATAATTAGGTTTAAAATGTATTTCCTTGTAGATCAGTGTTTAAACTATTGAAACTGCAAGATCTCCACTTCACTTCTTGACAAAGTGCTATTGAATTTTGTTGAAAATTTCTATATAGTTTATATTTTTGTTCCACAAGTTGACTAACTCTTAAACTAAATATTTTGATTTGATCAATGTTGAACAGCTTAATTGTTATACAATGTCCAAAATCTGTAGTTCTGTCTAAATTAAAACTGATGATAATGTATTTTGAATGGTTTTCAAATAAAACGTACTTCATCATTCGAAACTTGAGTCAAAAAGAACATCACTTTTTTTTATACTAATACTTATTGTTTTACAAGTACATGAATTTTTTTTTTTTTTCCAGAATATTCAGTGATTTTGAGTTCATGGAACTAAACCTTACTTCCGTCTATGTTTTTATCAATAAAGCTTCCATTGAATATGAATATATATTATAATAAACATTTCAGAAATTTTAATTCATTTTTCTAATTTTCTTCCTATTTTAGGTTGATGGAAAGATTCCTCATCGATGGCTAGTATCCTTTCTGCCTATGATTTTTCAGTTCAGAATAATACAATTGTCAGTTGCACAAAGAACAAGATTTTATACAAAGTAATCAATTTTGAGTTGATATTCTGAAAAATATCATTATTGTAATTGATTCTGTTATTAACATTGCTTCAGTTTTTAAAATACTTTGAAATTTGTTTTTTCTGGAAACCATCAAGCAACTTAGGATGTTCATTTAGAAGCAAAATTCTAAATTATATTTTTGGCTTATGTCATTCTGGATTTATTTATTTTACAATCCTCTATATAATAAAAAAAATCTGTTAGGGAATTGAATCAGTAGATTTTACATCTTTTCTATGCTACCTTAAGATATTTCAAATAGATAAAATAGATATTTTATAGATAAGGAGTTGAAAAGATAGCTTGTGCAAGGGAATAACTCTACCAAGTAAATTTGCTTTACAAATTATATGAAATAAATTGCTAATTTTCAAGCATTTGAAGAAAATAGTCAGACTAAATTTTATAATTATTTCAAGTCAATGTTTTCATTTCAAGTGAAAAAACATAAAACAAAGGTGCAAATCTTTTTTAATAGCCATTTAAGACTATTCAAACTCTGAAGCAGTATTTTTCTCTTAACACTTCGTTCAAAGAAATGAAGTAAGAATTATTTTGATGTAATCTGGCTGGCACCATAAAGTAAATTTGTACATGCATTAGATAAGTGATATTAAAGCTAAGTCATAACTTGTGATTATATGTATGTATAAAAATTTAACTGCAAAAACAGCAGCGGTGCCTCCAACAAAGTCCTCATCAGATGATGACCCTGGAGTCAGGAATAGTTTTTGGGCCATCATTACCTACTGACCTAGGTTACCTCAGCAGTACCTTGCGATACCACCTGACTTTGTTGGTCTTCCATCACATTGTGAGTGTACCAGATCCAAGCAAATGCTGTCTCTACCTGATCTTGGAGCCTATCTCCATTGATGATAATCAGAGTTTAGTCAGGTATGTCAAGGCTAAGATGGCAATGAAACCTTGGCATCTGACTATATCAGAACGAATATTACTTGTACAGCCAAGTTCCTCTCCTTCCTGATACAAACAACAAATGATCCCTCCATCATTAAATATGAAACATATTAAACAACCAACAACCAAACAATCAGGGAATTAGGAATTGAGAAATAATTTGCACGAATAACTAAATCTAGGAAATTAATCAATAGTTGTCTTCATCTTGGCATGACTTTTCAAAAAGGCATATCCTCATCTTTGGTAACACAGCAACAATTTTTTGTGTGTATCAGGATAAAACTATTCCAAACTCGGTTGGTGGATGATCAGTCTGCAGTGCAATGAAATGGACCCTCCAACCCATGTCCGAACTGTTTAGCCAGTGCAGCAAATGAACTCTGTGTCCTGTGTTCAAACTCCGACTGAATACTAAACCTGCCATTAATACCTTTAATTAGACAAAAAGTAACAAGTAGTTAACTCTGACCGAGAAATTATCAAACAGTTGCTTCTGCCATGATGTTACGTATCTCTAAGTCATGCAGGAGCATTAAATCCATGACAACACAGCTTCCGCCTGATCTTGGAGCCTCTTGATATATTTTCTTTTCTCCATTGGTGATAATCTGAGTCTGGTTAGGTATGCTGAGGCTGAGGTGGAGAAAAAACCCTTGACATCCAACCTCAACAAGAAATCCCAGCCCTGTTTCATGCACTATTTGCACCACTCATTGTGCTTTTCCAGGTTGGGTTCATATGCCCACTCAATGTTTTTTCTCAAAAGAAATAATGATTCTTTTCTAGATTTAATTAACCAGATTACAAAATTAAAATGCTGAGAGGTTAATATGATCTCAACTGGAAAAGCAAGCGTATTGTTCCAAATCTACCGTGACACTCCAGTCCATGGAACCATCAAACACCAGCGTTGATTTACATTTCTTCCGAGACCCAGCTTCCAGACCATTTCCCTTTTTTACAAAATCTATCTTGATCTTTGTGATAGATGGAACTTTATTGGCAGCTTCGCAACCTCATTTTATAGCCAGGACCCCTAATGCCTGATTGTCTCCATGAATAAATTGCAAGAGAATGCTTGCAATCAGAATTAAATATGATGTTATAGCTAAGTAATAACTTTGTGTGTGTGTGTATATATATATATATATATATATATATATATATATATATATATATATATATATGGGGGATAACATAGCCATTATAAGTAGCCTTATAAGTCAATTTGTTTGTACATACATTTTCATGCAATGTTTCCATATATATATATATATATATATATAAAAGAGTAATGTAAAAAGTTAATTAATTTAATTTAGTTCAAAATCCAACAATTCATTTAATCTCATGAATGAAATAAATCAATTCATTATTAGTTTTGTAAATGGAGTTTTAATTCAAGTCTCTATATAAAATTCACCTGTGTCTTATGTGCACTGCATATTTAAATGATATCATCTTACAAAGACAGAAATAATGGAGGGATATTGGTGAATTTTTCAATTTTCCGAGATCTTTAATCTTATCACAATCCCTGATAATTATAATCATTAAATAATATGTGGTATCTATTAATTACTGGATTCAGAATAAAGTTTCATACAATTTTCAAAAAGTAAAGCTACTGGACTAAATAGTCCATCAGAAGAATTTTTTTTCCCTTTAATTCTTGTCCGAATAATGTTAGACAAACTGAACGAGGAAAGCAAGAAAGTTGGCCTCCACATGGACATCAGCGAAACAAAGGTCATGTACAACAAATATGTTGGAAATAAACACTATGATCAAAATAGAAAATGCAAAATTGGAGAAGGTAGACCACTGCATCTACCTTGGACAACAAATCTCCATGAAATCCTCAAAAGAAGAAATTGAGCAAAGAATCCCTCTAGAAGGGCAAGCCTTTGGCAGAGCAAGCTCAACCTTCAAGAAGACAAAAATCCCGTTAGTCCTAAAATGAATATCCAATCAAAACATCCTCCCAATAGTCACCAATGGAGCTAAAACATGGAACCTAACCAAGAGACTGAGAAGCATGCAATATACACATGTAAGAATCATGCTCAGTCTCAAATGGAGAGATCACAAGATAGCATAATGTATTTGGGAAGAAACAGGACTCCAAGACATCATAGAATCCATTAGAAAACTCAAATAGCAATGGGCTGGTCATTTTGCAAGAATGGCAAACAACTGATGGACATAATGACTCAAAACATGGATCTCTAGAGATCACATGCAAAGCTGAGGCCTGCAGAGTACAAGATTGAGAGAGACAAACTAGACAAGTTCAAACAGTATTGGCTCTGCAATGCCCATGATAGAGAGGCCAGGAACATCCAATGGCCAATGATAGATGATAAAAGACTGATGATATTTTAGCAGATAAGATAAAACTAGAGGCATTCAAAAAACTATCCCCTAGGCCAGATACAAGAACAATGACTAAGCAGTGAGCTAAAACCATGTAATCAGACTGAAATTAGGTTCTCTTCATATCTGAAAGTCACCTTATTTGCCAAAATATATAGTATCTACAATATGGAGATATGTGACTTTGTCACGTGTCTTCCCTGTGCTTAAAATATATTTTAACTCTGATCATTTGCTTGTGTTTTTTTCTCTGCAACAAATATCACTTTTGGCACTACCTTAGATGCTTCTTTTGAAAAAATAATCTTCCCCTTGTAATAAAAGTGTTGTGGGAAGATGGAGATGCCGGTAACATTATTCCCTCTGTTGTCAGTTTTCTGGATTCTGCTTTAGCAATTTATCATAATCCACTTCTGGCTTTCCAGGCCTGTCTAAGCTTCACCAGTGCCCTGTTACTTTTCAGGGATATGTTCTCTACACTGTTCATTGCCAGCCTCTTATGACGCTCAATAAGGGATTGAACTTTCCCTGTTTGAATTCAGAGTTGTCCATCTCCTTGCCCACCAAGGTTGAAGAGCACAGTCTGCCTTACTATTTACTCATGATTGGAGGGAGAAGAGATGTATTCATGCCTTTCCAAAGGGCATTAGTATGAAGGGAATGCAAACTGTCTCAGGTAGAGTTTGAATTTGGTTTGCCAATCCCATTTTCTGTACTGCTGATTGTTAAGCTGACCATACTTCTTCCACTGTAAAATGACAGCATCTAAATCAGTGAGATTTTTTTTTCTGTATCCACTAGTTTAGAGGTGGCACTTGAGCATAATGAAACTGAAATTAAAGTAAGCGTTTGTTTAAAAAAAAAAATTGATACATATCTTTTACTATTGTAGATCTTGTTTTGGTATAATTAATTTCCTTACCTCAGTTTTCAGTAAGCCTCATCAGTCGTCTACCTATGCCCTGACTCTCTATCAGTATGACACTGAGATTGACGGAAGAAAAGTGGCTGTGGGTAAGTAACTTAGGAAATTTTCCACAAATTTCAGGAAGGTAATATGCTTCAGTCAAGTAGAACTAAAAAATGATATTTAACTTTGTAAATTATTACCAATTATATGATCCGGATATCCCCGACTAAAGAAATCTGATTAAGAATTTAATTTGTTGTTGGTTTGGGGTAATTGGAGAAATGCTTTGGATTGATATGAATAGCTTGGATATCACAGATTTTTGTAGTACATAGGAAGCTGCATATTGTAATTACTATGAAACAAGTTTTTTTAGATAACTGGCTGATAACATCAAGCTAAGGATATACCAATTGGGACAATTTACTTCACTGTTATAAATCTATATTCATTGTAATAAATCATGTTATTGAATTCAGTGTTATAAACAAGTTGGCATGAAAAATTAACATGAAACTTATTTTTTAATTCAAATTTTTCTTCCATTCATTTTAAATGTAGTGTAGGCTGACTAATTTTGATAACAATAACAATTTGATAACATTATCTGTGATTACAGTAAACAGTTTCCTCTACATATCAAAGAATTTAAGTGAAATTTTCTTGGAATATTACATCCTGTAGATATGTCTTGCTATAAATACTCATTTCCTAATATACCTATACAAGAGAATCTACTGCGGTTCTGGTTACTTGTATAGCCTATATGAATTTTATAATGAGATAATAAAAAATGATATAATTCTTGCTTTTTCATTTACAACTGAAAATGCCTTTGAGTAAAGATTTCAAAATGGTCTTTCCAAAATTCCCTCCCCCCAGCAAGGGAGATAATTTCAATTAATATCTGAGAGTTAACTCCCTTACATCACACACCAGGATTTTCTCTTTTTTTTTTTTCTGGCAGTGTAGAGATTGCATTTATTTTGACACAAAATTATCAGAGACATCCACAATTCTGCCCTTTTTATGCAATGAGAATGTCCTGCTCTGGGGTTGGAATACACGAAGCTAAGCTTGATTCAAATATGCTATGTCTTGCTCAAAGACAAATATATTTTTTTCTTCTTTCTTCAAACAGCCCATTTGAGACTGGTGATCTCGACTGTAATAGGCTGATTCTCTTTTCCTTGGCTTTTCCTTTTAAATAATTTGTTTTCTTGCTTGGGTGCAGATTTTGGACTGTTGTGTTTCAATAAATACCCTCTCAGAACACACACAAAAAAAGAAGTTATTTTGAAACAAAAATTCTGCTAATTGCAAAATGCTTAATATTTGATGAAACTTCCAGATATTGAAGTATGAAAAATCTTTAATTCAATCAAATCTATCAGTTCCAAAACATTCATCCAAAGAACAGTTCTATTATGATAAACTAGATGTTTATGTAACTTGTGACTATCAGGGGTAGGATTTGAATAGACATCTAAATTTCTATTTCCATTAATGATTATATACAAATGACACAAAGTACTAAAAGCAGCATCTATATTATAAAGTAGTAAAGTATATATGTATATATGTTTCTACTCTCAAAAGTACAGAGCTATGTATCACTGAAAAACAGACATATTCAAAATGAGCACATATTTCTAGGTCGATTTTCGCAAAACAAGTATCTGTCGATTTCTTTGAAGCCTTCCTTGGCACTTTCTGAAAAAGTCAGTCTAAAATTTTTTTCTAATCTGTCTTTTTTTCATTTAGGATTTTCTCAAAAACTATTAGTTGAATTCATAAAACTATATGTATATTTCAAATCAGCATCATCCACACAAGGTTTTTATACCATCTAATTGAATCTTACACATGTGAGGGGGTCCAATACTTTAAAAAAAAATTCTCTTTGGGCATTAATTTGTTTAATTTTTTTTTCTTTCATTTTTATGTGCTTTCGACCTATTTGACCTTCAAATTTTCTGAAACATACCTATAATGTTAAACTGTATCCATTCATCATAGGTAGCTGGAAATATGAAATTCTCTTTCCTCCAATGAGTGTGTTGGCTCAACTGGTTTTGACTTGATTTCATGATATCTCTATAAAATATCATTTGCTTTCTAGTGCTGTTAGATTTATTGACTTTTTCCCCTCTGGGCAATGCCATGTACTTCAGCTAGGCTACATAATTGAGTGATATGTATGTTTGTAGAGAACTACTTATCACAGAGTGGGGGGAAAAAGGCATATTTGAAATCAGCAGGCATCAATTTACCTTTAGCACACATTTTTAGGTTGAATTTTGCCAAAAATAGATTGTCAATTTGCATGGGGTCTGTGTTAATGCTCACCTACAAAAAGTCTATCCAAAAATGTTTTTTTTCTTTTTCCTCATCTGGGATTCTCCCCCAAACTTTAATAGACATGTGGAAATAAAACAATATTCGAGGAAAGTTTTGTACCATTCATTTGAATCTGCATATGTTAGGGGGTCAAATGTTTTTTAAAATTTTTTTTTTCCACCCAAATTCATCAGCTTATATTTAAAGAATCATATATTTTTTTGGAAATAAAAGTGGCTCCATAGCTGAATGATTAAAGGTGGGGAAAATGTAATCCGTGATCAAAGTTCTGGCTCTGATGGAGAAAGTTTTAAAATTTTCTGTTTTGATTCATGTAATTACAATCTATTACACCTTCAAACCTTCCAGAAATTGGTCTGTTATAAAAATTTTTTTTCAAAGTTTCAGAGGGGAGTTCTAATTACTATAATACTATACTGAAACCTTACTTTCCGTCCATTGTAGGGAACCAAGGCTGTGAATCTTTTTTTCTCAGTGCCTATGCACAATTTTTTAAAGGAGTCAGATCTCAACTCAACGATAAAACATGTTTTTCTTTGAGGAAAAAAAACACTAAACTATCTTTACCCCTAATCCCAACCTTAACACATAAATTAAAATTTGGGCACATTTTAAATCAAACAGTCGCTTTAGACATGTGAAGTAGTAATGTATAAGTGAGCATTTGAATTCTATTGTGAGAGAATTTCTTTATGGTTTTAGGAGGGTGAGTGCTGCCAGTGTATAAACACTGCCTGCATGAGCCTGCATGGTTGGGCCCACACATATTCCTATGCAGGCTCATGCAGGTAATGCCTATGTTTTATTTCATTTCCTTATAATTAAAAGATGTGTTCTAATGAACTGTTCGATTTTTTTGATTTAAAAAAAAAAATAAAAATCACATTCTTATTTTTCCTACTGGTTCTGCAACATTCATCACTGGAACTAACATCAATCAGTCTCCTTGCATGTCGTTGTGTCTGATCACACCAACCCAATGTGCTTCTTTATCTAACCTTGTATCACTGTGTTCAGAGTCTGGATGGGATAGGTGGGTTAGTAAATGATTTATCTACTTTTTCAAAACTTTCCTTTCTTCCTGTTTTACTTTGCTTGGTGGATTCGATAAGAAATAAAGTTATTAGTGAATGTCACCTTTATCTTGGAGGAAAAAAAGAGGAAGAAAAATAAGAGAAAAAAGTTGGAATTTTCATTTTCATTCGTTCATTTGATTAGGAATAAATATATATTTATAAATACATTCATTGTTGTTCCCATCTCTACTATTTCATTTAATACCATAACTAATTCTTAATTTGATGTAAAATAGATATAGATAGATATAACAAATAGTGTTATTCTGTCACTAATATTTCATTGTTTCAGTCAACTCCAGACATTGATAGTTGCTTTTAAAAATTTACCATTTAAGAAAGATCACTGAAGTACCCCTTGGGGGGATTTAGAAGTGGAAGAGAAATAAATCAGGAATTAAAGAAACTGATGCATAAAATATCAAAAAATATCTTGATACCAGGACCTGAACTAACCCAAAAATCCAAAAATATCTTAGCCTCATTTAAAAAAATATCTTGACTGATATCTGATACCTGATACCTAAAAACAATTTAATTTTTTCTGGGTTTAGTCCTGGCAACATATTGTCTGCTTGGACTCATGTTCATGCACAGGACATCGCCTAAACTTGATCTTAAGGTGTTGTATTACTAGATCACTCATAAGACATTCAAACAGTTTGTAAGATTCGTTTTTTTTTTAAATTTTTGTATTGAACTTAGATCACTGAATGAGAAGGTTATCATATCACATGTTGAGAGACACAAAATTTGGAAGACTCTCAAGAGAAATTTCCAAGCGATCATAAGATTCATTTGTTATTGGGCTCTGATGATTGCTGAAAGAGAAGGTTGTTGCCACGAAAATGAAAACTCTCAAAAAACATAAATGAAAATTTACAGAAAATTCTGAGGGTCTTTCAGAAGCACTTGGAAACCCCCTTAAATCCACCCCTAAATATAGAGGTGGGATGTTTACATATAAAGAGGCATAGTATCACTTACTAGCTGCTGATTAAGAGGTATAAAAGGAGTAATAGCTTATATCCGTTCAAAGATTTGTTCTTTCTTACTTTTTTTCCAGTTGTCCACAATATAGCAACAGAGTTCATGCATAAACAGTGAATGAAGATAGCATATAAAATGGAAAAGATGCAAATTGAAAAGCATGTTTAACAATAATGCAGAAAAGCAATATAATATAAAAAGAATGTATCTATTGAGATATGCGTGAAGTAGTGTGATACAGTTGTAGTTCTCATGAATAGAGAAGATAGTAATGTTTTTGAAGTTCAGTACTGTATGTAATGTAATGAAGTTATTAAATGTTCTTTGTAGATATACAAGTGGATATAAGTACATACAATTCAAATGTAATTGTGTTTGATCATGTGTGTTGCTAGAAAGAACTTATGTATTTGTATATAAGTTTGTATGCATGCGTGTATGTACATAAATTGAAGTTAGTATGAGCAAGATGTTGGAACAGCATACATTTCTGCAGGAGCAGAAAAGGGACTGAAAAATAATGTCTGTTTATGGGGGTCTTTTATATCATTGTTATTCAGATGATCTGTGTCACAACCTTTACAGGTAATTGGATCTGAAGAGAAATGGTCTTTTTCAAGACACTGTGTCTCCAGTAAGTAATTTAGGAACAAATATGGCTAGTTATCTGTGAAAGTGCTTGTGGATATCTGTAGATCCACAGGTCAAGGAATTAACTTGTGTGGTTAGCTGAATATGTTTTGTTTTTGCCTCATGACTGAAGATTATAATTTTGGTTCCCTATGAAGAAATCATAAGAACCCTTTATATATTAGTTTGTTTATTCATTGAGCAGGACCAAGTAATTTTAAAGTATCACCAGGTATAGCTCCCTAATATCCTTTGAATAATGGATATAATCCATTAAGTATGATGCATACCTGCCACTAAATCTTTGAACAAGGTATCTGGCCACATATAAATAAAACTCGCCTGACCAGAACATATGATGACTAACTGTATTGTTGTTAAGCCAAACACAATTTTCTCTGAACTTAAACAGCTTTTTTTCCTGTTGTCTTTCATTTATTTCTGAACAACTTGATTTAGTTACCTTCTATAACTTGCTTCTGGAGACCTAACTTCTGTTTGTTTACTTCCTGAAACTTACTCATATAAGGGTGGATCAATAAATCTGGAGCTAGTCACAAAGTTATTAGCTGAATTTTGTTCTGAAATTTTCAATGTATCCTGTCCAATCTATATGTAATAGAGAAATGTTGGCTTGAGTGGATTGATAAGCTGAAATATTATATGTTGTGTAAAATAAATGCATTTTTCATCATTAGGCTACAGGCTTATTGTTCTACCTATGTGGCCACCTATTTTACTTCCTTTTTGTTTCTCATTTTAATCAACTATTCCAGAAAGAGTAATCACAAAATCACAATCTCAGCAGAACAAATATCTATTTTTATATCTCCAACCACATTACTATCTGGAAACTCTTATTTTCCAGTATATCTTTCGAGATAGATATACTTCAAAGCCTTATTCCACTATTCAGTTGTGAAGTGATCCAGCACGTCATTGCATGTATGTGTTCCTCGTTTGCGGTAAGAAATGGAATAAAAGATGCAAGACTCGTGTCAGGTGTCAAAATTGAAACTTTATCTCGTTTACTTCGGCCAACCGAAAAATACATTGATAATCTCCGCCTTATATACACTTCCTTTTTGTTTCCAATATAGATAGTTTGTAGATATTTACTTCAAGATGAGCAAATGCAGACCACTTCCCTAATACTTCCATAAATAGCATAAATGTTTAAAAATGTATTTGTTGAGGAATATTTTATGAAAATGTTGGTAAAACAGACCCCTCTATCAAATTTCTTGAAATAATAGGCAACTACAGGTTATTGTCTTTTATTGCATTGTCAGCATAAAAAGAAATGTTTGGCTCATATTAACTAAAAAAAAGAACAGTGATTTTTTTTTTCTGTTTGTTTTTCTGTCATTCGGAAGTGACAATTTTGCTGATAAGAATATCTCTTACTCGTTTTTGGAAACAACAGGCTTTTTCACTAGAACAGGTTCACATACTTTTTTAATGACCCCCCCCCCCCGGATGAAATTGATAAGACCTAAAAATTTATCATGTGGACCATTGACAGCTTTGAAGTTGTGAATTATTTAGTGTTAAAGGAAGTAAGGAAATGTGGTGAAACCACTTGAATTCTATAGAAACTCAGGTAGATATTTTTACTGAATGCATTAATCTCCTGTACTAGGAGGTGCTGAAAAGTTTTCAACCTCACATGGTTCAGTCAATGATCTGAAACAAATTGAAAAATAAGCGCGAAGATCCTGTGAATAGGCACTTTTCAATGTAAGAGATCATTCTTTCCACCTACAGTGACAAAATAATGCTCAGATTCTGGGTGACGGGTTGGACTGAGGTCATTCCCTTCTTGGTAGGGCTGAAAACTTTTCAGCACCTCCTTGTTTAGCATTTGTAGGTTATGAAAAAGTATTTGATTTGGTAGAATATATGGAAGTCTTCAACTGAATGTGAGAACAAGGTGTTAATGATAATAACAATTGAAATGTATTAGAATGTAATGCAATAATTGAACTACATGAAGATACAAACAAGATAAAGACAGGAAAAGGAGTGAGGCCAGCGGATACAAAACTATTTACACTGAACCTTGAAAATGTCTTCCCAAAAACAGGCTAGAAGGGAATAGGAATAAACATAGACTGAGAATATTTAAACCACTTGAGATTCATTGATGATGTTTGCATGATGTTAGAAGCATTGGAAGAATTACAGTTGATTAATCTAAGTAGGGAAATTTAAAAAAGTAGGGTTAAAAATGAACAGAACAAAGGCAAAAGTTATGCTCAACAATAGTTCCAAGAAAAACCATAAGAATTGTGGGTAAAGCTTTAGAGGAGGTTAAAGAAAAAGACTATGAGTGCGGAATAAAATGATACATAATGATTGGCTGGAAAGAATTTGGTATGAATAGACATACTGAAGAGCACTTTGCCGGTGTGCTTCAAGTGTGAAATCTTCAATGAATGCATATTATCAACTATGACTTACATGGAAATTAAGTGAACAAACTGAGAACCAGTTTAGAATCACGCAGAGAGTCATGGAAAGAGCATTACTAGGGTAACTCTAAAAGATCAAAAATTGTCAATCTGTTGTAGGATTAGAGTGAAGAATATCATACAAATAATTGAGCTACGTATGGAAATGGGCTGGATACTTAGAGAGAAAAAAATGACAATAGATGGGGCAAAAGGCTAACTGACTGGTGTCCATGGGACAGTAAGTGCAGTAGGAAAGGACCAGACACCAGGTGGAGGGATGAGATAGGAAATGAGAAAATGCCCGTATGACTTTGCAGAGATCAGCACAATCACAGTCGTCATAGGAGATAGGAAAGATCTTTGTCTAGCAGTGGACTGATGATAATGATATATGTATATATATGTGTGTATATGTGTGTTTCCTTTCTAAAAAATGTGATCTCATAGAAATCCAAATATACCTGTGAAGTTTTTCATGGGTAATAACTGGTACCAAATAAAGAATAGCCAATGCAAATTACAGGTTTTTTTATCTACCTAGCAAAACTTCACTGAGTAACTATTGCTGATTCTATGCATTTTGTCGTCAGCAGATAGTATCCCAGCACTAAAGCTGCAACTTGTGAATACATCTCAGAAAATAGTAGCCATTTTAATTGTGACAGCCTGTCTGAATGAAATCAATAATGACTATGCAGCAGTGCAAATGATTTCCAATGAAGAAAAAAAAACTGTGAATGATATGTTTATTTAGATTGTTGTAGATTTGCAGATTACAGTTTTATGGGTCATAAGTTCTAGGAAATAGTTTCAGCTTGAATTTTATTTGCCAAACGAATGTGGAATTATAAATATTTTTTAAGAATAACTCATAGCAGATAGTATATCATGTATTCTGACTCCTGAACTTATGAAGGTTGCCACTTTGTAAATGCTATATCCTGATTGTATTCTCTTTATATTTTATATTAGTAAAATAGTTATTGAATAGTTTAAACCTTTAAAACTATGTTCACAATTAGTAGACTAGAAGTGAACTCCTTTTTTTTAGCATAGACACTACGTGTTTATAATTTTTTTTAAAATGACATAAACAATAGGAAATATTTCAGTATATAAGAACAGCAAGGGTGTTTAAGAAAGTTATAAAATAATTTACAAGATATGAGAATCTTAGTAGGAAGTATAAAAATTCACAAGAAAATCATTTTTTTTTTATATTATAATGTTTGAATTGTTTAGATTGTTTGTTTTTTTTTCTTTTATAGCTTTTTGGTTTAGTATTTTAGAAATTACAATAAATTTGAATCAAACAAACCAAGACCAGTACATGAAAATGTAAGTCTTGAGGGCCTAGATTGGTTCAAAAGTTTATTTTATCCATCTTCAATCATTATGACTTTCATATGATTAATAAGAATTATGGGGTTGTCAGATGAAAGAAATCATAAACAGCTACAGTTTTATTCAATTTTTTTCTAACGTGGAAAGATCTTTTAAATATCATGAAAAATGGTCTTGTCGCTTTTTTCTCAAGGCAAAAAGATAATTTTTTTCATAATGATAATTATTATATTCAATCAAAATAAGGTGATTTTAAAAAAAATGAACACGCGGTATATAGGCAAAATATTTTTCAAATGAAGACAAAGTTCACTTGTAGGCTTCTTACTGTGAACATAGTTTTAAAGGTTTAAATCATTCAATATTTTCCTTCATTTTTTATGACATAATTCCATATATTAAGCAAGTTATTAATGCCTCTGGCATTAAATTCTTTAGATTTCAAGGCAAAAAACATATTCATGTTGCTTTTAATCTCTTTATAATTGGCAAGCTTTTTACTATCCAGGACATGGGTAGAGATCTAAAAAGGTAATGATCTGATGGAGCAACATGTGGCATTATCATGCAAGAATAAAAGACTTCCCATTGATCAGTGAAGCTTACTTTATAAACAATGACTGGTGCAATCCTTCCATTTCATGACAATATCCCTCAGTATTGACTGTCTGATTACAATTTAGCGCTTTGTGAGAGATGACATCCTTCATATCCCACCAAATAAAAAGCATTACCTTCTCTGGGTGCATTTATAGTTTTGGTACTGGTACAGGCTTTTCCTTGGGGTTTTGTGGAATATTCCAATCAAATTCATGTTCATTAAGAAATATTAAAGCCTTACTCTTGCTTACTGTTTTGGTAGATATTAGATGGTATACATTGTAATGGTCAAACAACACATCTGAATGAATGAATGTGTATCTGGTCTACAGACTTGTTACTTCAAGCAGTAGATTTTGATGTATTAGTCATGAGGAGTCAGTATATCCTTGAATACTGATAGAAAACCAACCCACCACTTGATGAAACTTCAAAAAGGGTCTAAAATCTGCTTTAGGTATGTAAATTTTTTTCTTTTTTTCTATACCATTGTATTTGGACATATTTTGGGGCTATGTATGCAAAATATAAAAGTTAATGCTGGTCTACACACTTAGATATGAACATGAATTTAACATGACCAATTTAGCGTTTCAAAGCCACAAACTGATGTATATAGGTATATATACTAAAAACAAAATTGAACCTCCATTGAAAGAGATGCAGCATATATGAAAAAAAATGAATTAGAATTTTGGTTTGCTAAGTTTTAGTTATGTAAACCAAAAAACATACAATATGATGATAATAGCCACTTTCAGCTTCTGTAATTTAAAATTTGAAGTGTTATTTTTTGTTAAGCTCTTAAAATGCTTTTGTTTGCTTACAAAACTACAGGTTTTCTTTGAAATTATAGCCTATAACCATCTTGATTGAAATATATATAGCCTACAACTGTTGTTTTTAGGTTAAACAAAATTGTCAGCGAGAGAGCTTGTGACAAAGAAGTAGAGCAAATTTTTATTATTTTTGGATTACAAGGTGTAGCTATTAAATAATGGGGCTAGCATGGTAATCTAATTTTAATGAAGAAAATTTACATTTCAATTCCTTTCTCCTTCAATATGTTTTCCTTCTCCAACTACACACTGGTGCTTTCTGGTCTTTCACTGAACAAACCAGTGCAGTAGGTCTTTGACCGTTAGTTGTCACAGAAGATCTATTGTTTTCTTCATTTCAGGAACAGACTCAAAATGGGTCCCAGTGAGTGCAGACTTGATTAAAGGACAAAGAAAAAGTTACCAAGTGCTAGATCAAGTGACTAGAGAGGGTGACCAAGTACTGTAATACATTTCTCTGCCTAAAAATGCTTGATTGAAAGCACTGAATGTGCTGGTGAGTTGTCCTGATGAAGGATGGAACAATTTTCACTCAGCTGTGGCCTCTTCCTTATGATCCATTGTCATAAAGTTTCTAGAATCTGTAATAATGTTGGTTCACTGTTGTTCCATCTGGAAACCAATCCTCCATTATTACAACCTTAATTTCAAAGAAAATAATCAACATGGCCTTGCATTTGAATTTGCTTTGTCAAGCTTTCTTCATCCTTAGTGACTAAATTGGTCTCTCGTACATTGATTGCCATTTTGTTTCTGGATCATATTGGGAGATCCTAGTCAGATGTGAGCACTTTTTCAATAAAATTTAGGTTCACTTCAATTTGTCCCAAAATGTCTGCATAGATTTACTTGCGACATTTTTTTCTTTTGATCAGGGTCAAATTTCCAGGTATTCATTCAAAAATAGCCTTCATAGATGGAAAGTAATCTATAATCATTCTGATGCTGAGTTGTTGATCATTTTGAATGATTTGTTTGATTTTTTTTCCTTTAATCTTCTCGCTGATCCTTGATGTACATGAGAATCCAGATGGTTCTTGATCTTTGACATCCTCTCGATCTTCACAAAATTTCTCGTGCCATTCAGACACACATGCACATTGTTTCCCATAAATTAGCCTCCAAAATTATTTCACCAAAAATTTCAAATTGATGCATGCTTGATTTTTAATTAACCACTTCTACGAAAAACATGTCTACTTCAAGTGATATGTAACTGTGAACTGAAGACGCAAGTGGGTTGAGACTTTCAAGAGTTGTTGATGCTTCCCCATTGGTCAATGTACACCATATGGTTTGCGTCATGTGATCCTAATCTTATTCTTTAATAACTCCACCTCGTATACTGCTTTTGCATGATCAATCTGTACATTATTTATCAGAATTATTGGATATAGATATGCATATATATATTCATGTTCTCACTGTACTATTTTTGTCAAACTCAAGTTCTTACCTTGACAAGAACAATCCTCACCAAAATTGGAGAGTAAAAATTAACATTCCCTATTGTGATTTGAAATGACCAACTGATTGGTTGGCTGGTGTCTTACCGACTGAGCTTCACTGACAAGTCTTACAGATATACAAGGGCTTATATCATTCTAATAAATAAATACATTTATATAAAAACACATACATTTTTATGATTTTATCATTTGTCATATGTACAATACAAAAATTGCATTAATCATCCTCAATTGGAGTAGGAGTGGATGTTGACCCTACAGTAGCTAGGCTTGTTATTCCAAAGTACATGGATATACAGCAGTATATTGGCCAGTGGCTGAAGGAGGAGCATTGCCACCCAAAAGGGGCAATTGGAAAACTAGACCCAAGTATTTTTGAACATTCTCTTTTGATGATTTTTGTTAGGTTATTGTGCCGCTTGTCATATATGCTGATTTTTGCCTTTAAGAATGAAACGTTTTTGTTGTTTTTTTAATTCGGGCCATTTTTGAGACTTTATATCTCAGGATCTTGAAAGGAAAAAGATCCCGATTTGACCTTTGTATAATACATTGACACTTCTTCCTTCCTTGTCAGATAGAGCTCATGAGATGGGCCGGATCCAGATTTATGATTACTTGAAATTTGAAGCCCACTTTGACATCTTTTCCTGAAAAGGCTAATAACATTTCCAGAATTTACATCAAATTTTCAGCACAGTATGAGTTCCTGTTATGGAATAGTGGCTATTGAAATAGAAAAAGAATAATTTGGTTTGTGTCTCACCAAACAAAATAATCCTTGTTCTTGGATCCATAGTGGCTAGATGAGAAGAGATATTGAGCTAAAATTTTGCATTTGAGACCCACAAGAACCAGTGACCAATTGGAGTGGGACATTTGTCCAAAATTGGTCACTTGACATGGAATGACCCCTTAGAACCTTTATATCTTGGAAATGCCCCCATACGTCAGAAAAGCATTGTCCCATAAATTGCCCTGTCAGGTGACAATACTCTTCAGCCACTGGCCTCATAACCACTCAATTTTGATGTTGCTTCATTTAGAGCCTTAATGGGATTTTGGCTAGAATAATTCCCTTCTATCTTGTCAACAAAATTTTTTAAGATTAGCAAAAAAGGGTAATTTTTTGCTTTATGTTCATTAATGAAATACAAAAAAAGAAGCTTGCTGCTATATGGCTAACAAAAGTGTCCCAAAATACATTTGTTTTTTGGTTTTGCTAACATTTTCATGCATGCATATATATAGATGAACACATAGTTTTGTAAATACTAATGGGATGAAAAAATATGAGCTGGTTTAAGTTCGGCAGCTGTTAAGTCTTGAGAGACTCTTCAACTAAGGAATTCCACTCATGACTTTGCACATAAGACATGGATTTGACTTTTCTTTAACTTTTTTTTCTTTTTTTACAGCAACTCTTATTCTAGTATAATGTTCTTTACTTTTACTGTGAAGGGGAAAAAATCCAAAATACAATTCTATAAATTTGTGAGGATTATTAAGAAGTTATGCTGAACAGTATATACACTTATTATCATTATTATCATTTTCATACCAAAATGTCCTTACTCAAGAAAATTCCACACTGTAGCTCTTTTGACCAAAACTTCAATTGAAGTGTAAAAAAAAAATATCTATTACAACTATTTTGTTTGGATTTGAGACCAAAAACAGGTGTATAGATATGTGTGAGCAACTTTTCCATACTTAATTTCATAGTTTGAGAGGAAAATATCAGTTGTGTTGTCTTATTTGTAAAGATGGATCAGTAAGTACACAGCCAAATACAGCTATTAGCTAAATTTTGATCTGAAATTTTCACTGTATAATGTTTGATCTATGTCAGTGTTTCTCAAATTTTTTTCTCACCTGAGGACCACTTAATGCTCTCAAAAAAATGTGTGGACCACTGAAGAGTTTTCATCTTGGTTAGATGATTATAGTAAAAAAAAGCTATTGCATGTTTTCAGAAACAACATATATTTATTGATGACTAGTTTAATTATTTGATCCAATGAATGAATTTGTGAAATAGAAAACTATTGTAGTGATGATAAATTTTACAGTCCATTACCTGATCAAGAGCTTTAGACTATTGAGGAATGGCATCTTGAGCCTAATATTTACTTCTGTCATCCCCTGTCTGCAATTAAGCAGATTAATACCACAGGGCCTTTATTCAAAATCTCTGTAGATCTCCTTTGAACATATCTAGATATTATGATAATCACTCTTTCCTAATGTCTGGGTTTCAAGGTACCAAGTGCTGATATCTGATAGTCCTAACAAATGTGTTGTAATCCTCCTTTGAAGTGTTCATCCTGATTGATTATGGCTTTAAATCAAGGTTGTAATTTTCTGATAAAAATAAAAATACCAAGAGGTCACAGATGTTTTGTTATCTCTCCATTGGCCTGTCATAACATGACAGGTTGCTAAGTTTCTCTCGATGTTGCTGCTTTCCAGAATTAAATGACCACAGTATATTTATGAGTGTTAACATTGACTCATGAAAAAAAACTGCGTAATATCCATTCTTCTTTTGTATTTTTTTTCATAAAGCTTATACGAATACTCTAATATCTAAGAATGAAAGTATGAATGTGTGTTTGTTCTCCAAGGAGTATTCATTGATCTATCTAGAAGTATCATTTCATTCTGAAATATCATTGGTGGGAACCTAAGCAGCTGCCATTATATCTGATAAAACTTCTTCTGTATATGGTCACTAGTCCTTTCAGCCAATGATTCAATGAGATCCTTTGTGTTGTAAGCCAAGTTATATTTAGGTAGTTTCATTTATGAATAAATTCCGCAAAACCATAATTTTATAGCACACTGATACTGTATTTCCTTTTCTTTTTTTCCTTTTTCCTCGAAGTAAATGAAGTGTGTGTTATGAAATTATGGTTTTGTGAAATTTATTCATAAATATGAAACTACCAATATACAATTGGAAACTTTTTCTGTCATCCTTCATCAGATCATTTAATGGAATGCGCTTTGTTTTGTGTATGCTGCTGCTGATGACTGGTGTTGCTTGCAGCAAGAGGATCGGCTGATGGCTGCTACTAAAACTATGGGTTTGACAGACACAGCTCTCATCTTCTTCTATATTTATATTTATGAAAGTATGTGACTATGTTTGGCTTCTCCTCCCCAATGGTGTAACACATCCAGAGCTAATGATGCAATGTACCCCTAAAATGTGTTGGATTTAAGTGTGCAAAAATCAGGGTGATTTGTAACATTTAAAGGGGTTTTGAGGGCTGCTCTATTTACTACATGACTATGCGGAACATAACCCCCAGTTCGTGTTTACAGTGGAAAACTCTGTTTTATCTACATTTATTCTTTGAAATATTTTTTTTACATGACTTCATATTCTGGTAACATTGTTTTTTTTATAATTTTTTTTTTCCGGAATATTATATATATTTTGGGTTGGAATGGTTTTCGGGATTCTATTCACAATATATTGCTGATCCCTTGAATTCATCAATAAATACTTTGGAAGGAACTTTAACTTTTCATCATAGGGGATCAAAATTAAAAAGGAACTTTCATTTTTCACTCTTGAGGGTCAAAATGTTGGTGAATTTTCTTCCACTTTAAGGGGTCAAATTGTAGAAGAAAGTCTTTTTTTCACTCTGGGTGGTTAAAATTATTTTCACTCATAGGTGACAGAATCAAAATGGAAAGTTCATTTTTTGCTTTTAGAGGTTAAAATCAAGGAAAATTTTGATATATTTTCTTTCATAGCGAATATCTTAGGAAGACTTTAATTGATACTTTTAGAAAAAGAAGAAATTGAAAGATGATTAAAAGATGATCCAAATAAATAATTTGTCAAAGTCTTTGAAAAATCATTCTTATATAATTTTTACTAGACTGTACATGAGCAGTGGTAGACGTCTTTGCTTTTCTGATAATGATTCAATATGAAGTTGAATTTTAAAAACAATGATGTTTGATAAGAAGATATTTGGTATTAGAAACTGTCAACCAAAACTGTCATCATAGCTTTCTTCGGTTTCCAAGTTGGTCTAGCTGGCTATATATATATATATATATATATATATATATATATATATATGTGCGTGTGTGTGTGTGTGATCTATGTAGGGTGCTCCAATAGAGCCAGAGGGCTGAAAATTCAAACATTGTGGAGATTGGGGTTGGCTGAATCACTTTTTGTTCCCACCACTTGATGGTGCCTTTGTTAGCCTCATTCTGAGCAAAAATATTTCTGTCATTTTTCTTTTGAGTTTGAGACATGAAAAGTTTAGCATGAAAAACGTTTTTTCACCCTGGTTACTTTGACAAATATGTGCCCAATTCATG
Source organism: Thysanoteuthis rhombus (assembly GCA_963457665.1). Lineage (NCBI taxonomy): Eukaryota > Metazoa > Mollusca > Cephalopoda > Oegopsida > Thysanoteuthidae > Thysanoteuthis > Thysanoteuthis major. Next base: position 29,595,371 of record OY735208.1, read on the forward strand.
CTGTAATGTGCAGTTGATGATAGTGCAGTCTGTTTTCATGAGAAGTAGCAATAAACAGTATTTATACTTCATTTCAAATAGCTTCTTTCAGAACTTTTTCTTGGCATAGAATGTAAACATAATTATGCATCTGGGGCTGGTTGGTACATTGTAGATGTAACTATTTGGTACACTGTAATTTTATACAATTGAATAAAAAACAAAAAGCCTGTTAAATGATAAAACAAACTTCAAACCAGTCAAAAAGTGTTCAAAGAAAAAAGAAAGGTTGAAAAAGAACTAAAAGAAAAAGAAAAAGAAATAATACTCATTTACGGTGTGTGTAGAACCTTATTCCTAACAAGGGTCTGGTGAGAATAGGGTAAAGTGCACATCTTGTAAAATGCAGGCACATGTCGCCTGCATTCTAGAAAACAACAGAGATTACTCTGTTTGTCAAAACTGTACAATCGATGATTCTGATTTTTCTGATTTGTTCATTAGTGGGTAAGATTTTCTACTGATGTTGTTTTGATATCTATTTCAGTTTTATTGGGAGAGGAATGTTGATAAAGTTCTGTTAAGTATCGTCATTCCTTATTAGAATGCATCACTGGGGTCCATTTGTCCGATCCTGTAAGAGTCCTGAAATATTACTTTTTAGTGAAATAGATTTTTATTTCTCGATTATAACAATATATTCATCACACCTGTACCTACTAGCAAGAGAGCTAACGCCAGATTGTACCAAATATCCCCACTAGTAGGGTAGATCGATACATTGTTCTGAATGTTTGAATAATTACATAATAAACTTAACTAATGTTTCAGATTTAAACGACCCATCCAAAGGAAGTCTCTTTTTCATGGTAACTTTTGGTCATATTTACACTTTATTGAATTAATTTAATAGGAAGTTGTCGCTATATAAATGAAAAAAAGTGTTCCAATTCACTCCAGTCTTCCCATCTCTGTATGTATAGAAAAAACTGTTTTTTTTGTGTTTTCTTTACTCTTTTCTTATAAGTTTTATGGGAGGTTCAGTTTGCAACATAAGTTTACACTAAATCGGTCCCTTTGTTTCTGTCTGGCAGCATTCAAACTTTTTTTTTTGAAAATTCAGACTTTTTCTAGTGATCACTGCCCAAGAAAAGGTGATAGGAGTAACTTATTCATTGATCACCCACTTCTTTGAATTTTTTAGTATACCACCCCTAACATGGCATGCTGCCAAAAGACATTGGTCATATGACAGTTTTCTATTGAAGGATTAACCAAACCTGTCTACACCAAAAATTAAAACATCAAAGTTGAATAATTTTCTCAACTTTTACACCTGGAGGCTTCATTTATTTTATCTCTGATAGGTTTGTTTCACTATTACTTGAATCATGGTGAAAAATTAAGTTCTTTATGGAGCAAGAGTGTCATTTAACTGTATTGGAATGCTCAAGTCCTGCTTGATATTTTGTATATTTACTTGTTACCCGTTTTATTGAAAGTTCTTTTCTGTCTTTGTTGATTATAATAATCAACCTTTATTAGGGTATAGCCTTGTCATTTGGAATTACCCTTGGTTTTTCCAAAGGTAGATGATTTGTTCTCATGTATGCGTGTATTAAGTAAGCAATTTTTCATTGATACATGTTTAATCCAAAAGAGAATATGTGTCTGGATCTGATGAAGGTAAATGTTATCTGAAAGGTGTGATTGAGTACTTTTGGTCATACTCCTGGCCATTATCAAGACCAGGGGTGGGGAAACTGTGGATATTGAACATTTTTTAAATATTTGATACTGTTAAACTTGGTGTTCCCTTACTGGCTGAATGTATATCAGTTTTTAAATTTGTTTAAAATCTCAGTTCCTAAACCAAGATCTTTATCTAGTTTTAGGTGTAGGTTGCTGTTTTTTACAATTAATGTTGTATAATATTTGTATGATGTTTGGAAATATCTCTGATATGTTTTTAGATATGACTACAGATAGCTCTTTGATCTGACAGTGAGTTGACCTACCTGATGAAGTGGTGGGTGTTTGTCCAACATATGAGCTTGATGTTTATCATAAGGGACACAATCCCAATCCCCTATAGGATATTCTATATGGCATCAATGAAGGTTTTAAAAAGCACTGTGAGATATTAATTTTTATTATCAAAAAAGTATCTGAATTGGCTTTTAGATTATATAGGAGACAGTAATAGTACTGATTCCCAAACTAATTAAAATTTCAGTATCATATTTCCATTTTAGATTTAATCCTTTACAATGGTAAACAATAGTTATCAACTCATACTTCTTGCATAAAATCTCTACAATAACCCGGAAAATATATACAAATATCAACTGTTTTTGCTGATGATATTATTCTTATTCAACTGGTTAAATCTTGGAAAAATAAAGAACAAAATCTCAAGGTTCTTTATGTTGGCGTTACCACTAAGTTATTGTTTTGACAATAACAAGAATTTTAATCCATGAGGTGGAAAAATAAGTTTGCTTTCAGTCAATCAACCTAGTATGCAAAATGTATTTACTGACTGACAAATATATCATATCATTATAATCAAAAGATATTTGAGCCAAACTTGAGAAGTTATCCTATTTTTATTTTACCTCTAAAATATTTGGACCGTCTATCATATCATCTCTTTGAAGCACACTTCTTTTTCTTCCACTTGGAACTACTCCACCATCTGTTGATCTGTCTGGGTACTAAACAAAATGGTGGTACACAATATAAAACTCTGTGCTCCTAGGTATATGAAGATAAGCAGGTGGTATTATGGATGATTGCCATGTAGATAGTAAAACTTAAAAAATGGGGTGAAATTCAACCCATGATGCTTCAAAGATTTAATTAGTATTAACTGCCATGAATATCATTTTACTCAGTAAAGAAATTCCAGCTTAATATCCATTTCAAATTATTCAAATTCTGACAACTTCTCTGAAGTATGTGTACTTGATATCTGTAATACTGTTATATTGTTAAATATTAATTAGAAAAGCTTTTGATTCTTATTTACAAAAAGTGAGTTTGATGCTGACTATAGAACCACTTCTTTTTGCATGTTTTGATAAAAAAACAGAATCTTTTTGCACATTGACACTTATGTAAATCATATAGCATTTCCTTTAGCACTGATATACCCCCTCCCCTTTTTTAAACAATCCTTTTATAATGATATTAGTGATCCAAAATGCTATTGCAAAAACAGACTTTTTGTTATCTTTAACAAATCTGCTGATTGTGTTGATACTTTCCCTTCATTCCTACAAAAGCCACCTATAAAAAAGATCTCTATGGAAAAAGGTGATCAGAAATTACATGATAGAATGCATTAAACAATGCTCACTAGTATAATATAAATTGTATTTTCTCCAATACCCTGGATACCCTCTTAGAAAACAATACTGTACATTAAATACATAACATTTTGACAGAAGTATGTTTTATAAGGAAACTCTAATCAATATAAATTTGGAAAAGTAAAAATTCAAAATGAATTGTTTGATAACCTTTAACTTTTAAATTCATGTTAGGGATTTTAAAATGTTGAATTAAGGGGCATTACTTCCCTTGCACTTTTTGGTGTTTTTTGAAAAATTTCTTCAATTCAATTTTCAAATGAATTTCATTAAAAAAAAATTGTATTCATATTCATTGGAGAGTTCCACAGTGGTTTCAAGCAGTTCATGAACTTACGAGTTGAAGTCTGATATTCTGTTTATATGTAATTAGAAACTGTCTTCCAAAAATATAAAAAAAACATAGGTTTCTTCCATTTTTCATCCATTTTGCCTATGAATGTATGTATATATCCGGAACATTTACAGATGCACCAATCAATATCATCATTGGCCTTTTAGTGTCCGTCTTGGACATACACCTTCCCCGAGATTCACCAGACCTCTGTATCATAAGCATCACGGAGCCAATACTTTCTGAACTTGTCTAGTTCGTTAAGCAATCTTATATTTTGCTGGCTACAATTCCACATATGATCTCTGGAGATCCATGTTGTGAGTTAAGATGTCCATTTGCTGTCCATCATTATTATAACATGACCAGGCCATTGCCATTTGAGTTTTTTAATGGATCCTATGATATCCCTGACTCCTGTTTTCTCTTTAATATACTATGCTGCCTTGTGATCTCTCCGTGTGATGTTGAGCATGATTCTCTTATGTGTACGTTGTATGGGTTTTAGTTTGAGGGTCAATATTCTGCTTAGGTTCCATGTTTCAGCCTCATTGATGATTATTATTGTTGAGCTCATTGTTGTTCTCTCCTGGTTCAGTGAGAAGTGAGTTCTTTTTGTATGGTAAGTATTTGCTGTTTTGTACGGAACATTTTTCTCTGCTCTTTCTTCATATTAATTTGAATTCAGCATCTTATTTGCAATTAGAACTCTTCCCAAACCATTTTCTATCATTTTTTTTCCTTAATGAAGGTGTTCAGGATTTTAAATGTTGTTTTCTGGTGGTGTTTATGGACTTCTGTTTGGGTAGTCGCATTTGGAGCATATCATCCCCACCCAAAGTAAGTGGGGTTCAATCTGCAATAGAACTTTAGGCAAAATTGGTCACTAGTTTGTGCCCAGCAGTCTGCAATGTTCACAGTTGGCACCAATAGAGCAATATAAAAAATCATGATGCTTTTTTCTTTTCTTTTTTTTTTTTTTAAATTCCTTCAAATAACTTTTTAATGCGGGATTCAATACATAATCTAAGTTTATGCTAAATTGGCACCTAGTTTGTGTCTGGCAGCATTCGCACTAATTTTAGTCATCACATCTCAACAAAAGGCAAGAAAAAGCAACTTATTCATTGATTACCCCTTTTCCCATTATTTTAATTGATCGTCCCCAACATGGCATGCTGCAATTGAGTGACTCACCAAACTTGCATTTTTCTATTTACTTTGCCACATTATTATCAAATCTCAAAAGAATCGATGTCTAATTCAAAAGTGATCAAGTTGGCTAATCGGCCCAGCAATCAATGAACACAAAGACAGATTGCAGTTTGTGGTAAACATCAGTGGTCCCTTTGATTTCATGAAGGTGGCTTCAGTTGACTAACATAGAAATTAGAGAGTAATTAGCAATTAGTGCATACTACTTAAGCAATTTATCAGTCAAAGGTAAGTATCTATGGGGATAATACCCGTTCATTAATGATTATTTAAGTAGGTCAGTATCCAAGTATTAAGTACAGTCGTAAATACTTCTCACAGACAAATTTTAATCTTAGTAACTTATAGAATTCATAAAAAAACATTAGTCATCATTCTTGAGAACCAAAAATGGTTATGGAGAGGTGAAAAGTGGCTAAGATAATGGAATCGGCTCACCAAATTTGATTTATGGCCAAGGTTGTTTATGTTCTCTTCACATTAAATCCTTGAGAAAGGAATGAATCCATTTTTCCTCCCAGATATGGGTAAATAGTTGGGCAGTTGGAGACTTTTAGCTCTGTATGACAGTCTATCAAAGAGAATATTTCTCTAACAGAAAAAAAATACATGGCAATTACCATAGCTGGTCCCAAGCCCAGGTAAAGGGAGAGGGTTGGGTGTGAGGCTGGCCTCATCACATTGTAAAATCTACTTGCTACTGAAGCTGCAGCAGAATGGTTGCGACCTTATGCTCCGCAAAGAGTGAACAGGAATGAGCAAATAGAAATGTCTCAACTAGGATTATGAAAATTTGCAAAATACTATTTTAAAATTATCTCTTCATAATGTTTCAAATCTTCCAAATCCTGGTAATTCAAAAATCAAAACAAAAATGTTTCTATTGTGTCAAATGTTCATTGATACACTGTGAGATTTGATAAAGATATTCTACTGACTTATATTTGCATAGATATATGATTGGCTAACATGGTAATAGATGTAAATGTCTTTTTGAACAAAAGTTACTTATGATTATTAATCAAGAAAAAAATGATCTTAGCCAGTTCTCATAACTCTAAACAAATAAGCATAGAAATAACTCTTTGTACAACTACTATAAATAAATTCTTATCAGTAAATCTTTGCATTATGTTTGGTCATTAGAGCAAGGAATGACTAAACAATAATTTGTCATTTATGGAGTTCAGACTCAACATTTACAGGTAACCTAGCAGATAACTGTACAATAAAAAATAGTGGAAATTTGCTCAATTATTCAAAAGAATTAATGATTTTCTGGACAAAAAATTACGCTATATCTCTTATGTAGTCTCCTATATAAAAAAAACTGGCTGTATATGTGCGTACATTCTTATTCGTGTACTTAGAACAACAGGCCTTAGGTGATAAAAAAGTAGAGGAGGAGGAGGAGGAAAAAGAGGAGATAAAGACTATCTACTCTTCTGTATGCTGTTATACGCATTAAAAAGCTACTGAAGAAAAAGCTGCTTATTCTTATCACTTTGGGACAGGATCTTTTGAATTACAATAACTGATTTATAACATGAAGTAAAGGATGTTAAAATTGGAACTATTTATATTCATCGTTATAGATAGCTTTACATTATAGAAAGTTGACTTGATTAATATGAATATTTTAATTAATTTTTGATTGATTTTGAATAAAGTGTTTGGGACCAATTGATTCTGATAACAATAACTGTTTGATAACATAATCCATGATTATCACAGATTGTTTCCCCTGTAAATGCATCGGGTGGAAAAACCCAAACAAACTGATTGAGTAATTATCCACAGGATGTTGTGCTGACTTTGGGAAATTTAAGTTATGGAAACATGATACAGTTTTCTGTTACCATTTGTGGTGGTTAGGAGTGTTAAGGGGGAGCAACTATGGTAGATCCATGAATAATTGTTGCTAACCAAAACCCTTAAATATTGTGACATAATCCTTTTGATAAACAAACACTTCACCATTCCCAAATTGTAAATTACAGTAAACCTTCAGGGGCGAATAGATGTCTGTTGTGGCTGAAAGTTTGTTAAATTGAATTTTACCCGAGAAAGGGCATTTTTCTTACCTTTATTCTTTCCCAATTAAAATGTTCCAAAGTAAAAGATGCTTCAATACAATATTGTATATCAATTTATTGAATTATGATGCAGAACAAGTCAGTGAAGTTCGCAAAAAAAGAAGAAAGAATCCAAATTTAGTTGTTGGCCAATCTGATACTGTTTCTTGACTATGATAGTTTTGAACTGCCAAAAATGTTAATTAAGTAAGGGACAATTTTTCAGTTAACTTTAATTTCTTTGCCACATTCAAGTAAACACGTTTTCTTTTAACTTTTATTATACCAGTTGATGCCATTTTCAGTTGTAAGGATTGCAAAATTATGTAAACATTCAGAAATTGCAGAAAGACACATGATAACAGGATCACTATGACGAAACAAAGCAAGCAGCATTACCAACTTTGTTGAAATTTTTATGTCTAAATTCTTGTGACATAAGAAATCCAGAAATATCTACTTGTTCCAGAAAACCATCTAAAAAACTATCCAAAATTGAGGCAAAAATATTCCCAAATGTCTAGATATTCCAAGAAATTTTCTAGAAATCCCTACATATCATTAAGCCTTTATTCAGTGCATGCTAAATTAAAATGTAAAATATAACACCAAAAATTTAAGGACCGTAAAATGAAAATATAGAATTATTGTCAGAATAAATTCTAATTATGACATCACTGGCATTTTTCACTGGAAAACATCTAGAAACATCAAGATTCTCCTGCATCTTGATGTTATTGATGAACCCATCAGAATAAGGATCTTAAAAAGGTCAAAAAACCTTTTTTTCCAAAAATGAAGAAAAACATTTTTTAGGGTCTACTGAAGTACTGATGCCAATTTTCAAGTCTGTAGACAGAATTTTATGGCCAGGAGTGTTGGACCACACAAACACATGAATATATGAAGGAAAAGGATAGAACCCGTTGCCATCTTTGATGGCTATAATCTTTCTATTACTGGAATTGTTTTTATGAATTGAATATCATTGGAATTAAAAAACAAACTATCAAGGCTTTAGGGTGGTTCATTCACTCTTCCTATGTTATCTATTGCTAAATTGTCCCATAAGTGATTGATTTCCTTTGATGTTGCTGTATAGACATAACATTTTTGCTTAGTCCAAGTCTACAGTAAATATATTAGACTCTTCCAATCTTGGATTCAAGCATTTGAATTATTGAACACTAGACTGAATACCAACCGTAATGGGCAAAGTAAATTGATGTCCAGAAAAAAGAATTTAAAGAATAGACTGATGGAAATCAGATGGCATTTAATTTTGAAAAAAAGAGAGTTTGTTTCCCACCTTTTTTTTATTCCGATACATGCTGTTAATTTATTTAGTCACCACTGATGGGTACTCAGCCTGAGTTTAGTTGTGATAAAAAAACAACAGTTAGGATGAAAGTAATTAGTAGAAAAAAATTGATATCAATGATACCAATATAATTTGAATTGATGTATTTACTTTTTTCTTTCCATAATTCACTTTTTCTACCCGTAATTCTCTTTTTTTAAGAATTAAATGCTATCTCATTTCCATCTATCGATCTTTTTATCTTATAATATCATTTTTGGGATATCAATTTATTTTGCCCAATGGGGCGGGTATTTAGTCAAGTAATTTTTGTATCTAATTCTGTTTTTCTTTCAGCAATTCGTTGAATTGAATTCCATCAATCAATCTTTTTATTTCATAAATTTTCAATGCAGAAATATTAATGTGTTTGACATTACTTATAAATACCATTATGTACTGTTACAGTACTTGACCTCTTGAGAACTTTGGTTTTAGTAATGGCTGGGTTTAGGATGTATGGTATGTATGTAGTACCATTTTCAAAACTGAAAAATTCCAAATCTCGAAGCGTGCCTGGTCCTAAATGTTTCAGATAAGAGATTTTTTTACTTTATCGACCAATGTATAAATAAGCTCCTGGCTCTTTATCAATGAGCACATTAAATTCTTATAAGTAAGTAGTATTTTTGATTCAGTTTATTATTTTTATGAAATGATGCAAATAATTTTGTGAGTATAGAAAGATTTAAAACAATTTGATTTTAGGAAAATATGTTTTGTACATTGGATAAATACTCAAGAGACCAGCAAAATTAGTCCTATAAACCATAAGAGTGTGGTTCTGTTTACTTACCTATGGTGCCATGAGGCTGACATGTCCATTTGAGGAGTAAAGTAAAAATCATTATTACAGCAAGATTTTATGTATTGGTACATTAATTCTCAAGTTACAAATAGGCTAAAATATCTGATGTGTTTTATCCCCATTATTTTTGGTCCTTGAAATAGCAAATTCAGTATTTTATGACTTCACAATATCAATTGCTAGTGTGGATTTTTCTGATCAATTACTAATGGAAAGCATAAAATATAATCTCTGTGAACCAGTCATATTTGCTGTCCTTGTATAGTAATTAATTCTCAATCATTATTTGGTACCTTTTGTTGTTACTTTTAATGATTTTCTCCCTTTTTTGTTGAACATTCTGGCTTTAATGGTAATTAAATGCTAAAGAAATAAGTTAGTTTATTGTACTTTTATTTATTAAAATTATGCTAATTTGAATGATTTCAGTCATAAATAAATATAACATTTGTCAACATGGTAGTACATTATTTTTTCTATTCAGCAAAATATCCCTGTGAATAGTTGGCTGAAAAATGCAAAATATTTTTTCAGATACTTATGAGGTGACATTTCCCTGAAATCATTTCTTATCAAATTACCAATCTTTGGGGCTCTTCTTTTTATTCCAAACAAAAAGAATAAGACGGAACTATCAATTTCATGTTATAAAGACAATACTGAGTGTTATATCCAGTTATTATGGCCAGGTTGAAATTGGATGATTAACATCTTTAATTCTAGCCTCATTCTATTTTCTTTCCTTATAACATGACTGTACTTGATCTGTCCAGTGAGGTGACCTAAGTGCATCTAAAACCATATTGAGAATTATAACACTTTGCCTACTCTCTTATATCAGCTCTACTTCAATTAAACAGCATTAATATGGCACACCTGAGCCAACTTCTGAGTAAATTGTAATTAGTCTATTGTCTGTGAATCACTGATCCCTGAAATTGACGGGTCAGGTTGAAAGAGGGTTCCTAAGTACCTCCCTGTACTCATACTTATTTTTTTTATTGAAATGCTCTTAATTATTGGGAGGGTGGACTCTGTTGGGGTCTGTGGAAAATAACTTTGTAAAAAAAAAAAAAAAAAATTAGCTTTTTTTCTGTGTCTTTATATGGATAGTAGCCTTTTTGCTCCTGGCTAAATATAATCATTACTTGAATCACAGCATACACAGAGAGATAAGCTAAAATCTGTTAACCCATGTTAGTTATATATGTGTAAGATATTTTACGACCCGGTTACACCCATTATTTATTAATACTTAATATGCCACTCTATCAAAACCATCAAAAACTGGAAAGCACTCAGAGAGCACATACCTACACTATCTCCATTGTCACTAAAGGCTGAACAATCAGGTTTCAGATCCCAGACTGTTGTGACAAAACCTTGAGATAATAATTATCATTATTATATTGATGACGTCATTACACTACACTTTCATTATAACCTAATGGTGACATTACATCCTGAAAGCTTATAAATTATTGTATATTGCAAAAAAATTCCAAGATCCACCCCAAATCAATTCAATCAATTATTCCTTGGCCGATGACCCATCCTTCCATGAAATGTCATTGAAATTCATTGGGAACTTTTAGAGATATTGTATTGGATAAATACATAACCTCTATAAATATCTTGTGTTCAGAAAAAAGATTATCATATTTATTTATGTGTAATTACCATTAACACTCCTTTTTAACTGGCTTTTCAGATATCTGATTTAACTTTGTCCAATTAGATTATGGTGACGTCAAGCAGTATATTATGTCTGACTTTCTTTTCTAAATGTATTGGAGCAGAAAATGTGGGAAAGATATTTGGATAATCTTTTTCAAATGAAGTTTTATCAACATACTTTCATAAAAATTTTTTCATGGTTTTACAGAATAGTTGAAGATTGAATTCAGGATCTTATTGACTGCTCCTGTTTACTGTCTATGTTGTTTATTTATGAGGTCTGTTCTGAAAGTATGTGTCATTTAGTATTAACATGAAAATAGCTTACCTAAGGCAATGGTATTTTAGTCCTCTTCAAAGTACTTTCCTTGAGACCTCGCACTCTTATTCCAGTATCTCATCCCCTTTTCAAAAAAATCTGTAAAGTTCTCTTTCAGGATTGCCATCAGCTGCCTCATTGCATTCTCATTAATCTCATCCATGGTCTGAAATCTCCTCCTTCTCAACAGCAAAAATCCATAAGTTGCAGGAAGTCAAATCTGGATTGTGGGGAGGGGGCTGACAGGCCTGGGTGATGCAATGTTTTGCCAATCCCCTCTGCATGAGATGTTAAGAAAGGGTGCATACATTATATGAAAGTAGCAGTTACACATTACTCAAGCTCATTCTGTAGCATTGTACTGGCAACTGAGTAACTTTATAGGAGATTGCTCAGTAAGGCTCCCTCTGGTTGTTTGCTGAGTTACATCAAGATTGCTCAACTGGTTCTTGAGATATTCAAAATAGCTGAATACTTTCTGGATAGACAATGTATAGCCTGATCTTATGTGTTGCATTGTTTGGTACGAAAATTTTTTTTGCTAACAAAAGAATTGATAGAAAAAAAAGGATTAAGCTTATCCAAAAATCCTCTGATTTTAGGTTAGAAACATTGCTTATGAGCTAATTCTGTTAGATATGCTGAGCATATTTTAATGATGGAACTAGAATATATTTTTTAACCATTTCAGCTTTGAAATTTAAGTATTTGTTGATAAAGTCAATTGTAACTTTCAAAGGAAATTATTGTGTAGAAAGTTCTTTGAAGTAAATAAATATTAGTATTTTTGGCTGACTGCTCAATGATAGGGTATTGAATTAATAGCTATAAGTGATTAAATTCAAACAGTGCTACCTAGCTGATTACCATAATTCATTTTGGGGGAAAATATTACTCATCTTGTAAAAAAACAAGAACCATAAGTTTTATGATGTGCCCATGATCTGTGGAAGTTGTAGCAGGAGGAGGAAGAAAAACAAGTAGTATTTCTCTGAGTCAGTTGATTCTCATACTAATGAAATACTGTCTTTCTGACTGCCATATGACCTACAGATAAAATTAATACACAAGAAAAAAATCAACCTTTTAAAGTCTTGTGTATGAGTTTTCACGCAAATGTGATATGGAAATATTCTGTGAGTATTATTTTTCATAAAAATTGAAAATGGCCATTTTTGGCTGTTTGAAATACAAAAATGCAGACACGGACATTCTATTTTGACAACTTAACAGATGGTAAGATATTGATCAGAATAGATAGCCTCTTAATGACATCACACCTTCTCTTCTAGCATAATAGCCACTGGTAAATGAAACACAAAACCCCGTACTTCATCTTTTATTGTTTAATGTAATTGAAACCGACGGACAGACTGAAAAGTGTCATATTGGGATGTGTTTGGATACAAATAAAAACAAACATTACTTATAAGCTAGTAGTTACTTTTATATTTGGAAAATTGATATAAATCTCAATATTGTCTTGTTTTTAGTTACAATCTGTTTGAAGAGAATTTAATGATATTCCTATTTTTATTTTCCCCCAAGGCGATTAGTGAAAGAATTAGTGAAATCATTTTATTAATTTATATCATTTTAGTGTTGTAGGTTTTCCAAGTAAAACGCAGATAAACTGTAAATTCTTAAAAAATGTTTCCATTCATCAGCACGCATCACATTTTCTTTCACTGAACAATACCCAGGTTTGTGATTTACTAAATCACATGATTATTTTTGTCACATGAGTAACTTGGATTTTTCAAGTTAAAAAAGACCACATTTTGAATTTAGAATTAATTGTCAATCTTTTGGGTCAGTGTGCAATGAGCAAGTTGAATCTTGTTGGCCTACTGTCTGCTTTACCACTGAACAGTATTTAAAAGTGCTGTTTTCTAAATCATATAGATTAATACTAATATCAGCTAAAAGATTAGCTAAAAGTAGTTAACTCAGTTGATTAGTTGAGCCACTTCATGAGCTTGGGTCTTTCATGATATAATTCCTAATCTGATTTATTTCTGCTTCTGTTAGCACCATGGAATTGTAACCATCTGTCTGCTGCTTCTATCCAATTGGCTTAATAGTGTATGGGAAAGTGGAAGTTATGATTTTTTGTTGGGTAGAATCTTGGCAACAATGTTAAATCATATCTAAAAACCATCCCGATAAAGAATTATATAGTTGCCAGTTTTTCTGTGAAGTTCAAGAGTGGCCATTTTGAAATAAAAAATAGATGACTGAGAATTTATTTTTCTTCAAACTATGACTAAGTTATTGTGCATGGATCCATCCACAAATTTATACACTTCTTCTGTAGCCTATTACTCATCCATCTACAAAATTTCATTGAAAATCATTGAGAACTTTTAGAGATATTGTGTGGATAGAAAGGAGTAAACTTACGAAAAAACTGCAAAAATCTCTCAATCAGATATTCATTCCTAGATCCTCACCCAAATTTAATCACTTCTCACAATCTGGCTTACCCATCTATGAAATTTCATTGAAAGTCATTAAGAACTTTTGGAGATATCACGTAAAGATGCAGGACAGTCATTCCATATCAAATCACCTGATGCTCCGAAGGTCACCCTCTCAGATTCTGCAGAAAAAAATTGTAAGTCCCCTTATACCAGTCTTATGTTATGAGATACAGACCTAATATTTTTTATTTCTCCCTAAATTTGTTATAGGAGCATGTGTGATTTTTTCAGCTGAATCTGAGAGGATATCCTGGAGAAAATTCTCAAAAATTGGGTGATTTGATTTGGAATGACTAAATACAGAAATTTATGAGAAAAAGTAGAGAAAAAAAAATCCTCAATCAATAGCCAACTCCTGAATCCACCACAAGATTTAGTCAGATCTTTCTTAATACATATCTTCATTTAAATTCATTCAGAGCTTTAGGAGACAGACAGGCGCAAATACAAAATGTATGAAAAAAATGCAAATATATCTGTCGAAAACAGATTCTTGGATATACCCCAAATTTGATCACTTCTTTCCCACTCTGTGGACCACTTTTCCACAAAATTCCATTGACATTTATTGAGAGCTTTTGGAGATATCATGTGGACAGACTGGAGTGAATTTTGGAATGAAGGAAGTACAGAAATAGAAAAAAATCTCTCAATTAAAAATGAATTCCTGGATCTGCCCTAAAATCATGTAATGTGATATGTTGTTCCACAAAATTTAATTGAAATTCATTCAGAACTTTTGGTATTTAAGAAAAAAAAATGCCAAAATATCTTCCAATCAAGAACTAATTTCAGGATACACCCCAAAATTTAGTCAATTTTCCCCTTACAATATGGCTCAACCATCCACTAAGTTTCATTAAAATTCATTTAGAAATTTTGGATGTATTGTGTTGTAAGGTGTGAATATAAAAAAAAAACAAAAAACAATTAAAAAGTTTTTTTTTTTACATAAATTTCTGTATTTGCTCATGTCTCTCCATGAAATATCTCTAAAAGTTTACTATCTTAATAAATAAAATTATGTGGAATGGTTAGCCATATTGTAGGGAAGAAGTGATTGAATTTAGGTATGGATAGAGGAATTTGTTTTTGATTGAGAGATTTTTGCAGTTTTTTGGACATTTCTTTTTTTTATTTTTATTCACTCTTGTCTATTACAAGATATCTCCAAAAGTTTTCTATTATTTTCAATGAAAATTTGTGGAAAGGTGGGAAGAAATGGTTAAATTTTGGTATGGATTCATGCATATGACTCAGTCATAATTAGAAATAAAATACATTCACAGTCATCCATTTTCAATTAAAAAATGGCTGCCCTTAAACTTCATAGAAAAACTGGCTGCAATGTTCTTCTTAATCTGATAGGTTTTCAGATATGATTTAACATTGTTGCCAAGATAATTCAAAAAATGTGCCTGAAACTGATGTACTACTATTTGCCTACATGCAAATGGTCAGCTTGGGGACACTGACCAATATATCCTATTCTCAAAGCTGTTACTGTTTCAGAGTTTTTTTTTTCCCGTTATAGCCATGTATCTCTTATATTACATTGGTCTCCAACTATTTTCTTCCTTCCGTCCTGATTCTCTTTTTCTTTTTCTTTTTCTCCTGGGAGCAAATATCAACTGATAATTATCTGGGTGTCTGCTAGGGAAAGAAAAATGCTTAGATTATTTTAATTGAATATTTAGATTTCTAATGTGATTTAGGGAAAGTAGCAATAGCTATTGGTTCCTGTGTAGAAATGAGATGGCGTAGTTGTTGGGGACACTTGTTTCATTTTTAGCACCACATGCCAACGTCACTGGAGGTGTTGAAGGAGGAAAGTGGATGATAGTCACCCTGACAGAATGGAGAATATACACGCCAAGTATCAGTGTAGACATTAAGATTAAAAAGAGTTCGTAATCATAATGATGACACGAATGATTAGACTAACAAATATGATGTACACTTGATAAGACAACCATAACAATACATACAGAGCTGAAAGGAAATACATAAAAAGAGACATTAATAAGATCAATTGTGAAGAGGCCTATTTAATTCAGATTGCTACATAGCATCTTCATAGTGAAGGAGGGGATTAGTTACTAGATTATTGAGAAAAGTGATTGAATCCATGTTAGAAGGGGCATACAGTAGCTAGGTTGTACTTGTGAACTTGTAGCTAAATAGAAGAGGAAGATAGAATATAGCTTCTAAGCAAAAGGTAGCTCTGTACCGAATAGTCATGCATTAATGAAGCAGAGGTGTACTGAAATGGTTTGAATCCATAGGGCTTGGAGAAGACCAAGGAATGATTATAGAGACAGGGTAGATGTGGTATGTTTAACAGCCAAGTTGTGGGTGATGAATTTATGATCATGTAAGAGCAACTTGGCGGACATTCTCAGATGCTGAAAAACACATGACGGACAGACTATTTAAGTCACAGAAAACACATGGGATTTAAAATATCCCTCAATTTTTTTATTCTTCTAAATAGCAGATGTGCAGCCCATTTAAACATTCATTGAGACTGTAATATCTCGATGATGTGTATAACTTTTTTCCTGGTATGCCCCAATCTTCAAAAAGGATTAACTCAAAAAACATTGGATTGTAATGATAATCCTGTGTCTTATGGTTATTTTTTTTAGCCCAACCTATTCATCAGTTGTTTGAGAGAGGAGCAATCCTTGTGTTTTTTTGCCTTTCCCCTCAGTAATGTTATAAAGTAATATTAATGATTACTAACCATGCTAGAGATCTCTCTATTCTCTAATGTCCTACCTCTTATGCAATTTCGTTTCCCATCTTTGAAAATAGTATTAAAGAAAAGAATATTAGTCTGTGAGCAACACTCAATAATAAGGTGGAAACAAAATTGTTAAAAAAATCCCCATACACTTGGAAAAATCAGGTATGAAATATATTACTTTATTTTCATTCAGTTCTTTACGTATACTTTCATCATGACATTATGACATTAAATATTGCTAATCAATCAATGATGTGAATTGTTGCCCAGTAACAGAAATCTTAGAAAGCAAACAATATCTATTTTGTGTGTAACACCTTTCAATGATCGCGCGGATACAATACTCTGGTTCCAGGCAGAGAGCTAGGGAGCAACACTCTGATCCTAGGCATAACACACAGATACTTTGATCCTTGACAGAATTGCTGGTTCTCATCATTCTTGATGAATACTATTTAGTCTAAATATAAAAACAAACATTCTAAATCATATGTATAAGAGATGTCAATTGGAATAAAAATAAAAAGGAGAATATTGCAAACAATTATACATTGAAATAAGTTTGCTTTTCAATTATGTAAATAGAAAAACTGTTTTTTGGGCTGAACACATTCTTGAAAACAATATATGTACATTTTGTATACCTATGGCATTTATTAGCATTTGTTAAATGCTATGAGGTCTGTTGAATAAATTAAAGATATTCTTATACTGAATGACTTGTAACTTGTTGCATCATAAATGTTTGAACAAATTATGTCATGCACGCTTTTTGTATTTGATTTATCATGCAGTGAATGAGTCAGAAAAACTACTTCATGCAAATACTCATTCAATGTGGGATATAGCAGTAAAGTTAATTTTGCCTAGATGTTTGTCTATTGTATGACAAAGTGTTAAGAGCATGTCAAAAGTCAAATGTTCCTTTGGCTCTTGAAAATTTCTAGCATAACTAACAGAAATGATTTTTATAATGCCTATTATACTTACCCATGTTCACCTAATATATGTACTACCAGGATATGAATTGCATGATGGATTTTAGAAACCCTGTTGATTACTGATCTAAAAAAAGTAGCTCATCTATTTATAGATGAATAATTGTGAATTAAAAGAAAATCCTCCTCAATTTTCAGGAATGAAAGACAGTGTTTCTTCTTTTTGCACCGTACTAATCTTCTCTGCTTGATATGATCAGACTCTTACATTTTGCAACTCTCTAGCTGTAAAAGAAACAATTAAATAACTAAATACTGATTATGGCAAATATATTTTAAGCTTGTTGAAAAGTTGTTTTATTTTATTGTAATTGAATAATATAGTTTTCCCATCCTATTGGTCTCATGGATAGATTGTGACAATAGAAAAAATGTATTTTGAGTGAGTGTGTATGAAATATTATATACTGTAGATTCGAACTAATAAATATTAATATACTGATAAAAAGTACAATTTTTTTATTATTTGTTCTAAAATACAAAGAGGGCAACATGAGCCTGCCGTCGTCTAAAAAAACAGTTTCACAATTAAAGAGGTGAGTTCAAGCTTTGTAGGTTTTGCATGTAGACTCTTGAGTGGTCTGATACTATGTAGGAGATATAAATATGCATTTATTGTGGTATCTGCAGTGGAATTTATAGATGTATGTTGGGAATGTGTATTATCTTGAATTCTAGGGGTCAATAGAACTGCTTATTTCATAAAAGGATTACATCAGAAGTTATAAGACTATTATTCTTGAACATTAATGAGTAGTAGAGCAGTTGGAACTGGTCATCCAATCTCTAAATCATGACAAACAGATTTGTCAGAATGAAATTATGAAGCAATGAAAATACTTTATATCTATATAATTGTAAATGTCACCAATCATCATCATCATCATCACCACCATTACCATACTAGATGAAAAAGAGGATAATAAAAAAAAGTTGAGTCAAGGAATAATCTCCACCAGGACTCAAAATCATTTCATAGAGATAACCTTGTTTCTTTTCTGATCAAATAGAGCTATTTGAAGATAATGATAAAAATCTGAATAATCATTTATTGTGCTGATTATTTGCATAATTATTATTTAGATCACGACTAATCAGCTGGTAGGGAAATATTTAGTATATTGCAGTATATTCTAATGTTTCCAAGATTTTTCCATTTTGTTTTCTTATATATATATATATTATTGTGTCATCCACGGACAGCTGTTTCGTTGTTTTACAACTCTTCAGTGTGGCTATAGACTATCTATTATCCCATCCGGTACCACAATGTAGGATCAAAACCTTAGCTTCAGACCTAGAGGCTGGTATCCTCCCTATACTCCAAGGAACTGGACGGTCAGTAAGGTTGAATTTAAGCGATATATTTATTTACACATATATATTCTCCCTCCACCAGAATGCTCCATTCCATGTTGGAATAGCATTAATATGCTATCTTCAAGAATTACAAAAGTTTCCAATTGGTAATCACTTCAATAATCATTTCAGTCTCATTGAATAAGTATAATAAAAACTGTATTTCAGGTTTCAAAACTTTAGAAAACTTGAAATCGATAATCATTATCGTAGTTTCACTGACATTGTGCAGTTAAACTGTTTATAACATGCATCTTCGATTCCGAATAGGTACACATTCTCTGCTCGTTCATGAAAAAGATAATTTTTAGAAAGGTTCGATATATTCTGCACACAAACAATAAACACCTATCCGGCTTATGTTTTCACCAAGAGGGAATAATTACTGCGATTTCCACTTTCAGTGACTTTAGTTTTTGAATATGCTGATTTAGAAAGATATATTGGAAAGAAAGTTCATACTAATCCAAAATTTTGTAAACAAACGATAGATTTGACTTATCCTAATTCTATATTATAGTTGCAATTACTATATTTACACTAATATCTATAATTGATTATATCTTCTTTTTTTCAGGTTGTTGTGGCATGTATCAAATTGATTTTGCTTACTTTTGTAGCAATAAACACACAAAGTATCAGAATTATATAATTATTGCTTTTTTGTTATGAGAACTGAGAAATAAAATAATAGGTCTGGTTAGTCACTTGATAGAAACCATCTTGTGACTTTCTTTCGGCAGCATGCTATTTTGAAAAAAAAGGGCGTAAATAATGGATAAGATACTTCTCTCACCTTTTGTTGGGCAATGATCTCTAAAAAAATCCAATTTTCCAAAAATCAGTGTAAACTTATTTTGTAAATTGAGCCACCAACTGGGATAAGGGAGAGAGAGGAGTATTTTGAAAGAAACAAAACAAGGAGTTAATGTTTAAATTTTTAGCCATTCCAGCTCCATCGGTGTAACCTGTACATGCATTACACACATATATAGCCAGCCAGACTAACTTGAAGACTGAAGAAACCTATGGAGACAGTTCTTGTTGACGGTTTCTATTGGTTTATTCTTTATAAATCGTTAAAATTTGATCACTCAGTTATGGCTAGTTTTATTGAGACGGTGAAATAAATTATAAGATAGAAAATAGTCTTTGTCTAAATATCAGGAAAGCTGGCAGAGAATGTGTTACTCATCATATCTAATGATGTAATTTTTATAAATCTAGCTTCCTATATTAAACAAAATAGTTTATATTCTTGAATTTTATATAGATTTCAAACTTGATTAACTCAGCATCAATGAGGAGAACTAAGAATTGAATAACCATAACCACCAAAGGTGTCAAAGGGTTTTTTCCCTTTTTTATATGTGTGTGTGTGTTTCTACGTTTCAGCGCTCCTGGCCATACCATTTTATCTAAAGACTTCAAAATTGGTATCGGTATTCCACTAGACCACTCCTAAAACTATTTTTTTTTTTTTTCAAACTTGACACAGCTATGTCCGGGGTGAGGACCAGACATCTGGCAAATATCAACTTTGTAGAATGGCCAGTTATTATGTTATCTCGGAGCATGAACACAGACACAGAGATTCTCCAAATTGTTGTTAGATGAGTAATAAAGTTCAATATATTTCTTAATCATTCATAGTTTGTACAAATGAAAATGTGTCTGTGTGGGCAGTTTCTATCCCTGTCACTGAATAATTATTTTTTGTCAAATTTGGACCTGTAATTCAGTTGATATATGTTTTTGACAATACATGTACTGTTAGCAAGTAAGAATGTGACAAAGTGTACTAAAAAGAATTCCCCACTTTAAATCTGGTCTAACAGCATTCCATGACAAATGTTGAACCATCACAAAAATAGAATGTTGTCATTTCTTTAGGTAAGTACAGTAAAAGGACCCATTTTTAGCAGCTTTTTTTCTTCAGGTTATTGACAAGCCTTTAACTACCTTCTAATTGAAATTGATATAAAAAGATTAGAAAGTAGCATTTGTACCAGAGGTCAAATGTAAAGAAGATTTTTGGTTCTGATCATTGATGATGAGTTAATTCATAACTGAAGTTTGAAATTTTCAAAATTAGATGACTTCTTTTATGAGGTAGTAATACAAAGATATCATTGAGAATCTAGTGCTCCATTTAATTATTGATGCTTCTGTGGCCAAAGTGGTTAAGGCAAAGTTTATAAAAGGCTATTTGGGTGTGGGATGTGAGTCAAAATCTCATTGAGAGTTACTTCTTTTATCTTTGATTTTGCACTGTTTGTTCTAGGGCTTGAAAGGTGTTGAGATAAAAAGCAACGATAAGATAGTATAACAAGAAATTCTGGCATATCCAGTCTAATCCTCACTGAGTGAATGGTGCAAGAGGAAACATATTAGAATTAATGAATGAATAAAGTGAGAAGGTTTGGTTAAAGTAAAAATCAGTTGAAGTTTGTTAGGCTAAATTTCAAAGGAACTGTGAATATTTCTTTAGAACAAACACTTATTTATAGTCATGACTGGCAGCTTTTTTGAAAATTTTAGTGCAGTGATTATCATTATGAGCCTCAAGCCTTGTGGTTTTGCAACAATTGCAATCAGAGGATAGTGTTATTGTTCATTCTGATGTACTAAGCAGAATGAACAGAGGAAGCCCATTAAGAATTGAGCATAATTTACACATTCATGTCACACTGTCAGACTACTTCCAAACTTCAAAAAATTTCAGTCAAAAGTTTATATATGGCACCGACCCGCAACCATTTCTTTCCAACTGAAGCAATGATATAGACATCTTCACGAAACACCTTTTGCATACATAAATGTTTTTTCCGGATAAATCAGATGCATGTAACCCACAACATTCTTTCTTATGATAAACAAGCATATATTTAAATATATGACATTGAATACTTATTTTTTGTCAAATTTGGACCTGTAATTCAGTTGATATATGTTTTTGACAATGTATTACCATTAACATGTGAGACTGTGACAAGGTGTATTAGAAAAAAATGCCCACTTTAAATCTGGTCTAACAGCATTCCATGACAAATGATGAACCATCTCAAAAATAGAATGTTGTCATTTCTTTAGGTAAGCACAGTAAAAGGACCCATTTTTAGCAGCTTTTTTTCTTCAGGTTATTGACAAGCCTTTAACTACCTTCTAATTGAAATTGATATAAAAAGATTAGAAAGTAGCATTTATACCAGAGGTCAAATCTGAGGTTAAAACTGAAGCAGAATCACTAATGTTTTGCACTGGAAAACATTTAAAATAGTGTAAAAAAAATCATCTAGAAACATCTGGATTCTCTAGAATCTAGATGTTATTGATAAACCTGTCAAAATAAGGCTCAAAAAGAGAGGGAAGTCAAGGGGGAGACAGGTCTATGTGAGAGCCAAATTAACTTTCTTTCAGACCAAACTGAAAAAGGTTAAAAGTTGCTTGTGAAGACTGGTTAGGTACTTCAATGAAAGTGGGAGGTAACTAATAACAGAAAGCTATAATAAAATTCTTAGAATTTTAGTTTTGGGCATTTTATTTTATTCCACTAGTGTATAGGAAATAATGCGAAAAAGTTGTGCACAAAAAGGCAAAAAACAAAACCCTGTAATTGTAGCAAACAATAATATTGACCTTTCTTTTCCTATGATCTCCAAAATGAAGGGTGGAGAATGTTTACATTAACAATACGCGTATTACTTCTGGATTCCTGCATGTTTTGGTATTTATTTGATCTAATGTTAGATTAGTGAAATGTTTTGTCCATTTTATCAGTCAAGATTTTCTGATATAGAATAATAAAGTAGATCTACACATAGCTATACATCTCTATATCGAATTTCTTATCAAGAATGTACTTGTTTGAAGTTGGATGATTGGACTTTAGGCTCTGAAGTATTTCTGGGTTCTAATGGCTAGTCAATCGATCTTGTTGGGTTTTTTATTTCAATAATATTTCAGATATTTTTGCCACCATGGTAAACAGGTTTATTTCCTTTGCTTTAAACTATCAATGATCAGTACTTGACTTAGTAAATTACTTAACTATCACCCTAAGTATGTATTAGTATCAAGGGCCTTTGAAATGTTTTTTTTCTAGGGAGTTGGGTATCTGACATTAGAAACTTTGACCCTTTAAAGGATTATATATAAAGATATAAGATGATGTGTGTATGTATATTGAACGGAAAGGAAAGGTTCAGTTTAGCATTATAGTTACAGTATAAATAGAGACTCTGAAACCTTTAAAAAATTTTTTCATCAAAACTTTTTACTTTAAAGCCTTTTCCTTGGTCTGTTGAGTATGCCACATTGAATTGGGCTGCACTCCCATTCAGGTGGTTTCTATAGCATGACAGACAAATTTACAGCTCAAGACTTTCCTCCAAACTTTTATACGCCTACAAGCCTGAAACGTATAAGTTCTTATAAATATGTTATGTAACAACAGGAAACTTGAAATTTCCCATTGAACTTTCCTTTTCATTTGGTCATTCTCTTTTCTTCTGGTTGTAACGTACACAAAGAAAGTGCATATCTAACCTCATGCCGCAAACAATTAAAAATACTTTCATTCACGTTTGTTAACTCACACCCCTCTCATTACTAATATACTACCTTCCTTAGTATATTTCTCTTAGTAGGGTGGTTTCAATAGACCAATCCTTAAATATTTTTTGTAAACCACTTGAAAAGGATGATGTGTTTATTTTTCTTTATTAGACTTTCTGCTGAATTCTCTTCATTTCGTTTAAAATTTTTTTCCCTCTTTCATGGGTGTTTTTTTCTTCAAAGATGAACGTCCTTTTCATTAGAAGTTGCTCAATTATATTTTTTTTACCAATTCATAAAAATTTACTGTATTTACCAGTGTCAGAGGTGCTGGATATTCCTTGATACCAGAAAAGACAGTTCTTATATTCAATAAATATTAGCTATTTTCAACTTTTTTTCATCAAGATTTTGGAAATTGTTTCAACCATAGTTTTTATAACTGTTCTCTTTTTTGAGGTTCAATTTTACACTACTTTTTTACCATAGATATGTTCCTATCTACCATATGAATTACTTCTGTGAATGTATTTCAAAATTATACAAACTTATTAATATCTTTTTTCCAATTATATATTCTAAAAGTTTTTTGCTTTTTTATAAAAAAGATTCTTGTTAAAAAAAAAAGGCTTATTCAAACAGCAAGGTTTCCACTATATGAATTTATAACTTCTTCATTTTTGTTAATGAATCAATTATTTATGTAGATCTTTGTATTTCTCACATGCTATCATGTTACTGAGTTAACTGAATTGAACAGAGTTGAATCTTCTGTAGACCACTTCTTGAGGATTCTGGAACAGTTAAGAAAAAGAACAGCGGTGGACAAAAATACATGTGGAACTATGGGTGCAGTCTGTCTTTTAACCTCTCTAGAAACAAGGCAAACATGCTGTAAAGGAAAAATATATTTTTGTTTGACCGAGGGAGAAACCCCTTGTTTTTAAAAAACATGATGCTGGAACGAACAAAAAATGAAAAATGTGTTGATGACAAGCTCAATTTTGTCTGTATCTTCTCTCCTCTATATCTGGGCTGGTCTGCTCAAATGTAGAGCTTTTACTCTCCTTTGTCCTGTCAGTATCAATTTAGTCTTAATTCAAATTTCATCTGAGGTCACTTCACCTCCCACTGATAGGCCACAACAGATTCCAACATTATCATTCCACCCAACCCCATTGTACCATGTTACACTTGTTGAGTATATAATTTTTTATAACAGTTGTGTCGTACTTTCAATATGTTGTTTTATCTGCTCACTCCTAAACATTTTGTTTAATAAATGTCAGCTTTGGTGTAATAATCATAACTTTTATCTTTGGTTATGTAAGTATTTTGGATACTAGTAAGGTGACATGGACTAAACATTTTAGGAGAAAAAATTCTATAAAAAAAAACTCAACCTTATTCAATATTTATAGATCAATAGAATTGCTTAGTTTACCTGAGTATCACATAAAAAAATAATACCGGAAGTTAAGAATGAGACCATGATTCTTAGATATATATATAGTGAGTAGAATAGTTAGAACTCAAAAAAAACTTTATTTGGAAAACCTTTGGTATGTTAAAAAAAATTATATGAATTTGCTTTAAAGAAAAAAATCATTTTGCATCAGCTAAGTATTATGAATGAGATGATGTAGCGTAAAGCCGTATTCATAGAAATAGAAGTTTACTGATCTAACATACAATATTGTCTGCGATTTCATCCTGCAGTGTTTGATGGTATGTAATGCAGAATGGTAATTGTGAGTGGTTTTAAATGATTCATCTAGGCTAGTAGATAAATTATCTGGATTTAGATCTTGTTGTCTATAACAGCCCAAACAAAAGTTACTATGTTGTTGTGGAAACAATATCATTAACACATTTTCATTGTTATAGGACAAGTGAAATTTTACTTTTATTTAACCTTTATTTATATTAATGTATTGTATATTGAAGGAACTCAACAAGACTGTCCTCTATAAACTGATTATAAAACTTTGAGGTTTCAAGTTGTATCTGGAAGCACTTGTTGTAGAACAGTGGTTACATGCTAATCTTGAAAGCCATTGATAGAGCATTCTTCTCTGTGAACTCAATGAGCATGGCTTTGTGCCAAAGTTTGGTTCATTCAACAAATATCAGTCATGTCATCTGATCGAATTACTTTCTTCCTGCGACAAATGTTGACAAGTCTGAAAATGTCAAAATCACTTTCTTTCTTACCAAACTGAAAAAGGTTCAAAGTATCCATGAAAAAAGAAGGAAGGGAAGAAAAAGTGGATAAAAAAAGAGGAATGTTTTTTAAATTTTTTTTACATCACACTACATCATATTATTCTACTTTAAAATCAATTTTCAAAAAGAAAAAGTACAAGAAAGAAAGGAGGAAAAAAGAAAGGAGGGGAAAATAAGAGAGAGACAGAAGATAGCGAGTGAGAGAGAAAGGAAAAATTTTAATCTTTTAGGCTTGGTAGTTTAATAGGAGAGTGGTATAGGAATAGAGAAGGACAGAAAGCATATTCTGAAGTCATAGGCAACCATTGAAATACAATGGCAAACGATGAATTTAAAAGTATTTTAAAATTATAGAGAATTATAGACAATTGTTTCAAAGTTCTTTAGTTGTTAGCTGTTTACATGAAAGTGAAGCAGAGAAAAATAAAAACGAAATAAAGAGTGTTGAAGAATTGTTGTAAATTGAATTTTTCTTTGTTTCATTGAAGCAGAATATACAATGTTTACAGATAATGTACACACTTCATACATATATACTTATAACCTTTTACTTCATTTCCCAATGAATGATATCGCATTTCAGATATTTTTTGTTTCATTTCTGATGTGATGATTGTTTATGTCTGTTTTTAACATTTTATTGATGATATATCTTATAAAATCAATTGGAAACAAATAGTTTTATTGCCGTAACAAATGTTCACCAAAACGATGTAAACAATGCTGCAGTTTTTGAACAGTCTGTTCTTTTTCTTGTTTAATGTTTATATTTATTTGTATGTGGTTGACTCATGTTTCCAGTCAATGATTAATATTGTTCATACTTTAGATCCACTATCTGTCTATTTGTGTGCTTATAAAATCTGCAATACTATGATATTTTGTTGTCTTTAAAATTATGTATCTACAAAAATGTTGGTAAATCTTGAATCATCTGAAAATGCAGAAGACCTAATTCTACCCAATCTTACCCAATTATTATCATATTCTTAAAATATTTTTGAATTTAGATTGCAAGGCTTGAAATGAAATCTATATCTGTGTAGAAATGCTTCAGTGATTTGATAGTTTGGTTTAGTCATCATGTATATATTTATGAACAGTTTTGATATGACAATGCCATTGATAAAATGATTCATTATTGTAATATTTTGATAGGACACTTGAAACAGTTGGTTGCACTTACACTGAGTAAACAACACAATTTGTTTTTGAAATAAATATTCATGTTACTTTGGTATTGTGAATTTTAGAAGTACAAAAATAGACTGGTGTTCATTTTGTCTCAGTTACAGGTTTGAGATTTTTCCCTTCATATTTAAGTTTCAACAATAGTTCAATGTGGAGAAAAAATTTACTTTGAAAAATTCAAGATTTTTTATTATTCAACAATTGATCTGGAGACTTTGAAAAGGTATATAGCTTTGGAATCAATTGCATAATAAACAATAAACATAGATAAGAAGAAAATAACCTTCTAAAAATTGTAAATAACTCTGGCTTTCTAAACCAATTTTCCCAAAAATGTCAAATAAAAATATATATTGCTTGCCCTAGCATTGCCTTGTATCTTTATATATTTGAAACCAAGTATCATTTTGTTTTCTCTACCAAACCTTTATCATCAAACATGATCAGCATTCAGTAAATTTCAATACGTGCTCAATAAGATTTCATTTTCTGACTTAAATCAATAAAGCATAATGATAATAATTTTGAGACTTATTTGAATCTATACCTTTTTATCAAGGTAGTTAAATTAGAACAAACAAGTTAAAAAATACAATAATCAAATACAAATCTATGGCATGCAAATCAATCCCCACTATAAGCTGTTCAAAAACTTCTGCAAAAAAAATCAAAAACCAAGGCAGGCAAATTAGAAAATAAAGTGAGCAAATTGAAAACTATTGTGAGAAAACTCAGTCGATGAACATGAATAATCAAATAATTAACTTTACTGCTTCAACTGCAGCAAATGTTAATTTTTTGAGTTAAATAAGTTGAAACTTGTCTCTTGATAAAATTCATGGGCTTTTTAGTTAGTCTCCACCAAAAGCTAATGCCCATAATTTTAATGTATTTCTCCCCCCCCAATTAAATAGCATTTTTTTCTTGCCCAAAATCCCTCAAAATGCTGTGTCTTTATCGAAAGTCCCAGCCACCGAAACAAAAATCCTATTCTTATGTTTAACCCCTAGCCTATACATCATTTCAGTTGGGTTCGATCACAAGACTGACCGTTTAAGAGAAAGGATAATCTTGCATATCTGTTTAGTTGGATTGTCTGATTTTTATGGCACTACTCGAAGAAGTGACTAATGTTGTCAAAAGTTTTTTTTATAAAAAAAGATTGTATTTTAAGGCTCCTTCATTACTTACCACCAAAGCAAAATTTTCATTACCAACATTAAATTTGCTTTGTTAGTCTCTAATTTGCTTGCCTTAGTTTTTGACTTGCTTACTGGATATTTTTCTTTGCTTGCTGTAATTTTTAACTTGCCTGGGAAAAGGTACAGGGAAAAGTAAATAAAGTGCTAGAAGAGAATGTAAAGTAAATATCAAATGTAAACAACAAAATCCAAGAGAAAATTCTTTTGTTTGTCATTCTTGAATTATTGACTATTGTTACATTTTTTAATCTTGAATGTGCATATTTCAGAATATTGTATGCGAGAAAATTCCATTTTCTTATTTCCTCTCATGACCTCTATGACATATACCAATCCAGAGAATTCTATTTATGACATAGATCAAAGCTAAGCCCTATGAATTCATGTCTGAATGTTGTAAACCAGTGGTTTCCCTGCAAAGTCAGACAGGTTGGCAATTATCACATCATTGAGGATTAGATATGAAAATCTTAGATTGTTCCAAAATTATTTCCTAATTGTCTTCAATGACAGAGATGAATAATACATTTCTTTCTTTAGTGGCTTGTAATAAATTACGAAACCTAACTTTTGTAGGTTTTGATATGCCAAAAACTTTTTTATTCATTGTAATCTGAAAAGATCAATATATGACATATCAAAAATTTCCTTCTGCATTTATCAATTTAAATTGTACAGTTTTCTCTCATTGTTGAGACACATAGTATGAGTTATTTCTTATTACTAGACTGAATTTAATTTTTGGATTACTTACTTTTATGCTTTACATTAGTCTTATATCGTTGCTAGAACATTGGAATACAGGCTTTTGAGCTTGTAACTTATCAGCTGAAGTACCCGTCCATGCTGGGTTAAATATTCAAGGTTAAAAAGAAAGACTAAAACTTCCAGACTTGTAGAAAAGTTTCCTTTCATTTTTGACCACTTGAGGAGGAAAAAAAGTTTGATCACATTTGAAAAAGGTCTCCCTTCACTTTTAATCACTTTAAGTGGGGGGCAATGTTCCCCATTACTTTTGACCCCTTAAGGGGTAAGGTTTCCCTACACTTTCAACCCCTTGAGGATGAAAATAATTTTCTACACTTTTGACCCCTAAAAAGTTTTCCTTGATTTTCTTATCTTTAAAGGGGAAAAAAAGTTTCCTTTTATCTTTGACCTCTTGAAGATGGAAAAAGTTTTCCTTCACTTTTGATCTCTTAATGGGGGGAAGTTTCCCAACATTTTTGACCCCTTGATGGTGAAAAAAGTTTTCCTTCACTTTTGACTCCTTAAAGGGGGGTACTCCAGTTTGGATTCACTAAAAAGTTCCCCTTTACTTTTGACCCATATTAAATCCCCCAAAATCCCTTTAATCACTATAAGGGGAAACATTTTCCTTTCATTTTTGACCCCTAAAAGA
This sequence comes from Thysanoteuthis rhombus, assembly GCA_963457665.1. Taxonomy (NCBI): domain Eukaryota; kingdom Metazoa; phylum Mollusca; class Cephalopoda; order Oegopsida; family Thysanoteuthidae; genus Thysanoteuthis; species Thysanoteuthis major. The sequence continues at coordinate 29,624,676 of OY735208.1, forward strand.
ATCATACATGAACATTAGCAATAAAAAAATGAAGATATGTCTGAATGTATTTTGAACGAAAAGTAAGGGTTCAGTGTACAATTATAGATATTGTATAAAGCCCCCCCCCACTTTAAAACCCTTCAAAAAGATGTTTTCTTATAACTTCTGACTTTTAAAAAACTTTCTCCGAGGTTCGCTGAGTATGCGTGCCAAATTGTTCATATTTAGGTGGTATCTATAATGTGACAAATAAACAGACGGATGGTGTGACATCTCTCACTTAAACATACAGAATTGTATCATATGTGAATATGTACTAGTAAGGTAGTTTTAATCTTTCAATAAGAAACAAATTGTAGCAATTTTGTAAATCATTTATCTCATACCCTCTCAATTACTAATAAATCTATAGACTATTCACTATGGACTTGGCTGTGTTATCAGAAGTTGGGCTGGTGGCAGTGTAGGAGACTGGGTCAGAGAAGAGAGAGGAGAAGAATATGCTGCTGCTGCTGTTGTTGTGATTATCATTATGATTATCGTTATGATTATTATTATCATTATTATAATTAGAATTATGATTATTATGATGATGATGATAACGACAGTTGGATATAAACCTTTCCTCAGGATTCGCCACATTTCTCTATCACGGGTGTTGCGGAACCAGTACTTTCTGAATTTGTCTAGCTCGTCTCTCCATCTAATATTCTGCTGGCCTCAGTTGCGCATGTAATCTCTTGCAACATGGCCAGCCCACTGCCATTAGAGATTTTTGATGGATTCTATTATGTCTCTGACTCTTGTCTTTTCCCGAATGTACTGTGCTGTCTTGTGGTCTCTCCATGTGAGGCCCTGCATAATTCTTTCATGTGCACATTTTCAATTGGTGGACCTGTCTCTTGGTTAGGTTCCATGTTTCAGCTCCATAAGTGACTAGTGGGAGGATAAACACAAATTATACTTCTGTTTTTTCCGAAAAGTGGCTTAAAACAAACTTTAAAAAGCTGAGACTACCCATATTTGAATTCTGTAAGATGATTTATTTTAGAAAAAAAACTAAAAAACTTATTACAGTGGATGAGTCCATAGTTTCAAATGGTGGGTAGGAGATATTTTTATCTGCAAATTTGTTACCCTCAAGTCGAAGAGTTCATGATTACTAAGAACCAAGAAAATCACACTGTTCATTATCTGAGTAGATGAGGTCATGTTATTTCAATGTCGGTGACAAAAAAATGTTTGGCTATAATCTGAAACTTCTACAAAAGACTTCTATATCTCTGAGAAACTTTGCTGGGATAAGCACTGAAAACCGTCATGGTTCACATTAACTTTATAAGTGGCTATCAAACCTGAAGTTTGGGATCTTTAGATTTTTAATCCTTCAGATCTATGTTTTACACTATTATCGTCAGACTATTTTTAATCTAGGAATGTTAAAATGTTTTCATTATCAGAGATTTTCATTATTTACATAGTTAAAGGCCTAAATCCTTCTAAAATCAAACACGCACAAACATGTCAGAAATTTATTTGCATCAGTGGTACTTTCTGGAAGTTGATCAGGTGTAGATAATTCTCAAGCTGATATCTCAAGTTTCTCTCTTTTTTTTCAACTAACAAAGTACATGAAAGTGCCACTTGTCTGAATTCTGTAGGAAGAGGTATTCTAAGAATTGTATATGGATTAGACTATTTTCCTTGGAAGATACATGGCTGAAAAGTGAAAAATGAACAACAAAGACAAGGAATTTAGTCTGACTAAACCACATATACCAGAGCAACTTCGCAGGAAATGGCTAGTTGAAATAAAAAAATTGAAATATTATGAAGTACAACTTTTATCTTACTCATGACATCAGTATTTGGAAATTATAACCCTTTGAGAAATCTTAATAGATTTGACCCCTCTTTTTTCTTCAAAACTAGGATATCATATCCACTGAACTGAACTGAATAGATCAACTAAAGACTAAATTGATTGTGGCCCAAAGTGATTCTAATTTTCGTTTCTCAAGCGCTCACAAATTTAATTAATACATTACTTATGTCGAGAGATTTATAAGACTGAATAATCCTTTGCTTCACTTCTCTTTTTTTAAATTTATCTGGATATAAACAATTGTTAAGCTATGTCAGAAAGTTAATAAAAGTATATTTTGATAACCTTTGGAACAAAATTCCTAAAAAAATCTAAAATGGATTTCTTAAATGACTAATTAGGCAAATCATCCTGTATAATTTTTACAACTCCCAAAGAAACTTGTTTTTAATACTTGATTCACAATTGAAACTGTAGATGTCACTAGACTATAGACCTGACTGCACCTCCACCTACTAATTGTTTTTAGATTCTTTATACATTATCTTGTAGATTCTTCTGAATCATTTTTTTAGATTTAGGTTTTCAGATATACTCCACCCTATAGCTCTAGTGCTCCCTCCAGTCACAGTTGCAGGGTCTGTGGGTCTTACACACTGCCTCTTGGTTAATCTCATGTTGATATTTGCATAATTAGAAGTGTTATATTGACTAATTCATCAAGACTCAATGCTGTAGTGTAGGTGTATAACTAAAAGCTTCTAGGGGACCATCCGATATTCCCATTGATGGCTTGATAACAAATGACAAACAGTAAATATGACTACAGCTGCTATTATTTTACCATTAATATAACTGCCTTTATGTGAGTTAAAAGAGCAGAATTAACGGCTGTTTTACCAAACTTTTTAATTTCGTTAAATTTAGCAATTTAAATACCAATGTGTTGGAGACTTTTAATTGTTTGGGTGATAGTCTTTGGGACTTCCATAGTTAGCAAGGACATTGTCAAATATAGCAGAATTTAAAGGAGTGATAATGACTAAGAATGAAGATGTAGTAAGGAAATCAGCATTCTTTTACTCAGAATGAAAAATACCCCCTTAATTGGATGAGTGAGTGAATAGATAATGTAAAACCTTGAGAATATTTTTATGGTTGATTCGTTGTCACCAATTACCCTCGTACACTTTTCTAAGGTAGTCAAATGATGGATAGTTTTCTTTTTTTATGTTTAAATAATTATTTCCTGTTCATTAAATATTTCAGATATTCTGATTTTAGTAGATTTTATGTAGGTCAGTTGCTTTAGGGTAGTGAGATCTCAATTCTCATTTCTTTCTCTCATGTCATTTTAATGCTAAACATAAGTTAGTGGTATGGTATTCATCTATGACAGATTACCAAACTAAGCGCAGGGTCAACATTTTCATGAAACTGTCTTTTTGGTAGAACTTTGAAAAATGAGTAACACTATGAGACTGCTTTCTGATCATCGTCTTGAGTTCACACAAAGTTTAAACAATTTAACCATCAGTAAAAAATATTGTTAAAACTTGTTATAAGATGTAATAAAGTCTGCAGCATTGCAAGGGCTCCCCCAGCAAAGGGTATTGCAGAGAGACACACATGCAACTACTTCTGAGGAATAACATGGCAATTGTGAGGTTAAATGTTTTGATTGTCTTCTTCAAACATGCAGTTTGTCCTGCTATAAACTGTGCATGAAAATTTATAAAATAACTTTGAAAGATTTTAGTTTTTTTTCTTGTAGTGTGCTTGTTCATATATATTTAAATCAAACAGCAGTAAAGAATGTATTGAATTCTCTTGCAGAGGAATCATCGTGAACCAACTAAAGATTCCTTTTAGCTGATATTAAATTAAAAACCAATATGAGAAATATTTCAAGAGTTGAAGAAAATGAAATTAAAATAAGCACAATTTTTGGCGAAATTCAATTTAATACATTTAGAAATTTTATTGATGAAGCATTGTCAATTATTGATTATTTCTTTCATCTTAATTATATTTTTGCTTTTTATTACAATTCTTTGACTATCATTCTATATTTGTTAATTAACAATGAAGATCAGAAAGGATAAGTTTGCTACTAATACTACAAGTGTACGTAGATAAAGATGGCTATGTATCAGGCAGTTGGAGAAGATATGGTTAGATCTGAATTACTGCAACTGTAAGATTCCATGGTGTAATTGGTTTGGCAGCTATCATATTAAGATAGGCTTCTCAGGGAAAATAGATGTTTGTTTGAGTCTTTTTATTTCTGATCTGCATTGCTTGCCAATGGTCACAGAATGTCAGTTCAAGTATTGTGATAGCAAACTGAAATAGATTGTATTGGACTACAGTGGGTTTTCCCGGTTCTTTCCTATAAGGTGCTGCCCACCACCTACGTGTCAGCTGTGGAGATGAACAACTGTCTCTTTTTTCTCAAAGTTCACAAGTTTGGTCCCTCCAAAGATCGGAAAGTGTTGATGATTCTTGCAGCTAGATGCAACATTTTCCGTTTTGCATCTTACACAAACAATATGCGAGATTCCATTCTTAGTTTACTTTTTTTGAGAGTCGAAAACAGAGAGACATTGGCTTAGACCTACCCCGGACATGAACTAACTACTTACTACTACCAATCTCTCATCATCGACTTCCTTGTCTATGTAAAATCTGTCCCTACCTTTCTCTAAATGCATGTCCCCTAATACACGCACACATACACACATGCACACAGTCATGCTTACTCGTATATCTATCCGTGTGTATGATAATACACACTTACTTACACATTTTTCTGAAGCATAAGAGGGTCGCTCTTTATCAGCCTCTCACCTTTTGATTAAGATGCGCATGTCAGACAGCCCAGGTCCTGGGATTATCATATAAAAGGTCAATCTACTTGACCTCTTTAGGCCAAATGCTCTGACCTCTTTGCTTAACCTGGGAAAACAGAAACGAAAATATACATGCATTAAACCTGTGCCTATTCTTTCAATGCACTAGAGAAACTCCAAAATTACTAACCTTATGCCTTCCATCTACCTATCATGTAATGCATGTACCCATAAAAATTGCTGAATAACCTTCAAAGACACTCCTGAGATCTCCCTAACTTTGTTCATGCGATGATACTGGGAACTTTTGCATCAACCTAATAATATATTGATGGTAATTTAGCTTTTGTAAGCGTCTCCATTTCAAACAGGAAAACACCAATCACCTTGTCTGTTGCTACTTTAGATTCATTAATGTCAAGTGGCTATAAAATCACTCACAAAATGTTTCTTGTAAAATATGTTTGTTGCTATGCAGTTTAACCATGTCACGCTTGTTTCACTGAAAAAATTTTATTTAAAGAAAATAAAACTTTTAGATGTAATAATGATGAGTTTGCTTTAATAATCCAGCAATGTTAAAAATTCCATTGTATTGTTATGTGTTATTTAAATATTTATTTGAGCTGTGATATCATTTGTGTCTAACTAATTGCAAAATTTGATTAGATCTATGTGGCCTGTGGAGGAGAGTGGGGCATATGCTTTTTTTTCATTCTTTACTCTACTATAATAAGGAATCAGACTACCTTTTGTATACCAGAAAAAAAATTGTATATCTATTTAAAACATATGCAATTGCTACATTGTTAGCATTTCCCCATCATATCTTATTTTATTTTGAAAAAAGTGGTTCAAAATGCCTCACTGGTGGGGCACTTTATTCCTTGCAATTAGGTAGCTTGAACTGCACTTAAAAACTGCATTTAAGGTAAAGAGTAACAAATTTTGTTTCTTTTTTTTAAAGCATTTTTATACGTGCAACTTCATGATGAGGTTTTATAAAAGCTTGTTGAAATTCAAGTTTTGATGCCCAACCAACTTTTATCAAACCTCACCCTTGAGTTACACATAAATAATGTTTTCTCTCATGGTAATAAACACAATTATATTCTTCGGTCCACTGCGTATGTCCATATTTACACTTTATTCCTTGCAATAAGGTAGCTTAAACTACACTCAAAAATTACATTTAAAGTAAAGAGAAACAACTAAATGGTTGTTTTCCTTTCAAGGTAATAATGATCTGAATTTTATTGTTCATTGCAAGTTCTAATGTAAAATGAAGATTCTTTTTATTTTAAGACTAAATTCATTTGCCAGCAATTATATAATTTATGATTTGCATTAAATTGTGACATAGATGCTACTCTTTTAGTGCTACCTATAATGATAGGTTTTGACAAAAATTTTACCTCTCATAATTCTGACAGTGTGTTCAATGTCTGCTTAAATAAATCGACTGCCATATACTGCCTGTAGAAGTCCACAATAAGTGAAGTTTCTGCCTTATCTTACCATGGCCCAACAAGCCTCTGTTTTTATGGTTTGAGGTGCCCCTACCCACCATTTTACAAATTATGTTTACTCACTGCCTTTGTCTGAATTCAATTATGACACAACTTTCTGATAATTAGACTGACATCTAAGACTATTAGTTGCAAAAATCAGACTAGACTATTCTACAATATCTTAAAAACTGAAAAAGTCAAAACTTACCCTTCGAGATTAACATTTGACCTGCGAAAGCACTTACGTTTATATAAAAATGCTTGGATGCTGAACAGCTTCCCATAAGTATGGTAGTTCCTAAACTTGCCACCAGGGGATAATACACTACAGACATCTATCGGATTTAAATGCTATTAAGGAAGTTCAAGCCCATGGTTCAATGTGCCCCTATTATCACTAATCTCCTCTACTTATTGTTTTACATCCCACTTGATAACATAGTATTACATTATGTTACTTGGGAATACCCCTTATTCATTCTACCATAATCACCATACCCCTGTTCTACGGGCTCTATTCTTGGCCTTGAACACAATAATAAAAAAATCAATGATGAAATTTCTTGATCACCTTTTATGTAAATATCCTTAGGTGACAAGTGTTTATTGATTGATAGTAAAATATTGTTATTATATATTGATGTATATTGGTACATTATGTGATTGAGACTTCCGTATTTAGGAATTAAAAAATATTTTCTAGCTATAGATATTTCCACCTCTGCCTGAAAATGAATCACCCTAGTCTAGGTGCTTTATTTTTGTTACAATAACCCCACTCTGTACGCTTATCTCTCTGTCATCCTAAACTTTATAGTCCCACCTACCATACCCCGACTCTTCGGACAGTAATACAAGTTTACATAGAGCAATATATTCGCATGGCAAAATCAAAGACACTGACACTTGACTGACTGGCATTGTCAGTCTGATATGGGAACAGGTGTTACAGAATTAGTAGGACAAAAATGGATGTCATTTCTATTTAAGAAAAAAATTAAAAATTAAATCATATACTTACTCTCTCTCACTTACTCACTCTTATTCTAACCAAGTTTTTCCACGAATGCCTATATCATCATAATGCTACATCATAGCAGTTGCAATAAAATGTGTCCATTTCACAATGGATTATTATTGTAAATCGAGCACCACTCAAAAAACAAGTGGGAAAAGACAAATTTAGCAATAATGAGAAAAATGTTTTTAGAAAGTGGCTCCTGGAGTACACATGCAAATTTTCAAGGTTCTATACCAGAAAATGTTACCAGGAGTACTGACACAGACAGGCAGCAAAGAGAAAAGGGAAGACTATCTGGATGCCACTTTTTTTGTTTTTGTTTCGTTATCGATGATCATGACTACAGTGATTCAATATATTGTGCTTTGTAGGATCTATGTTGGGTATACACATCAATCATTGTAATTTAGATCATCTCATAACCATCAGCAGAAAGTGATGTGTGTGTATCTTTTTAATTTCAATTCTTACCTGCTCTCTGAAAAATGAATGCTCATTTTCACGTATAAAAACTAGAATGTACTCAGAGAGCGAATGCCTCTGCCAACACAGGATTTGTCCTGTGGCCTAAAAAAGTATACTATGTCTAGTCTTGAGGAATCACCACTTCCCTTTGGCATTAAAATAGTTAGGTCATGGATCGTCCTGATGCCTTCATTACACTGGTTGTGGGAACTGGTCAATTTTTGTTCTTGTTTCACATGTGCATATGGGCCCCCACATTAAAGTTGACTTTTTGTTACATTCTTTCCCTGTGGGGAGGCAAATGAATACCTACCTTTGCCAATGTTATTGTCACTAAAAAACTAAATGTAAATCAATTCATATGTAGCTACAATGTCATTGAAATTTATAGAGAACTTCTGGAAATAGTTTACACAAAGAATAAACAATAAAAACAAATGTAAAAAACATTTTTTATTCATAATAGTAATTTCTTTGATACATAAGATCTCATGCAATGTCATTGTGTGGGAAAAACCTTTTTTCTTCTTTCTATAGTTCTTTGCCCCAAAGCCCCTGCTTTTGCGAAATACATCAAAGGGTAATTGAAGTCAACTTCCAAGATGTATTGTTGAATGTGTTAAAGAACAGTGAACAGACTTACTTTGTGTTGACTGAAAAAATTCTTAGCTTTAAGGTATCTCATAAAAATGTACGACATATTTTATTATAAGTGCGTAGATTGTAACATAAAAGCTTTGTAGTTGAACTGAGAATGAGATATAGATATACTAACATTCCCCTACTTACAAACATTCAAGGTACGAACTTTCAGTGATACAAACAGACCTGTCTGTAAATTCAAATTTTGTACACTACACTGGTTTAGAAGAAAACAGATGAACACAGAGATGAAATAGCAAATGACTTTAAAAAAAAACATTTTTGCTCAAGCATCCAAGTTATTCTTTTGTGATACACTTGTTGTTCTTATCAAAATAGATATTAGTTTTATAAATAAACAGTTCCCATCTTTAAGAAGTATGTGGTGAAAATAACTTGTCTCAAATTTACAAATAATCTTATAACATGATCTCATTTTGTGAGATCAGGGATGTAGCTGTGGGAGGGAGGATTTAATTTGAGGGAGACCCCCCAAAACTTTATGAATAGTAGTTTACCTATTGTATTTCTTCTAATATCATACTGAATGTTGAAGAGGGAACCTCAAAGAGTCAAGACCCCCCCCCCTCCTTCAAATCTCCAGTTATGCTTCATAGCAATATTGGGGTCAAATATTATTTCTATAAGGGAGTTATTTGTAGCGGAATAACAATGATAATCTTACCATAATTCACCAACTGTCCATCATCACATAACTCAAGGATAGCTATGACCTGCCAAATTTTCTGTGGTTACTGATGGAACCTTTCAGAAAGTTCAGTAAGCTTTCCAGTGATGGGGTTCAATTCACAATGTAAGTATAATGCTAAACTGGATCCTTACTTTGTGTCTGTCAGGTTACCTAAACCAAATCTTTATAGTTTTGTTTGATTGTATAAAGCAAATATAATAGTAATAGTCATAGTAATAATATGTAAGAGTAATAACCTTACATTTTATGCATTTCCCACATTATGATATGAAAAAGAATCAAATAAATCTGAAGACAAATGTAAAAAGAAAACTATGAAATGTTCAAAAGACAATCATTGGTGAGATATCGGGCAAAAAAGATGTTTTTGATTTTAAAAAATTTATTCAAGTGAAATATCATTGTTAATGAACCTAACCTATGAAGCATCACAGATTGAACCTTCTGATGTCCAGTCCATTAAACAATCTTCTATTTGTTTATATGGGAAGTTTATGCACAAATGATACTGGAAAATGTAAATGATTCTTCCTTTTTCATCAATGAGAATTAAAATGTGTCTGGGTTTGCATAAACAAAAGAGAAAAATAGATTATTTCATCAGAACAACTTTTGGAGGTGAAAATTGGCCTTTTGCCCAACAGGAAGGTAGAATATAATCAAAAATTCATCCCGTGAATTTGTGTGTGGGGAAATATTCAAGGAAGTTTTGTGAATAAGAAACTATGCTATGAATGTCAGTTTTGTTCTAATGAAAACTTGAAGTTGGATTACTTGAAAATTAAGTTATAGTCAACACAGAATATTCAATACCAGGAAATCATGAAAATGCATGACTTGAAAGAATTTATAAATAAATAATTATGACTAAATAGGCAATCTGCCACGTATAGGATTATTCTTGTAAAAAAACAATTATGTAGAATCTTTCCAGAAGTTAGTATTGTTCACAATAGTCCACTCATACTCTATACACAATAAAATTGTATGCTTTTTATTAAAAATACATCACATTTTCCTTCAGTCTTTGCATAAATAATTCCACTTAGACATAGAGGGGATGTGGGCAAGAATGTATCCTAATTTCTTGCAATCTTTCAAGATTCAATTGAAGGACAGTCTTATGTGAAATAGATTTATGGTTTCAGATTTCATCACCAATCATTTTATTCATCATCTTGAAGACCAAAAAGAGTCAGATGATTCAGTACTTTATATGATCAGTGATGTGGTTACAGAACATAAATATTTTAAAGTTCTCTCATCTCCAGTTGATAGCATACAAAGTAAAACCTTGTCAGCAATAAAAGAAATGATATATAATGATCCTAGGCCCATTTAGATATTGATGTGTTCATAAATATAATTCTTTTGGCTCGTATCTCAGTTGACAGTCTCCTATATATGTGTGTTTAACTTTTCTTTTTGGAAATTCAATATGGCATTCACCAATTTATTTAAACTGTCATACAACTTTCTTCCTGAAAGCTTTTGAACCTTATATATCATCTTAAAACAATAGAAATATTTTTTCTCTCTCTTTAAAGCAATAACAAAGAAAAATTTTAATTTTTTCTCCTCAGATCTGTGGGACACTGCTGGCCAGGAACGCTTCAACAGTCTGCATAGTTCCTATTACCACCAAGCACATGCTTGCATCATGGTGAGTTCACTACATATATGTCCTTGCCCTCTTTGCGTCTGGCCGTCATCTGGTAATTAGAGAGCAGACCAGTCCTTGACAATTGCCACCTGGCATCACTTTTTTTTCTCTCTTTTTTCTTTTAAAGCCATTGGTACGCAGACTGCATTGTTTAGAGTCACTTCAACATGATTTATTGGTTTATGAATGTGCAAACATTATGCACATATCTACCTTCTTGGTTTACAATGCATGTCAATTTCTCAGTGTGATGTTGATGAATTCTGAGGCATGTACCCCAGGCCATTTGTTTGCTTATTTCATATGTATGTTTGCATATGTTAATTGAACTGGTGTGCATTTTAATTTAATGTAAATATATATTTTATGCATAAATAGGAATGTCACTTTTGTTTCACTTTAAAAATAAATTTTGTGGCTATTTTGTATTCGAACGGCTTCAAAATTACTTTCCAAGTAAAAATCCTATTTTGTCAATGTAATTCAAATGCCATGTAGATTTAAATAAAGCTTTTCTTTTTCAAAAATTAAAAAAGTGGAGAGCATAGATTATCCTCTAGATAAAACATGTCACAAAACACTGATTTCCATATTTCAAAAAGCTGATATGCAGGCTCATATTCAGCTGTAGAAATTAGAATAAAAATATTCAATCATAAATCATGTATGAGTGAAGAAAACTCTCCTTAAAAAATTATGACTGCTATATATATATCTCTTGGGTTTTTTTTTTTCATCTTGCACATCTGACTTTCAAGCATTTGTACATGTATAAAATATATAATTAATAACTCTTAAACAAAACTGTCAACATGGGTTTCTTTGGTTTTTAAATTGGCCTGCTTAGCACAGACAGCACCAATTGAGCTAAAGAACTGAAAATTTTAACATTTACTCCCTGTCAAGAAGAAATTTTTCTTTTAAAATTATATTACACCCCCTCAGGTTTTTTAATGGGGGTGGTCTTTTAGTTTGTGTCTGGCTGCATTCATGCTTGTTTTTTTGAAAATTTGAACTCGTTGGTGATCACTGCCCAATAAAAGGAGAGTGAAGCAACTTATTCATTCATCACCCCTTTTTCCAATTTTTTTAATTGATCACCCCCTACACAGCAGCATGCTGCCAGAAGACTTTGCTCATGTGACAGTTTCTATTGAGTGACTAAGCAGACATTTATTTGTTATTATTTTATCATTTTTGGTTATTGTCACATCTTCATAATGCACACTGATTTTGAACTTAGTTCATTGCTCAACTTTTTTTTCCAACCCCAAAAGAATTATTTGGGTAATTAATTCACCGTTCTGTATCTATTTTATAAACTAATCCCATTCTTGCATTTTTTTGCTTATAAAACTGTTTTGAGTTTTCCTATGATCATCAAGATAGATAGATAATATCATATACTTCTGCTATTTTATAAGGTGTTACATATCATAAAACTACAAAATATAATATTTAAATTCTAAGTAACCTTGCATTTACCTTACCTTTTTAAAAATTGAATCACAATTAGCACATATAAACCAAATTTTACGAGTTTTATCAATACAATCAGTAATATATATTATGGTTAAACAAGTTTTTGTCTCTACCATCTACTAATTTTTATAAGTCTTGCCATGCACATTCATTATCTTATTGTCTATAGTTTGCTTCAAGCCATCTCAAAAGTCAATAGATTATTGATGAGATTAGTAATTTTAAAATATCTTGTTGGCTTATTTTAAGGTCCAGCACTGATAAGTTATTTTAGAATTTCTTCCTGCAAAGTCAAAAATAGGTAGACCATCAGATAATTTTTGTAGCAAACTTGTTCTTACTGGAAGTCAGTATTATTCTTTCCCCAACCTTTTATTTCAGCTAAAATTGTAAGTAGTAATTTAGAAAATCTCTTATTATTCATTTTTGTAACATTATATGATATTCTCACCAGTGCCAGATCTATCTAGAAAGTATTCAGCTATTCAATATTGAAGAAAGTAACCTATCAAGGACGTTGGTACTAGTATCTTCAAAGTATTACCCTTGGGACCCTGCACACTCGTCTCAGCTTCCCTTCCATGTTTTCAAAAGGGTCTGCAAAGTCCTCTTTTGGAATTGTCATCAGCTGCCTTGTCATGTTGTCCTTCAACTTCTGAGTGCTTTTCTGTCAAATAAAATTCAATCCTTGACTGTCATGGGTAATAAATTCTGAACAATAATTTGTTTTAGCTAATCAAACAGAAAAAACAAATTGTCTGCAAAAGAGGAGTGCCTTTTCAACTCAAAATGTGGCCTTCTACATTTCAAGATTGAAAGAAAAATTGTTTTAAGTGTGCCAAAGTTGGTGATATTGTTCATCTGAAACTATAAAATTGAACAAAACTAGAAAGCACTCAGAGAATGCATCCCTCTCTCAATGTCATACACTTACATATAACATAATGCAGTAGAGGTAACTGAGTAAGTTTGGATTTTCCATATTTGGACTATTGTCTTATATGAAGAATTACAGTGTGCGCCATAAGCTTCAGTGAGCCAAGGTAACATTTTTTCTTGAAGCATTTGAGGATGAACTTTGCTATTCACCTTCACATGCTTTTTGATGAAGAATAAAGCAGACTTTGTCTGATCTGATGCAGCTGAAGCCCACACTATCAGGCTTCTGGCAATGAAAATGGGCTCTACTGCCTTCAGAAATCTCCAACATCAGCTGCATAAACCCAATCATTTGGGGAATTCTTTATAGACTGCACAGTGAAAATCTTTCCTCCAACAGTCGAGTCGCTTCTGCTTTGGGGTTGTTGAAATCAGGTATCACATCTGCCTTCAGCCCTAGATTCTCTTTCACATTCCTTTTCCAAGACTTTTCGGACATTCTCAGCACTTTTGTAGTTTTCCCCCTTCTTCTATGAGGATTTCTTCTCATTTGCTCTGCCACAACTTTGACGACTCTTCAAAAGCTATTTCTGCCAAGCATTCTTGATTGAGGATGAGCCAGACTCTGTAAAAAGTTTTGTGATGTTATGAAAGATCTTTTGACGAACATTCAGCTCTTTCAATACTTCAGTGTTGTTCAGTCCTGAAAAGTTATTGAAAAGTATTGCGGAGGAAGATTTAGAGTAGAAAGCATATAGAATGCCATGTTAACACTTGACTTCAGCAGCTTCAAAGCAGCAACGACTCAAGAGAAGGAAGAAAATATTGGAGGGAATTCAGACAAAATCTTCAACTGGTCATGAAAAGATTTTCACTGTGTAGCTGGTAATGAATTCCCCAGATGATAGGGTTTATACAGCATTTTTTTGATACCAGAAACCTGCTGGGTTGATGGTGTGAGCCGCAGTTGCAACAGATTGTCTCTCATTGAAAAGGACAGAAAGGTGAATTGCCAAATTCATTTTCAAATGTTAGAAGAAAAGATGTTAGCCTTTGCTCAAGCACACGTATGAAATATCACCAAGGCAGGGTGCAAAGAGCATTTTAACAGATTCTGAGACAAGAAGATCTGACCTCCTTCAAGCCCAGACATCAATCCCATGATTATCGATGTCTGGTCCATTTTAAAGAGTGATGTTTAAAAAATCTCCTACAGTAATTTTGCAGTTCTGAAGCAAGTTCTTGTCAAATCCTGCTCTGATTTGAACAAAGAAATGGTGCAGTATTTGTGAGAGTTTATTGCTTCTCTTCTAAAGGTGGTCATATAAAGAAGATGTATGTATGAACTCAATATAAACAGTGGAATATATGTACTTTGTACAATACATGCGCTTCTAATTAATTTTGAATGAATTTGAAAAACTTATTACCTGGAAGAAGACATTACATTCAAGGATTTTTTTGCATTTTACTTGATTAACCTGTCCAACCTTTACGTTCAAATCATTACCTCAGAGGTATAAACCAGAGCCTCATCTTTATATTCGTTTCTCATGCAGTACTTTTCCATTGCATTAAAATAGAAATCTGGATGTTTTTTTGATGTTTGTAGTCATACAAGCAAATTTTTATATATTTTTTCATTGGGTAATTATTCAAAGTCTCATGACTGACTATACTTTACATTAGTAAAAAATTTTGTATAATCAAAAAAATATGCTAAGAAGTGCTGTTAATTTGTGCAATAGATACTCCTCCATTTTTAGTTAAAATCAAATATGAAAATAAATAAGTATTAGCTTTAGACAATAAGCCTTAAATATAGCCCCATGTGCAAAATGTCACTTCCTTTATATATTCAAAAGCCCTGAGCGCATGTGTTCATTTGCTCATTTGCCTCGACTTTCTTAGTCAGTTACTTCTCTCTTTCTCTCTCTCTCTCTAGGACCGGTATTATTTTGTTGGCCTTACCATTTTTCCACCAGTGTTATGAACACTGCCAATTTCATTTCACAGATGTTGAATTATCTCTCATATGCTCAGCTACTAAATCATGTCCTCTTCTCCAGCTCAAAAATGTGTATTCCCATCTCCATCTCCCGTGAATGAAATGACAATGCATTCACGACATTACAGTCACAATTATCTTCTGCCTTTTAATTCTCCTCACTTCAGGAAGTGCACAGTCATGTGTTTTTCTGTATCTGAGAATGGCCCCCAAGTTGTTTTCGGCAATCATAAATTCGGTTGTCACACATCGCCCACAACTCGGCAGATAAGCATACTACTGATAACCTGGTCTCCATAATTATTCATTGGTCTTCAATAAACAAAATATCATGGATTCAAAACATTTGGTTACCTTTGCTTCATTAACTCATGGCTACTTCAACTGATTACACAAAACTCCTACCTTTTGCTTGAGCGTTATCCTCTATCTTTCTCTTTCTACCTAGCTACAAACTTACACTAGATATCCATTCAATTACAGATCCAATCTCCTTCCTTGATTACATAGTAATCTCATCTAAACATGCCTCTTCTATCAGAATCGATCTTACTAATGTTTACATGTATTTTCCTTTCAGCTATATATGTATTGTTATGAATGTCCCATCATTCAATATACATTGTATTTGTTTGTCTAAAAATTTATGTCTTTATTATTAACTCTGTTTAATCTCTGCATCAATATCAATATTTGGCATGTCTAAATTCTCTCTTCTTTTTGTCATGGCAATTATCAACTATCTTTCTTCATCAACATTTATCGTGATGTCACAGCATGTGGCAAAAACTCAAAACTCGCGGAAACAAATTCCTTTGTTCTCAGCAATTAACACCATCTCATCACTACGCAGAACCAACTACCATTCCTACTCTCCCTCATACAATATGAGAACCATCAAACTTATTATAGTAATCCTAAAAAATTCTTCAAATATCAATACATGTCAATTCTATACAAAAATCATTTTTGTGTGTATATGAGTTTTATTGGTAGTCTTCGAAAGTGACAAGAGTCAGCTCAAAAATAAAAAGTTGCTTTAGATTTCTTTGCTGAAGTCAGTTGATCCACTGAAAACTCATGCAAGTTGTCCAAGTATGGAAAGAAGCGACTGCTTTGTGTTGTATTCATTTTCATTTATCTTATCTTTTCTTTGAGAGCTTCTCCAACTTATAACCATTCGGAGAAACTTCCTGAAAAACATACCTATATCAATGAATCTATAAATTCATAACCATTAAGTGTGATGACTAAATTTATTCAAACTTCTCTTCAAATTTATCTCTTCAAACTCTCAGGTGGTACTTATAATTTTAAAAAAATTTTAGCGTACTTCAACTTTGGACTCACAAATGATTTTTTAGTTGCATTGCCAAACCTACAACATTCTTGTATTTCTTGAAAATTATTCTGTTTTTTTATAAATGGAAAAAAAAACCTCTTGCTATCAATTCCATCTCTATCGTGTTATTCTGTATGATCGTTATGTGCCAATATTTGACATGTCATCATTTTTTTAACCAGGTATTTGATGCAACCAGAAAAATAACATATAAAAATCTCAACAACTGGTTGAAAGAACTTCGTGAATATCGGCCAAACATTCCATGTCTCTGTGCTGCCAACAAGATTGATGGTGAGTTTTGTGAACACCTAAAAACATTTCTCATTACTAAGCATGATAATGCCATGAATCTAAGAAGTCATACATTGCAGGATATGCGAGGGATTGTATATGACATATAAAGACATGGGCAGTAGACAGAAAAAATAGATACACATCTGCTTCAAGTCTCCTTCACCATCATGTGATAAATGTTTTGACAAATGAAAAACTGAATTTCTCTTCACAATGAAGGTAAAATCCATGTTCAACTTTCTAAAAATTGTTTAGATGACTGGTCTTGTTTTACCACAACATTTTGGCCTATCAATTCTATGTCCTTCTCCAGTTAAACAATTTGTATGGAAAGAGAGGAAATTGTGCACCTGAAGAAGGCTGTAGAATGTATCAGCCAAAATGTGGTAACAGCAAAAGGAACATTAAGAATGAGTTCAATAGTACAAATGATGCTTTGAATGATAATCATTTCTCCAAATTGAAGAAGGTATCCAAATTCAACTTGTACAGAATTTGCTGATTAATATCTTAATGCTGGCATTCTCATCCTCATCCTCGTGAACATTACCTGTAAATTGCTGTTTTTTGTTTTCATCTCAAGCAAGCAATGACTGCAAAGTGATTGTTGTCACAATTTTATTTCTTGTTAGAGCTTTCTATTTACAAATCCAGCAGAATGCCCACCTGAAAGGTTTGGATGTTTTTGTTTGCTAGTTTGTGGTTACTGAAACCTACAATAAACCAAATGATGCTAAATATAGGATGGGGACATCCTTGAGTAAATCTCTCCTAATTCTATTTGAAATGTTTCTTTTGGATTTTTGTATATCTGGATTGAGTAATGTTGGTTAAATATACTGTTACATGGCATATGTGAAGAGTAGGTTGTGTAACTGGAATAATTGTTTGAAACCGTCAACCAAAACTGTCACCTGGGTTTCTTCTGTTTTGAAGTGAGTGTGGCTGGCTGGCTATTTGTGTACTTATCACATACACAAACTACACTAACAAAGCTACAGAGCTAAATATTTAAACATTCTCTTATTATATCTGAAAAATATTTTCTGTCTTTGACCGCCCGCCCACCTGAAATAGATTTGCAATGTAAGTCTATGCTAAATCATGCTAGTTTTTGTCCTGAAACATTCACCCTTGTTTTTTTTGAAAAATTGAACTTTTTTAGTGATCATGGCTCAATAAAAGGTGAGAGGAGTAAATTATTCATTGATCAACCCCCTTTTTTTCTAATTTTTTAATCAATCACTCCTACATAGCATGCTGCCAAATTGTTTATGTAATGGTTTCTGATGAGTGACTAACCAGACCTGTTGTTTACCATTTTTGAGGGAATATATAAATACATTACATGGCATTGATATTTTATGAGCAAGTAAAACAAAGGAAAATGTAAACAATCTTTAGCCACAACAAATTTACAAGTTTGCTTGATGTTCCTTTTAATATTTTTGGAATGAAAGTTTTTTTTTTTTTAATTCCCAATTATTATCAAAATTGGAACATTTTTTCTTTCAAATCTTATTCATTCTCTATGAATTGTAAACCTTCATTAATTGCAATAGTTTTTGTTTTCTCCTTTCCCTATTTGAATCTAAGCCAGCATGTATGTATCATCTCTTTCTGATGAGGGCATTACTGATTTGTCCAACAGAGAAGCTGGATGCCCTCCACCACCAGCCAAATCTTCCCCAGGCTCACACTCCTTTCCTTCTTCAGCATTTCCGGCTTTAGTCATTTTTTATTTCATGTAAGCAGGCACAAACATGTTTGAAAGCTCTGTTACCTTCCTTGTCGTTATGGCCTAATGTATTGATTGATAATCATTATTATCATTATCTGCATCATAATATCTTTGTATGAAAGTGCTTTACAATGTCTGTTGCATCGCATTGTCTCATGCCTTTATATAAGTTTGTATGTGTGCTTGTGTGTCTATATGCTGCTATTATGTCCAGGACTATCGCTTACTTGCTGCTATAAATGAAATTCAGGGATTAGGACAATAATTCCAATTGTTAGTCCACTGTATTGATCAGACAGGCTCCTGAGCATAATGACATGGGTTCAAATCTCACCAGAAGCTCATTCTCTACATCTGATCCATGATGCTGGTTACTTTATGGTTATAGAGTATGAAAAAGATTGAGTCTTTTGATAAAAGCAACAAAAATAGGATAAAAGTAAAACTAGCCAAAAATCAATAACTCTAAACTTCTGGAATCTTATGAAAAATGGATCTCATATACTTCAAGTTTACTATGGCTTAAGGTTTTTAAAGGTTTACTGTATTGGGTATAGTAGACTATTTTGATTCTTTGTGAAGAAATTGTACATATCCTCAGAATGGGTGCTTCAATATTTTCAGGATAGCAACAGTAATGGAAAGTATACGAGTGTCATTATAACCTTTATATTGGCTCTCTCTATCCACTCTGATGCATGAGTGAAATTGCACATTGTACGGTAGTAAAAGCCTCTATTGTAAGCGTTCCAGTCCTGTAAGGCAGTTCATCTTGAGAATGGGGCAAAGGACACCATCCTGTAAAATTTTGCTACTAAAACCACAATGTGGCCATATGCCCCACATGAAGTCTGCAGGAATATACATAAAGCTTTTATTATCTGATATCTACACAATTTAGAAAAAACTACAAAAACATAATCTGCAATTGGAACTGATTACTTTCATTTCACTGCCGTCATTTATATCCCTAAATGCTGAATTGGAATCTTGTTCAGTACTTAGTGTTTTGGTGTGATCTTGTTGCAATCATTGTATTTACTTGAAAAAAATGGTAAAATCTTTAATACCACTAATTTCAAGTGATTACCTATTTGGCTTTTAACTTTGATGATTAAATAGTAATTGGTATTAGCAATACAGTTGTCCAAAGTATTCGTTCAAAGAAAAAAATGTCGAGCTGAGAATCTTGTGGTAGGTCATTGAACCTTGTGTTATGCATAAAATCTGTGGGTGTGATATGCATATGTCCTCAAGGCATTCTGTATATACATGGATTTGGTCAGCCTGTCAATCCCTATAGTTACGTTTATTTTTCTGTCCACCTAACATTTCAATGTTAACAAAGTGATCTTTCTCCTTTATTTACTGTTGAAGACTTGTAGGTTTTTGGGTTTTTTTTGTACGTGTGTGTGCGTGTGCATACACACACACAAAGAAGTACTTGGATCTAAGTCTGAGCAACAATAATCATAATTTCTCACCCAAATTCTGATGAATCCTCATAAGAATCATTTGATATCTGAGCCAGAATTTTATCTAATCTATTCCAATGAATATATATTCATTTGTATAGAATAAATAAAATTCTATTAGATCTGAATATTTTTACTCTGTGAGCATGCGCACTCACACACTCACACATACACTTATATATATATATATATATATATATATATATATATATATAAAGAAAATGGATATATGTGATCCGACATAAGGCATTTGCTTTTCTGGCGGCTGTTTAGCTCAATGGAAAGAGCATTGCTATGCTGAAATGGTTACCCTATCGGAGATAGGTTTGATTCCTGCAACAGCCCCATTTTCTTTAATTGTTTGTTCTATTTATGTTGTCTAGGTTGAGTGATACATTAACTGTATAATGATGGGAGATCATTTCAAATAAGTTTCAATATCATACAAAGCAATTTATAATTACATATATATATATATATATATATATATATATATATATAATGATAATAAGTACTAAGACATGTACCTGGTGAATGTAAAAATTCTATGCCTCTTATTCATGTTTGATACGGTCAGTTGCTGACAAGTGCAAAAGGCACAAAATGTTTACATTCACCGGGTACATGTCCTTGTAATTATTATTTTTTTTTATATATTAATAACTGTATTTACTGCATTAAATATTGAGCATTGTGAGCATTGCAATGGATGAAATCTATTTTCATTAGTTTTCTGGGATTTTTTTTTTTTTTCACAAATTAACAAAATATATGTATTATTTACTATATAAATGATTTTGAGGTTACACCAAGGCTATGCAACTGGTTCTCAAGATATTCAAAATAGCTGGATACTTTCTAGAGAGACCTTGTACATGTGTGTATAATTTTGTGCATATCATTATATGCATTACATGTAAGCATTTATAGGTACTTATTTGCTCATAAGTACATATTTACACCTTTTAGTTGCCCACATACGTATGTTTATTTCTCCCTATATTTCTTCCATCTACATTAACATGTAATTCTCCCTGTGTATAGATGTATGGTTGTAAATGTATTAGTCTGTATGTTTATATATCTTCATGGCAGGCCTTTATAAGATTGATGTCATCAACTCTCTCAATATACCTTCCCCTTTCTGATGGCTACTTTCTCCTCTTCTTCCTCATTTCTTCCCCTATTCAAGCACCTATTTCTATCTTTAGAGAGTTTATGTTGTTTCCTAGGAAGAGTTGACACAGGCTGGAAGTCAGGCACTATTATAATAACATGGCACAATGATATTAATTACTTCTGGTTATTTTGTTCTGCGCACTGACTTACAGCAACTCTCATGCAGCTAGGGTCCAATGTACCTGTCGACACAGTCCCTAACTGGGGACTTTATTTACATTTGCCAACAAAGTTGGAAGAGGTGTATGTATTTATTCGTGCCTGTCTGTTTGCACAATATCTCAAAAAGTTGTCAACAAATTTTGTAGAAGGCTGAGCCATGGGTTAAGGATTGATTTTGGAGGCAGGTCCAGGATTATTTTTTTTTTTTTTTGATTGAGAGACAATGGTCCAGAATAAGGAGAAATCAAAACTTACACAATGATATTAATTATGATTTTATGCATATTGTTACATGTGTTACTTGTAGGTATTTATGGGTATTTACATGCTTGTAACATATACATTGTAGCTATATACTAAGTGATTTTCATTCAGTTTTCAGTTTGTATACGGCATTAACAGAGGTATGTGCTCTCTGAGTGCTTTTTTAGTAATTGCTGTGTCCCTTTTGGATAAATTGCAGATTTTATACCAACTGCTTAATATCTGCTTTTGAACTTACTTACAAAATAGTATGTATAAGAGCAATGTGTATCACACATAGTATCAGTATCAGCCATCAGCCCTTCTTTCTTCCTACCTTTTGTTAAACTTTCTTTTCTCCCTTCTTATTTAACTACCTTTCTCCCCTCTCTCTTCCTACTATTTTTTTAAACCTATAGAATCAGTAGCATCCATCAGCTAAGCTTGTTATTGTAACCTTATAACCTTCATCAAAGCAGTGGGTCCTAAACAAGTTTTAAATTAAAATGCAAAACTAATACCCCTTATATATATTCTGGAAAGCTTTACAGCTTGAAACATTAAACATTAAAAAACTTATCCAATTGATTTTTTTGTGTCACTTCAATCACCCTTTTCCCCAAATCTGACAATGTAATTTATATAATCATCAAAAGTGTTTTTTTTCTTTGTTTCTCTCATACTTTGTTATTATTATACAATGTAGAAATTGTCTCTGTTTGGATCATCAGTTGTTTATCTTGTAACTGCTACAGAGATTTTAGAAACAAGACAGCTATATTAACATGGCACCCCAGTAGTGTTGATCAAACACCACCTCCCTTCATTATATAGTTTTTGCCATACATGTAATTTGTCATTTTATATAAGGTTTTATGTGTATTGTATATCAATATTATTTTATGCTACATGTCTATTTTTTGAAACACGGCTTACTTGTGTAGGTTACCCTAAAAACGTTTTCGATGATGAGGGATCAATAAGTATAACAACAGACATGACTTGCTGTTTGTGTAATTTCAATTGAATGTTCACCCATGTGAATATTAAATCTGTTGTGTCGGTTTTGATTTCAGACTGCATGCAAACCAACTTATATCATCTTTAAGAATACTAATTACATACACACACATATATATTTATGTATATATATGGTTTCTTTGCTAATGCACATACCTATTCTCAAGCTCATGAGTTAACTACCTTATAATTGTCCTACTTATACTTAAACATGAATAAATGTTGTACTTTTTGTTTAATCAGAGTGATAGATATAGTTTAGTCAGAGGGTACGAAGAGAGAAGGGCAAAAATATAGCTTAATCAGAGGGTATGGGAAAGGAGTAGCCATTCATACTATAACTGTGACGACATATATGAAATATATGAATACACATTGTATTCTATAAGTGTGGATAATAGAAACTGGCACTGCAGTGAGCTGGGAGAAAAGCGTTTTTCACAGAGAGAAACTATGATATCTATATATACAAGAGAAGCAACAAATAATTTTCACCTTAAAGAGACAAGCTGTAACTAGGATTGCTTTTAATCTCTGCTGCCTCTAACTCTTACTTTCAACAGAAGAGTACAACTAGTCTTCTTGGCAGTTGACAGGATTGTTGATATGATAATTACAGTTCTAGAAGATAAAATTCTCTTTAGTAAAACACACAAATTCATGTTTGTATATTCCTCAAGGTCTTTATTTGTTTTTCTCCACATTGGGAACAAAATAAGGTCATTTGTCACTTCATTCAATAAATACCTTCGTTAGAAAGCGTTGAGAATAATTTCTAGAAATATCTCTTTACTATTCAAGTCAGACAGTTGATTTAGATCTGTCTTAATTCATATGTACTGACCGAAGCTTAGAACAAGTCTTAAAGTATAATTTTTAAAAGCAATAATGTATCTGAGATCAGAGCGTATGTTGAATTACTGAAGCCACGATCACCAACTCAACTGAACAATAAGAAAAATAGGCTAGAGGTATTCTTCCCTTTTCACTCATCAGCACATTCATCCCTGGGTTCATTTCAGTGCTCCTGGTCTCATTTTTTGGCATAGAGCCTTTGAATTTCCGTGTGTAGTCCAGTAACCACCTTAAAAAAAAATGGCTTTTTCCACTTGTTCTCAGGGGGTGCTTGATTTACAATAATAATCCATTGTAAAATGAACACTTTTATTTTGCCACAGCTGTGATGTAGCATTCATGATATTCAGGCATTTGTGGGTAAACTTGTTTGGAATGAGAGGAGATATATTGAGAAAATATATGGTTAAATTTTAATTTAAAAAAAAAAAAAAATGTCTTACTGATTATGTTACACCTGTTTCCTTGAGACTGACAGCTCCAGTCAGTCTATGCCTTTGATCTCATTGAGTCATGTATGGCTCAATGTAACTTTGTATCACTCTTGGAAGAGTTAGGATGGGGTAGGTGGGTTAGTAAAGTCTTGGGTGACAGAGAGATAACTTTCAGAGAGGCAGTTTTGTAAGTCTAACGAAGCAGCTACAGTGATTCATTTGTTAGGTAGAGGTGGCAATATTTTAGTTTCCAGTCACTTGCTGTATCTAACCTTATTTGTGCAGTTGTGGTTGGCGTATCATGATTTTTGCTCATATAGAATTAATCATTGTTCCCCTGTCTATAATTTTGAGAAGATTCCTTATCATTCCAAGAGTTATTTCAACTATCAAATCCATTTTCTATGTCGCTTTTATTGTTGCCACAACATTTCGGCTGATCCATTCTACAGCCACCTTCAGGTGCACAATCTGTATAGAAAGAGAGGGATCTGTTTTCTACAAAATTAGGTGGCGAACAGAAGAGAAATGGTGACTATAGTGTTAACTACTCTGATACTGCTAGAAGACTGGAAGTAGAATCATAAATATGAATGGAACTCTTCACATTTGAAGGGTCTATCTTTATTCCATGTGTAAACTATTAGCATGTGAAGTTGAGTGAAGCCCAATGAATATTAACATATAGCCCAGCTCATTCCCTAAAACACAAGCCACACTGATTATGCCATTCTTAGCAACCCAATAAAAACAGGTGGTCCTATGCTTATACATGAGGATGCTTTCCAATTCCTTCCCTGTAGAGAAGTGTAGACCACAATATGCTGAAATCCACCCTGGCTTGGCCCTCACATGACTGTCTTGCCATTTCTATCAATTTTTCATTCTCTAGCAATGTTCCCGATCCATCTTTTGGACATCACGCCAGAGAGGATAATGTGAGCGCACCAAGAGATGGTTTGAATCAAAGTATCTCCAAATATGTCTGCTATGATATGACTCTTATGTTTCTCAAGTCTGACTTTCAGGAAATGGTTGGCTTTTCCCTTGAATTTTTTCCCACATTTACCTCAGATGTTATCAATGCAATTTCTTGTCATCCACTCCTCTTGAGAAAATAACACAATCACGAAGGTTTTGAAGAATGGTTGTACTGTTGAAAACCAACCTGATGTTGTAACATCCACAAATTCTTTCGATTCTTTCAGCTGCTCCTCTTACATACAATATGCTCACTCTAACTGCATCGTTGGTGTATCTGGTGTTCATCCTATTTTCTGTCTAGGAAATAACACAAGGCATACAGTTGTTACCTTGGAAGATACTATTTATATTCCTTAATTCTTCCTTCAGTTCCCTTGATCACTGCTGATGACCTTTGCAAGGTGTTAACAGCAACAAACTACCCCTTTTTTAACAGTGGAGTGATAGTTGAAATAAATATTTGAATATAAGCCTGAGTGTATTTGTTTTTTTGAATAAAAAGCGCTATACCATCTTCTGTATGGGTTACTAAGATATACAAAAAAGGAAGTTTGATGTTGTTGATCTCTTTTTTCATTCTGAAGCATATAAATGGTTCAAATGGGTTCATATGGTCCAATAGGACCTGTAAATCCACCTGTTGGAGCCAATTATAAAGATATCATTCAACACAAATGTTTCAGTGAAGTGGAACATGAGGCAAAAAAAAACCAAACTCTATGTAGATGTTAGAAGTTACCAAAGAAAGTGGAGACCCCATAACTAGGCCTTCTTCCTGTTGATATATATATAAAGCCCAAATTGAAAATCCATTTCAGAAAATGGTATCATCTATGTGGCTCATACTACTAAGAACAAGTTGAGCTGGTTGGTATATTAGCCACCTTTTCTTTCATGTTCACTGCCTATTACTGTAAAAAAGACCCCCCCCTCTCTCCTGATGGATTGTAAAGCTAAAGAATGGATTGGCCAAGACACTGTGGTAACAACAAAAACACGAGAAGTGAATTCATTAATCTAAACAACTCTTTGAATAATTATTGTTTCATCATATTTCTAATGATTCTTTTTTTATTGATGAGCCATTCATGTAGTAGTGATGTGTGATCACTTTTTAGGTGAGTAAAACTTGCTGTACATGTCTCAATTTGTTTTGTGGCTATTAAAAATTAGACTTCACTGTAATTCATGATATAAATGGTTTTTTATATAAGGCCAACAAAAGTTGCTAAGTTTGTGTTGATGATTATTTAACTCAATGGAACAAAAAATTGAATTTATTTCCCATTTCAACCTTACTTGTTTAATGTCATTCATGCAGTGTCCATCAGGGCTCTAAAATTATCAACTTCTAGCAAATCCCTCATCATCATCATCAGTCTTTTAATTTCTGTTATTGGACATGGACCTTCGCCAAATTTCTCTATTCTGCTGGGCATTGCAGAGCCAGTACTTTCTGAATTTGTCTAGTTTATCTCTCCATCTAGTACTTTGCTAGCCTTGATTGCGCATATGATCTCTGGGTATCCATGTTGTGAGTCGGGATGTCCATCAGATGATAGCCATTTTTGCTACATGGCAAGCCCATTGCCATTTGAGTTTTTTAATGGATTCTATGATGTCTTGGATTCCTATTTTCTCCTGGATGTGTTGTGCTGTCTTGCAGTCTCTCCATGTGAGATTGAGCATAATTGTTTCATGCGCACGTTGCATGGTTCTCAGTTTGTGGGTCAGTCTCTTGTTTAGGTTCCCTGTTTCAGCTTTATAAGTGACTATTGGGAGGATGCATTGGTTGTATACCCTTCTCTTCAGGATTAAAGGGATCTCCATGTTTTTGAAGGTTGAGCTTGCTCTGCCAAAGGCTTGCCATCCTAGAGTAATCCTTTGCTTGATTTCTTTTTCTTTTAAGGGTCTCATGGAGATTCGTTGCTCTAGGTAGATATAGTGGTCTATCCTCTCCAGTTCTGCATCTTCGATTTTGATCGTTGTGTTCTTATTTTCGACGTGATTGTTGCACATGATCTTTGTTTTGCTGAAGTTCATGTGTAGGCTGAATTTCTTGTATTCTTCATTTAATTCATCTACCATTAGTTGGAGATCATGTAGGATCTCTGCAAAAAGGGCAATGTTGTCTGCAAATCTGAGGTTGTTCAGATATTTGCCGTCTATTTTGATTCCTCTATTCTCTCAGTTGATAAAGGAGCTGTTGTGACTGTATATATGTTGCAGCACTCAGACATATGCAGGATCTACACTTTGTGGAGTAATGGCCTTCATGTCCATTGGGATTTCCACTGAGTGAAAGACTTTTTTGAAGTCAATAAATACTACTGCGAGTGGCGGCTTGTATGTATTCTGCTGCTTTTTCTTCCAGCTAATTTATCGAATGCAGGTGGTTCTTGGTCGAGTAGCTTTTTCTGAAGCCAGCTTGCTTCTGTGGTTGGTTTTCATCTAGTGTTTTTGTGATTCGGTTGGTCGGTTGGTGATGATTTTTGTGAAAAGTTTGTACTTGTAGTTGAGGAGGCTTATAGGTTTGTAGCTGTTGAGTTTTGCAAAAGATTGTAAAATTTTCATTTTAGTAACAGCTGTTCTGTTATTATTACACTTCAGAGTTATTTTGCATTCTAATTTAAACATGATGCCAATAGGATTATTTATCAATAGTTATGAATTTGCAAATTTTTCTGCGGGCATTGCTTATTGGATTGAAGACTGCACACAAGATCACTGATTACTTTTGTGGTACTACTTTGATGAATTACCTCAATATGAGTGTAAACTATTTCTTTAATCAATGTATTTAATCACCACCACTGACAGTACTGGTTTAGATATATTGTTGAATTTAGGATATTCATGTATTTTGACATTTGTATTTATCTATGTATCCATGTATCTATGCATGTGGAATTTGCCAAGCCCTAATCATTTACAGTTGAAACTTGAAATTTAGCACTCTCACTCCCCTCAATGGGTAGAGGAAACGTTTTTCTTTGAAATTCCCCTCCAAAATTAAGTTTTAGTGGGGGGTTAAATTTTCAATGTAGGTTCATGCTAAATTGATCTGTTAGTTTGTATCCACCCTTGTTTTTTGATGATTTGGAAATTTTAGAAGATTCTTTTTCTTGATTGATGTTAGGCATAATGAATATCTCATTTCCAAGCCTCTAATGGTTTTCATGTATCTAATAATTTTTGTGCTTTAAGGACAGCAATGTGTCATATATATATATATATATATATATATATATATATATATATATATATATATGTTGATTTACAAACCTGTATTTTACAATTATTTCTTGTGGTGTTTTGAAAAATTGAGATTCTGTAAATTGTCAAACTTTTTCTGTTGCAATAAAACATCAACATGATGAATATTCTAATGCTTACTGACAGATTTATGTGAGGACTGGGTGTGTGTTCATTTTCGCTAAACTTGCAAGTAAAATGTCTACTGTGAAAATCAGTAGCAACATAGAGTTCTGTTACTAGAATATAAAATTTTTAGCCTGGTATCAGTGAAATTCACTTTGTGAATCAGGAGCAGAAATGAAAGTCACGCCTTTAAGTCAGTCTTCAGCATAAATCTACAATGTAACAATACACACAGGTTTGATGGTCACACTCCAAATTTAATGCTCCTATATAACAGAAAAAAATAACAAAACTTGGTCTGTAGTTGAATACCCTACCTCCATTTGAATGTAGGATAGAGAAAGGTTGAAGGAAAGGACAATGCTTCCTTGCTTCAAATTGTCCAAACACTTTTAACTGCACAAAACTCAGAGAAGCCAATGTTCCACTGGGCACATTCATATACACATTCCCTGGCCAAATTGGTATCAGTACTTAGTGATGTCTACTTAGTGCACTTGATTCTGTGGTGTGTAAGTTGTCGGTAACATAGTTCTTAAAGTGTCATGTCTTCGTTTAATAATGTCATGTTACCAAATATAAGAGATGTGTCCTTTGGTCATGCTATGCTGTTATAATAATTTATCTTACAATTAGTCTTAAAAATGTTCTTTTTTTTTTCTTTTCATAATATAAAGAAAACTGTTTATAGATACAAAGATTTTAAGTATTGTTAAGTTAGGTAAGCACAATTGTAATATTGTGAAAGATTTTCTTGTCCTACTTTTTTAGTTAATACACTTTTATTTATAAAATAAGTCATTACCATGTATGAAAACTTGGATATATGCATATTTTTCATTGATTATTTGGTTTCATTCAAGAATATTGATTGAGTTATATCTATAATTAAATATGAATATTTGGTATGATACTTTAATCAGTTTTTAATGTTTTATTTTCTTATGTAGATTCACTATTAATATTTTTATGCAAATATGCTTTTTATTTTTGTTTTACATAAATATTTTCTCTCTGACTAAGATTTTGTATTTCAGCTAAAAACCAAAATTACATAAGACATCAGTTTGATTTGAGCAGTCTCTCTCTAATTGTTCAGAAATGTGAATGTCCTTGCTTTTCTCAATGTCAGTCTTTAGCTCGTATGCCAAGTGATTTTCAATCTTGATTGTAAGATGAGCGTTCAAGTGTAAAAATATTTATTAAAAAAATTTGCATTTTTGAGAAAAATGCAAGAAAATAATATGGAGGAAAAAGTAGTCGGTCAATTTTAATAATCATACACGGTGTATCCAGAAATTATCTAGCCATCTAACATCAATAAAAAAATATTCTATGTGGGGCTAAGGTGCTTTAGTCTCCTTTGAAAATATTCCTTTGGGGGACCTCACACACTCACCCCAGTGTCTGTTCCTTTTTTCGAAACAATCTGCAAAGTTTTTTTTTCTTTACATCACCATCAGCTGCCTTGCCATGTTCTACTTGATCTCATCTATGGTCTGAAAAAGCTAGAAATCACAAGGAGACAAAATATGGACTGTAGGTTGGTACCGACAGACCTTTGTGTTTGATGTTCTACTAGAAAACCTTTCATGAAATGTGCAGAATTAATCACATTTTTTTACTTTGTACTCACAGAGTATCCAAGGTCACTCTGTGGCATATCACAGCTGACTGAGTAACCCCATGATCAAGTGTCTGATCATGCATGTGCAGGAAGGTTCCCCCTGATTGGTTGACACATCACTTCAAGGCCGCACCGCTAGAGATAGTTGAAATGGCTTGATAACTTCCAGACAGACCTGTATTCAAAAAGAGATATTACAAGTAAATGATAGGATGGAATATATTAGGTATAATATGTAAAAACTCACCTAAATAAATAGTCTAAATAACTGACATGAGGAACATTGAGAAGAGCCAATCATCTAACCAGCAGAGATCTTGTGTATTCAGCTTTAATATAATTATGCAGCTTGTTAAAGCATGTAAACAAAAATTTAGATGTGGCATTGACCTGTTCCACAGATTCTATTTTTTTATGTCAGCTACTCTTTTAAATAGGTTTATTAAAATTATACCATATTTTTTTATGACAAACATTGTTATTAATTCCACTACTGAAAATGAGCTCTAAAGGTAGACTACAATACACTCTAAACATGTTAAATGTAATTATCTCGGGGAAAAGGTTCTCAGAATTATTGGTTTTTAGTGGCATGTTTACTTCAGTGTACATTCCTCTCTTTCTCCAATATGACGCCCCTGTTTTTTTTATGAAGATCTGTTGATCTTCTGAATAAATATGACAAGGGTTGTATAGGGAATGAGGTTAAATGGTGATGTCAAAAATAGATAGATAATGAATCCTAACCCAGAGTTGACTGATTGAATATTGTTAATGTGATAAGTCATAATTGAATAAATGAAAAAAATCACAAAGAAGCAATGTACTGCTAATATCTTTATGGATTTGTTTATTGTTATCTACAACAGTTGGGTGATATTTGCAATGTAACGAAAAGAAGAGAACCTTTCAAATGACGTCGAGCTTTTAATCCTGATTATAAGCTCATTTTTTATTATTGAAGGTAACTTTTTTTAATGTTATGACTTCCAAAAAAAGGATTTTAAAACTATTTCTACATCTCTTTAATAAAGAAAAAAGTGAGAGTAATTAGGAAATTTTTTGAAAACTATGTATCCAAACCTATTCTAACCTGAAACATCCTTATAATCTTGCTGTTAAGAGCTACATATTGTGAGATTCATGCAAAATAAGACAAAATATGGAAGTTTCAGCCAATGACCCATATGTGGAGAACAATATAAAATAAGGAAGCATTTACTCTGATGCATGTTTTCCCTATTTAATCCAGCTGTTATGGGTCATATATTGTAAGAATCTTGAAAGATGTGACAAAATTATTAACAATAGTTCCAGCCAATGAACATGGTGAGTGAAGATCAACATAAGATAAGGAGACATTTTATCTGATGCCTGCTTTAGTAAAATAAGCATTTCTTATTTTCCAAGTTTATATATATATATATATATATATATATACATATATATATATATATATATATATATATATATATATATGAAATATACAAATTTTGTTGTATTAGGTCTGTGTTAAGTAAACTTTTTTGTCCAATTGATTTTTAATAAACTTGAAGGTTATCTGTGCAAAATGTGATTTGAGGGAATAAATTTTCATGATATCTCAATTTGGATTACCATATTTTCTGGCATTGCTAATGCTCTGGTCTTAAGGATGCTCACTAATTTTTATTCATGAAATTTTGAAAAAAAAAAAAAAAGGATAGGCCTATGAAAAAAGTAACGTTTGACCTATATGATGCAGGGTAAATTTTGATGACTTATTTTGGGTAAAAAAAATAACATCTTCAACACTGGGAAATATGGTAATAATAGAGGTTGTTGTTAAAATGAGTAAGTTAGTAGCTATTTCAGCAATCATGTAGTTGAACTCCTATGTCCTCTACTAATGTTTCATCAAATCATTTCTCTAAGAAGAAAGGGATTTGCTCCAGTAAAGCATTAAACATTTTTCTAACAATTTTTTCCCTTTTTTATCAATTTAGAGATTTGAAAATTGTTTTTCATTAATGAATAGAAGATGTACAACTAATAAAAGTGTCTATGTGTAATTTTTTGAAATAATTTCATAGAAATTAATATTACTGGGAATTGTTTTGAAATTTTAAGTTTCATACACATGTCCAGTTAGTTGCTTGTGAGTTTTTCAATAATCCATTTCAATTCAAGTTGTAGCAAGTAAATGAAATTCATCTAAAACTCATCATCATCATCATCATCATCATCATCATCATCATCATCATCATCATCATCATCATCATCAGTCTTTTAACATCCGTCGTTGGACATAGACCTTCCCCAGGATTTGCCACACTTCCCTATCATGGGCGTCACGGAGCCAGTACTTCCTGAACTTGTCTAGCTCGTCTCTCCATCTAACATTTTGCCAGCCTCGGTTGCGCATGTGGTCTCGGGGGTTCCATGTTGTGAGTCGCAATGTCCATCGATTGTCTGCCATTCTTGCAACATGGCCAGCCCACCGCCATTTGAGATTTTTAATGGATTCTATGATGTCCCTAACTCTTATCTAGAAATCACATAGATTAGATATGTTTAACATTGGGATCTCATACATACCAGCTAAATTACCCAAATGGAAGTTCATTAGCAATAGCATACTTGAAAAATGTGTTCCTTTAAAAACAATCAAAAAGTCTGGATTTACAATTCCATGGAATATGGGAAGCAAATTATAAAGCTACTTATCTCATTGTTTGCGTTGTGTCAGTTATTAGCTTAAGGAATGATAGATTTATAACGGCTAATCTTTATCATCTGCAAGCGGTGAATGTTTTTTAATTTTTGTGTCTTCACTTTTGTATTCATTGTAATTTCTTTCATAAACTCAGTGTAAAAATATGGTAGTTTTTCTTTTTTTTTCATCGCAAAATATTCTCATGATTATAAGTATAGAATTACTTGGGATTTTTAAAACTTGAAATATTACTAATCTAATTTCTTCAAATGTATTAATTGAAAACAATCATAAGAAGATTTTTCTATCAAATCTGTAAAACTGTTATGTCAGTGACAGGCATACAACTAGACAACTTTAGATAACATGTGTTCTCTGGAGAACCAAAAAAATGCATAATATCTTTAAGTATAAAGAATTGAAGTGGTTTTATTACCTTTCTGGATTTGTTTTTTCAAAACACATTTAACTTAGTGTCTGTGCGGTCACTGTTTACAACCAGCACTAGCTTTTGTTTTCACACGTGAGCGGATGTTGAACAAATATTAGAATGCAATTTTGCAAAACCTGTTTACAACCTCATGACAAAATTCTTTCTTTTGTTAGATTATGTATAGAGCATATTCATATGTATATTTATATTTACAAAAAAAAAATATTAGAGATTCATTTTAAATGAGATATACTGTTTTGCTGTCTATCTGTGATGTAAGTAACCATTCTTTTTGCCTCGTGAGATCTTACAGAAAAAAAAAAACTCTTTCCCTTCATAATGTATGTCCGTAGAGAGACAATGAATGGACAGGTGGCAGGCAGTATTTTGTGGGTGTAGGAGGTCTGTCTAGCCATTCTAAGTATCTCAAGAACTGATCAGAAGTCCTTAAATAACTTGGCAACCATTCAGAAGGGACCTTCCTGCATATGCATAAACAGACATTTTCCCATAGAGTTATTCTGTCAGAAGTAAAATGCCATTGATTGAGCTTGTGTACTGTATGACCATTGCATTCACTTGACCCGGTCATTATTCACATATTGTGCAGAATTTTTCTGCAAAACATCACATCACCCAGTTCTGTCAGCTCTTCACTTCAGTTCAGATTTGGCTCCCTGAAACTTTTCCCAAAGAGATTTCAGACTGAGATTAAGGAGAACACGATGAGGCTGTGACTTTGGTGTCTTGGTCCTACTCAAGGTACTCCCTTTGGTACCTCACATAGTTATCCCAGTGCTCCTTCCACTTTTCAAAACATTTTTTGAGATCACCATCAGCTTCTTCATTGTATCTGCCAAACTCAGTCAATGGCGTCTCACTGCTGACTAACTCCACAGGAGGGTGTCTGTTCAGGCTTGCACAATAAGGTCCCCTCTGATTGGTAGCCAAGTTACATCAAGCTATGTAACAGATTCTTAAGATATCTAAAATAGCCAGATACTTCCAGACAGACCTTGTATGCATCCTTATGGTAAAGGGCAGAGTGAATTTCATTTTTATTGCATTGTCATGCCTCAGCATAGCTGATTATATCATAGTGTATTTCTTTCATGATTTGTAACCAGACTTTTATATACAATGGATTATTTAGGATTACAAACTTGACAATGGAATGGTCTTGTATAAGTTGGTTGTTTGGGAATCAACACCATGCCAGAACACACAAAAAGGAAAGAATGTGCTTTTCGTTGTCTGAAGTAAGTTTGTTTAGCTTTGTCAAGAGTCATGAATAAACTTTGTTGTTGGTATTTTCTTTTTCTATGTAAATGAGAACATAGAATATGTGCAAGCATGAGTAAAAAGGTAAAATGAACAAGTCTTGATAACAAAATTTAAAAGAATGTGTAATATTTACTTTTTATTGTTCCTTTGATTATCATCCATTATCTTTAAAATCAAATAGATATGCAGTTGAACAATTACATATCCCAAGTGTTGCTGAGCTAGTAAACAAAATATTTTCTGACTGATCCCATTTTTGGAGCATTTGATACAACTACCTCACTGAGTGCATTGAAGCCAGGACTGTTGTGTTTGTCCATGAATATGTATTTCATGAGGTAGTAAATGACCAGTTCTTACTCAAATCTAATCATATTTTGTCTACAACTTTATAATTATGATGTAGAATGACTCGTTTGAGAAGCTGTGACTACATTGAAGATGAGAAAAGTAGTTTAAATTGTCCGAAAAAAAAGTTTGTATCAATCATTTTTGTTTGAAACTAAAACTTGGACAATTTGTTTTAATCTTCATAGCACAATTACAGAAAATTGAGAAATTCCTGTTCACTTGAGTCATCATTAGCTGAACATAATTTGCTATTAAAGACTCAAAAAAAGACGAAATGGTGAAGATTAAAAAAAAGGATAGCACAAAAATTTTGAATGATTTTAGACTTTATCCTATTCATCAACATGAAACATTTGCCTAAGTCATCAGATAACTTCAATATGAATAAATATAATTCGCTAAAAAAGGAGTTCTTTTATTTTTTGTCCACATAACTTAAATCATTGCCAAAAATGACTGTGGATGCACAGATGGGAACAGGGTTGATTGCAACTGATCATGTGACACTATGGAAATAAAGGGTTAATCAGAAAAGTCTGAAAGTGAAAATAAGGTAACTTTGCAAGGTTGAGTGTACTTATAGATCAGAATTGTTACCCAAGGGTTTTTTGAGAGAAACCAGACTTGGACAGAATGCAGATGTATGATTAATCACCTCTGTTTGAAAGGTTTGAAAATCCCTGAGTTAGGGAAATACTCCTGTACTAAAATGGGTTGGACAAGCAAGGCCTGGACAGAATACAAATGTGTGATTAATCACCTTTGTTTGAGAGGTTTAAAAATCCCTAAGTTAGGGAGATACCTCTAGTTTCCGCGCAGCTAAATTGATTGTCAGAAAATCTAACCCAACCTATAACCTATGAATATTTCTAAAGGAAAATTATGGATTCCCAAATTTGGAGAGGGCAAAATGAAGATTGCTTAGGTCAGCATGATTTCAGTATTTACCATCTGAAAGAGTAAGAATCAATCATAAACCCTGCAGCCATCAGCCCCACATGCAAAGGGAGCCAACAATCATAAGAGCCAGCTATTTTTGAGTAGCAGAGAGGGAGAAGAGAAGCTGCTGGGACACTGCAGAAAATGCCCCGTTCCTTGTCATAATGATCAGTCCTGACCCACGTGACGAGAACTTTGGTGAAGGTATACAGACAGATATACCAAGAGACATGAAGTGGATGATCCTGAAAGACTCATAGTTTCAACTCGAGAGCTTTGTTAAAGCTATACAAATAGACATACCAAGAGACATCAAGTAGATAACCCAAAAAACAGACTGATAGTCATTGCAAAGTGTCCTCACCTGCATCATTGTATATTTTGACAAGTCACTCTATAATAATACTGACATAAATCTTATTGCATACTATACACCCAGTGTCAAATGTTCCTTTCCAATTTGTGACTCTTCCGGTTGTCTTTGATCCAGCACCACAGAGTCTTTTAGCCAACAGCTGCACCTCCTTGGATCTAAACACAACGTGGGTGAGGTGCAGGCAATTTGCGGCAGAGATACAATGACCAGTCAACTATATTCTGACCAGTGTTGCAATCACCAACCGGCAAAGGGTTGCAGAGACTGGCCTGTGATGCTAGTTCACAATCAAAGATTAAAACCAAGTATCCATAATTTAATGATTTTCCAATTGTCTGTCTATCCAACTGTATGTACTCACTGATGGCAAAAACCGTACAACATAAACCCATGAAAATAACTGTGTCTATCACTGGGACCCTGGGGTGGGTTTTTAGCAAATTACTTATTTAAAGTAATCCCCCAAAATATGTTGTTTTGTAATGATGGGAGTTAATTTACAATTTTGTGTCAGCATTTTAGAAACTGTAAACATAGGTTTCTTGAGTTTTTAAGCTGGCTATGTATTGCGTTTACAGGCCATACCTATGGTGCTAGAGGGTTGAAAATTCAAACATTTACTAAATGTTATGTCTAGAAAAAACGTTTTTTTTCTTTTTTTGAAAAGTCTTCATCCCCTAAATAGTTTTGTTTTTGGTGGCGAAGGGGGGGGCTGGTGCAATGTAAGTTCATGCTAAATTGGTCCCTTAGTTCATGTCTGGCAGCACTCATGTTTATGGAAATTTGGACTTTTTTAGTGATCTCTGCTCATCAAAAGCAAGAGTAACTAATTAATTGATTTATCATCCCTTTTTTTCCAATTTTTCAATTGATTACCTCTAACATGGCATGCTGTTTAGACATGAGTCACATGACTATTTCTATTGATCTATTTTTTCACCTTAATCAGAAACTAAACTGTCAACATGGGTTTCTTCAGTTTTGGGGCAGATCTAGCTGGCTATGTATATATGTGTACAGACTACCATTTGAGCTAGAGGGCTCAAAATATAAACATTTCCTATTGATTATGTCTAGAAAAAACATTTTTAACCCCCCCAATATATTTTTGATTTCAGTGGGGGGGATGTCACTCAGCCATCTAAGTTTATGTTGAATTAATCCCTTAGTATCTGTCCAGCAGCAGTCATGCATGATTTTTGAAAATTCAGTCTGTTTTAGTAATCGCTGCCCAACAAAAGGAGATGGCTGAAGGGTTTATGATTGATCACTCCCAATGCTCAACACTGTATGCTGCCAAAAGACGTTGGTCATGTAACGATTCCTCTTGATTGACTAACCAGAGCTGTTTGTTTTATATTTTGCAGCAGTATTTTTCCAAGATCTTTAGAAAAATAGTATAGTTCAATTCAAATATTTATAAACATATGTATGATACAGAAACCATATGAAAACTCAAATGGCAATGGGCTGGTCATGTTGCAAGAATGGCAGACAACTGCTGGACATCATTACTCACTATGTGTATCCTTATAGATCATATGTAAAACTGTGGCTGACAAAATATAAGATGGCATGACGAACTAGACAAATTCAATATTGAATATTGGCTCCGTGACACCCATGGTAGGTCAATTTTTGGGAAGATCTTTGTCCAGTGACGGACACTAGTAAGCTGATGATAATAATGTTTATCATTGTTATAGGATATAATCGTATATCTGTATTTCTTTCATCAATTCTACTTTTTATTTGTACACCCATTTTAACATTGAATGAATGAAAGCGTGATATTTTAGTATACTCATTCAATGTAAACAATCCCAACAGACTTATGATATATATATATATACATACATATATATGGTTTGGCTGTATAGGCTAAACCTATATTTTTCTAAAGCAAATTTTCATGCTTCAGCAGTTCACAATTGTAAACAAACACTGAATTCAACAAATTTCCATCTCTTTAAACTCAAATATCACTATGATAATAGTTTTCAGATTTTTTTCAACACGTTGAAATTTATTTAAAAAACCCAATGAAATGAATTATTCATATTTATCATGTTCATGCAGCAGATAATTGTAAAGTAAATTGAAAAAAAAATCATACTGTATATGATAATATAAAGGTTAGTTACTGCACCAGGCATTAAGCCTAATTTGTACCCTCCTCTCTAATTGTTGGATTGATCAAAAATTTTATAGATAATCTATTATTGTTCATTTGGTTAAATAAAATATATTCTATTCTTCACTATTCAAATGCCTGTGTAGGTAATTTTAAATTGGCTCGCTTGTTTTTACTTTTAAAAAATCAAACCTGTTCAAATTATTATTTTGCTTATTGTTGCCATGATGATCATCAAATGAATTCAGTTCTGATTTTAACTATATTTTTCTTTTTTTTTAAATGGGGGGGGGGCATCCTATTTTTTTTTGCCTATTAGAATATCTTCTGTTTGCATGAATGTTTTTGTAACTTTTAGATCTGCGCATCAACTTCCTTATTGAAGTGAATAGGCCTGTATTCATGCTCAAGCTTTGCTTCGTTTCACTTGTTTGCTTGGATAAAGTCAACGTTCAAAACAAAATATTTGTGCCTTTTCTGCTCAATACTCCTTATTATGTAAGACGTATCATATCCATTAACCATGTTATGTTAAACAGAAAGAAGGGAGTGGTATGAAAAAAAGAAAATAGTTTTTTTCTCTGAATAGGATTTATTGATTTGTGATTTTAGAGCCTATTTAATAATCTATTGTTATATGGCAAAAATATTGAACTGAGTATATTCTACTTATAAAGAGTTTGCTGACAAAATAATCTTAAAAAATGTATAATTCAGAATTTGCATTAAATTATTAGGAATGAGGAAATAGATAAAATGACAAAGACCATCTAACCATCTTTAGGAATAAACTCACTTTCTATGGTTTGCTGATCTATTGGTTTTTCCTTTTACGCCCTCTCTTCTTTTCATTCAAGTGAATGAGTGAAATGAAGCAAAACTTGATTATTGGTATAGGCCTATTTGTTACTATAAGCAAAAGGTGTCCATTGCAAGTTGATATGCAGTTCATACACTGATCTAAAAACTACAAAATTATTCATGCAACTAGAACATATTCCAACGAATGTTATAGGCAAAAAAAACAAACAAAACAGGATCACCCCCATTTTGTAAAAAATAAAAATAAACGTAAAATCATAAGAAGTGAATTCAGTTCAAGAACATAATAGTGGCTACAGCTAAAAAGATAATTTTGGACACATTTTTATTGTAATAATATTTGTGTCAATTGAGGAGGAAAATCATAAAAATTTGAGCTCGTTTTATTCACAATTGCAAACTGGAAAAGAATTAAAATTTCTCCTTGGAAAGTTCATCCCATATAAATAACTATAAAAAAAAGTTGAATAGCAGAAATAGTGTTCAGCATTTGTTTTATAGCCATCTGTTATAGACACAGCATTTATCCTCTCTCATACACTGGTCTCCTGTACCTTCCACAATCTCAAACTCTGATGACTTAGCTTAACATACCATCGTCACTATTTTTGGGGTCTGAGAATGTTTGAAAATCTTCCCCATATAAACTAATGGTATTTTCTTCTTTATAGATTATTTATTTAGTTTATTGAAATCCTCATAGGAACATTCTATTTTGTGATAGTGATAAAGCTGTGGATGAATTTATCTCTTTTATGGGTCTGTCTGTCTCTCTTCAAACTCTTCTAATTTTCCTCTGTGCTTATCTGTACATTTTTAAGATTGTCTTCTTTGATGATTTTTGCCGGTATTCCAATCTCCTCAGCCGTCTTTGGTGACTAAGGTTATTGTAATGTTTAGTATAGATAGACCTTATTTTTTTCACTGATAGGGATACTTGTATTGATTGATCTTATTATACTTTTGGACATGGTTTGATACAGGTAAAGCAATGCAGTTGCAGAAGTTGTGAAATTATCCTTAATAAAAAGTATGTCTTATAGAAAGGATATACAAATACCGAACAAATTGTTTTCAAATCAGTGAATCCACAAAATATTATTTTCTAGTCACTGTTTTTTGTGTTCACCCAAAGCTAAGTCTCTTGTTATTTGGGATTTAAGAAAATTCTCTTGGAATGGACTCCTACAGTGTGCATATTTTTTCCAGAAATTTCCTAATTAAAAAAAAACAAGTTAGGAATCTTATAAACTAATAAACTTGAAGATGATATATCCTTAAGCTTATATAATTTTATTGATAACTTATTTGCAAATGAATCACATATTGGGTTTTGCAAGTCAATAGTCACATTTTATAGAAAATGATTGTAAACTCTATTTAGAAAACTCCAATGATGACTTAAGAAAATGGGCGAGGTTGTTTATCTATTTTTACTTGTGAAATACTTTATTTTTCTTACTGAATTATAAACAGCTTAGATTATTTGAACACCAAAGCAGAGCTTATTTGCTTTCCAGGCTTGCCAGTCCCTTCTAATGTTATTACACTGCCACTTATTATACTCTTTATGTAGGTTTCTGTGGAAAAGGGAGTTACCTTGTGTAAATGCTATGTGGGTCACTTCCTGTTAGCACTACCTATAAATCCAGGATCACTCATTGACATGACACTATCATTCATTAACTGAGTTTAGTCTGTAAAACTTTTGCATGATATCAAATTTTCTTCTTTAATTTTTTGATATGCAAAAACATACACAAAAAAAAACAACATCTCTTTAAGGCACCTTCCTTATTAGTTTAATCAAAACCCAATTGTATATTAATCATTAAGTAATTTCAATAAGAAAAGTGTTGAAATAAGTAAAGAGGAAAGGTAAGCTTCATAAACATTGAAAGATTAAAATGTGTGGTTATTGTGCCTGAAACCAAAAGTTACACTCCGTGTTCTGGACCTGAAAATCACTGACCAAACTAAATTCCACTTCTCGCTGTTTCATTTTGATGGCTTATGCATTAGATAAATGAAACAAGAGAATATTTTTCTTACTTGAATAATTTAAGTGTGACAGAACATAAAAAATGAAATTTTTTCCCTTTTACATGCACATTTGCTTCCTCTTGCAATTGCACGTGCTCTCTGAGTGCTAGTTGGCAGTATTGACCTATTCCAATCCCATTGACTTTTATCACCCTATTACCCCATGTTCATATTTAATCAGCTCATTACCATCTTGTAACCATAAATAAATAATTCTCATCAGTTTTAGATGGGAGGAATCCTTGAAATAACTTTCGTCTCTCAAGATATCATATGTACAGACAATGACATGCAGACTGTTAAAAAATGTATACTTATTATAACTTATAAGAAATCATCAGTATTTTACATTGTACAGAAAGATAGTTTTCTAGATATTTGTTCATTTCAGTAAACATCCTAAAATACTCTCTCTTTCAGTCCCCACTCATCCAGAAGGCATTTAATATAAAAATATAAAATAGAATTGAGTTTCCTTAAAAAATGTTGATAAGCTCAGCCTAGCTCTCATAGAGTTAATGTTTTCCCTAAACTTTATATACTTATATAAAAATACAAGAACTCAGAAGACGAATACAAAACAAAATCATTAAATAAATGGTTTATTACTAAGGAAAACAGTTTACCAAAGATAGTCTTGATTAATGAAAATGAAGTTTGTAAATTTATCAGCAAGTATAAATAAAAACATGTTACATATGTCTGAAATTTTTGCAGACCCTCTAATAACCTCTTATGAATCTTCAGGGTTCTGCAGAACCTGGTTGAGAAGGCCTATTTAAGAAATGAAAACCTTGATACTTTCGTACTGAGAATTTCAAGAGTTCAGTGAAAAATTATTTTCTTAGCACATCTTCTCCTTCTCTAGTTATGTATATTTGTAATTTTTTTTGCTCTTCATGAGGATGTCTATATTTGAATATTTCACAATGCTAAAATCCTATTCATCAGCATTATCATGTCTCAAATTGTATCAAAAGCAATGTTAAACCCATTTTAAAAGCTAGAAAGTATTGTTTCTACTGGAAAAAAAAACAAGACAAAACAGCTACATGTGTACAGGAAAACAAACCAATGATAGAAGTTTCAATTTTTCATTATATTCAATAGGAATGATACTTTGGCAACCATATCAGAAACATGAAAGATGGTATACACCAGGGATGGCCAAAGCACGGCTTGTGAGCCACATGTGGCTCTGAGACAATTATTGTCTGGCTTGTGGAAATATATTGACTGGGCTCCTTCCCTCATGACGGTTGATATAAAAGATAGATAAGAAAAAAAAATTTTATGATTATTCACTGGGTATGAACAACAACCCCACTGTATTAAAACCAAAGTTTAATGTTCATGGTTAGAAAAAATATTTAATTATATTGAATCCTAATAGCACAATATTTATGAAACAATTGGGACTTACAGTAAATGATACAAATTAACAATTAAAGAAAAAACTATGTATAGGAATAAATTGCATACATCTGTTTATACTTATATAAATCTTTGTTACAAAATATGTATGTAACATTAAAAACATATGTTTTGTTTGCCTTGTGCCTTTCAAACATCTGAAGTTTTTGTGTCAGACTGATACCTGGATGTGTAAAGAAATCTAAAAAAAAATAACACATGCATGTATACACACATACACCCTCAAACACATAAATACACTATTGCCTTTTTTCTTGCTTAGTGAGTAATCAATCTTACGGTGTTGGCTGAAAGATCATAGAACAAGATTCACAAGAACAAGTATTGTGCATAGACTTTTATTGGTAAAATATGAACCTAAGATGGGATCACATAAGATAATGTTTGTCCTGAACAAGTTGGATTGATTTACTAATGTAACCTACATTCTTTAAAAATTAAACAACATGTTCAATTAGTACAGGTTGATAAATACTGTACAACCACTTATTCATTGCTGCAAATCAGTGAAGGCTTAGGTTAGTATATATATTTAGATATAATTTAAAAAATCTAACTTTTGAGGGTGTCTTAGATACCTACTTATAACATTTTTGGGTTTCTTGGATAACCATTACTGCATTTCTCTTATTGAAAGGATCATGGGAGGGTTGTAAATCAGATTACATGACTTTTCTTGACCTCAATTTTATATCTTAATTGTTGTAAATTTGATCCTAAAGATATTAGCAACACTGATACTTAGTATTTCTCTGCTTAATCTGGTTGAATTCTTTCCACCCCGCCCTATTAGCTTTGCTTATCATACAAGGTGATTGTTATACTTGATGGGTCAGATATCCAAGTGTTCAACCTCTTTTTACAAGAGGTAAACAAGTTGGAAATAGAAAAATGGGTTAGAAAGAAGACCTGAATGTTCATAAAAATCCTAGCAAAAGTTATGCTTCTTGGATAGTTAATTTTTATGTATTTTTTGCTTATCTTTAATTTTTTGTCAACTTCGTCTCCAATTCAACTAACCTGACTCTAACGAAATAGTGGGAATTTAACGTATTAACTGCGATAGGGGCTACTCAATCGCCATGTTCTAAATGTGGAATTAAATTTGATTATGCAAGGAGGTATGAAATAAGCTGGACAGTATGTTTATTCTGTAAACAATTGACCCTTCCAGTTAAAACTACGGACAGAAAGCTAGAAACAACCAGAAAAATTGTCCATAACTTTAAGTAGAAGGGTCCATTGTATGACTAATGGTTAACAATGACATACCTGCAACTTTTTGACACTTATGTAGCAGAGAATGGTATGACCATTTAAGGAGTATTGATTACAAATCATCATGGATTTGTTTTGCAGATTATGCACTATGGTTCCAATTGTTCAAGAGACAAATCAAGTGACAAAATTAACAATTCTTACTAGTAAAGTTTATCACAAATGAACGCTGATAACAGTTGTGACTGATATATTTGTTCATCAAAAATAGTATTTTTCTTCTTTTCACGCATTAGGAGTATTTGAACATTTTTGATTTTAAAAAAATGAAAGCTTGCTATAAAGGATTTATTTAGAAAAAATCACAATCTTATTCCAAGAGTTGAAATGATGACATAATAAGAACTGCAAATAAAATGAACTAACTACTGATTAATACACAAACAAATCATATCAGATAGTCTGAAACATGTATTTCACCGTGGGGCTCTCTTTATACTCAATACTTCAAATACCATGTTTTCTATTGTATTTTTACTTGCGGTGACTCATTATTCATTTCAAGTTTCTTTAATTCTACAAATGATAATTCAATTTTATCACTGCTCATAAACTATCACATAAAATATCGTTCTTGACCGTAGTTGCAAAATTAACTATCAAAAACCACCCAGGAAAATT
Organism: Thysanoteuthis rhombus; assembly: GCA_963457665.1. Classification (NCBI taxonomy): domain Eukaryota; kingdom Metazoa; phylum Mollusca; class Cephalopoda; order Oegopsida; family Thysanoteuthidae; genus Thysanoteuthis; species Thysanoteuthis major. The sequence goes on from OY735208.1 coordinate 29,668,868, forward strand.
CAGGAAATAAGGTTATGGGAAAACTAACGATTGTTTTTTTATGTATTTCATACAGTTGATGTCTCTTCACCTTATAAAAACACTGGCTACGTATAGAGGTATTCCTTAACTGGTTTTTACAGTTTGCTGTTTTATGGGTGTTCCTTCAGTCAAGTTTTCTCATTGTTTATTACTTGTTATTATATAAAAGTTGCTTTTACAAGAGGAACCGGGGGGGGGGATAGAGGAAGTATATGAAGGGAAAAGTTCTTGGAGGACATCACATGAGATTCAAGGGTTGAAAGGATTAAAGAATGCTTTTTTGATACCAGGACAAATCCTTAGAAAATGATGAATTATATATGATATTGAAGCTTACATAGCATGGTACACATACTTACAAGAAGCAAGTATGATAGTTCAGGATTGTGCTGCTCAATTTGAACAATATATATCATCATTACCAGCTCTTATGTCCACTGATGGACAAAGGCCTTTCCCATCACCTCCCATGATGAGTATGATTGTGCTATTCTCTGCCATGTCTTACCAGTGAACTATCTTATCTCTCTATCTTGTGTCTGGCCTTTTCCTACTGTGTTTACTATCCCAAGGGCACAAATCGGTTAGCTTTTTGCTCTATATGTTGTCCTTTCATCTCGCTATATGCCGTTCCCATCTCCAATGTTGCTGCCTATTCACTTGTACGATACCCTTCCCACTGGTCTTCTCTTGCATCCATGTTGATCTTTTTCTATCCCAAAGCTTTATTCTCAACATAGCTCTTTCCATTGCCTCTATGCTATTCTGAGTTTATTTTTGAGTGGTTTTGTAAGTTTCCAGGTTTTGCACCTGTGCCTCATAGCTGGTATATGCATTGATTGTTGGCTTTACAGTTTAAGCATACTGGCAATGTGCTTTCCTGTATGTCTCTATTTATGCCAAATGCTTTCCAACCAATTCTTATACGCAATCTTCATTTCTATGATCTTTCTCATATTGCCTTAACTAGGTAAATGTATTCTTCAACTTCTTTAACCTCTATCCAAATGTTTTTTTTCAGGACTTTATTATTGAACATTACTTTTGTCTCTTTATCTCAAACCCTATTTTTTGGCTTTCTCTATTTAGATCACTTAATATGTTTTATACTTAATTTTTTGTAGATCATCTGCAATTTCTGCTATAAATGCAATATCATCACAGTACCTTAGATTATTCAAATATTATCTATTTATGTTTATTCCTATGTTTATCCAGTTTGTTTTCAAAGATTTTGTGATACTATATCCCCTTGTCTTACTTCTTTTCCAATCTTCATTTTGTTAGTATCTTAGTGAAGTCTAATTGCAGTACCATTTGTGTATATATTCTCAATTACTTTAATGTATTCTCATTTATACCTTGTTCTTTCATTGACAACTGCTGGGTGTCCTATTACATCGAAGGCTTTTTCATAGTCTATGTAAGTCAAACAAAGTGGATTGTTGCATTCTGATGTATTTTTGATTTATCTGGTTAAATGTGTGTAGGTGGTCAATTGTCAAATAACCACTCCTAAATCCTGCTTGTTTGCATGGTTGATTTTCATCTAAAATGTTTGTTTATCTATTTGTAGATATTTTCAAGAATAGTTTGTAAATGTTAGGAGGTAAAGTAATATCCAAGGTCTTTATTGTCTCCTTTTCTTGTATAGTTGGATCACTAGGCAGAAGTTTCCTTCCTTGTAAATATTGTGTGCTAATTCTTTGCTATAGACCTTCCTTACATCTTGTAAAATATCTATCATTATGCTAAAAGATGTATCATTATGCAATCTCTGTCAAAGGCTTTTCTACTTTTCATATTGTGTGCCACAAAAATCCCTTTGTCCATTCCTACGTTTGGAACATCTCTGTTTTCTATCGAAGTGTCGGTCAGTTATAATTATTTTTTCTTCAAAGCATGGGGGTTATCATAGTATTCTTCAATTATCTTTAATACATTGTTCCTGTTTTTGTTAATTTCACCTTTTCTCTCCATTAATGCAAGTATAGGAAATATTCATGTTGGAGAATCAACGGTTTGTGGGATGGATCCAAGTTGGAATGTGAACTGTTTGTAGATAGTATGGTTTTAGATAGTTCTTGTAGTTCTTGAGGAATGGGTCGTGTGAAAATATTGGAGACAAAGGATTTCGCTTCCACATGGTTTGGCGTTAGTGTCAATGTCACTGGAGACGTGGAAGAAGGAAGGGAGATGAACGAACTGAACACGCACCAAGTATGGACATGGAGATGAAACAAAGTAAAAATGACTCATACAAGTATTTGGATGGACAAATAAAACGTACATTTAATACAGGAACAGCATTGACAAATAACGAATGGAAATGAAATGTATATAATGATAACATTAATACAATTAATCATGTAAAGAGAAGCGAAGAGATAGGGAAAGATGGGAGCTTTGATGTCATTGATAATACAGTTCTTGGAGTCGAAGTGGAGGTGTCTGAACTACTTTTGAATACTCAAGGCTTGGAGCATACCAAGGGATGGTTATGGAGACCAAGGTCAGTTTGTGTCAAACTGCCTAGTTGCATGGGCAACTTGGGGGCTATTCTCTGACGCTGGTAGACACTCGATGGACAGACCATGAAAGACAGAGAACACAGAGTTCTATCCATGTGTGTTTCCAGAAGTAAGGAGAATTAGGAGATATCATCATGACTATTGTATAGAAAAAAGCATTGCCATTTCATTCATGAGAGTAAGAGGTGTATATGTGTTTGAAGCATGTGGTGAGGACACGGTTGAGTAGCTGTGTATCAGTGTATTTGAGATGCCTCAACTTTGGTGAACTGAATGAGCAAAATTAGCATAGAGATTGGTCATGGTGGAAAAATAATTATGATCAGATCAGCCAAGAGCCTGGAGATATCGTACTGATCTTAGGGAGAAGGAAAGATAGAGAAAGAGTAGCTGGCCACAAGTGCCTGGGCGAAAAAGGCATAACCAGCTAGAGGTGCTGGCACCAATAAATGTTTGACCATGTGCATCCAGGGCTTTTATAGGGAGTTGTTTAAGGAAGTGATATTTTTGATACCTAGCTGAAAGATAGGTTTTGTATTTAATTTCTAACTAAAAGTATAGCATTTGTTGCTTGCCAGTGTAATCTGTGGCTAAAGTGTGTTTCAAGCTTTTTTTCTATTCTGATATGCTTTTCCATGTTTTCTTCCTTTTCTTGTCTCATTTTAGTTTTGTCTTCTTTAGTCTTACTATTCCATGTTTATCATCTTTTTAATTACTACTGAAGTTGGTTGTGAGTATTTGCCTGTGTCATTGTTTTCATTTGTTCCACCTACTACCTATGCAGATTTTTAATAATGTTTACCTAATACCTAGTTAGAAAAGCATTCAATTTTTCAGGTGAGCCATAACATATTTAAAAGAAATTCTGAAGCAATCTATATAATCAATAACCTCTTGTCTATTTTTAAATTTTCCAAATCTTCAAGGCGAACATTCATCAGTAATGCATGAGAGCCACTCCAAAAACTATCAATAGTACCAACATTCATTTATAAGTTGAAATTATGTTGAGGAATGATTATTTTTTGATATCAACCACTCATATAATATCAAGCCCCAATGCTCTTTATTCTACACAATTACACAAAAAGAGCAATTGATGTGTAAAAATCTTTGTGAGTCAGTTCTTCGAAAGATCAAGGCAGGGTAATCTTAGAAACAACGTTGTCATGCTGTATATAAAATTGCCAGTTCTTTTGAAGTAGAGACAAAGTAATGGATAAGGTATTTTCCATTAATAGCTTGCTTGATCTGATAAAACATTCAGAAAACCCAAGTTTTAATTCATGATTTTTTTTCCTAAATAAAACCCATCATGAATTTTACATGTTTCTTTAAAAGAACATTCTCTCTTCTATCAGTTCAAGAACAAAACTGTCTTTGAAAATAGGTCATGATTCATGTTTTTATTCATTGTTACCCATCAAAAATAGATTTTTTTAAAACCTTGCAAGATATCTTTTTATTTTAGCTAAAACGGCACTAAAAACATTAAACAAGTCTTTTCTATTGTTTTAATGATCTTGGACCAATCTTTAGTTATCACCTTATTGGTATGTTTGTAAAGAATGAGGTATAAATATCTGCTTAAGAATACTTTGTTGATTGTTCCCAATTCAAAACAATTCCATTTGTGATCTAGTTGAATAAGATATTGTATTTTTGTCATTCCTTTCATTGTTTCATATTTGTCACTGAAGCACTTGTGCATAATGAACTGTTTGACCATTGTCTAGTATTTTCTTTTAACCTTTTGCTGCCACAGATTTGATAACTTGTCTCAACAGGTTGTTAGTCCAATGCCATGGAAGAGATAGCTCACCTTATAATAGTATGTTATTCTATCGCAAGATGGCAGCATCTCCTCGTACAAACAAAGGAAATTTGCATATCTACTTTGTTGATACAACAATAACGACTAATGAATCAAGACTTTCTATTTTGATCAATTTTGAAAAAAAAAAAACAGCACAGGAGTTACAAAGTTAAAAGATATATCCATTTTCATCAGTTCTAACTGTAATAAAGCTAAAATTGAATGCACAAGCACAAAATTGACATTCTGTTATTTATATTTAATACATATACATGTGTATTTTTTTCTATTTTTTTTCTTGTATTTTATGCAACCTATTTAGAACCTTGTCAACTGGAATAAATTATGTCCCAAATTCGAAAAGAAAACATTTCCAAGAAATGTTTCCAGGGAATATGATATTACCATTTTGTATTACATTCTTTATCAAAAGAAATGCTACCTGGTGGTAATTTCACCTAAATACCACAAGTTTTGATCTTTGCTGACTTGAAAAATTACTTTGCAATATAGTCACTTCAATAATCTCTTCAAATATTGTAAATTTCAGTAAAATCAGAACATTTTATGGTCCAATCATTGTAAAATATTGCAGGAAGACAACCATTTTTCTTGGTTTAAAATTGATTTTTCCAACTCTCAATTACTTTTGGCAAAGAAACTCAGCCATCAAGCAACAAGGATGATGCCCCGAACTCTTTTGCTCTTCAGTTGTGTACTTTTAACACAAAGAAATCTCAATGTATTTTGGGATTGTGGAATCTGTTCCCAGAATAATGTTATGATTTGGTATTTTCTATCTTCTGTTTTAGAAATTCCTGGCTAAAATGTAAACCAACTTGACTCTTGATCCCATTCCCCACCTTCAAGCAAATATTAAAATAGTTAAAGGTTGTGTATAATTTTTTTGTTAAGACTCCTTGTGGAGTATAGGGTCACAACCACTCTGCTATTGTTCCAATAGCAAATAGGTTTTATGGAGTGGGGTTGATAGTCCCACATCCAACCCTATTCCACCTGGCTTTGGGACCAGCTGTGGCAATTGCTAAACTGTAGTATTTTTTTCTGTCAGAGTAACCTTCTCTTAGATGTACTGCCTTACTGGGACTAAAGGGCTCCAACTGCCCTGTTATTTACCCATAGGTAATTCTTATATTTCCTCAACTAAAAAGGAAAGGAAACTTGTTCACCTTCTAAAAAACCCATGTACCCATTTGCCTCATGAAAATAGAAATAACCAGTTTGTTTATTTTAAAAATAAAGGAAAGGAAAGTAGAATACATTGTTACTAAGAACTTTTTTTGATCTCCACTTTAGAAAAACATGTTAATAAATGATCAAAACCTTGTATGATTCCTTATTCATTTATTTTTAAAATTCTTTCACTGTAATAGTGTGCCAATTTATGCAAATATTTCTTTTCTTCTTTTCTTTCAGCTGATATCTCAATGACAAAGAAAAGCTTTAATTTCCCACAAAAACACAAGATGCCCTTTTATTTTGTTTCAGCAGCCGAAGGAACAAATGTAGTAAGGGTAAGTTGAAAATTATTTGATCTTTTTTTATTTGGTTTTGTTTTCTAAAATTGACTTTAGAATTTTATTTATTTTTCAAAGTGTATCATTGTTTCCAATGTTTCAATGCTACAAGTGTTGTCTGCCATATGATGGTGTTTTAATGTTGGAAACATACTTCCGCTATTATGGGTAATATCAGGTTTTGTCATTTTTAGTCAACCATACTTTGACTGTCCCATGAGACACATGTAAATTTAGGCAGGCTTTCATCACCAATGGGTAAGGAAAAGTCACTCAACAACCACTTGAGCTTTGAACTGAGTTGGCAGGTAAGAGACACCTGCTGTAAACAAATGTTTTTTCACAATATTTGTAATAAGTAGTATTTTCCCCAAATCCAGTTGAGTAATCATTAAATTAACTAATTTTTGTTGAATCCTATTTCTATAACTCCTTTACTTTTTGAAGATTTTCTTAACAGACTTTAAATTTTTTCGTCAGCAGATGTCCTACTAGTAAGTTTGGATGACAACAATATTGAATTAAAGATAGTCTAAAACCTGATTTAAGAATGTAAAAGTAATTATTTTTTATAACTTTTTGCTATTTTTTTGCAATTAAAAACAAAAATCAAAACTTCAAAGAAAATATTCAAATTATTGCAATACATTTTAAAATTGGTATAAAAGAGTCTATGATCATTGCTACAATATGTAATGGTTTCGGTACCTACTTAGTTTAGATGAGTAACATAGAAATTATACCATTTTTTACAGACATTTTTGGATTATGTATGCAAAATATCAAAAGTTTATTTGATCTTCTCTCTTGGATATAAATAAAATTTTTGCATGAGGTTTTGTGCATTACAAGCAATGGACACTGGCTTTTACACACACACACACATGCATGGACCTTTTGGGAAAACAAAACTAATTTTCTTAAAGGATAATACATGACTTCTGCTTTTGTTTGGGTTATAATACCCAACATCTAATTACATGAAATAAATACTTTTTGACATACTTAAACTTATGTATATGAGCTTGCAGCAAAACAGATTATAATCTTTGATTGGGTGTTGCCAAAAAGCATATTTTATTCATGAATAATCTTGATCTCAGGATAGTGCTATGTGCTACGATCTGTTAGACACTTTAAGTTTTGATATTTCAGGTTCTTATCTCACCTGATTACTGTGTTCAGCAGCATTCTGGTTTGTGTTTTGAATATTGAAACTTTTTTCAGAGATCACAGCCAAAGGCAAGTGAATTGATTAAATCATTGATCACCCTTTGTTCCAATTTGATCACCCCAACATGACATGCTGCCAAAAGATATGGGTCATGTGATAGATTCCAAGGCAACAGAAGTGATTGGTTATCCGACAGTTTCTATTGAGTGACTAACCAGACACATTGACAATAGTGTTACTATTCATTGTGAATAGTAAACTGTTATCCATCATTTGGGTTTCAGCTGAATGTTACTTTCCACTTACCCCCCCCCCCTCCCCTGGAGGCATCCTATTATACAGTCAACTTTCCTCACGTAGACAGCTTACCTACCTTCTTTCTTGTGGACAGCCTGTATTATTTAGTTGTAGAGTTGTGGGTACCCCACCTACTAGGGTCTTTTTGCTATCCTCTTTTTTCTGTCTCTCTAGTTGAGTGACTCAGACCAGGTTGACTGTTATCAAACACATTCCCCACATAACTGAACAAGGCCAACATTTATCAGAAGCTCCCACCCACAACCACTACTCCCATCAATGTTTACTCTCCTTTCCACCTTCTACTCAGGGTGGCTGGGTAGATCAGGAGTAAAAGAGGCAAGTCTGAAATGTAAGCAGGTGGTAATATGTCTGTTAAAGTGTGATCAACAGCTAAGACATTGTGCATTGAAAGTAACTGCAGTGTGCACTCTCTTTCCTTATGGTGGTTATCTCAATGACGTGTATCAAGGTAGAGATTGACTGGTGAGAGAACAGGTCTAAGTGCTCAGTTATAAAGTGTCTGCATTTTTTGAGATGTAAAGTTAAAATCCAACAGGTTTCTTTTGACCTTTGAACTTGTTTTTGTTATGCTTTCATATTTCTTTTATGAAGTATTTCATTTTAGATAGTAACAGCTGACCCTTATTAAATATTTTGAAAAACAGTCTGAGATAATATTCATTTTCATGTTATCAAATCTGAAATAAATGTTATTATTGACGTTCTGAAATACTAATTGTTATCTATTGTCAGAAGTCAGTCTTATATTCAACAAAAATTTTGAGCTATATGATTTTGTAATAAAATGTAGTGAAATAATGGAGAGAACTTTTTTGAAAGGCTAATGACCAGTGGCTATCATTCAAATAATTTCTTTGGGTCAGCCTCTTGAATTCAGTACAATTATTAAGATGCTTTATGCCTTAAATAAAATGTTCCAGTAGTCCTCTAAAAGAGACCTACAGAACATGTATTTCCCAGCAGTCATAAGAACCTTAGGATATGTATGCCTGAAAGGGTTAAAACTTTGATTGTAACCTGAATGGTAAATGAATTTGATTTTCTGTGACCCAAGAAAGAAAACTATTGGATTTTATTCATAAGGAAATTTCATAAGTATGGTTATTTAGGCATTTTAGTAAAAGCAAGAAAGGAGATGTGTAATTGTATGTAGTTGAATATATATCTACTAATTTCCATAGAAAGTAATTTTGATTTCATAACAAAATCATTGATCATTATAGCCATTTTGTCTTGGGCAAAATGAGATTTTCTTGTTTGCAATACCATTCATATACATCATGGTACTACTGTTCATTTGATTTGAACTGTGAATTGATTTATCTGATGTATATTCAATATATGTATATTGTGATATAGTTGCATTATTTATGAGTATATTATGTTGATATCCAGGATTGAGCAGATGTAAATATAGACTTATAGAAAATAACACCTCATGGTGACTGACAGTTTCATGATTCTGTGATCTTCAGATCATCTTGGTTTAATTATTGCAGAAGCGTGAAACAGTCAGTCACCATCAAGTGTTAATTTCTGTGTCTACAGTATCTCTCTCTTTTTATTATGCTTCATGTATTATATCAAATTTATTGTATCCACAAGTATATCATGTTTAAAAAATAATAGAAGACTTTTATACATCAAAGATATCTTTTTAGTTGTAACAACAAATCGTTTAAATGGACTATACTTGAAAGAATTATAACATGCATAGATGATAAATGAAAATACATAGTGTCATACTGATGTATAAGCATGGGCAGCACATTACAACAAATATAACTGCCTGGATGGATGAATATAGGCTTAAACTAGAAGGCACACAGAGAAAGCACATACCGCCATTGACGTCATTGTCATTAAAAACTGAACAATCAGGTTAGAGACTATGACGTGATAAAAGATTGTAATGATTATTACCATAAAAATTTGACTGACATCATAACCAAAAAAGGCGTAATGATGAAATCTATGTCCGTTACTTATTAGACAAAAAAAAGAAAAAAAAGTGTGTTGAAGATATTACCTTTTTCGAAGAAAAAGAATATATTTAAGTTCGAAAGTTTTTTGAGAAAAATATCAAATTGTGCTAACATACCTGAAAATGAAAAATACTTTACGCAGAAACAGTAATAAGAAATATTTCCTTGAGAACTAGTAATAAGGAATATTTGCTTGTGAAAACTAAAGCAATCAAATTGGTATTAGTTCACCTGTGCTGGGACACAGAAGAGTAACAAAGTTGCTATGTTTTAAAAAAGTCAGTTATAAGAATAATTCAGTTTACTTATTCACTATGGGGAGGGGGGCAAATAAAAGAGCATGACTGCTATTTGTTCGTATTTTAAAATTTTGATAAAGAATATGTATGGCATTGGGGGAATAATCTTTATTATGATTCACAAAATGTCAGTCCACCTACATGTGACAGCCTACAGTAAAAACTATTCAACATTACTCCATGACATTTTCTATGGGTACCTTGGGGAGCCCTAGGCAGGTTTTTAAGCATGTTAGATGCTGAAATTTACCCCCCCCCCCAATATGTTTGAGGTGTGGGGTTTGATTTCCAATACAAACTCATTGACAGTTCCTTATGTTGGTTACTACCTGCTGACTGACTTGTGAAATTTAGTATGACTCTTAGAGAGGAGGTTGTGTTTTAATCTCTCTCTCTTACTCTCTTATTTCAAATTTGGTGTATCTTGGCCAGAAATTGTGGTCAGCAGCTTCTAATCAAATTTGTCGGACAATTTTTTTACCGTATTTATGGGGCTTAATTTTTCATGCGAAGATGCCGAGGACAATCGCCCAAGTTTTGGATGTGGTCCCATAATTTAGCTCACTATCTTGAAAAGTACATTCATCCACCACCAGCCCCACCAAAGAAAAATGGTGAGCTGTTGCTTTTCTGTACCTGCCAAAAAAAGCTAACTACACCTACTTTGCAGTGGCACACTTCACACAGCCAACCTTTATTAGTGATGATCATTATTTTAATAACGTCATCACTGATATTGCACTACACTTCCATTTTGATGACATCATTACAGTGTATATATTATAGTATGTCCTGTCTTGCAATGTTAACAAAATATCAAAAAAATCCCTGAATCCTCCCCCAAATTTAATTATTTATTCATTGGACCACCCTTCTACAAAATGTCATTGAAATTCATGGAGACTTCTTTGATATAACTTTGACAAACTATTGGATAGATTAACATTGGTAAATACATAATAATTAACTGATGGTTATATAAATGACCTAAATCTTTGAAAAATTGACCACCTGAAATGTTGAACAAATTTATATAAATCAATTTTATGTAGATTTATCTCTGATCAATTCTAAGAATAAAGCATATAGGAACATCAGAGAGGGTTTGAAGCAAATAAATAAAGGCTCTAATCATATTTTTACGATTCTATTATTCGTTTTTTAGTATGAGTAGTATACAAACATTCTTATAGATAATTTTTATGGTTTTGTATGAATGAGACTGCTGAAATGCCTGAGAATCTAATAAGATATCAATAGAAAAACAAAACACAGTCACAAAAAGTCTGAATTGTTTGAATCCTGTTATATTGTAAAATCTTAAAAATCGTAAAATCTGCAAATATAGCTTACTGAAGTGAGCTATATTTACATTGTAACTAAACTAATTGAATAACCTAACTTATTTGAATAAACTAGGATTCTGCTTTTTAACCTCTTCATAAAAATATCTATTACTATTATTGTCATTTCTTTCAAAAATTACTTGAAACATGATTTCTTTTATTCTCAACCTACTACCCAAGCTTTATCATTAATTCTTGACTAATATTTCTTCCATCTTGATATTAGTTACAACCAGATTGTCATTCTACGATTGTAAGCTTAGCAACATGGATCAGAAATAAAGAATAAGGCTCTAACAAGATTGAATTTGTATTCCTTATCTTTGGGAGCCTGTCTTTCCATGATAGTTGTCTTACTGATCAAGTTATGAAAGCGTAACTTGTTATTGTAATTCAAATCTAGCCATATAACCTATCTTCATCCCCTCCAACACTTGATATAGCATCGACTTCTTCATTTACAGTCCATGATAATATTAGACACCATCAACCAATAGTTCAGTATAGATTTCTTCAGTTTTTAAGTTGGTCTGGCTGGCTAGGTATGTATCATGCATACAGGCTGCACCAATGGAGCTAGAGGTCTGAAAATTTCAACATTTACTTCCTATGTGCAGAAAAAATTATTTCATTTTTTTTTTCTTTCAATTTTCCCCTCCAAATAGGTTTGGGGGGGGTTCAATATGGAATGTAAGTTGATATTAAACTGACCCCTTACTTTTGTCCATGAGCATTCAAGCTTGTTTTTTTGAAATTCGCTGCTCAACAAAAGGTGATAGAAGTAACTTATTTATTGGTCACCTCTTTTTCCAATTTTTCAACTGATCACCCCAACATAGTATGGTGCCAGAAGACATTGGACACATGATGGTATCTTTTGTGTGACAAACCAACATTGTTAGTCATAATATTATTTAAATTTCTTAGGTGAAACATGGTCAGTCATTAATACTTGACAAATATTTTTTTCATCTTGTCAAGGTTTATTCTTTATTTCCAATCTGCACTGCTTATCAATGACCATAGAATAACAATATTGAATTTGTGATAAAAAACAACAGAAATCAAGGTGAATGAAATACTAGTCAAGAATCAATGATTGTCAATGCTTCATCTGAGAAATTTGAATTATATCATCCTCAACATTGGTTTTGGCACTATCAGATGGTCTTGCGTTTATTGGATAGTTATTTCACTGTGAAAAGTGCAGATTTTCTTTACATTCTTCTTATGTACTGACCCAAGTAGCTTGCAGTGAAACCTGCTGTCCCAAGTACTCCTAGTGACCTGTAATACCAGTTATCAACCAACAACAAGTGCCATCAAGAAGAGAAACTGAATTTACAAACTAGTCAGATGTATTGACAAATATACTTTTAACATGGAGGACCTTAGAAGTACAAACTTGCCAGAAACCGGTAGTCATTCCACTGTGAGTTGTGAAGGATGCATATTACTATGCTCAAGTGGTCACTGAAATGAACATAGATGTATTCATATGTTTGCTTAATCATGATCATTGATTCTTTTCCCATAACACAGTGACCAGTACACTCTCAACTCAATAGATGACCCAATATGAGGTAGTGGTTATCATCCTAGGTTCTCTATTGAGAAAGTTTGTGATGGTAATAAATAGGGTATGAGAATGAGTGTGGAGCTTAGAGCCAATATTTTGAGGGATTTCACAACTTTTTTGGCACTATGGGTTATATTCTATCATTTTGTGTGTGATCTGGTTGTCTTTTCAAACTGAAAAAAACAAAGAATTTATGACGTTTTTTTCTCAGATATTTTCATAATGTAAAATGCCTTTGCAACTAAAAAGCACCTGATTTAGCTGGGAATCTTCATTGGAATAGATTGTGATTTCGATTCAAAAGATGGACCTCAACTTACTGCCCAAGCACTTACAATATCTTAGATCTGTGAAATAATTCTATACACAGTCCAGAATAAAGTTTGCTATTTGTTAAGCAAGTAAGTGATTTTCCATTATTTTTTCTGTCTTTATTTCCTTGGGGCCCAAAATCTAGATGATTGCAGATTCTTTCAAAATTGCAACTTATACTCTATCACTCAACTGATACACACCATAGTGGCTGAAGATGTGAAGTTGTGATGGTATCATCATCATCAGGGTCAATCTTTTGGTCTGGTTCTGTCTTTCAGCTCCATATGTGACCATCGGTAGGATACATTAGTAGTATACCCTTCTTTTCAGGACTAAGGGGATTTTCTTGTTCTTGAGAGTTGAGCTTCTTCTACCGAGGTTGACAACCTAGTGCAATTCTTTGATGATGGTATATATACTAGTAAAATGCCCATTATTTGAGTAGTAGTAGTAGCTGTTTTAAATGAATTATCATATATGAGTGTGTGTGTGTGAGTGTTTTTAGATGGCAGATAAATTCCTTCTCTCTGGTTCAAAGATCACTTCACAATGAGAAATTAAGTTTTATAATTGAGTTTTGAAAATAGATAAATGGATTAATCTATGATATTCAAATGGTATTTTATCTGCTAGAATTTGAAAATAATGTAGCTAGAATATTTCTGATTAATTTCTTAATATTATTTTATTAGATATATTGTAACTTATATATAACTCATGATGATCTAACTTGTTATCTACTCATTTTGAAAATCTGAAGTAACATAATGGTATATATTGTTATCAGTTATACATTAGTCAATTTATATACTCAGTCACAAAATTAATCACTATCTTTTATGTTGGGGTTTTGCGTGCATTGTTTACCATAGCACAAAACTGACCTCTTTGGAATGCGTATCAATTGTCTACCCTCTTTCTCTACACTCACTTGACTAATGTCAACCACTGAATTAAGGGCATTGACGAGAAAAGAGATTATGTTAATAAAAAATATTTGAGTAAAATATATGTTTTTTTTTATTAGACTATAGACCTATTCTACCTACATACAGTGAACCGGAATTTGTTGTCAATCCACTGGACAGAATTATGAAGATGTATGATAAGCAAGGGGCGATACTTTCTGCATAGCCTGCTTTGCATGTGATGTAAAATAAATCTCTTGGTGTTGAAGAAAAACATGAGAGCATTTTAGTCACAATGGAGCTATGATGTTTGGTGTGTCAAACGATCAATCATGTCTACCTCATGGAGGTTAAGTTTCGTAGATTAAAATGCCAATAACTAGGCATAATAAGAATTATCTTTAGTTCACTTGTCTTCCTATGGATATCAATTTCATCAGACATGGCTTTAGTTATGCATTTGAACTGGGCGAGTAACATTTATGACTGGGGATGTGATGACGGCAAGTTCACAATAAAAACGCTAATAAATTACCTTCTGTATGACTTTCTCAGTAACCAACACAAAGAACAAAAATTGAGGTAGAAAAGGTGTTTAAACATCTTTGTCAAGGTAAATACAAACGACATCTGAATATGCTTGCTTTATATGCACTCATTATGCATACTTTGCAACTATTCAATATTCATTCAATTGCTTCCCAAACTTTTTCAAACTACCACCCCTTTTAAAAACAAATATTCCAGCAACCAGTAAAGTTGCTAAAAAATGATGCATTGGAAAATTGAATTCTAATAAACATTTTTTCTTCAATTTGAGCATCTATTTTATAACCAAAAATATAACTAGCATTTCAAGGGAAATTATAAATCACCGCGACCCATATATACTTATTTTCATCATCATGTAAGTTTAGCAAAGGCTTATATTGTAAATTGAACCCTCCACTGCTGGGCAGTAAAATATCCAAGTTTCCCCAAACAAGGGTGGACACAAACTAGGGGACCAATTAAGTATAAACTTATATTGAAAATTGAATTCCCCATTTTGGAGGGAAATTTTGAAAAAAAAACCCAAACATTTTTCCGTACTCATTGAGGGAAGAGTGTGTACGAAATTTCAAGTTTCAACTATGAATGGTCAGGGCTGGGAAAAGTATGGATACATACATACATATAGATGTCAGAAAACATGAATAACCTATACCCAATACCTAATCCAGTGTTGTGTGTAGCGGGGTTTAATTGTGAAATAATGTCTAAAATGGCTTGATTAATTAATATACAATAAAAATAATTATAGTGAAAGACAGGCCTGATGTGCTGACACTAACTTTTCCTCATCTGGCTAAATATCATTTATTTATGCAGGATTATTTAACTAAATCAATTGAATTCTTTAGATTAAAAAATGGAAAATATTTGAACTTCAAACAGCACTGCTGGAAGATCTGCTTTTCAGATATATGACTTAATGCATAGGAAGTGTCAATTTGTATTCTTTGCTCCTTGCCCCTACCAGCCCTTAATTTCCAACTCTCTCCTACTGCCCCCTCGAATCTTCCGGCACCTCTAAGGTGGTGTTTTATAGGTAATAAAGCATTCATTTTTGCTAGATATCCTCACTTCATTTCTTAGAACTGAAAAGTTTCTTTGAAGTAATAACTTCTAATGAGTTGTTGGCCGTCAGATTTATCATTCTAGAGTAGAAAATTATAATCACAATTATTTTTCTTGAAATCCTCTTTGTAAACCTGCAAGCCATTATCAAGCTTATGAGGACAATTCTGATTTGTTATTAATGATCCTTTGTAATTTCTGTAAAGTATTGTGTGCCCTCTCCTCAGTTGCTCTGCTACATCTCAGGCTGCTATTTACAGATATGTTCCCAGCCTCATTGCTGGATAAACAGAATCTATTCAGCTCATCAATCAAATTAAGCAGTCCTGTTCGCCATTGTTGTGCTGCAAGATCCTAATTTAGTAACAAATGGTCAGGCTCTCACGCCAGGCAGCAGGTTTTGAATGGAAATGTTGTTTCTCTATTCATTAAATACAATCGATATGAGAACTTTGGTTTTCTCTGAAGCTACCCTAAGAAGTTGGGAACAGTGATTTACAGTTAAATATTTGATGCAAATTTGATTCTGTGACATTGTGTTATTTTAGGGTTAATTCTATCTAAAATAATTCCAAGTGATAAAAATAAACTTCTGATTTGTGTTGCTTAATTTGATTCTGCCTACTGTCTTTTATTTAAGTTTACAGATTTCCCAAATGGGACAGAATTCCCATAATAGACTAAACTGTGAATGACCAAATTCAAATTGATGTTTGAAAGTAATCTTCTTAATCACTGCTATTCACAATACTTATTTAGATACTGTAATTGGGTTTAAGTTATTCATGCGTTCTGATATATATATATATATAGCCAGATTTCAGTTAGTAGGGAAAAAGTTGTTTATACTTCCCCTCCAAAATGGCGTTTTGGTGGTGGGTTCAATTTTCAATGTTAATTTATGTTAAACTGGTCCTTTTTTGTGTCCACCCTTGTTTTTTTCAAAATTTGGACATTTTAGTGCCCCACAAAAGGCAAGAGAAGGCAAATTCAACTCATTCATTGATTACCTCTTTTGACAATATCTTAATTGATTTCCCCAACACGACATGCAGCTGTATCCATTGGTCAACATGTATTTAAGAATAAAAACACCTTTTGACATATATCTCATTTGTTATGCATGTAGCTCTTATTGTTGTTTGTAATCACCATTACCCCCCAACAGACCAGTTTAAACACTTTTGCTGGGTTTAGGTTATTCATGGGTTCTAACTTATATATTCCTTGGTTGTTGATATCTAAATTAAACCTAAATATAATCTCATGCCTTTGAATTTCTCTCAACATATGCCTGTATCTTCTCATGGTCTCTCTTATTTCTTCCAATCTTTGTTGCTGCTCTATGATTTTATCTAATTGTTATACTAACATGGATAAGATTCATACGCCAAAAATTTCCAAAGTCCTCAATAGACTACCTAACTTCCTTTCCCTTCCCTCTCTTCCTAACCTCTTATTAAACTACCAAACTTCCCTTTCTCCCCTTCTCTCTCCCAACCTTTTTTGTAAATTTCTTTAATTTCTTTTCACGCCTGTTCCTTTCTAAATAAAAATAAGGAATATTTTATATGAAATAAAATGCTGTCAAATGATGTTGGTCACCTTGAGGTTGAGAAAAAACAACTTACAAATATTTTTTCTAATGTGCATATAACTTTTTTTTTGTTATTAATCATCGCTACCCATAACAAACCAGTTTAAACACTTTTGCTGGGTTTAAGTTATTCATGTGCTCTGACAATTATATATATTTATCTATGTGTCTGAACTTGGCCCAACTCTAACTGATCAGAATAGAAATTTCATATTCTGCATGCATACAGAAATTGTTTTTTTTGTTAAATCTTCCTCCAAGTTTTCTGTGGAGGGTTCAATTTACAATATAAGTTTATGCTAAATTTACGTGATAAAAATGAGCAGAGGCAATGATTCATAATTTCCCTTGGAATGCTAGTTTTGTCTAATTATAAACAAAATTAACACCAGGCAAGGTTGACTCTGTGGTTAACATTTTGCTTCTACTATCTCGACTGGTAATGTATGGGAGAGTGGTTTTCACAAGTGCTCACTCTCCCACTCTCTTCTCCATTTACCATCATAGTATGTAACTGACAAGATTATTTGTCAAGATGTCTAGTGATGGGACAGGGAATCGGATTCATGCCTTTCCCAATGGCAATCAGGCAAAAGCAGTCTCAGCTAAACTTCACTCATTTCTGACAATTCTGTTTTCTATGCTGGTAACTAATGAACATATACAACAGTTAATCAAAAGAGAATATAAAACATTGCTCAGTTATAATGTGTGATTTTTTTAATGCAAAATAGCCAAACATATTCATTGCTGATTGGTCAATTAAAATATTTTGGATGCAAACCTAAAAATGAATGCAAAGCCAAAAATACTTTGTCAAAATATCTGGTGAGTTTCAATCATGGTACACTGCAACGTAATGAAAACTCAAAGAGGGATTTATTTTAACTTATTGATTAAAAAAGAAAGCAATCCTCATTATCAACAGCTTCTCTAGTGTGTGGTCAGATAAGCTGACATCAAAATGGTAAGTAAATAGGTTTGTTTAATTGTTACCATTAATTAGTGTGTCCATCCACTTTTTTTCAATTAACTTTTTCCGGTGGAGTTTGTGTACATAATCCTTTGACATTTTTCTCATTGAGACAATAACCAACTTTTCTGTGAAGAATTACTTTTCGAATGATTTATCTTGATTATGTCAACCCATTAACTACTTTCTATCACCAAAGTTATCAGTAAAAAAAGTTATAGTTTTAGTGTTTAAAAGAGACCACCTCTGTAGTGAGAGGGGGACCTCTCAAAGTTTTAATTTGATCTCATAGCCATGCATAAATTTGATTTAACTTTTCCTCAAATAAAATTGAATATTGGCATTCTTAAAATAGATTATTACCTTTGGATAAATTGGATGCTGAAAATACAAGTGTCAATTTGATGTCTCTATTTTTTATGAAAAGAAAAAAATGAGAAGTTTTGATTCTTTCCAAATGCTGAAAAAGAAGGAAGTAACTACAAAAGTAGGCAATAATTTAAGTTTCAGTTCTCTTTGAAAAAATCTTTATAAAAATCTGCGTATGAGTGTCTATCAAAATTTTAAGATGGCAAGCTTTCCTTTTCATATATCAACCAAAAAATTAACTATTTTTTGAAGTTTTGAATTCAAAGACAAAATCTCGAGTCATACTTATTTATATAACATTTTCAAAGGGCTATTTATTTGACACAATGTACCTTCAATGATCAAATAAAAACTAGTATTTTGAAGAATCCATCATCAGTATCATGTTTAATACAAATTGATTATTTTGCTACAACTAAGCTCTAAACAAGATATACATGTTTTGCATTACACCTGGAGATGGGATGTGTAGATTATTGCAGTAACATACATCCATACATTAAAGTTTGTTCACCAAGATAGTAATTGGATATCCATTGGTTAGCCACAAATAGATCAACTGATCATTCCTGTTCATTGTGAACGTGCATTCGGAAGTAGGCTGCAGGCAGAGCTATCTATGACAAGAAGGCTGCAGTTGAATGTCTTTAATATTTTCATGCTGTCCCACTTCATCAGGATATGTAAAATGAATGAAAATTCTGAACTACATGGGAGAAGTTTTGCTTATCATTCTTTAGAAAATGCATAGCTTTTAACTTTTGTATCGGAGCATACACTGCAACTAGCTAGAAAGCTGACCAAAGATGAATTATTGATTTAGACTCCAAATTTTTGCTGTAAACATATTTCAATTTAATGCCACAAGACAGCACAATATATTAGTGGAAAAACAGGAGTCCGAGACATCATGGGGACCATCAGGAAACTCAAATGGCAATGGGCTGGCCATGTTGCAAGAATGGCTGACAACAGATGGACATCATGACTCACAACATTGATCCCCAGAGATCAAATGCAGAACCAATGGCAAAATATGAGATGGTGAGACGTACTGGATAGGTTCAGAAAAGATGTCAGGATAGAGAGGTGTGGCAAATCCTGGGGAAGGTCTATGTCTAACAACAGACAATAAAAGATTGATGATGAATGCCCTTGTTTGGAAATGGCATAGATCCAATCCTCTCTGAGCCTTTTCTCATCAACAATCTATCTAAGCAAGATCTAAAAATCAATATCTAAGTAAGATATTTGATCGAGCCTATGGACAGTTCACTCTTTCATTATTAAATAAGAAAAGCAGAGTAATCTTAGATATCCATTATCTATCAAGACAGAGGAAGGCTAATGATGTGGAAAAAAAAGTGTATGCAATGTAAATGAATCACATTTTAGATAAACAGGTTTTTGCCGCTATCTGAAAGTAGAGTGTTCCGATTGAAACTTTTCATAATGCAGAATAGTGTGAAGCAAAGAAGCAATTACCAGTAAATTACACGAGAAATTTTTTTGAGAGTTCCCAGACCCCTAAAATGGTGATGGTGGTGGAAGGTACAGGAGACTCAAGTGTAGGAGTAAGAGGAAGGGGATGCACACTGCCTTTAGAATGGCTCACTACAAAACAAACACAGAACGCTCTATCAGTAAAAGTCAAAAAGTAGCAAGAAGTGAACTTCCAAGACAGAGGATACCTGCATATTCTTTTCTTCTTCATAAAAGAAATACTTTTATGGATCTTTTCTCTTACATGAATTGGAAATTATCAATTTAAAATTGGATTTCTTCAATGATGTATGTACACAAGATTTTGTAATCAATTCTAATGATGTGTTCACTTCTTTTTTCAATACCAAATCTTTCCTACAGTTATCTGAAAGCATCTATTCTCTTTTGAATATTTTGTTTATAAACTTACTTCTAAAATGCTGCTTTCTATCCTACTTAAAAAAAAACTGTAGCAGTTACATCTACAAAAGATTTGTCACAGATATTGACATATTTTGCATTATGCCTAGAGATTGTGTAAAACTGGTCTGTAATATGCAGTTGATTGAGTTCTGATAAGTTATGAAAGACACATTTAGTAGATATATGGTGTGAATGTGGTGAATCATTAATGTTTGATAGGAGCCTGAGTAAATGTGTTCACACATACAGTAGCAAATAACTATGTAGATAAGAAAACAAGCAGTCTAAAATAAATCTTGTTTGAAGACTAAACAGAGACAGCCAAATTAATCAAGTATTTTTGGTACTGCATAACCTGAAGTTTTGTGTTGATTACATTTGAATTTATCCATGATGTTTCAATTCAAAAGAATTTTTAAAAAAAAGAAAAAAAAAGAAGCTTATGCTGTCTTCATCTTTTAGAAAAAAAATTGCACCAATAATTTTGAAGTTTATCTGATTCTTGTACTAACAAACCTGAAGCAATTAATTTCTTTTTCTGTAATATAACTCCAATGGGAAACTAGCTGTTAACTCTCAGATCTCAATCATCCAACAGTGCTAGATTCAATGCCTGCAATCTATATTCCAATGAATCTGGTAAATATGATTGGACAGCACTCTGGACTCATGAACCTTTCCACAAAAAGTCAACCCCATTTATTGTGTGCTAGTAAATAAAGTAAACCTTGATTGTTATTTTCAACATGAATAATAATTTACAAGTCTGATTTGTTTCTTTGCACTGAAAGCCAACATTGATTAATAAATGTGTCAAGTGCAATCTATTGTTCTGGTTCTCTCTGCTAATGCAGTTAAAAGCGTTGACTCTCTGCTAACATCTATAGAAGTACCTTTTCTGTTCTCTCTATACATATCCTAATAGTTAAAACACAGTCCTTTACTTGAATCATTTATCTTTTTTTTTATTGACTTCTTTTCTTCTCCAGTTGTTCAAAGATGCAGTGCGGGCTGCAGTTGGCTACAAGCTTCACAGCACAGACTTTCTGGATGAAGTCATGAAAGAACTTGAGGTCAGATTATTTAATTATACATGATTAACAATCAATATTTATTTCTGGCTTTGTTTTGGTTACCTTCAATAATTAGTTGAGCAGTTAAAGTTTTCATTACTGTCACCGAGGAAGAGGTAATACTAGGCAACTGATAAATTGATTGGCATGCAGGAAGGAAGTGATCCCCCTCCCCAGGGAATTTAGATGGAATCCATCGATATTTTCCATTTATTTTTTATCAGTAAAAATAATGGTGGAAACATTATTGTAATAGCAAGTAATTTCCTTAATTAGATGATTGTTTTTATGTAGAGTCAAGAAAATAGACCCAAAATAATACTTATTCATTTCCTAACATGATTTTATGTATACAGAAATGCCACTTATTACAGATTTTATCAAACGTTCATTATCATCAAAATCAGTCAGTCCCAAACAATTTATTCAATGTGATCACAATAAGAGGTACTGGCACATAGACTGAAATAATACATTAATTTCTGTCCATACCCTATCCTTGATTCACAGGGGTCCTGGAATCTGAGTAATCCTCTCCCCCAGGCACTGAATGGGTAATCTAAAAGACCGTCCAAAAGGGATCACAATAAGCGGTTCTCTGGTATACATATATACACACACACGCAATGTGATCTTGAATTCATTGTCCATAATAGTTGATATGGATTTGTAGTTTATTCATAAAAAAGGCATTTTATATTTCCAAATATAAGAATAAGAAGTGGTTGGCATCTCACTGACTATATTTCATCTTGTAAGAGTTCGATTCCTTCATTCATCATAATTGTATGATTGTCTCAATCATGGTTAGCCTAAAAATCAAATTTACATTGTGTACTGATAAAATACATTGGTTTTACTAGTATTTGAAACCATATATTTCTTTTTAGTTAAAATGATATACTTAGTTGGCTTTTAGGAAAGTAGTATATTGTTTGGAACTAGACAGCACTCTTTGCCTATCAAGTCAGTCACTTGTTTTGCTTGGAAAAGTGAATTGATGTTAGTCATCTTCTGGTCAACGATAGAAAATTGCTTCTGGCAATTAATTTTTAGATGTCTTAAATATTCAGCATTTTAATTAAGATTAATGTGTCTATGCTGAGTATTTAGTGAATTCTTTCACTTTTGATGCAGTCTTGGCAGATGATAATGGAATTTCTAAGGACCAAATGATGTTCAAAAAAGTACACAGATAGATTAAATGGAGTGTGATATGAGTTGAGAATGAAATTTGAAAAAGTAAAATGTTTTGCCATTCTTCTCAATTCAAATTAACAGCTGTTAATGACATCAAATGAAATGCAATAAGAGTTTAGTTCAGGAGCCACAGTATGAACTAGACTGAGTTGAATAGGGTGTGCCTAACTATCTTGGAAATTAGCATTTGAAATCCTGGTTTTGTACTTGGACTACTGATGCCAATAGGACATAATTATTTTTTTTGTTTTTGGTTGACAAAACAAACTCAACTAATTGAGACTAATGAATATATAATCAACTGTCTTTCCAGAATTTTGATTTATCTGATGAAATAGCAGATGAAGAATCCAATTCACCTGAAAACCTCTCCAACCCACAGAATCTTGAAGACACCAGCAGTTGACGTCTGAAGTAAATTGTGCTAGTCTGACAATTTCATGCTATATGTCAAACTGAAGCCGTCCACTGAATAATTTATTCAATTTTTTTCAGAATGACTTCCATTCTGAAAAAAATTAAAATTTGTTCTATTTCTTTTGTGATTAAAAAATCCAAAATGTTATGTCTAATACATTCATTTCACAATTTTTTTAATGAATAAAATCTACAGATAGAAAGAAACATGTTCTCAATTTTATTCTCTTCTGCATCATGTATTGAGAGGAAACTGACAATTCTTGGTAAATAAAAATATGCAGATGAATGCATAAATGAAATCCTAGTATATCAAGGTAGGTATCTGGCTTCCAAGTTCTGTTGTTTGGACATAGACCTTCCCAAAGATTCATCAGTTCTCTTGCTTATCAGTGCCAATCCCTTCTAAACAAACTTATCCTGATGCAATTATTTCACCAGGTGGTTTAAAGATTAAATCAATTTCTATCCTTTATAACTACAAATGAACTGAATTATGCAAAAAGTGATTTCATGTTTGTGATAATTTTTGCCACTAATTATAAAAGCCAGATACCTACTTTAACTCTTAAAAAGATAAACAGTACTAGAAAAACTTTACTCAGTAGAAAGAAAAGTTGATATTTTCTGGACTAGCCCTTTTCTTTCAGCAGCCAGCTACAATAGTGAAACACTTGCTGAAGAGACCCATTGGCAATCGCTTGCAAGAGCTTCCTCTCATCTATAAGACTAAAAGCATGTCAACTCCTTCAAATATTGTCTGCAGTATTGAATTACAAAAGTACTAAGGATAAAACTAAAGACCTGGTATCATTCATCCTTCTACCATTAAAGTTAGTTTAGACCACCAACTTATAGATCAAAATTCAAGTTTAAAATTAATGATTTAATGAGGCCAAAATAATAAAAACACTATAAAATTAGAATGAAGATATAAATTGTCTATAATTGTAAGAGTTATCATTCCAAGTACTGTTATTACCATAAGAGAACTTTAAATGAAGCATTAGCAGATTCAGCTTCAATCTATTGGATTGGTGAATGTCTCTAGCACCGTTTCTTGAAAACTACACTACTCGCTCGAAAACCTTTTTGCTGGGAACTTTTGCACACACCAAATAATACTTTGCAAATTTAAAAAAGGAAATCCCTATAAAGAAATGTCTGATACCTGCATAAAAGTAAAAATATTTTATAAAGTTAAAAATTCAATGAGTTCACACAACTAATCATTTTGAAATTTTGAATAGAACTCAAAATAAAGCACTAACATTCTTGAAGTCCAAATTGAAAAAGTTGTAAGGGAGTAACTTTCCCCACCCCCAGACAGTTTCACTTGATTTTAGTTGTATTCAAATTATCTTTTTGTGTGTGGGATAAATTTGAACAGCAGTGCATATAAAGTTGGAACTTATCTTTTTTTTTAATCTTAAAACCAAATGCAGTAGCAAATCCCTCCTGAAAAAAAGAAAACTTATCAGAACAAAGAAATATTTATGATTTTATTTAAAAGGGATAACATTACACTTTATTCATTTTAAATATCTGTTATTGGAAATAAGTGCTGTATCTCCTCAAAGAAAGTAAATTGGTTGGTAACATGAAAACAATGTGATAAGCAAATTAATGGTCAACTGTGTTTGTGAAAAAAAGCTTTGTATTTATTGTAGAGTTTGAGTTGATATTTGGTTTTGAGTCAAAATTAAGGAATGTTTAATTCTGTATCCATAGAAACTGTAGACATTTTATTGGTGGTCAAAACAATCAAGTCCCTGAGCTCCTCTCCAGTTTCAGTACCACGTTGGGTGGGTGGCTTTTCTCTGAAAAAAGAGTTGTTAAATAATAATAGAAAAGTCTTTTTTGTACTTGGAAGGAAAGAAATTGTTTTTCCTTCCTAATCACCTTATAAGGCACCTTAAATCTGATAGGAAAGAAGCTAGCTTATATTTTAGGATATGTTGGGAAATATATATTTATATAACAAAAAAATAAACTGTGAATACATATATATATATTTGAAAAGAAAACATAAGTCAACACAATCAGTATATATGCTTTGTATATGGGTGTGATCCTTCAGTACTACTTTTGGTAGAATGAAATTCACTACAAAAGTGAGTAAGATTGCTATAAGTTAGGAAAGAAAAAAAAAAAGAAAGTCACAGGTGAGCCAAATGTCAAAATATTCTGAAAAACCAGAATGAACTAAGATTTCATCACAATTTGTTTGACACAAGCTGCTTGCAACTTTGAGGATAACGAAGATACTTAGGTTTCAAGATAAAATTGTGAAAGATATATGAACAAAAAATAAAAAGTTGATTATTTCTCTCTTGAATCTTCAAGACAGACAAAGAGAAAATGCTGGCTTGCTTTCTCCAGTTAACTAAATATTTGAGAACCCTTTCGCAACTGATTTTTGCCCAGAGAGGAGTTTTTTGGGGTGGATGGGGAGAAGTGCTCCCCAAAGGTAATGGTCATGGTAATATTTTAGGATGATCTTTTTGGTAGGTAGAAAATTATATGTACATTGTTTTCATCAACATTCATTTTCAATAACAGAGTAGCAAATCCTGTGTAATATTTGTAGATAAGTAAGCTATAAAAAAAAAAAAAAAAAAAAAATTCCGTGACTTCCCTACCGAAGAGGTGGGGGTCACAAAGTTCCTTTATGTACAGTGCAATGTACACCTGGGCAGAGCCAGAGTTATCAAATAATGGTGTCTGATGCTCAAAACATTTGTTCATTGAAAGAATTCAAAGTTTGCTTGGTCATGTTGTTTTTTTCTTTTGTTTAGTGGAAAATATGGCATCTATGAAAAAAGCCAAAGGAATGACACGTGCAGAGAGGGGACACTTCTGCACTAAAGACAGTACCATATAGACAGGCACAGAAACACTTACATAAAAGAGGGAGGAAGGGATAGTTATATACAAGCATACGTACACAGACATGCACCCAATCAAGCAAGCAAAGAGGATTCCCTCACCAGCAAAGGATTTATACACACAGTCTTTACGGAGGTCGAAATAGCTTATGGCCATGGTCAATGTCGTTTTTTTAAAAAACAAACTTTTTAAAAAATCATAAAGAGGTCAGAGCCCCAAAATGGCACTGTACTCGTGTTCACAATGGAATCTTTGTCATTTGGAAGCGAAAAAATGTCTGCTAACATTGAGTTTCTGTATCACAGTTAGGCAATAAGTCAAGGGGGGGGTGTAGATAGCAGAAAATGTCTGTTTGTACTGCCACCTATTTCTCCAGTTACTCATATATAGGTACCTACGTAGGTACCGATATCATTGGTGCTACTGACCCCCACTGACCGAGTAAGCGTAGATTTAGTGTTGGATTCTTTGAGTTGCCATAGCAAGTTTCTTTATTGATCTTTCAAGATTCATTCTGTGTCCGACCTGCGTGACACCCAGTGTGATGTAGTCATTCCTCTTGAGGTTAAGTAATTTCTTGCCATCGATACAGTGGTTAGCAAAATTGATCTTGTATTGGTGCATTTGGACACTTTCTAACCAGTCAAGGACATCCACATAAAACCAGTCTTCCACCGGCTTATTCCGGAAAGAGTTTTTGGTGGAAGCAGCATTCTTCATGGAGGCATCAAACTGAGGAGGAGGAGGAATGAAGGATTCTTCAAAGCCCTGATCAGTGGAAACTGGGCTGGCTTTGTCTTCAAAGCCACTCGGTGGTGGCGGAACAATCTCTATCGGATGCTCCGTACTTGAAGTCGACAGAGTAGAGAGTGTGGATAGTGAGGAGATAAGGCTGAGGGAATCATCCTGAGGTACGAGGTTATCTGTTGTGCGATCATAAGGTGGCACCGTAGAAATGGATAGCTCTGAGAGAGGTGCAGGCAGGATATGCAGATGTGGCAAGCTATTGAATGCCTCTATAGGGGTGGACTGATCACCATCGCGGAATCCTGGAGGTGGAGCGACAATGTTGATCTCATGATAGGGAGAGTCGTTCGGGGTGGAGCAGGAATCTGACGAACTAAACGGGTCAGTGTGAGAGTGGCTTGTGGTCACGCCTTTAAGTGTGATCAGCTTGACAGGGTTTTGACTGCTGTTGTGCTGATCATTCTGTTTCTGAAGGCTAGCGATTCGGTCCTTGATCGACACGTTTCCTATTTTATCTACTGTCGTCAGATTGCCAGCTGACTGGACCTCAATATGCATGCGATTAGATTTCGCATTACCATTAGAGAGCAGAGGCTTTGCCACTGGGGCTACTTTTTTCGTGTGCTCAAGATTAGCTTTATTTGTCTTTTGGACTGTTTTATTTGTCACCGATTTCGGTTCTATTTTCTTGGCTTCACCATTCACAGTCGCTGCAGTGCTGGCGCTGTTTTTGGCAGTTGAGGCAGTTTTGTTACTAACTGCTGTCGTGTTTGCAGATGACGTACTCACTGCAAGGGTCGTTGTGTTATTTGAGGCAGATTTGTCAATAGCAGCCCCAGATCTTCGCTGCAAATACATCTGTCTAGCCTTTTCTGCCTTTTTCAAGAAATCGTCCTCTCCACTATCCGCGCTGTCATCCTTGCTCTGGGCAGTTTCATCGACTTTGACCTTATCTGAAACTTTTGCACCGGTAGTAACAGTTCTAACAGGTTCCTTTGCTTCCACAGGTGTCGTCTTTTCAGCAGTAGCATTTTTATTCTCCGGCAACATACTGGAAGGAGACAAAGTCTTTGCTTCTTTTGCTGGAGCAGGTGTTGTGACAGGAATAGTTGAAACTGGTTTTGGAGCTTGGGGCTTGGTTTGAACTTTTTCCAAGACCACTTTAGGTTTCGCTGGAGCGACAGGCTTCGCGGAATGCTTCGCAACTGGTGCTGCTGGTTTCGAAGGTTTACTGGCAGGAATGGGAGGAGATGGTGATGTCCTTTCTCTGGATAAATCTTTATTTTCTGACAAGACTTCAATCTCTTTCTTGACACCATTACCTGAATTGTAATATTTTGCAGACTGAAGTTTCTTGGTTTTCTGAATCTGAGCTTCGATTTGGTTGACAACAATATCTTTGTCACTCTGTTCAAGCATTGTCCGGCGCTTAGCCACTGCCTGTAAAATGGCTGCCTGGGTTTTGTCCATTGGAGTCAAGTTTTTCGAAGACTGTTCAAGTTCTTTTTCTTTAGCATCAACATCTTGGGAACGACTCATTCGTTCTTTAGCTACACGCTTGATTTCATTCAAGAACTCATTCGGATTTTCTGACGCTGAAGATTTGGCGAAAGCAGCTGGTGGTGGTGGGGGACAAAACTGTGGTGGAGGTGGAATCAGCTGAGAGTTGACATCACTAGGAAGAGGGGGTGCAGGTGGTGGAGTTGGTGCCTGTATTTCTGTTGTACTTTTGTAGCTGCTTGAAGACGATGAACTTGGAGACTTGGCAGGCATCACATTAATAGGGGTGCCTACCCCAAGACTGATCTGGTCTGGTGGGGGCAAAAAGCTTGGTACTGCATGTGAATGCATTTGCTGGGGAATGCTGTAGACAGGATTGTTGGGCCCATTTGTTGGTGGTTGTAGTGTGGCATAGCCATTGCTTGCCATTGGAGCAGTGCTGTTACTGATCGAAATCACAGTCTTATGGCTAGGATTGCCGTTTACCATTTGTGCATCTTCATGTTCGGAGTCATAGTCTGGTTCAGGTTCGTAGTAAGAGGAGTTGCGTTGTTTTTGCTTGTCTTTTAGATCTGATGAAGCATGGACATCAGCTGTCACTAACATTGCATGCTGGGATGGCTTCTCATTTTGACTGTCATTCTGCTTTGAATTGCGAAGTTTCACTTGGCTGAGAGCTGATTGAGTAACCACAGGTGTCTTGTTGCCAAACATAGCGACTGTCCCTGGTCGGAAGCTAGACTCATAAGGGTTCTCTTCTTGTGGGGGCGGCCTGTTATGGTGAACAGCTCCATTAACTACTGAAGCATAAACAGGTTGCTCTTTGTTTGTGCTTATCTTAACCACTTGGGGAGGAGGGGCTGGTGCTGGTTGCTTTGCTGGGGCATTGTTATGCCCAACCACTGGGGGTGTCACATGGCGTGGCTTTCCACGAGCATGGCTAGGCATTGAATTGACCTGGATATTAGGTCCTATTGCAACTGAGTGTCGACAACCAGAAACATCCATCCCTGGAGGAGTATTTGGAATATTGCCCATGTAGGGAACAGGGTGCAGACGTTGGGTGTATTTGCTTGGACCAGAAGAACAACTGCTGTAAGGGCTGTAATCTGAAGGTCCAGAACTTGCCACTGTGCGGTACATGGGTTGGTTGACATTTGCCACGGGAATTGTGTCAGGCTGTTGGTCCTCCAGATTTTGAGCTAAGTTTGGCGTGCTTTGGGATTTTTCCAAATTGCTCTGTTTCTTGTGATACTTTTTTATCCGAACTTCGGAGGGACTCAGGTGTTCAGGCTTATGTGGAGAATTCGAACGGCAAAGGTTTTCTAATTCCACACTCGAAACACGTTTCTTGGCATAGCCTGCTCGGATGGAGGCTGTTTTCATCTCTGCACCATTAGATTTCGGTCCAGAACTGTATACACTTTCACCAGAAGGAGTGTCTGATACATCATATTCAGCCAGAGCTTGGTCAAGTTTTTCTATAAGAAAGAAGAAAAAAAATTACAGCTGGTCAATCATGAATTTAGATTGTAAGTAAAATCTTCAATAATATACAAGAAAGTACACAAATTCAAAGAGCTGCCAACTCTTAAGTCACTAGTAATAGATAGATGATGGTATTATACAGGGTGAGCCTGAGGTCCTTCCCTGATTATGGAGAGTTGTTTCTTAAAAACATTACCCCTTTTGATTGATTTATGGGGACAAAACATTCAATTCACCAGTTCCTGACATTGAAAAGACGATAGATGCTTTAGAGATGTTGGAAAACATGCAAAAGTTGAGTATTTCTGTTGAGGTGTATGAATAACTGGAAAAAGTTATTGCGTGCAGAAAAAAATGTTTGTACCTAGCTTGGGTTTGTTTAATAAATATATATATATACATACTTAATGACACACACACACATATATATATATATATATATATATATATATATATATATATATATACACACACACTATGACATACCACACACACACACACTCATATATATACTTTATTCTTTTAGATCGATTGGAGGTGTAAATGATAATTTATTTCAAAGTAACTAAATTGTTTCATCTTCTAAAAACTTGTTTTAAAATTTGAAAATAGAAACAACACATACAGATTTTCTCAAAATTAAAAGTATATATATGTATATAAGTAAATGTATGTAGACATTTTGATACCACCATTATAACAATTAACCAGTGATTTTGAATTCTACAGTATATTACACATGTATTTTCTTATCATTGGCAATGTTACTTACCAATTTCAGCCATTCCTTCAGCAAAAGATTTAGATTTTGCTTTACTAAATGATAAGGAAGTCTTTGGATCTCTGCGGGGAGGTTCAGGAGCTGTAAGCAAGAATTAGAAATCACACTGAACCAACATTTTTAGGTTAGATCAAATGATGAAGCTAAACAGTTTCCTATAAATCGGTCATTTTTTAATTATCCTCAAAAACTTCTGTTGACAGTCTTTTTGAGGTCATATATACAAAATAAAATTAGTCAAAATTAATAAAATGAAACTTTGTGACCAGCAACTCCTAATTTTAAGCATATTTTCATTTGAACCATAGCTTTTTTTTTTCAACACATTCATGATGTTCTATTAGAAAAATAATTTGTTAAATAATGATATTTTATATTAAAAAAAAATATTATAAAAATTGACACGCACATTACTTTCCATCAATTTTTTTCAGATACTAAATTTTATAATAAAAAGTCTGTCCAGAAAGTATCAAGCAAGTTAGTATATCTTGAGAACAAGTTGCACTCCTTGATTCATTTAGACAACTATCAGAAGGTACTTTATTGGGTGAACTTGTGTACTTCAGAACTACTGCATTCACAATAACCGAAAGAGTCATTCCTCACATCTTGCACTGTTTTTTTTTTTTTTAACAAAACATTACGTCACCCACGTCTATCAGCTCCCTAATAGTCTACATTAGGCTCCCTAAGACTTCTGGCTTTTCCCCAAATGATTTCAAACCATGGACGTGATTAAGGAGAATGTGAAAAGGCAATCCAAAAAGGGGACCTTGCATACTGATTCGAAAAGGGGAAGGAATGCTCTGATAAGTAAGATCCCAAGGAAAGTACTTTGAAGAGGACTTGAATGTTGCCCTAGGGAGACTATTTTTTTAATTGATATCAAATGGCTGAATATTTTGTGGACAGACCTCATATACTATAACACGTTTCTGGCAGTAACAGAATACATTTATTGAAAATCATTCAATTCTAATTCTTTACTTCTTGAGAGGAGAAGGACTGTAAAGAACCAAGATAATTTATCAATTTATCTGTAAAATCAGTGGCTAAATAGGGGCTGAACTACATAGTCACACAATGTCTCAATTGCAAGAATGAGAAAAAAAAGCATGAAATTCCAATAGTATAAAAATCACTATCAAGAAAGCTTGATATCAGTAACACACAGCAGTTCTTTGAAAATTATTTGCTGATAAGTTATAAAATTCCATGTTTGCTTTCAAGCTATTTGAGTTTTAATATATTGAAACATATATACAGAAAATAAAATGAAAATAATCTCAGATTTATATATATTTAGAAAATTCCAAGCTATTATCTCTTAATTTATTTTATATACTATAATAGTTAACATACAGAAGCTTGGGTTGGTGTTGAGGAGGTCTTGAGTCTCACCTTGTTTCCGCCGATGTGGAAGTGTCATGGATCCATCCTGATGTACGTACCAATTCTGGTCACGTTCTGTTGGTTTCACGGTAAGGACATTCATGGTCAGAGAAGTCCCTGAGGTTTTTATAAGGTTGACCACATACTCATGCGAAGCTCTGGTCACATTTTTCCCATTAATCTGATGGAAGAGAAATCCAGTGAAATATTTTAGTTTTCAGAGAGAGAGAGAGAGGGGGGGGAGAGAGGAAAACTCATTTGAAAAAAAAAATTGTTCTGATTGGAAATAAAGTAGATTCCAAACCATTACAAAAATCAAATAACTTATTGAAAGCTAGCAGGACTTATGGATATCTCAAAATGCATCTTTACAATTCAAGAAAGAAGAAAAAAAAAACAACAAAAAACAAACAAAACAACAACAAATGAATAAACAAAATGCTTGAATTGGAGCTTACCTATTCATGAATTATAATCTTAGAAAAGAAAATTCTCAATTTTCAATAACTTGCTTTATTTTCAATATTGGATGAAAAACTGTGACAATATTTTGACTAGTTTTTACCTTCTTAATTTTTAGTAGCTTTTTATCACAACTTTTACTGTGACCGTATTTCAACGGCAACCAATATTTCTGATCCCATTGTCTACTTGCTACTGTAGAAAAATTTAATTACTGATTTTTTTCTACACCTTTTTTCTTACAATAAAAAAATCTGATATCCGAGACGATTTCATGTTCTTAGGCACTTTGGAGAGAAAATATCTATGGAAAGGTTTATTTTAAGCAACTTGGTATACATAGGCAAGGTTTTGGCTTCCTAGCTACTCCGTCACTAACTTGCTTAGTTTTATTTTCTGTATCAATAAACATTTCTGACAGGAAGAAAATTAATTCACACAAAATTTCATTTTTTAACTGATATTTATTACAACAGGTTTTGCACTGACTCTGCTGGACATTGAAGATCAGGCAAAAAAAAAATTGTCTATTGCAAAAATTTATGCAAATATTTTAGACAGACTAGGGCTATTATATGTATATAATTTAGATGCATTGCTAATGATTTTACAGTGAGAATGCCTTTAAAATCAGGAGGAAATTAATGCAAGCATTACAGACAGACTAGGGCTATAAGGTAAATTCATTGCTCATGAGTTTACTGGAGGAATGCATTGAAAAATCAGGATTAAGACTGTCTTTGGTCAGGTATTAATGCAAGCATAACTGACAGAATAGGACCATTATCTTATGATTCAACAGAAGTTTGTCAAATATAACACAATATAAGCCACATGAAATTTTCAGTTCATATCAATGTGACCCCAGGAAGGGCTTTTAATAAATTAGTTTTTGGAGACCTGCCCAAATGGTGGGTATTAGGGCTAGTATGTATATTGTAAATGCATTGCTGATGATTTTGGTATAAGAATGCATTCAAAATCCAGGAGAAAGGGATTTTCCGTGGTAAAGAATTAAGGCTAGCATTACTGATAGAATAGAGCTATCATATGTATAATCAGTGATGAAAATGACATATCCATGCTTTCTTGTAAATATTACTTATCCTGACAATGTATTTCTGGCTTACATACTGCCTTCAAAATGATCCTCTACAAAAACAGTTACGCATGTACTTTTAATTGTTACTTGTTTGAAAGAAATACCAAGAATAATACCCAGGCTATCCTATCCACACTGGAGATGACCATTTGAATAACATTTTTTATGCTCTGATAATAAGTGCTGATATACTTATGCATTTATAAGATAAATCTGCAATATCCAAAGTACATGAATCAAAATTAATTTTATTTCAGATTTGTGATGTTGAGTAATAAGTATAAAATCAAATGAGTTGGAAACAATTTCTAATAACTTCTGGCATTCCAAACTCTTCCAAATAGAGCTGTATGATTCTGATTTTCAGAGGTGAGCATATGCAGCATCTTAGTTTATAAGTCTTTACAAGTGCCCCCCCCCCCCAAATTTGGTCATTAAAGTAAAATTACTGTATTTATTGGTATACAAGATGGATATCTAATAAATAAAAAAAAAATGCAAATGGGTTGGTTTTGTGACCATGGGCTTCAATGTAGTTTTGGGGCTGGGGAGAACTGCAGCAAGTGGTAGGCCTTCAAATACCCTTGTAAAGCATTTTCCTTCTAGTATGACACAGTATAGTAAATAATTAACAAAAATGTATTTAGTATATCTCTGAATTTTTAAGATGAGGTATTATTATTATTTCTATTAATATTCAGACCAACCACAATGAGGATGGTCCGAATATTAATAGAAATAATAATAACACCTCATCTCAAAAATTCAGAGATATACTAACTAATCGGTACGGACCCGAAATGGTTAAAGAATGGAGACAAGCCGAACGTCTCTAACTAAAACTGGCTTGAACATCGAATCACCTGACATTTCTGTTCAGATGTCGGGACCTACGGCTCATTCCAACAGGCCTAATGACAAAAAAAACCAAAAAAAAAAACCAAAAAAAAAACAAAAAAGAAAAAAGGAAAAAAAAAAAAACAACCAAGATGAGGATGGTCCGAATATTAATAGAAATAAAAATATATTTACCTCCAAAATGAAATCTCCTCCTTTCAGCCCTGCTTTATCAGCCACACTACCTTTATCCACTGTATCAAGGTACTGCATAGCAGGAGCATCATTTGGCGGATGTTTAAAACCTGGGGAATCACCTGTCAGGAAGGAAAAGAAAATAGTGGTCAATGTTTACATTCATATTGACTATGTTATAATGGCCTTAAACTGACGTGAAGAAAAAGAGAAGATGACTGAGTAATTGAGCTACTTGTTATTACATGTTCATGAAAATATTCTAATACTGAATCAAATGTGTTATTTTCAGACATTAAATTAAATGTTCAAGTAAGACACATGAAAATCTTACAGGGCCTTGTTGCAAATGTAATATAAAGAACTTGATATTTTAATAATAATTATGATAGTGATAACTTATCCTTGTATAAATTTGCATACATTTGATTGGAAAAGGAAGATCCTAATAGCATATACTATACTGCAGAAGACAGGCATCAAAATTTTCCATCATTATAAGTGAATCCACATTGTAGCAAATTTATACATAGACATTTTTGCAAGTTTTTGGCTTGAAGCTTCTGACTAGGTGGCAACCATGTCCACTCAAGCATTTGCTAGCAGTATCTGTTATGTACCCCCCCCCCACAGTTGACTACATTAGACGGGGACAAGTCAAATTCAAGTTAAATCGTTCCTGAATTGTTGATTTATTGATGTTAGGGTAGATGGTGGTAGCGACAACTACCCTAGTCTTGGCTACATCTAAAAGAAATTAAAGAAATTTTTTTTCAACATTTTTGCTTTAACTTAGGGCTGATCTTACATCATATATCACCATTCAGCCTAGAAATAATGCAATATAATTACAGAAATATCTTTTTTCCAATTCATTTCCTTGTATAGTCGGGTGTTACCTGAATGAATAGGGGTCTTTCTATTTTTGTATTCAGCTATTATTTTTAGAGCCAAATTCAATGTTTTGATATGAGTGATATTGCGTTATAACTGGTCTACAGTGTGTTTAGAATTCAATGCACTGGTATAATAGGTGGAAGGCCAAGTACAGGAGGTTCAAGCTGTACAAGTAGAAGGTTGAGATTAATTGCTGTGAGGAGTACAAAAAAAGCTCTTGAAAAATATGACTTATAAGCCAAGTAATACTGTATTTCACTTTAATAAGCTGTTAAATACTTCTACACAAGTGCATATATATCATACAACACTTGTTGAAACAGTTGATAAAAACCACCGAGTGGTCTTTGAAGGAGAGAATCAAATATATGAGTCTTGTAAAGCAAATATGAAAAGTCAGAAAACAAGTGGATAACTTTTCGGAGCAGTTTTTCAAGTGTTCAACAAATCAAACAAGTTAAAGATGCTGTTTGGTCTTTGTAGAATGTGACATGATTTGTAAGTTTTTGTCAAGTTTTGCCTTCATTGCTTAGATCTTAAAAATGTTTCACAAGGTGTTCTTTTGGTCATTATTCCCAAGAATCATGGCTAGTGTTAGTACTATTCGTGCCCACCCTTAAGGTAAATATGGCTTCTGCTAATACACAGCACGACGAGGTCAATATTTTCTTTTCCCTATTTACACTTCTATCACCTGCAACGAGAATTTTGGAGTACAAATAACTATTTAGTATAATACCTTCATGAAAATTCATTACATTTTTTCATACATCTTTTGGATCATCTGAATCCACCCAGTTTACATTGTCATTTTTAAATGATTTTTTAAACTTTTCTATCAAATCATTAATCATCAAGTTCAAACTTATATTCTCACCCTTCTTAGTTTCATGGTTGAAGTACAATCCAAGAACACTCATAAGATACTAATAATACCATTTTTTCAGCTGCTAGGGGTCTATTAGCAATCAATAAGACTCTTCAGTTCGGTGCTAAGTAGTTGTTAGATTCCCGAGTTCACATGAGGCATTCCGACAGTCAGAAAAAGCAATTTCAATCTGCATAATACTGTTCAATCTTGGTAGCAGTGATTTCACTTGCAAGCTATTGCTAGCAAGTTTCACTCCTCTTTGAATACAAAGAAAAACAAGGATTTGTACAATACTTGTAGTCTATATAAAGTCTAGCGATATAATTTCGATTTCATTCTTATTACCCTCATCACCCATTATCAATTTCTGTCTAATATTTCTTTCAGCTAGATTTTTTTTTTCCATTGCCAGCGATTCTGCAGGATTTGTACTATCCGATTACTTAATAGATATGCAGATTAATCGGTAATTTTGCACAGTTTGAAGATCACCAATGGATTGGCTTCATAGAAAACAATGCAATGTCTCTCTTGATATTGTTCTCATCGACTGCCCAAGAGAATTTAAACTCCTTAACAAAGGAAAGAAATTGATAGCTTCCTTGCAAATGAGTAGAAATGTTAAATTATACTCATCCTGTTGTGCGTTCATTCTGTTATTAAGAACTTTGAAAATTCTAATCAAATATCTAAGTGGGTTGTACACA